>JBCNJP010000020.1:18835365-18883356 GCA_039602395.1 Deinandra increscens subsp. villosa | reverse complement strand
TTAAATCCAAATAATGAGATTATGAAAACACAGACACACAACACATCTACTATTTCCATAATAGGGGTGATACACTGATACTCGGCATCGATAAAATAGCACTGCAAGTCAGAAAAAAAATGAAAGAACAAAACGTTCCCTCGCTCCTCTATCTGTAAAAAATAAACTTAAAAGGGAGCTACGGTTTGACTTTGACAAAATCAATTACGTATTTTAAAGATCAACTATTTGGACTTTTTACATCAAATTATATAACAAGTAGTACAGGTCAAATTAGTACTTAGTAAGAAAAATATCATTCTTCTGTCCATATACTAGGATTAATATTCATTTCGCAAAGTCAAAATGTAGCTCTTTCTTTAGAACAGATATAGTAACAAGTAGAATCTGTAATAGAAAACTATATCAGTCCGCTATCAAAGTTCAAGAGCCGGCTTCTTTACCGTTAAACATCCTAAGGACAGTTCTGTACAAAGATAGCATTCTTCATTTTTTTCATATGATGAACATATGTATTTGGCAACAAAGAAACTATTAATACACCAAAACTACTGTTATTAACAAGCACAAGCAAAAATCTATTAAATTAAATTACCTTCATAAGGAGACTGTGATGGACCAAGGATCATGACATTGAAATATCGCATGTTATCTTCCGATGGCGATGCACTTATCCCAGGGGCTACACCAGCAAAAATCAAAAACAATAAACACAAACTTATACCGATCCAAATCATCACGCAATCAACAAACTCGCACAACATATTTCCAAATCGAATGAACTTCCTTCTAACAATTCACAAGAGAATTGAAGAGATACAGATTAAGTTCACTGCTCACCTGGTTCGCTGAGTAACCGCTGAGTTTCCTGGATCAATACAACAAAGTCGAAACATATGTTAGGGTTTTCAGATACAGAAATACTACAGTAACAACAGATCAGATCATCTGAAACAAACTACAAACATACATATATACATACAAACGTATACATGTTGCAAGAGGGATCGAGAAACGGATCAGGGAGAGAAGATCACCGATTCTAGTGTTAATACCTTGATAATTCTTCGAGGAAGATTGCTGTTAGCCATCGAAGGGAAGATTTACGCTAAGGAGGATTTTGCCTTTTGAAGAAGAGAGAGATGAAAAAGGGGGTTTTCTAGAGAGAGAAAGTGAATTCGAGACTTTCTTCTCTAGCCGTGAGCCGAGCTTTGAAGTGGTCGATTGATTTTATGTATTATTGTTCTTCATTTTGCAAAATGGGGCTCAATGTTTATAGCATTGTCAACTTCTGCCTGTTAGTTTCGTTAAACGGGCTAAAAAATTGCAAAATAGACCCTCCAACTTTAGTTTATTGTCATTTAATACTGATAATCCAATACTTAACTAAATCTAGATGCACTTTGCATCATGAGTTATATAACTCATGGAAACAGCGACGTTCCGTACACACATGCGAAGATCAGTTTAGCTCGGAGGGAACTCGGGTGTAAACCAGCAGCCGATTTGCCCGCTGGGTTGAAAAAATTTGTTGATTGATATTAATTTTATTAAGTCGAAGTAAATTATTAGTTCCTTTTATTTGTTTAGATTATATTTTTTCTGTATATGTTTATTGGTATTTTTAGTGCAAATTATGAAATTTTAATTGAAAGTGAGTTTTTTTATTTAGATATATGGATATATGGTATACTCAAGTGATTTTAATATGAGATCTTAACTTTGCACGAAATTTTAATTGAAAGTGAAGTTTTTGATTTAGATATATGGGTATATGGTATATTCAAATGTCAAAACGATTGGAATGACATTAAAATGACAATTTGCATCATTAGGATTACCCAACGCCTCCATTAACCTATAGATATATCACCGGCCTGGTCACATTTCACTAGAAGAAATGGCGTCATCTACGACGACTTGAAAGGCATCATTCGCGACGCCATGTCGTCGCTAAAGGCTTTCGTGACAACACGTTGTCCCAAAAATCGATGTAGTAGCGTAGTTGCATATGCTTAAGAAAGTCGTCGTCATTGCTCTCGTTGCTATAGATTAGAAAATAGCGACGATTTGTCATCTCAAAAAGCTAGTACACATTTTTGTTCTTAAATTAATATTTTATTAATTGTTTTGACGATGACATGTCATCACGAAACCATTAAATTTTTAATATCTAATATTTTAGAATGTCAGTTTTGGCGACCACATGTCGTCACAAAATCATTTTTACTTTTAATATCTATTTTTTCTTTTAAATGTCAATTTTGCCCACGACATGTCGTCGCGAGAGGTCTTGCACATTTTAAAAACCAACAGCTTATATTTTGTTGTATTTCCAGTTTTACCCGGTTAATACCTTGTTTTTCCTATTTTTTTTAGTTTTCACACAAGTTTATATAGATAGAAAGTTCTTCTCATTGAAACATGAAAAAGCTAGATTATCTCGTTGGAAAGCGCATATGGTTAATGGTACATAGCTATGAAAGTTCTAACTGAGATTTATCTGTAAGGAATCGCAATTTTCATTTCAGCAAAAGTGCCCGGTTAATCACACTAATACTACCTATACCCAACCCGCCTTTGTGTTTTTCCGCCAAAACACTCTCCCATTTGACCCAATGCATCTTTCAAACCAACTCCCCACCGTCCCAAAAAAATTTGGCTCTTAAACCCTCTAAAATAGATATAACTTTTTTAGGAGGGCGGAAAAGCGAAATATAAGAAATAGGTAAAGAACCAAGAATCAAAGAAATTAAAGTCAACCGACCTCCAATCGAAAGAAGACTTGCTATGTTAAGATTGTCGACATAATCATAATTATGTACATGAGATAATCATAATTATCATGAAATAGCACTTTTAACGGTAGGGTTTTCTATTTCTACGAAACTTTATGTTAAGATCGTCAACGTCAAATAGCACATCATAACACATAAGCACATAAGATATCATTCTATAGCATCATACGATTTAAGTATATCATTTTAATTAATATTATTCCATAATATTAATTGATATATCGTACATTTGCTAACAATTTATACAAGATAAACATGTATACGCAAACACTATGCATACGTATAATCATGGCCTTTTCTAGCATGGATTTCGTAATCACATTTCATGTTAATCAACATTAAGGTTTCCTAAAAACATTTTATGTCATCTTTTCTTTTTTTTTTGAACGGCTAAATCTACACTACACCTAAACTAACTCCATAAATCCCCAAAGAACTGCTTATGCCTGGGATAGAACCCAGGACCTCCATGTAAGGCAAAACCTTACCACCTCCTTCTTAACCACTAGGCTAAGAGCCCATTGGCTATGTCATCTTTTCAAACATTAAACGACGTTTATAAAACCTAAAAAACATTTATGTCATCTACAAACATTAAACGACGTTTCTGAATTTTGATTTTGAAACCTTAAAAACATCTAATTAATATTTTAAAACAGAGATTATGATAACATTTAATTCATATTTTTTAAAACAGCCAGATAATTAATTTATCTGAAACTTCAAAAACATTTACTTCATTCTTAATAAAATAGACAATTGATTCGTTTGAAACCATACAAACATTTAATATATGTGCGAGTATAAAATGTAGATGAGTGTGTTAATTTTTATTCATCATCAAATAACTCTCAAAGACCAAACCACAACCCTATGGAAACCACCATGAAACACATTTGTTTACTTTTATTCATTTGCCTTATGTGCAAAGGTATACTTACAACTATACTAACATTTTTTTTTGTATTTTAATGTTTTATTCATGTATATATATTGTATGTGAGTATAGATGTTTATGGTCAAGATTTCAACCTCACAATTCATCAAGAGCCAACGGGTGCACCAGGAGAGTGGGATGTGACACTTAAAACGCAAGTCCTTGTGTCATACTGCACGCATACTTAGACTGTAAAGGGTTCGAGTCCCATAAAAAAGTTGACCCGAAAGTCATCTTAAAGCAAGATGATGTGTGTGTAGTCAATGATGGTCAGCGGATGAACCCTAGTGATATCCTTCATTTCATCTATTCTTGGGAAAATCAATTTGCTTTTAAATTGTTGAATCAGTCTGTAGCTTGTTCATAAATATGATTTGTATGAGCCTTAAAATGAGATATTGAGAATAAATGCAAAGAGTTAGATGGTTTCAATATATATGTTTTTGGAACACTCCTTTTCTTTTTTGAATAATTTTAAATGTCATTATTCTGCGTTTTATAACATTTAAAAGGAGTAACATGTTTATAGAATGTACCGTTATTATTTGTTTTTTATTTCTAAATTAGCTTCTATGTTCTTTTAACGCTTATTTTTATAATAGCACGAGTTTTAATATATATTTTTTTAGATTTCTAAGATACTCTTGCGATGTGATTCTTTTATGCAAATCTCACATGCTATGCAGAGCGGTTAACAACCCTCTAGTCTGTTTGGTTATGATCTTTTAAGAACTTAAAAAGAGTAAGAATACAACATTATTTATAAAAAAAATACACTAGTTTAAAAATACAACATTCAACTAAAAAAATACAACGTTCAACTAAAAATATTATAATTTATTTTCAACTAAAGAAACTAAAATAAATCATAAAAAGAGCAAGTCCAACAATATTTCATTGTTATTTTGCATTTTCGTTGTAGGACAAGTTCTAAATATTGCGAGTGGGCATCCTCATGCAGTTTCATATATGTTTTCATATCTCGGTACAGTTGTTTTTGTTCAATTGCCTCCCGTTCCGTGTCCATCATCAGCAACACCGATTCTTCTCTTTTAATTCTTATGGCATTCAAGTCATTCCGACGCTTTTCTTTTTTGTCAATTTCTTCATCTCTCATTGTTTTTAACTCTTTTATAACGTCAACCAAACTTTGAGTGATGTTCGATTATGAGGTAACCGATCTTTTTCTTTATGTAAGGGTAGTATTGATGTTGAATCTTCATTTAAGTCGGGTAGTCGACTTGAGAATTCATCCATCATTTGAGGATGAAAAGTTTCTGGTCTCTGATGTTTTTAACCTTTTTGGTCACTCATCAATCTCCTCATCCGCTCTCGGAACCAGTGAGGGTAGTGTTGGTGTTGAATCTTCATTTAAGCTGGGTAGACGACTTGAGAATCCATCATTTGAGGTTGAAAATTTTTCGTTGCTAATGTTTTTAACCTTTTTGGCCACTCATCAATCTCCCCATCCGCTTTCGGAACCGGTAGTTGTTTTAAACGGTCTTCAAAAGTTGTTCAAGCTTCGATGATGGGAAACTCTTTCTTTATGTAGAGTTCTTTATACTCCTTCAACACCGACTGCTTATGTCAACGTCCGCAACACCGCTAGGTCATTTATGCTTCTAAAAATCAGAAATAAATAAAGTAAGAATATGAATTAAAAAAAAAAGAGTAAATTAATTAACTAAAAACAGAATATATATATATATATATATATATATATATATATATATATATATATACCGCTTGGATGAGAACACAATTGAAGTTGTTAATCTTCGTAACCATTTTTTGTTCCATTTCGACTTTAGTTGGTAAGTATTTCTGTTACTTCCACCAATTTGTTGATTGAAGTGTCGAGCAATCGACACTAAAATGAACCGGATTTTTGTTGATCAGCAACGACTTTGTCATCCGATATATGAATTCAAGACTTTGCCAAACACACCTCCTCCAGATCATTCCAAGATGTACGAGCCACTCGGTTTCGAAATTTTCATTTTCTTTGTGGTTCTTCCTCTTCTTTATCTTCCTCCAACTTCACCTATTCCTCTTTTTATTCTTCTTGTATCTCTATGTGTTCTTCATCCTCATCATCGAAAGCTTCTTCAAGACGTCACGACATACGAGTAGGAGACTGACAGGGCGATCCTACAAAGTCTTGTCATTCCCACCGAGGTAGAAGACTTAGGACTTGCACACACGTATAACACATAATTATTTTGAACTAAGACCTAAAAACAAGTAGTCAAACATTTGCAAGTTCATACGCATGCGTTACATACATGGGCGAAGGTTAGAAGGGACGGGAGGGGGCGACCGCCCCCTCGGGTTTTTCGTCCAGAAGTACCTATTTTCGTGATTTTATGTCCAACAATTTATATGTATTGTGCATCGCCCCCCTCGCATGTATTATCGCCCACTCGGTATAATTTTTGAGCCCCGCCCCCTCGAGATTTTCTTTCAAGTTTCGCCATTGGTTAAAATATAATATTTTTTCCAGTAAATATATATTTATCGCGTATACGCTAAACCAATGTCAAGACCATATTGTTAACACATGTTAAGCCACAGGTTTTCACGTTTAACATATTTCAAGTCATATCAAGGGTTCACAATTATATGCATGTACATTATGTTGACCTACACTCCCGTTTCGTATGTTATGACCACATAAATAATTTAAATAATTTATTTTCATGCAATCAATCATCAAGTTTACAACTTTGTAATTTGCCATGCATCCCTTAACATCAATCATGCAACTTTATCATAGATCCATCATCAATCAACCACTTTTATCCTAGATTTATCATGCATGATCATCAAAATCGAGTTTTTATCGAAGATCTTACGTAAAGTTAGCAACTTTATCGCATATAAACCCTAGATCTGGCATTATAAAACATTCATAACAAGAATCATACGTAAAAGTCGAACATTTACTAGAATACAAGCTTCTAAACCCCTAGATCTACGCATGGATCATCATATTCATCATAAAAATCATGTTTTTGTTTCAAAGATGCAAACTTTATCATCACAAACCCTAGATCTATGCATGCAAGGTTCATATCATCAGCAAAACATTCCAGATCTAGTATAAAAATCAAAGCTTTAAGATTTTTCCACATAAATTGAACAAGAAACAACATACTAAAGGTTAGTGATGAAACAAGGATGAAACAAGGCTTGGATCTTCAAAGTAAATCAACAAAAATGTAGGATCTTGATGCAAGAACTCAAGAACAGTAGATATGGACGTTTTTGGTTGTTGGGTGCTCTAAAATAAAGTTGTGGCGGCTAATGGTGCTTGAATAATGAGAAATTAGGTTTTTGTTGAAAAAATGCACTCCTAGCGTATCGCCTAAACCCACAGGGTTTATTTTATCGCCTAAATCACCAGTCAACATCCCTTTTTGACTTTTGTTAACTTTTCAACGTTCTCGATGTTTTGTTCACGATTTTCAATGATTTGGCTTTCCCCTTATTTACCATCATTTTTATCACATCAAATCCAATGGAATCAAGTATAAACATGTCACATATCATAATACGATTGCAAAATTAAATTCATGCAACAGTTTTGCACGTAAGTCGCAATACATATCAGTGTTTAGTTAATCACCAATGTTTCAAAACTCAAACTTGTGTTTGATATTTGTGATGTGTTTCAAGGCTACTAGACCCTTCTAATACCTTAATTAACATACTACACCTATATACGTGATTCCCCGTTTGCCGGGTTTTATCAGTTTTACCGGTTTTCGCTGTGGGATTCACCTGACGAATCAGATTGTCACACTAGCGATCCACATCGATGCTCCTTCCACACTTTTCTGATTTCTCTTCAATCTCAACCCGAGCCTCGATGCCATCCTTTGCTCCAACGTGTTACAAAAGGTACATGGAAAATACTTATAAATACACAAAAATACATAGAAATATGCTCAAAATATATGAAAATACAACCAAAGGGGCTTTGCCCTAGCAGTACCCCTATGAATTTTCATATAAGAGGTCGTGGGTTCGATTCTCGCTTGGGGCAATTTGCTCCGGGTTAAACCAGGAAAATTTTCCGGTTTTGGGTTTCCTTCAGGTGTTGTTGGGCCAGGTCTCCATGCTATGCTATTCGGATAAATAGAGATCTCTTTGCATGGGTGATATAGTGTGTCCTTGCCTTCTTTGTTAAAAAAATGAAAAATACAAAGTTCGACTCGGTTTCGGTTAATTCAGTTAACCGATACATAATCGTAACTGTAACCGGTGGCTCATTTATGAAAATACATTAACCACAACCGTAACCATAACTGATAGTTCGGTTATGATTTGATTTTCAATTAAGTTTCGGTTATTGTTCACCCTTTTTTAACAACAATTTTTATCCGAGTTGTTTTATCTTCTTGTTCGAGATACCTTATTGATTATTGAAATATAGTTGACCTACATGCGTTTGATGGTGTAGTGGTTAAACTCCTACCCGTAATTGAAGAGACTCAGGTAATCAGGTTCTAGTCAAACTCACACCACTTTGTGAGATAGTGGTGGACAATGAAAGATTATACCTTGTGCAAATGAGGGGCGCTTCCAGGTTCGCTCGCTATAAGATTCAGACTAAGAATAGTCTAGATACATTGCTAAGGCTAAGTGTAGTGGATGGAGCCCCTTGTGGGCATTATGCGCCATGTGGCGTCCACGTCAGCATGAGGGGCTCCATGGCAAAAGTGGTGTAGTGGGGCTCCATGTATAACCCCCTACCAATCATTACCTAATTATTTATTTAATCATTTTTTATATAATTTAGTATTAAATATATTAAAAACTAAAATTAAAAAAAAACAAGACATAAAACTAGAAGATTTAAAAAAAAAAAACAAACTTACAACATTCTAAAAAAAAAAACAAACATGGAAATAAAAAAAAACAAACCTACATTCTTAAAAAAAAACATGACAATTAAAAAAAACAAACATCTAAAGGCCATATTCTTTCATGATATCCGCTCGAATTTGCAACGCGAGGCTACGAGCGGGTTCTTCGTCGGGTAGCGGTTGCATGAGCCTCTCCAACGCTTTTTCTTTTTTCCGAGCTTTAACGGCATTGATTTGTTCTCTCTTAAGTGTCAAGAAATCATCAAAACGTTCGCGCATTTCTTCATGTCGAACGGAGTAGTCGGAGGATGGTGCTTGACTTGTCGATGAGGAGGTCGCTCGTTTCCCCTTCGCAATTGCCTTTGCCTTATCCCTACCCATCGCCCTAGGCCGCTCGACTTCGACATCTTCGTCGTAGTCGTTCACGTCGTTCAAATCAAATGCTCGTGCGTCGGACAAATTAGGGGAGTCGGTGGCGGCGGCGGAAGACGACGTTTTTGATTTTTTACTTGGTCGTCTTGTCGGCCTTGAGAGATCGGATTGATTCATCCACTTTGGTGCATCGCGAACCACTTCCCAAGCCTTGAGGTTGTTAAACGCCGACCCGGTCGCGCGATACTCCGCCAATGCCGCTATGATGATGTCTTGGTCGTCCGCACCGCTCGGTCGAGCACTTTTAATCCGACCGTATACGTTGGAAAAAGCTTTCATCCTCTTGTTCATTTCCATCCACTTTCCCGAGAACGAATCGTTAGGTCGGTACGGTTCCTGTTTCATTTGAGCGAAAAACTTTTGACGAATTTGCGACCAAAAAGTCACAAGGTCTTGACTATTACCTACGTTTACACAAAAAATATAAAGTTATTAAAAATTATTTCTAAAAAAAATAATTAAAGTATTATTATAAAATATAAATAAAACATATTTATAAAAAAATTAAAGAAGTAATATTTACCGTGAATAGGATCCTCCGACGTGTCAAGCCACGCTCGAGCTAGTGCGATTTCCTCGGCCTCGGTCCAATGTTGAACAACTTTTCGTTGTCTCGGTTCCCCGGCGTCTTTTTTCTTGTGCGATCGCCGTTTTCTCGGTCCAACCGGCGCCGCCTCCTCTTGCGTCTCCGGAACCGCCTCGGGTTCTTCCGGGGAAACCGGAATGGGTTCTTGTGAAGACGGGCGGGAAGATGATCTAGGAGAAGGAGATGGAGATGGAAAATTTTGAAACGGTGGATAACCTTGGCCCGTTTGAAAAGGTGCGTAGTTTTGTTGCGAGTACGAGTTGAAGCCGAAGTTTTGGTAAGGGAAAGATGGGAAGGATTGTGGCGGGGGCGGCATGTTCGCAACATACGCGAACAAACCATCGTCACGCGGTTGTTGCTCGGGATCGTTTGCTCGTCGCGGGGCTTGGAAGCGTGGGTTTGACGAAGGTCCACCACGGGGAAACATTTTGATTGTAGGTAGAGAGAATTTTATAAAAAGTGAGAGATGGGTAGAAGAGTGTGTATAAAAATTGGATGGAGAGGTTTAATTTATAGTGTTTAAATTAGGTTAAAAAAAAAAAAAAAAAAAGGGATTTGACCGTTGTCAACGGTCGAAATTTTAAAACACCCAACGTTCACCGGCGCCATTAACATGGCGCTCTTCCCTTTTTTTTTAAGATGGCGCCCCGGGGGGCGGTAGTCGGCGTTATAAGGGCGTTATGGGGCTCCATGGCGCCCCCATGGAGCCCCATTACGGATAGCCTAAGTCAAATTACCCTTAGAAAAAAAAGTTGTTTTCTTTATCTCTATCCGAGGTGTTTTTACCACTGAAACTCATGACATTTATGTCGGATGGTAACGTTAATTTTGCTTAAATTTCCGTAAAGGAAAACAAAATTAATACATTTGAAAGAAAATAAGGAAAAAGAGCATCTCGCGGAATCACACAACACATGAACGTTTCTCATTTGGCCACCAACGGCAATCCCTCTGCCACACACAAATTCAACCCGCAGATAAGGTACCCTTTTCACCCAATTTCTCCTCTAATATACGACCCCTTTGTCAAATCAAGAAACCCCTTTGTAATACCCATACACCACTGCTCCTCTATTTAACCCCTCTCAATTTTGTGGCATCTAAACCTCCCAATCGTAACAAAACCAAATTTAAAAACCCAATTCGCTGTTTGACATATGTGGACTTTTTGGATCCACTAAAAATCCCGTATATCTTCTCAAGATTACAGCAAGTCTCCAAGTTCTAAGTTCCAACTTCCGTATTTCTTCAATTTCATTTACACCTTCCATTTCACATTGTTCTTCAAATTGATGGCTTTTTGCCAGATGGGCTTGTGCTTATACTCGAATTAGTCAAGTTTTCCCAGTTGGGTTTTGAATTTCATTGAAGAAAGTTTTGATCTTGGGGGGTATTTAGGAAGATGATGCCGGCGACTTGCCATAATCTTGAATTCGGTCGAACTGCGTTTGCTGATTTTGCTGCTTGTGGGTGTTCTTTCAATTCTTCATTCGACCGTTTTCCTTCGAGAAATTATGGAAGAAAAGTTATTAGGAGTGTGAGTGTGAATAGGGGATTCTGTGGTGGTGGTGGTGGCCGGAGATTGATATCTTGCCGCCGTGATGGTAATCTTGCAAGGTGTAGAGTGTTTTCCACCGAAGCTCCTGGGACTTTGCTCAATGGTAATTTGGTAATTTCACTTATTCATTGCAATTTTTACAGTTTAGTTTAGTGATTTAATACATTGTTTATGAATAGGGGATGCAATAGGCCCTCCATCGGTGTTAAGTGAGAAGACAGAATCTACAGCAGATTTGTTTGAAGTTGTTTCTGATGACCTTCTAACATTGAACAAGAATCTACAATCTGTGAGTTATCTGTTGTTTCTGTCATCAGGTTTTGTGTTACTAGTATGTGAATTTGAATGTTGTATTGTTGTTTGAGAACTTTCACTTGCTTGAGTCAAGTTTGCTTGCTTTAAGGGATTGTGATTTTGAATTAGAGTTAGGGGTCTATTATATGAATTTTGTAACAGGATTTTTAAGGTTTGTTTGGAAGTTATTAGGCCAATCACCTTGGTTTTAAAATGCATGTGTGGGGAGCGCATAATGCGCGATTCGCATGATGTGACACATTATGCAGTTGACCAACATTTGAACAAATTAGATGGGTCTAAGTTTTTCAAATCTGATTGAATAAATTTGACCATAGATTGAATAAATCTGACTATCAATTAAGCGATGAGTTTGAGTATTTGAACAAACTTAACCGCCGCTTGAACAACTCTGACCAGAGATGATGAGAACATCCTATATTTTGGTGTTTAAAAGTTAAAAATGGTGACACATTTCATATCATAATGTTTGGCTGCTATAATATCATGTGTTTTTTTTTGGGTAAGAACTGACCCGAATTGTTTCTGAGTTTTGTAAAGCTGCTGATGTATTTTTTATATTGTTTGTGTGGTAGATTGTTGGTGCAGAAAACCCGGTTTTAATGTCTGCTGCTGAGCAGATATTTAGTGCTGGTGGGAAGAGAATGAGACCAGCCTTGGTTTTCTTGGTGTCAAGAGCCACATTAGAGCTTACAGGCTTAGAGTGAGTATCTTGTTTTATTATTTATTTACTTTTAAGCCCCAAACAGTTCGATATTGATGTGACACATTCCTTTTTTGTGACTCAGGGAACTCACACGAGAACATAGGCGTTTGGCAGAGATCATTGAAATGATTCATACTGCAAGCTTAATACATGATGATGTGTTGGATGAAAGTGACATGAGAAGAGGTAAAAACTTCGAACTACATGTCTATATCTCATGATTTTTCATGTTTGGATTTGTATTTTGGAACTGATTATAAGATTATTGCTGCTTGAAGTCACAAGTAGTAGATTTTACTATTGATTATTTACGGGTCAGGTTATGACTTACATATCTATTGCAACAAAACTGATTATCTAAGGGTAAATCAAAATTAGTACTTTACACCTATTTTTAACTTGATTTGAGAAATATCTTGTTGGACTAATCTTGTAAATATTGTATAGTCAAGGGTTAATTAGTGGATTTTTATTAGGGGTTGATTTTGGATTACTTAATTGATTATTTGGTTTCCTAGTTTAAGTAGATACTTCTTTTTTCAAGTTGTTTATTTAGTATAAATAGGGGTTTACAGAGTCATTGTAAATTGTCCCAGTTTTATAAAATTTATGAGTTGTTTTTCGTTCCTTTATTACTGGATATCCTTCAATTGGTATCAGAGCTTGGTGAGGCTCGTACGAAGAACGAATATTGGAGACAAGACGATTGGTGAAGATGGTTGGTTTTTGTTGGCTGCATCGGAAATCAAAGGAAAAATAGTTGTTGGTGGCTAACGAGAATGGTGAAGGATCAAGGAATTTGAGGTGGTTGGTTCGTGATATTTTGTTAACATGATTCGGTGACACTTTTGTTGTTGCATGGAAATCAAAACTTTGAAGAGGAAACAAATTTAGTAGTTGACGGTTATGAAAAAAAAACAAGGAAAAGGAGGACGCAAGTTGGAGAACTCCTTTTTCTTTCCACACAAGGTAAAGAAAAACAAGCAAGTGTGTTTTTCTTGTTGTATGTGTGTTCAATTCGGAATGGTAGGCGAGAACAACAGGATTTTGGTTATTTAAGACTCTGGTGATCCAACAGTAACACGGAAGAAACGATTAGGTGGCTAGGTATTTGTTTGGCGGCTCAAAAGTTTTGAGTTTTCTGTTGGTAACATCGGGAAGAGCAATCAAGGGTGGATATCTTTGACTGAATTTCTTCCTTACCTAGGATAAGAACTACATGTGGCTAGTTCTTTTGGCGGAAGTATTCCAACTCAGTAGTGCAACAGATCGATCAACACAGGTGGGCTGAGATCTTTCAAGCAGGTGGCTTTGACCGATTATCATTTTGCTACTCTAGTAAAGAAAGTAGGTGGCTTTGTTTTTCTTTTGGTTGGTGGTTGATGGCAAGTGGCTTACATCCTAGGAAGGAATTGATGTACCGGAGTAGCAAAGATCAAATCAAAGGGTCGAGTAGACATGTTTTTTTTTTAATGAACGGCAAGTCGAGTAGAGATCTTAACAAAACAAGTCAAAAGAGCTCCAACCAAGAAGACTTTGAACGAAGTCGAGGTACAGGTTGGGGTTTGGGAAGGCCGAGATGGTTCGAGCAAACAGTGGTTCAACATTACTCAGAAGAATGGTGTGTGTGTGGGTGGGGGGTTGATTGTTGGACTAATCTTGTAAATATTCTACAGTTAAGGGTTAATTAGTAGAATTTTATTAGGTGAGTTGATTTTGGATTATTTAGTTGATTATTTGGTTTCCTAGATAAAGTAGGTTTCTTGTTTTTTAAGTTGTTTATATAGTACAAATAGGGGACTTTTATTAAATATTTTGAGTTGTTTTTCATTCCTGTTAGTTTGTGATCTTTTCCTACATGACCCCACAAGTTATATCATATATGCCATTGTTGGTTTGATCCTTCAGTCTCCTTTAAAGATTTTATAAATTAAGCATTTTTTTATTTCTATATGCAGGCCAAGAAACCGTCCATCAGATATACGGTACACGAGTGGCTGTTCTGGCTGGTGATTTTATGTTTGCACAATCATCATGGTACCTCGCGAATCTTGAAAACCTTGAGGTCATAAAGCTTATAAGCCAGGTATATCATTACATTCTTTATACTTCCAAAGCTTAAAAGTTAAAACCATCAAGAAACTGAAAACAAAAGCGAAAACTTGAAATATGACAGGTTATTAAAGATTTTGCAAGCGGTGAAATTAAGCAGGCGTCGAGTTTGTTCGATTGTGATGTTAAACTTGATGAATATTTGATCAAAAGCTACTACAAAACCGCTTCATTAATCGCTGCAAGCACAAAAGGAGCAGCAATCTTTAGTGGGGTCGGCAATGACATCAGCGAGCAAATGTATCAATACGGCAAGAATCTTGGTCTGTCGTTCCAGGTTGTCGATGACATATTGGATTTCACACAGTCAGCAGAGCAGTTGGGAAAGCCAGCTGGCAGTGACCTGGCGAAAGGAAACCTAACCGCACCAGTGATATTCGCTCTTGAAAAAGAGTCAAAGCTGAGAGAGATAATCGAGTCAGAGTTTTGTGAGACGGGTTCTCTAAAAGAAGCTATCGAGCTTGTGATGAACAGCGGTGGGATTGAAAGAGCCCAGGTTCTTGCTAAACAGAAAGCTGACGTGGCAATCCAGTGTCTGCAATGCCTTCCCCAGAGTGCGTTTCGGCTAGCCCTCGAGGGGATGGTCAGATTCAATCTTGACCGTATTGACTAGTTGTTGCATTGGATCTGTTGTTCTTGAAGCTGTCAGGAAACAGTCTTGTTTTTTGGAGGTTTTAAGGGGTTATGGTCTTTGATCAGCTTCTGTAAAATGTCATGAAGTTATAGGAAATTTATATATCTGGAAGAAAGGAAAGAAACATCCATAGGTATTGTTGTATACTGAATATATTCTTTGAAAATAATCATAATTGTATTTTCTTGTCATTTTATTGGTTTCATGGACCATCTTATATATGCTCCAAATCTGCAAAGTTAGAGTTGTTTCAAGTTCATGATGCTCATCTAAAACACAATGGTTGTGCACGAATCGTGGTCTGTCAACCCGTTTTAGATGAGAGTAGAACCCGTTTGAAAGGCCTAACTATTTCCATTCAGGTCGTTAAAGTTTTTGATAGAAGTCCTTATCAATATTCATATGTTTTGTAGATTAGATATGTAAGATTCATATCAACTTAATGTTATTTGATAAAAAGTAAATAAATAAATGGTTTACACAACATAATACGTTTGTGCTGAGTTAAAACTCACTCTATGAATCGAAATAAAACCCGGTTTGGCCAGCTAACAAAAAAAGTGCAAGTGTCTTCTAAAATCCTAGAGTATGAGAAGCAAAGTTATTCATCACTTGTTCGAGATCTACTTATTAAAAGCTTAAATGAAACAAAAATCAATCGAGCTCAAACTCAAGCTTGATTAGGCTCATAAGGCTAAATGAGCATATCTTTATAATGTTAAATGATAATTTTCAATCTTTCTCGTATTAATATAAATATCAAATAATGATGATATTAAAAATATATTTTTAATATTTAATATAAACCTACTATCTAATAAATTACTACAAAGTGGATATTATCCTGCAACAACGCACATGCAGAAATGAACTAATTTAAGCGTTTATCTTCTATAATTTAACGTCGTTACTCAGCTTTTTGTATTCTCGTTTTCTGTACCTAGTGTTATAGCAATACAACTATTTTGTATACCCACATTGTCCTGCAACAACGCCGTTACTCAGTTTTTTGTATTCTCATTTTCTTTACGTAGTATTATAGCAATACAACTATTTTATATACCCATATTATACTGCAACAACGCAGATATGGCAAATCTAGTTCCTAAACAAGTTTCCAAACTTTAGAGGGGTAAATTACATTAAATAGAATTACATTGTCTAGTATGAAAATGCTACTTTTGAGTGTAATATGCAAATACTCAAACGTTAGAGGGGTAAATTGAAAATCTGCTTCACAGTTCACACCCCAATTTTCCCGAATAGAAATTGAAGCGGATAACCAACCATATTTCTTCCCCAAAATTCCAGGCGATATTCAGTACAGAGATGAGCTTTTTGTTGGGCAAATGGAGCGCCATTGCTAAAGAATCCATCAATCGAGCTGCCATTGTTGCCAAATTCCTTTGCTTGCTTCACGTCACCAATACTTACATCTTCTCCCCTACTCTCGTAACGCTTCAATTCCGATTCAATTCCCCTATCTACACTATTCGTAATTCGTAACCGTTTACGTTCTGATTTTCGATGAATTTGCGTTTCAGGTGTACGGCCCGAGTATGTTGCCGACGTTGAATTTGACCGGCGACGTTGTATTGTCGGAGTACATATCGCACAGACTGGGGAAAGTGGGCCCCGGAGATGTTGTGTTGATACAATCTCCTGAAAACCCTAGGAAAATGATCACGAAACGCATTGTGGCCATGGAAGGTGAAGCTGTTTCGTTTTTGGTTAATCCTAGCCGCAGTGATAGGTCTCGAACTGTAGTGGTAACATTCTTACAAAAATTGCTTGATTGAGCTTATGATTTAGGGTTTTTGTGATGAATTGATTAACTTTTAGCCGTTAGTTTGATTGTAGGTGATGAACATTCTTACAGCCTGTTAGTTAATTCTACAAAATTTGCTTGATTTAGCATATGATTTAGGGCTTTTGTGATGAATTGATTAACTTGTGGCCATTAGGTTGATTGTTGGTGATGAATGGGGCTTAACATTTAGGGCTTTATATGATGGTGTTATTGTTGATTCTTTGATTCTTTTCCAACTTCATGTTTGTGATTTGAACGTATAGGTGCCGAAGGGACATGTGTGGATTCAAGGGGATAACATTTATGCATCGAATGATTCTCGGAACTTTGGTCCAATTCCTTATGGTCTTATTCAGGGCAGAGTTTGTTGTCGGGTGAGTGGCTAATTTCATCGATTTGTGTTTCTTGATATTTTTGGTTTAAAAAGGCGCGCTTGAAGTGTGAGGCGCATGGGGCAATAAGAAAAGGGCTTCAAGACCTTGAGATTATGAATTAGCTCAAAGTTGAATGTGTAGGATGGTGATATATAAAAACAACCAAAGGGATGAAGATCTCTTCATCCCTTGATAAAAAAGGTTGATATGTAAAATAGATACAACTTTTGGCTATACATAAAGCTTATTTGGTTGTAAATAAAGCTCTTGCCTCGCGTCTCTAAACGTCTTGGAGCACCTCATACTTTTTTGAACCAAGCATGATATGAATGTGATCAATGAAGTATGGGGCATCAGCTAATTGTGCATTTGTATATGCTTTGACTATAGGTGTGGCCAATAGACGGTTTTGGATCATTATGACGTCGAAATCAACAGGAGATTTAACGATTACTAGGATATCAAGCATACCATTGGAGTTCTTAAAGGTAATTAATTCTTCTATTCATGATGCTTCTTAGGATATGATCAAGTCCTACCACAGTAACAATTTGGTCAACAGATGGGATGTAAGAACTCGAATAATCAACATTTTAAATATGAGGTTGTATATTTGAATAAGATTTTGTTGATGATGGTTTATATATCTTTCAGTTTTTCTAACCACCAATATAGCCTGCAAGGGAATGTACCATTGTACCTTAGCCGATACAATTATGTCCCTGAGTTTGGTCTCATTGTATGTGAGTCGCGTGAATATGCTTGCCGACAAATATAGTCTATTTTTAAAAACCTCTGACCGATTCAGATATAAGAGGGATTAAGAGGTTTTTTTTGAAAAACAGACAGGCCCTAAGTACTTCATATAGAAAATATTTGTGATCTTCACTTTCCCTTCTCTTTCTTCATGGTTTTGCTTAGAAATGACAAAAAATCATTGTCAAGTTCTCTTTTATTTTTCATGTTCCCTTTAACAGGTAGAAACCTGCATAATTTATGTTTTTACTTAAAACAGTGATGCTCACTGGGGAGAGATAGTAGTGAACTATTTTTTTCATCCTTGAAGCCGTAGGAGCAAGCATGGGTCGGGTCGGGTCGGGTCGGGTTGGTTATGCTTCAAAGGAGAACCTGTAACCAATGTTTTGGTTTTTACTTTTTACATTTTCTTAACCAATCACTTTCGATTACAAACGGTCCAAAGATTCAGTCTTCCAGTTAACCGCTGGTATTAGGCTCGATCGTAATCAAACCACCTGTTCTTCAATTTGTGTTGGTTATTCGGTTGAAGTCTCTATTTTATTTATAATTCAAAAATGTGAATGCTCTACACGTTAAACGTGCTTCATAATGTACAATCTTGTTTAAGAACTCAATCAATCTGAACAAACGTCCAAATATGTACACGATAACATTTCACATGCCTTCAATAACCACCAAACAAAATTCTAAATCTATTCGGAACAAATTGGTCAATCTCAGCTAATTCAAACAAAATAAGGTTGGAATGAACTAGTGTGATGATGTCTAAAACTTAAGCCGTTAAATGTTGATTTTTTTAACACTTAAAAGTTTATATGAAAATAGAAGGTAAACGAGAAACAAGCTGCGTCGCTAATTCTTTTTCTATACCAAAATCAAGATGTTTAAAAACTACATTAATAGATCTTGGCATCAACGGCCTGAGGTGCGAGAACATCAAATGTATCAAATGCAAATGATATAAACACAGGTTGGTTGTCAAGACACGCATTCTCGTGTTTGACCACTTTGCATGAAGCGACTTTTAAAGCATCTGATCCGTCCCCTGAAAGTACTGCACCTTAAGCCCACGAAAGGGGAAACCTTCACACACATATGTTTCTCTCATATCCATCCAAAGACTAAATTATCTGTTAGATTCACACACGTATGTTTCTCTCATATCCATCCAAAGACTAAAATATCAGCTGATTTAAGTATTTTCTAAAAATCACTACTAAATACCATTCATTTTTTTTTTGGCTAGTGAAGGAAATTCCTAGATAGTTGAGGTATTTATTGACAATAATATTTGTATAGCATACATGTGGTTAAAAGCTCAATTTTACGCTTGCACCGGGAGGAGTGGGTTTAAGATTCGTCTGGACGGGATGAAAAGCGCTGACGTGGGGAGAGGTTTGAGATGGAAGGGGGGTTTAGTGGGTTCATCACTATAATTTGAAGATCAACTTGTGAAGAGCAAGGCTCATGAGGAGGTCTTATGTGGGATGAGAGAATAACGCGAGCACCACCTCTTATACTCAGACAAGAGCTAGGAAGGGTGTTTACGGTACTGTTTAATACAGTGAAACCTTTTAAATTGGGTATTAGTTTAATTTCACAATTGGCTTTATTTATTTTAGTTATTTGGTTTTAAAAGTTTTAAACCGTAGTGAATGTTGTTATGTTCAAATAAACTCAAACCAACTCAAACCATATATAATTTAGAGCATTCATAACAAATTTTTATATTTACTTTATCTTTAAATTTTAAGAAAAATAAAAAACATTATTTTTTCTTCTACATCATCATCTTTATATTTAAACCCTTATCCCTAAATTTTCATTAAGGATAGATATAAGGGATTTGTAAATATATTAATCTATTACAAATATATGAGTTTTTTTAAGGATAAAGAATGTGATATATATAGAGTGTTTTTTAAAGGTCTTTAAATTTTATGAATAAATATGTTTTTAGATAAATTATAAAGATAAAAATAAAAAACTTGTTGTGAATGCTCTAACAACAGGTTTCCAGGTAGCCTCAGGGCTTCAAAATTTAGTCCAATGAGAATGACACATATGAGAGAGGAGGGGTGAGGTTTGAAGCCTCGAGGCTTCATTTTCTCTAGGTATGGTTTAGGCTTCAAGATTTTAAATATCTCACACAATTCTCACGGCTTCCTCGATCCGGCTCCTCCAAACCGCAAAACACAAAAAAAAGAAACCGCATGGGAGGAAGCCACAAGATGTGGTATGATAGCCGCTATAAAGCCTTTCAAACCACCCAAACTGAGATGGTGGAGCCGTGGTCCATAACACACACCCCCCCCCCCCCTAACCCATACCTCAAATAATGGAGAAAAGTTAAACTCACCTACCATATTTATTTTTCCACAATTCATCATATCCCATATTTATTTTTCTAATATTCACCATATCTCATATTTATTTTTTCACTATTCGTCATCTTAAATACTTTTAGAAATGGTTGTGTAGAAGAGATACAAAATGTAATAAAAATGAATAAAAAGTTATTATTTATTTAAAACAAGATTTTATATGGAAAATAAGACGTGAATATTTTAGAAAAATGAAAAATAAATTTAATAAGTTGATAATTTTTGGTTAAATTATACAAATGAAGTTATGAAACTATAAGAGCATTCTTATATAGGTTATTCCTTAAAAATGTGTGAGTGTAGCCTTTAAAATTTAAGATCGGTAATGGAAGTACGGATGTGGTAACTTCTCTTCTATTTGCATTATTATTCCATTTAATTTAAATAGATACTTACATCAAAAGGGAAATACGTAAACAACAAAGTAAAGACTAACTAGGAAAGAAAATAGGAACACAACAAACTGTGTTATTTGACACAATTATTAATGCATGTGAGCATGCATGTGAATTACTTCTACTTCAAGAAAATAGTCGTACTTCTGTCTTTCTACTTCGGGTTCTTAATTCAATTATTGATGGGTTGTTCGATCTCGTTTATTTATTTGATCCTTTGAGTATACATGCCCAACGCCTAAACCCTAAATCATCTTCAAGTTCAATTCATTCATACTCGTACGTAGATGGAGATTACTAATAGTGTGTTGCAATGTGGGTCTTTGCCACTTCTCTTTGTGAGCATCATCTGTGCAGCTTTATGTGTATTGAAGTAAGTAATTAAGATCCTCAATTCCAAATACAATATTCACTTCTATTCATGATTTTAAACCTAGCTAGCTTCCAATTTTCAGTTAAAATGTATGTTTTATCACTTTATGTTATAACTATCTACTAATGTCTTGTATAAACAATTCCCTAAATCAAATAACTTTTCATAGCATGACAGAGTCTTCACTCATACTTAAAGATAATTAATCTAGCTCCAAGAAACCTTATGCTATAAATTATAGGATGACAACCCAACATTCTATATATTGTCATGTATTTAGAGAAAGATGAAAGCTCTATCACTAGTACAGAAGTGGCCTAAAGCTGCGGTTGTTTTGGCCTAATGCTGCGGTTAAAAACCCGCAGCTTTTGATAGCGCAGCATTTGGTGAAGGAGCAAAAGCTGCGGTTGACCATTGAGCAAAAGCTGCGGTTCTAGAACCGCAGCAAATGCTATTTACTGAGATTTTTTTTTTTGTTATTTTATCTCGCACCATTTGGTACATAATGCCCTCTAAAAAAAATAATATGTACAATATGGAGCAAATATGGCTGTGAATGATGCCATTTTTTTTAGAATACACAAAATGATCAAAAGTTGTAAATATATTAATATACCAACATTCCCAATAACTGAACAACATGATGTTCAAACATAATGGATTTATATACAAATGTATAGGTGCTGTGGATCCTAGTTGTATCCAATCTCTATTTTTGTATGTACTCAGAAACTTATGTTTTTGATAAGTAGCAGCAATACCTCCAGATTGTTTTGATTTTTTGCCAATATTGCCTCCATCAACATGCCTTTATAGTGCATCCACCAAATTGCTACATCAAGAAATCTTTACATGTGCATCCACCAAGTTGATCTGTGAAAAAAATGCATCAGTATAATTAGTTTGTCATAAACCTTTACGTATTGAGCTTTAGACTCATTTTACATGTTTTCTATCAACCTAACCTGTTTGCAATGACCATTTGACCCATTCACAATATGAGAAAAAACTACAAGCATAATCACCCATTTAAAAGTATATGAGTTCAGGTTCTTACATAGCACAAACTTACCAGGTATTTCAAACTGCAGGTATTTCAAACTGCTGTTACAGAATTTTATTGAGATGTATGAATATTAAAATTCACAAATTACTCTTTAAATTACACTAAGAATACATCATGTAGTCTGTCATATTAATCCAGAAATTAAGTTAAAATACTCTGATGCAAAGTTAATCATTTGCTCCGTATACATTATTTTGTAACTTGTAACCAATATTAAAAAAAATTAGTCTGAATTAAAAAAATGAGACAAACCTTATAAGTTGTGGTTCGACCAGAGGTTGCGCTTGACGATGTGCTCTGTTAGTGATGACACCAATGGCACACATGATGCATAAATCACTTGGTCAAATTTGAGAGAATGGCGTGATCTTGTTTAACAAATTTTCGAAGCAACTAAAGTGACTTGAGACAAAAGGGGACTGCAATGATTAATTTAAGTGTCAAATACACAGATCCATATTTACAACTTTAACAAAATTTCAAGATGAGGAACCATACCTGTATCTCCATTTGTTATACACAACTTTAACAAAATTCTTGTGGAAAGCAATGCCTCACTAGTTCACCTATAATCCATACACATGTAAAAACTCAATCTTAAAAATCATATAGGAACAATATTGATATGTTGCTTAGATTAAAAAAATACATATATTCAAACACATAAGAATAATGAAGCAGCAAGTCAAACATAAAAAACAGTCACACTTGTTTTTTTTAACAGCAAATATTTCTGTAATGATCTTTTCGACTTTAAACTAGTCAATCGGTCATTGCCATCAACATCTACTCGCACTTCCTTGGCCACATCTACATTAATATTAATACAATACATGATCGAGTGATTCCCGTTACTACTTAATTGTTTTTGCCTCCTTTAATAGTTCAGTTAAGCAAGGTATGACCATGAAACATCATCATCATATCAGATTGCTTTTGTAATATATATAGAATCAAGGGGTTACTTACTGGATGCCGAACGCTTGTTATGATGATGTTATCTTACAACAAACGCCATGTGACTGTTACCTTTCTGGAACTCATTCAAGATGTCATACAACGGAAGACTTTCTGGAACCCTGTGAACAAAAACAGAAAGGGAAGATTGGTTCTGATTGTATGTATGATTGAGAGAAGGAACATACATACATATATACCTGAGATGAAAAAGGGCAGTGAAGTATATATATACCAAGATAAGTCCAATTATGTTTGTAGATTGGTCGTAGAAGACAGGTACTCTTGGAACAATAATATAATACTCGCATACATTGAAGCAATCTATACCTTTCCAACAATTGATATGAACCACAAGTAAAACACCACACAAAACAAGTTCATGAACAAGAATGATGCCTCTAAATTCAAAATGGATTAAACTGATGTGAGAATATGGACAAATCAGGAAGTTTCTGATGAAAATTTATCAACTTAACACCAATTTCTATTTTAGAAACACGTAATCAAGTACTAGAGACCATTCATGAATAAATTAATTGCAAATCCAAAAGAATGAACATAAACCTCATGAACAACATAACTAGGTCACAAAATCTTGCAAAATAAAAAAGAAAACCATACCTGATTTGTTGTTCAATGGATGTTACGAACTGAAATCCAAGATATACACACATTCAATCAAATAAAAAAAGATTAATTAACCTAATTTTGATGCCAGTGTTCCGTTTCATGACTTTCATCAAGAACACTCGAGTAAAAAATCGAGGTGAAAATAAAAAACTAATCGGATAGAACTCTTACCACTGATACGACTTGAGTGACCCAAATCAGAAATCACAAGCAATGGTGAAGAATCGAGTGCAGTAACGAGCCAATTAGGTTTCCAAATTCTGTCTTTTCGTCACCGATTAGGGCTCGCGTCCGGTGGTCTTGGTCTCCGGTGGTAGTGGCGGCGACTGGTGCTATCTGCGATTGGAGTCTTGGTCACCGGAAGATGATCTGCGAATGGAATCTTGGTCCGTCCGGAAGATGAGAATGAGATGGAATTTTTCGTGGGGGTGGGGGGAAAAAGGCCGATGAAAAAATGTAGGAGGGAAAACATATTTGTTAAGGGGAAAGGGGAAATAATTAAGCCGGGAGAAAGCAAATTTACCAAATGCTGCGGTTCTCTATCTGGACCGCACCATTTGCAAATAACCATCGCAGCATTTGATCAGATTTGTACTAGTGTATGTTGTTTTGATGTTTTGGCAGGAAAAAGAAAACTAATAAAGTTCCAACCGTTCGCCAGCACCCACCACACAGGACCAATCCTGACCTTGAGAGGGGTAAAACTACCAAAACCAAAGGAAAAGATGGAGGGATGGTTATTGTAGCGGGACCTAGTGGTGGTGGTGGCTGCTGTGGCGGTGGGGGATGCGGTGGTGGTGGCTGTGGAGGGGGTTGTGGTGGCTGTGGAGGTGATTAAGCTTTCATCACTTCCTTATTTTCAATGGTTAATTACTTCTATATTTTCAATAATTTCTTGGTCAATATTTCAATGTTATAAACGTAGATCATTATTTTGGATGGATATAACTTACTATTATGTGGTTATATAAAGGGTTATTATAGGGGCACCCTCTATTTTTTTGGAGTGTACTCTTCCTTTATTTGAAGGATAGACCTCCCTTTCACGTGTAGAGGGGCCGGGGTTTTACTTTTGGAGTGCACCCTCCCTATACGTGAATGATGTTTTTTTGTTGAAAACAAATAGATAGCTACCACACATATATACATAAAGAAGTTATACAAATAAACTTAATATACTTTCATGTATACATATTATTAGTATTATTATTATTACTAATAACAATGATGATGATTGTAAGGCTTCTTTTTTGACACCCTATCTATACGAGAAAGATAAGGCATGTGTATTAAAAAAAGGAGGGGAGGGGAGGGAGAGGTGTCGTTAAGAATGCCCTATATAAATTTGAATGCACTATCATTTAATAATATCATTTAATAAGTTATTAAATGGTTTACATCGTTAGTCTATTTACAATTTGAATGAATAAATTATTTGAGTAATATATATTTGGAAAACGTTGTTCAATTTTAAGGTTCATTAAATTTAAAATCGACATAATCATTTTAATATTTTGTGTATGATTTGGAATCTTACTAAATGATTTAGGAAGTTTAATATCAATATGCATGTTATATATGATTTATGGGTAAAGTTCTTGTAAGAACCATTATCTATTGTAAGAACTTAAGAACCAATTTAAATGAGGGATAATTAAGTAATTTTGTTCTTTCTTTTTAACTCCTCCATTACATTCTATTGTACAAACTTGTAAGAATTAAGGGAAAATTATTTCAAATAAAGTTTTTGGGTAATTTGATATTTTTTTTTAATTTAATTTCACATATATCCACCCATATCCACCCGATGACTTAAAAAAAGTTTTTTTTTTTGTTTTTTTTGCCTGTCCGACTATGTTGCATATATGCAACATATAAAACATAAAATGTTGCATATACAACATATGAAACATACCATGTTGCATTTATGCAATATGGTATGTTGCATATATACAACATATGAAACATACCATGTTGCATTTATGCAATATGGTATGTTGCATATGTGCAACATTATATGTTTTAATATGTTGCATATATGCAACATAGTCGGACTTAAAAAAAACGATTTTTGTTTAGTTTTTTGTTTTTTTAGGTCGTTAAGTTGCCATTATGTGTATGGACACGATGGGAAAAAAAGAAACATAAAAATTATCTAAATAACCTTCATTCAATTGAAATTTAATGGTTCTTACATTAGTTCTTAAGTTCTTACAATAATATTGGTTTGTACTAGAACTTTACCCTATGATCTATGGGTATGCTATGTAATTGATTATATATATTGATCCCTAGGATAGAACCCGTATGTTATACGGGTTAAATCATTAAAAAATTATATCTAATTGAAAATTCATGCATACTTTTTTTATTACCGGAATAACGTTACATTACATTAAATAAAAAGCTAAAGTTATATTTCATAATACGGTATCGATGACTTTACCCTCTTTATAAAAAAATAATATTTAGAGTATATATCTACTTGTATATTTGGAAAAAGCAACATACGCCTAACCATGTTTAGAATATGGTTGTTTAAAAAACAATCTAATTAATTTGTGATTTGACAAACTTGAGATTTTAAGTATTTATAGAAAGTTAGGTAAGTATAGAGTTTCATCAAAATTATGATGAACACAGTCTCATTGGTGAGTACAAAATCTAAATTATAGTAAAATATTATAATGTTACAATGAGAAAAAAAGTTATCTCGGTATACATTAGACAACTTACAATTGAATTAGTCATGATATTTATAATTTTCAAATTTGATGACATCGATCATTTGATACGGTACAAAAACTATTTAGTAATTGATTTTTGTCAATGAATTTCTTTAAAAAGAATATCATCCATAATGTTAACTAATTCTTTAAAACAATATGGGGTATTCATTTATTATAATATTAAATAGTATTTACTCAATTATATTTGAAAACACACTAAATAAGTGTTTATTGTTATTTTATAAGTTTTTTTAGTATTTATTAAAATGAACATAATAATAAATTATAAACATAATTTTATTTAAAATAAGATGTAATTTAATATACGGTTGTCATAATTACATAGATATAAATAAATAAATGAAATTATATCATGAATATAAAATAGGAAATAATTTCCAATCAAAAGGAGTTTATTATGGAGTAGATTTGAGAGGGAAAACTTTTATGAGAATGAATCTAGTGTTGACATGTGTCAACAATTGTAATTGTTAATTAAAGTAGGAAAATTTAAAATAAAACACTGTGTATTTGTTAACTAGGAAATGAAAAATATGTTAGGCTCTTAAAAATGTCTTTTTCTTTAATTAATACATTTAATCATTACTCTTAATTATTTTATCATTATTACATTTAATTTAATCATTTATCTTAATTATTTTATCATTATTACATTCCAAATATATAACTCAAGAACACATATATACCATATATTCAAATTTCATAATTAATTATCAATTAAATCTTTTATTTTTGGTAATTACTTTATTCCTTTTTAATGTGTTTAACATTTTTCTATATAAAACCATATATAATTTATTTAAAAACACAACTAAATGGAATCAAAATATTTAACAATAACAATGTTAAACGGATTGGATATTTTAAAGAGAGACCGGTTTATAAAAATTAAAATCTTAAGAAAGTGGGGTCAACCAGATCATAAGAATCTAAATGAGAATTTCTCTATCGAAATGATCATAATGGATAAAGATATATCTTACAATTAATAAAATATGTATTTATTTTTATTTTCAGTTCTATTAATGATATAATTGTATGTTTTCTTATTATCTTCAACTGTTTAAATGCAGGGTAATAGAGTGCAAGCCAACATGTTGAAAATATGGTTTTGAAGGTTGAACAATATCTAGAGGAGAATACATTTTTCTAAATTTTCTATCATAGACGAAGAAGTTTCGATCGTTGTAATCAACATATATGACATCCTTTTGTATGCTCAAGATATAGATATATTTTTTACTTCATTAGTTTACCTTTTCTCTAATTTTCATAATTCAATAAAATTTGCTATAGTTGATTATTATTATTTTAAAACACCAGCCGTGTGATACACGGGTATTAAAGACTATTAATATATATATATATATATATATATATATATATATATATATAGAGAGAGAGAGAGAGAGAGAGTTGGGTTATAATACAAAGTACTTTTTGTGTGAGAAGTGTGAGAAGTGATTGATGTGTTAATTTTTAATGCATAATATTGTCTTTTTATTATATTTTTGGTAATATATGACAATCCTAAAATAAATACACCATCCATTGGATTCCAAACACTACCAAACATCATTTATTAAGAATTATTAAAAGGGCATTGTGTTAGGATATTATTACACTGTGTTTACATTGTGTTATCCTTTAACTCTAATTTTGATAAACATATGACATTCTAATATGGAAAAAACAATGTATAGTGTTATATATTTACCAAAAACATAACTAAAAGATAACACAATGCATTAAAATCTAACACATCATCCACTTCTCACGCAAAAAGTACTTTGTATTATAACTCTACCCTATATATATATATATATATATATATATATATATATATATATATATATATATTAAGATTTATTGTACCCCATTGGAGATGTATAAGCCCCATAAAACAACGTGCTCATTGCGGACAATTCTTGTTACTGTTATTTAAAATGAAAAATAAATTTAATAAGTTGATAATTTCTAGTTTAATTATACGAATGGAGTTATGCAACTATAAGCACATTCACATCCCATTTTTTTAAAATTGTGTGGGTGTAGTCCTTAAATGAGGTTTGGTTGTGAGTGGATGAAGGAGAAAACTTACTCTTCATTCTTATATATAAGAAAACACCATTGATTCCCTATATTAAAGTGGTTGTAAATGAAATAGAGAGAAAAACACTTGTGTCAAAAGGTCTTGATGGTTAAGACGTTATTAAAATGCAGAAGTTCTTAATAACTGAAAAAAACAAACGACTCTACATCTAAATACGTCTGATTGAATCAAATGTAATCTCACGTTTTTCAGAAAACAAATCGGTAAAATTTATATATTTTTTTAACTTGCATCGGCGATCAATCAGTTTGTCTGTTTTTCGAATTCCGCGGCTACTTCTCCGGTGACCGTTGCATCCTTATCGTCGTTTTTTTTTTTCAAACGTGCATAACAATAAAGGTACCCTTTCCATTATCACCTTACGAATCCAAACTTTTGAGTTCGTTGATGGAACCTGATTCTGCTTGCTTGAATACATATTTGATAAATCTTTGGGCCTTTTGTTCAACGTTTGATGGATCATACCTAAAAACTTTTGATGTGTGCAATATATGAATTGAGCTAACAACCTCTGAAATAGTGAAAGTCTACAAGACCAATTTCCAGTCAAGTTTTCGTTCAAAAGTTAAAACAATGTATTTTTTAGAATGAATCATTTTTAAATATTTCTATGGAGTATAAATGCCCTTGTGCATATAATTCCATATGTGATGTTATTCTCTGTGTGTTTCTAAATGTCTTTACATTATGAGTATGTATTATTTATACGCTAATGCACCTCATGGTGTAGATTTCTTTAGGTTTATTTACCTATAATCTGTTATTCATCACAGGACTACCAATCAAAATGAAATATGGATTAAACCTAAGAGCTCCATCATCCCAACAGATAATCAACCTACGAGACTGTTGGAATTTTGGGAGAAAAACTAGTGGAAAATGAGTTTTTTCACTAAGTGTGAAAATGAGTTATTCACAAACTTTGGACTAAAATAAAATACAGATAACATAGGTTGTTTCCTCTGTATTTAATGGGTTTGTGTAGTACGTTGTGAGGGCTTTCCAACGCATCAAACCACGTCCAAATCCGAGCTCGTATGAATGAGATATCGAAGCTCAAAGTTGAGGTCTCGCAACTTGTGAAGCTGCGAAAATTAGAGAGAAAAATGCTAAGTATAGCATGTTAACTCATCCCATATTGGTTGGGGAATGAAACCAAAAGTGTTTTATAAGGTGAGAACCTTACCAACTATTGTAACCAAAAGTGTTTTATAAGGTGGGAACCTTACCAACTATTGTAACCTTACCAACTATTATAAGGTGCACATACATGCGCGCGCGCAAGCGGATATGTTCAAGCAGAACTAGGTTCAACCGGAAAAAGTTCAGGTTGAAGTTCAAGTGGAAAAGGAGCTCCGTTTGGAGTTCAAGCGGAAGTTGAACCGGAAGATCAGTTCTTTCGGAAAACAGCTGTTACGCGGAGATTCATCCGGAATGACAGCTGTAAACGGGTTTTGAGCTAATTAAGGTAATTCCGTGTTAATTAGAAATTAATTTGCATTAAAGACGTTTAATGCAAAGTTTGACTACGAATTAACTTTTGAGTGCTCAACAAGAATTCCCACCACTATAAATACAACCTCATTAGTTGAGGCAAAACACACCAGAATTCACAGAATTCTTTCTCTCTACCTCTCCTCACTATTTCTCTCATCTTCCTCATCGTTCTTCATTTCTTCAAGTTTCAAGGTAACTTCAAGCTTAGAGTTATCTCGGCCGTACAATACGGTTTAGGCGATTGTACCCTGGAAAACAAAAAGGATCTTCGGTAGACCCGGAATTTGTTTTAAGGGACCCGGGTTTTGACCCGAAGCCTTCGCCAAGGTTCTTTGGAATCTTATTGGTTTTCTTCAAACTATTTCAAAAGATTTTCCTCAAACCTTTTCTAATAACTTTTTCTGTTACTATTTTCTTTCATTCAAACCCTTATCATTTTCATTATAAGTTCATATAAGTTCTGTATCATTTTCATTTGCATTGTTACTTTAATTCATTTTATTTACTTGTAATCTTTTACTCATTTCCTTGTATTGTATTTATCTCCTTGTAATATTTCATTATTTTCCCTATAATTGTAGTAGAAGTAGAATTTCATTTTTCATTGTATTGTAATAGATTAGATTTATTTTCTTTTGTTGTAATCGTACTTAAATAAAAATATTTATTTTATTTAAATTTGCGAACGGTTTTCCTACACGAGACCTCCTCGTCCTTCTGCCCTTGGTTTTGGTGAAGATGACGATGATAATATCGAGAGAGAAATTTCTCGACAAGCCAGCAAGAACAAGGCTCTTAAGGATGTGAGTGAGTCATGAAAACTTATATTTCTTTTCGGTTTCTGATTTTCTAAATTTGGGTTTTTTTTTATTTGTTTACTTTTAGATAGAGGAACAGCATAAGAAAGCCTTACAGGAGGATCCATCAGTGTTTAATTATGATGGTGTATATGATGACATGAAGGAAAAAGCAGTACGCCCCATTGCACAGGAACGACAAGAAAGAAAGGTATCATATTATTTTTACATACTTCTAAGGGTGAAAGTAATGGGATCGGGAGAGGGGGGATCGGGGGTCTTCGGTGGCTTCGGTGGTCTCGGGAACACCACTGCGTGGTGGTCGGGATCACCGATCGGGAGTGGGGCTGGGGTACCGACGCCGAGAAGAAAACAACACGGGGAGGTAGCCGTTGGAGTGGGCCCCCCCCCCCCCCCCACCAACGGTTACTTCCCTTTTTTTTAAAAAAATTTAATTTTTTTTTTAACTTTTTACCACCTCCCACCTATTTAAACCCCACCATTCAACCCCTTTTCACACCAAACTTCTACTTCTTCTCTCTAAATTTTATAAAAACTTCAACCTCTCTCAATATTTTATAAAATCTCCAACTTCCTTTTAATTTTTACCATGTCGAACTTCAACGATTTCTTTTCCAGCTACAACCCTTCCGATCAACAACCTCCCACCTCTCAACAAAACCCATTTGGAAGTGCCGGTTACGTACCGACGATGGCGGATTCCCCGGCCGGTTCGGGAATTTGATTATCTTCGTACCGACGATTTTCCCCAATTCCAAAACACCCAAACCCACCAAACCGATTCACAAGAAGAAATTGTCATGGAAACTCAACCCACCCAACCCGCTCAAACAAAAAGGAAGAAGCATACCGTCAAACGAAATAAGAAGACGGGTCAAACGTCTCAACCCGACGACCGACAAAAAAGGGTTCCTACTCCTTGGACGGTCAAAGAAGAAGTGGCGTTGGCGAGATGTTGGGTCGATGTCTCGGAGAGTTCGATTGCGGGTAAAATATATATTTTATAACTTGTTTTTTTTTTTAAAGTTTACTAACATTTTTTAAAGTTTACTAACAAATTTTTTTTACTTTTTTTTAATTTTAGGAGACGCCCAAAGTAGGGAATCGTTTTGGAACAAAATTACCGCAAATTGGCATCAATTGTTACATTATCCTCCACCCAACTTCAAAGAGGGTTTTGAACATACCTTTGTTCGCACCAAGCATCAATTGTACTCGAAGTGGGGCGACATGAACAAGAAGGTCACCAAGTTCAACAACACCTACATCCACATTTTGGGTAATCGAAAGAGTGGGCAAAACGAAGAAGACGTTATGAGGGCGGCCCATCATCGATTCAAACTAGAAAACAAGGGCGCTTTCGACAAGTTGGAGGTTTGGGATGTGGTGAAAGTTTCTCAAAAATGGCGAGGGGCATTTACGGTGGACGATGGTTGCTATAGTGACGACCAAGGTGCTTCTAAAAGAAGCAAAACATCCGATTCAAATCGGAGCTTCAACACCGATAGTCCATCGCAAGCCCAATCCATTCCTTTCGATCTCAACCTCGGTGTAGGTGGATCGTCTCCCAAGAGCCCAACCCAAGAACCACTTCCGATGGGTACCCAAAAGGCTAAACGCTTAGCAAAAGAAAAAGCAAAAGGAAAAGGAAAAGCGTCTTCGAGTGGAGCTTACCATGAAGAGTTTCAAACGTTTAACGAGTATCAACGGGAAAAGATCGAACTTCAACGACAAGCTCGAGAACAACGAACGAAAGAACTCGAAATACTTGAACGCGAGCAAATGTGTCGTGAGCTCGATAGGGTTGAAAAGGACCAAAGCGAGGAGGCTAAATCCATCGCTCAAAAAATTCGAGCCAAACTCTTCGCGTGTTATAAGTAGTTTTTTTTTTTAATTTGTAAGTTTAGGATTTAATAAGTAATTTTAGGATTAAATAAGTAATTTTAGGAGTTTTTTTTTTTTGTAATGTTAGGATTTAATTTTTATTTATAAAATGTATTTGTTTTTATTAATATTTTATTTTAAATATTTTATTATAAAAAAGTGATTGGGGAAATGGGGAAATGGGGAAACCATTACTCACAAATTTGGGAAAAATGGGAAGGGGTGGGGAATGATGAGGTGGCACCAAAAATGGATTGGGGAAATGGGGAAATGGGGAATGTATTACTTTTACCCTAAGTAGTTTTTACAATCATGCCAGTTGTCAAGTATCATAACCAATTTTTAGTTAATATTTTTAGCCCTTTACCTTTTCTTGATGATTGTTTGTATCTTGTATTATAGCCGAGGTATATTCAAGCATTGATAGACAAAGCAAAAGTGCCTGAGCGAGAACATGAGATAATATATGAGAGAAAGCTTGCAAAAGAGAGGAGCAAAGAAGACCATCTATTTGCAGATAAGGACAAATTTGTTACAAGTGCCTACAAAAGGAAACTCGCAGAGGAGGCAAAATGGTTGGAGGAGGAACGTATACGCAAACTTCGTGAAGAAAAAGAAGATGTAAGTTGCCTACTTTTCTTTTGGTTCTTGTGCTACTTACAGGTTTGGCAGGTCAAATGGGTTGGAAGTCCTGCAGTGTTTTTAATGCATACAATTTCCACATTGCTTCATTTATATTTAGATTAGATATTTAATGTTCAAGCCAAACATTATTTGGCCTGTTACTCTACCCGCCCATGTTTTCCATTTCTATGGAATGATTGCATATCATGATCATAATCATAATCAAATAATCATTTGATCAAAGATGGGGATTGTTAGGTAACTATATCATTTCGTTTAGGGCATGTTTATGTTTCGTATGTGAAGTGAAAAGGGTATTTTCCTTGCTACAGATTACCAAGAAAGCGGTGATATGACCGAGTTCTACTTCAACCTGTCAAAAAATGTGGCATTTGGAGCACTAGATGGCGAGTCAACGAAGCCCCACAAGCATACAGTTGAGTCAAAGAATCAGATCCCAGAAGAAATTCAACCATCAAAAGTCTCAGCAAGTGCTCAGGAAGATATTATTGGTGAAACATCTGAGAAAAAATCTGAAATCATTGAAGCAAAACCAGTTCCTGATCTGCATAAACAAGAAGTCTTCCAGAATCAAGAATCTGGAACTGAAGAAATGGCAGTTAAGCCTCCAACAGATCATCACAAAAGAAACCAAGATGCTTTGGTTGCTGCAAAAGAGCGTTTTCTTGCAAGAAGAAGACGAAGTTAAATGTCGATAAAATGTGAGTTTGCACTATTAAATTTTTTAGATTTGGGATTTTGGTGTCATGTATTGAGATTAAGATTGTCTCGTTCTAGGATAGTCTCTTAAAACAAAATCTAACAACCAGTAACAAGAGTCAATAAACAATTATAATGGCTTGTGGTTTAGTTTAACCAGAATTTAGTTATAGAATAAAATTAGTCACAAACTGATGTGCTTCAGAATCCAGTAATATCATTCAAGAAATTAAATTTTTATAAATTTCACAAAGCTCACTCTTAGGCTGAGTAATCACTTTATTCTTCTTATTTTTGCACTATCTCTCATCTTCATTAGCAACACATTACATTTTTTATGTCATCACTAACACTAAGTTCCACTATCTCTCATTACAAAGATGAAAAAATCATTCATTCTCCATATCTAAATTTTCGATTTCAACCTCATTTTGTCTTTATCATTGTTTTCATCTTCATTGTCGGATTGTTGGGTTTGACCATATTGCAAGTTAGGATTTTGAGTTTTTGAATTAACCCTTGGTTTAGCGTTTGGGTGAATGTTTGTTCCATTGGGGTATATAATTGAGAGTATATATATAGACAAAGATGGAGGCCAGAATTCAGAAACATGATATGTGGTTAGTTAGTTGCTTGTTGACAACATTAAAATGGGACTATTGCATCTGGCAATTCAAGTTATTGAAGCTGAACAAAAGGATTTATGAACAACAGTATGATGACAATGCATCAAAGGGCGAATTCAAGACAGAAGACTGTTAAGCTCTATGATAGTTGTGTTTTCAATGGATATATATATGCAAATAGAAAGAATTTTTTGTTGAAAACTCCCTACCTTATATGCACTACATTATGATGTGATTTATATGAAATATATATATCATGTACATAGAATCTTGAATGCAGGAAGGCCTATACGTGTTTCTTTTTCGATTTGAGAATTGGTTGAATCTGCAATCTCCTACTAAAAGCTCTGTTGAACAGGAACCGTGTCTGAAAAGCTGAAATGACCGGAAGCCATGCCAAACAAGCGATCGGCGTGAAAAGAACAACACCCATTCCAAAATCATAAGCTTGAGCGAAAAGCCGTGTGAACTTCCACAGAACCGTGCCCTGAATCAGTGGCCTGAATGCCTGTGCAACCTGGAAACCAAGAAAGCTAGTTACTCGAGATTCAAAAAATCAAATGGACAAGATGCGGACATCAGGCGTAAGAAAGCTTACAAGGATCAGGCCCCATCCGGTAGGTAGAAACGCGAGACAGCAGACGATCAAATCATTTACAGATAATTGACAGATGTAGGAAAGAGCAAGTATGGTTGCTATGACAGACAGAAAAAGAGAAGCTTTAAAAAACCTGAAGGAAAGCTGATGATTATCACTGAGATAATTCCTTCCCACATTTACAACCTGCAGCAAACATTGACCAGAGTTAGACATCAAAATGACCCGTTTCGACCCGTTGCCCAACTTGTTTGAACCCTACCTTGATTAAAAGGAAGATCATGAGAATAACAACCCATGAGAGGACATAAACCACGACGGTTTTGTTCGAGCCAGCGATATCAAGATGATAGACGAGACCATACTGGTAAATGAAAAACCGCATAGAAAGAAGTATCTCAATGACCCGAGACGCCCAGCCTGAATGACGAAGGTGTTCTTGTTCATCATACCACCAAGACTGCCAGCTCTTATCTTGCTGGATTCCGATCCCGCCCTGTTGTTTAATCCATTTGTTCCAATCTTTCCAGTCATCAACTATCTTCCCCCAATCAAAACCCGAAGGATTGAACAAAAACGGAGCGAACAACCAAGTTAGTGACAAGAACCAGATGGCGTAGGTGATCAAAACATAAGTCATGTGGTTTTTATATGATCGCCTGATGATATCGTGAACTATTAGAAGTAAAAGTAACTCGAATCCTTTCATGAAATGACTCCGTGAGTATAATCTGTAGTTTTCGGTGAAACTTGCGTGGAAGACCACAACTTTTCTTCCTGTGGGTCGGTACTTGGCGCCACCATGAAGGATGGTTCGACCGAAATAATGAGTCTTTGTACCGAGTGAAAATGTGAAGAAAACTGCAGCTAGCTGTAGCTGCATAAGAACAAAATCTTTAAGGGCGCTGAGAAATCCTCTCTCGAGTGTGATCTCCATCACCATTGGTAGCCCAGTTAATAACCCGAGCTGAATAAATGACTGTGATGCTAATGCTGTCTCTAAGGACCTTATGTTGTGCATTTTCGCCTCTTGAAGTAGCGCTTTTTCCAAACCGCTTAGCACGAGGTAAAGTTGTCCGTATAAAAACACGTAGATTCCCATCACTGATATCTGCAAGATTTGTAAAGATGGAACCTTTAAGCATATTTGGCTTATTTTGAAATGAAATGGTGACAAATGGTCTTCTTTTTCTTGGATAGCGACTCTACCGTCTGAACTAATTAGATGAGGTTTCCAGGTTTTCTGTCCCGGTGTCAAAAGTGAAGTTGCCATCTTGACCAGCGACTTCATACAAGACAAAGACACACGAAACACTCATCTTTGTAAACTTTAAGGAAGTAAAGTCGTTATTTTAGATAAAGAAAACCCCATTTATCGAACTGCACGAGCACTTGTCATCATCTCATTTAAAAAAAAGTTCATTTCTAGAAAAAGTCATTGACTACACGGGTCAAAATGATAATTTTCGATACGATATTGACCCGTTAGGATTGACTATAAGCAATATGACTACAAATGATTTAGGAAGTTGAATCTGGACAACTTTTAAATACTCATTTACAATTAATGAATTACCAGGCTGCTGAAGTAGAAACCAACAGTTGTGTAGTAACATGAAAGCATGCGGAAAAAGTCAAACCGGCGACCAAGACGGTAGATGTCACGACTAAGAGTCTGTTCGCTGTTCCCATTTGCTACTTTTGCTTCAAACTTAGAGATCTGGTTCAGACTCACGTCACGACCTTTTCCAACTTGTATATACTCGTGGTACGTAATATGACCTCTTCGTAGTGTAGTATTATACCCTGGAACAATTTAAATAGTTAATATAATGATTGAAGTTGGTTAATCACTACTTGAAAAAAGACTATTTGTGATAGTTAAAATGGTCACAAACTAGTAGCAAAACATAGCAGCTCTATTTATTTCCGTCCTATAGAGCTATTTATAGAGTAATAAGGTTTTGAACAGAAGTGAAAACCTGCAAAAATGTCTTCACTTAAGTTTATAGTCTTTGAAGCTTTGCTTATGCCACCTCTTGTTAGATGAAATATTCTGTCAAAAAGATCTGGATGCCCATAATGGAACCGAATCCTGTTCAATGAAGAAATCAGTAATGGTTTAGCAAGTTTCAAAATGTCCTGGGCTGGCAGGCTAGTGCTAAAATGAGCCGTTAGTTACAAAAGCCGACACCTGAGAGGGTTGGCTAAAAGCCGTTGACCAATCGTGACGAAACTAGTCTCCTGGTAAGACATGAACCATGCTAAAGAAGAAACACTGCAAAGAACAAAGATTAAAGTCAACATTTGAGTTTAAGATTATAAAGTCAACGTTTGACCTAAAAGAAAGTCAAACAAACCTTCCTGTGAATATGTGTTCCCTTAAACCAAGTATTTTCGGACGCTTTCCTAGCCGTGGAAGAAATTCTTGCAAGAGATTTCTCATTTTGATTGCTTCTTCAAGATAGTTATCCTGTAAACATGTGTTATCAGTTGACTTTGATAAAAGTCAATATTTTGGTGATTTAGGTTGAGAACTATTAGCATACTTGATTCATATCAATCGCTTGTAGAGCTTCACCACGAGTAAATATTATGGCATGGTTTTGATTCTCGGGTTTTCCTTCTCCAATGTTCGGTGACCCTGGAAGCTTCACACGATATATCTCCTGTAAACACATAAACAACCGTGTAACATTTTTTACTCTGATGTTCGTTTGTTTACAGGCCAATAGAAAACTATTTAGTATTTGCAAACTTTCAAAATCCGTACCTGGTCGAAACCGTTGACTGCTTTGACTAGTACAGATGAATAGATCATTCTGGTTTTATTGCCAACCATTTCTTCCTTTTCTTCAACATAAGCCACGCGTAATGAAGGGAATCTTACCATAAGGTTGATGATTTCTTGTGCCTGAGGGTCACCGGACGTTTTCTGGGACCCAAACATTTGACAGGAGACGACATAAGTAAATTTCAAGTCTGCTAGTGCATCAAGCTGAGCGGATAATGTATCATTCCCTCTCTCTATTGCATCATAACCTTGAAGGATATCTGATATAACGATAAACATGAAGAAATTATCAAATTGTGTGTTTGATATGTGCACATTACTGTTTATTGTTTAATCTAGAATTTGACTAACCATCATCTTCAGCCATATCAAGAAAAGCTTGCAGCTTTAAGGCTTTCTGGTAGTACATCATCCCGCGGACTGTTAACAGAGTAAGATATTCAAGCTAAGTTTCTTTTGTGTCACTTTCGGCCCGTTTAGTTATAAACATGTTGAATTGGGTTGTGTTTTATTTTAAACGGGTCAAACTGAAAGTATAGCTATTTATATATTTTTAAGAATAAAAAGAAAAAAAAGTGTGCGTGAGTCAACCCAACCCGGCCCAACCCAGTTTCCGACCCATCTTTGATATTTCTAGTTTCTTGCAACTCACTGGTCCTGCTTAGAGTCTGTCCACGAAAAGAAGCCCAATCACGAAGCTCCTCCTTTCCATAATCATCTAGATCCTCTAGGTGCTTAACCCCCATTCGTTCCAAGAAGTTTTTGAAGTTATCTATAAAAAAGACAGAAATTATAAGAAAGGATACGCACAAAAGTTACAAAGATCATGGACTATGCGTACCTGGATATATTTTCTGCATGTAAAAGCCGATGGAAACATTATCTTGGCTTTCGTCATTCAGCTCCTTTGTAGAGAATTTAACTTCTTCCATCAGATGTGGAGTCAAAACACTATAACGATAACATAAATTGCTGATTATCGAACCGAATGAGTTCTTGAGTTTTACAACTAATTATCTTATTGTGACTTCAAGTCATGAAAACCAGTCTTGATGTTTAGCAATTTTACTTTTTCTTTTTGATTAAGAAAACTTTCTCCTGTTTCACAAGCTGCTTACCATTTTTCTCACTTTTTTGGTCAATTTATAATAATTATTATTTGTCAAACACTTAAACATCTTATTATGTTATTAGTACATCAGCATACTATTTTCTAGGACCCATTTTAGTATGCATCATTATCAAATTTTGATAATTTAGTATCATATAACCACTTTAGAAGATAAACATCCAAACACCCCATGAAGTATTTATACCCAGTAAAACGGACGGGTTGGGCTGGGCATGGTAACGGGTCATATTAGGTTTGGGTCAAACTGTCTTTTTAAAAATTTGTCTTTTGGCTCAGGTCAAAATGAGTTTTTGACAAAAATGTCTATGGGTTCAATAACTAGTAACAGTTATAGCAACTATAATTATTATCTACCAGACCAAACACTTTTTTTTCCCTTTTCTTATTTAGAAGTTAATACATTTACTATTTGAGTTTAAATATTGTTTCAGATCTAGTCAAGATGCTTATGAAGCATGCAAACCTGAAAGATAGCATGTTGCGCACTTTGGGAGCTCGAGGTATATCCATGAATAGGGAAGTTGCAAAAAACGATATACGCCTTCGTGCATCAAGGTTTGTAGGTATGTCCATTGCTGTATCTTTGACAGTGAGCAGCAAATGGAAACGCTTGATCTACACAGTGCGGGTTAGTTGATACTAATCAGTATTTTCTAGAAAAACATTTAGAATTATATGTTGTCTACAGACTATGAAGAGAAAACCTTCTCTTTAAGAGAACTGCTATCTGGCAATGGGAAATGGATGGAACGCCTTGATGCAAATAGTTGCGGGTCGGGTTCAACATCATCAAAATACGTCTGTAAGCATCCTTCAGTTTGTTGGTAACTGTTGATTGACTCCATTGTTCTGTATTCAAATTTTTTTATCACATAAACTTTCCAAAATGACTCTAAAGCTAAAGGTGGCAAGATGAGTAGGTCGAGTAACACGCAAACGGGTCAAAAGGGGGGCGGGCTGAGCACACATATCCATTTTTCTTTACAGTTAATGTGTCCTTTATGATTACAAAAACAATCTTTTGAAAATAGGTTTGAACCGTTACCTTTTAGCTATTTTTTTTACATGTTTGATATATTTTGAAAACGGGTCAAAATTGTCACTTCTATAAGTCCATATATCAATCAAGAGAGAACAACATCATATGCAAACCTGGATCCGTTTCTCATCATATCAACTGTGACGATTTCAAGAACATCTTGCAACACTTTCACAACTTTCAGTATAATGTTTCTCTTTGCCTTTAACCTAAAGAAGGCGAGTAAACTTACAAAGTTGCACTCAAAGAACTAAAAATATGATTCATAAGTCAAGATTTACCAGAAGTTTAACCAAATCGGGTGCATTTAGTATGTAGAGCTAGAAGCTCACTTAGATCGAAATCCTTAATAAAGGTCGATTTCCTGATGCTTTCTTCGATCTCATCTACTATCCCAAATATGATTCTGAAAAAGAATGTAACTTTAAGACACCATTTAACTTGTTAATATTTCATGAAGCAAATCAAGAGTTCAAGATTCCATTAACAGTACCTTCTCTCAAGATCCCCAACAACTAGTATATCAAGAATGTATTTCAGTGAATCGTAACACTCTTTTACAGTGATATACATGTAAACATCTCTTCTGATTCTTTTAGAAAGACTTGCATCTTCACCCACAAAGTCCTTTGCAATACTTAAGGCCAATGGCAACTATAAACAGAAAGATGAAATGTGAGATTTTTATGAGGATTTCATGAAGAAACAGATAGTGAAAACCGACAAGTACCTGGTTTGCTAGGAGGAAAATAGGCCAACGAACAAGCCCCGAAAGTAATTCAGATGATAAAGGCATCTTCATCAATTCAACCTCTCTGTTTATATTTGAAAATATATGCTTTCTTAATATGCATGCTAGTTCTTGTTGAAACAGAATACTTTAAAATGGAGATAGTTATAAATTAATAAATAATAAATAACCTATTACTTATGAGATCCTCCTCCCGAAAGCTTTTGATAATTTCGTTCCATACGACAATGAACTTAACTAGACCGTTCCTCATTTGTCTCTCAGACACCTAGAAAGCGCGAATTAGAAACAAGTTTGAAGCACTAGAATAGTGAGCTATAGAAAGGTTTAATGTGTACCTTCTGAAACATCTCTTTCAAGAAAGATTTCCTGTTTAGATGTTTATCAGTTTTTGAAGGATGTGGGATAAGAGAATTCATGAAGGCCAGAGGTAAATCTTGAAATCTACTTCTCATCATACCTAGTGTGCGAATCTAGACACGAAAAGGGCGTTGGATTATTTCAAAAATAAAATAAAATACATAGAATCCTCCAACAAGATTTATTCTTTTTACCTCTCCAAGATGATGCAAGATTCCATAGAGTCCTCCAAAGATAGCACAGAAAACTGAATACCATATCTGGGTGTCCATGAAATATACCTAAAATGACATATATACTTAAAACATTGTATGGATGCATACTTTGATTGATGGGCATGATGATGCATGTTCTTAAAATAACTCACCATTATGACTGGAGCCCAGACTGCAGCAATTGCACCAGCATTATTCTTTACTGGTTTAGATTAAGTAGTTGTGAGATAAATGAATCATACGGTATATCGATATATTTATTATAGAACGTAAAGAAGTTTACCTCTTGGGAAAAGTTCATGCCAATCATACTTTGTAACCCCAATTCGCATAATTTGTCTTGTTGGTGCTATGAGTGGTTTTATCTAATTGAAACATTCTGTAGTTAGAACTTTGTAACTCGAGTAATATACTTCGAATTTTGATCAAAATACCGAAAGACTCACCTCAAAGGTATAGCTAAATGCCAATTTGCTTAGTAACAACAACACCCAAAATAGACTGTACCTGAAAACACAACCATAACAGACATTTCAAAACACATTTTCCTGAAAGAAAAATATTATATAAGCTAGTGAAGTTTAAGAGTTTAAAATGTACTTCAAAAGGGAGTATTGAGACTCTTGCATTCCCCGTCCCACGTATAATCTAGGCTAAATAGTAAATACCCATGAAGATAGAAGTCAGAATATATTCCAATCTTTTAGATTTGATGGTTCATTTGACACATTTTTAGCAAATATTACCTGAGTCCACCAAGATAAAATCAAAGATATCCTGGAATTTGAGGTCTCAATGTATCTTCCAATTGCAGGAACCGAAAACAGGATCATGTTGACCGCATTAGACATCAAGTAGAATGCAACGACAAGCATATATGAAGAATAACACCACTCTCCAAACCAGCTTCCATAATTTGGTGAATAACAGGTGTACTTTCGTCTAGTTTTGGAATAAAAAATAGGTAACATGATAGTCCATATCATTGCAATGACCACCTTCAATGTTTGTTTTTTGATTCTAGTGTGATCCATTGTTGATCTAGCTTTCATTGTGAAGACAATATCAAGAACGGCTGCAAGATTTAATAAGGGTATAAGTCAAATGAATACGTAATTCAGAATCCTGCATTTGGAATACGAAAAAGGTACAAACTTTATCATCTTTATGAGAGAGTACCAAAGTTAAAGTAGCAAAAGACCTTGAACTAGTTTAAGAACCGCTGATGTGATGAAGATGCTCATAATATCTTCGAGTATGGGTGTATCAAACATTTGTAATGGGGAATCGAGATCATGACATGCCATAATTATCATTGCCTGAACAAGAAATGTAGTGTTGAAAAAGAAAGTAATTTTTTTTAATTGATAGTAACATGGTTTGAAGCATTTGAATGCACCTGGAGAGATAGAACAAGAAACGCCCACATTCTGTCAAAGCTTCTGAAAACATGCCAGAATGAGCGGAATTCTACAAAATTTGTTTTTCCTAACCATTTTTTCTCCTTTTTTTCTTCCACATTAGACCCATCCCCTTCTTTGAGCTAAAAAAACACAACCATTGAAAGTATTGATGATCTAACAATCAAACATTATAATTATCATGCTAATTATACGTGACAAGATAGATAGGTTGGATAACGGGTCAAAACGAGTTCAGTTTGAAACAAGAAGTTTTTGACATGGGTATTCCAGTTAAGTTGGATTTAACCGCAAATTTCATTAATTATAGACTTTAGTCGACAAGTTCCACCCGTTTGACCCATAACATTTTTAGCTAATCTTATGGGGTTGACCCGTTTGAGATAAAACACAACCCAAATCAATCCCTTCTAATGCTAAACAACAAAGTTACCTGTGCTTCTTCGTCATTATTTTCTTCTCTTTTGTCTGTCTTAGGTTTATCCGCTCCTTTAGTATTTTTACTTTTAGGATCATCAGGAGACTGTACATAAAAGAAATCATGGTTCTGATCCATAGGCCAGCCTAGTTCGAAACAATCAGGAGACCTAATGATACAAAACAAACAATTTTTACCTTAAACATGTAAACATTGCAATTTCAATCATATTTATTTAGATAAATACACAAAAAAGTACCAGAAGAACTCATTCAAATCATCATAGTTTCTCCATGTGGAATAATTGGTCATCCCATTTTGGTTTTTCAAAGCTTCCTTCAATAATTTGACCAAAAAAATGTTAGAAACTAGACTGCCAAATGAAACCGCAGAAAGTAAAGCATACTGTTTTGTTCTTAGATTGAAGTACCTTCTGAATAACATTATATACTGGGGTGACCACATCATTAAGAAAAGATTCGGGACCGCCACCATATGCAGGCATGAAACTTTCACCAGCAGATAGAATGGTAGCTCCCATCAACATGCTATGCAAGTCATGTGCCATCTGTGAAAAGAAAAATGCAATCACGATCGGGTTGGGTAGGTTGAGTAATGTGTCAAGCAGGTTCAGGTTGAAACGAGTCACTTTTAGTATGGGTCGGGTTTAGCTGACCCATAACTTTTTACAGTCCGTATTAAAGAAATATAAAAAACTGATTTAAATATTTGCTTATATAAGTTTAGGAGGTTATATGCATTAAATATGGACTTTGGGTCAAATCAACTCAGTTGCCACTTCTAACCGAAAATAACAATGTAAAACCTACATGATGAAAAATATAAGCAAGACATTCAGGCATGAACCGTAGATTAGCAGCCTCGCCCCATATAAGAAGATAGAGTCCTATATACAAAAGTTTGTATTGTTGTGCTTCTGGATCTGAAAATGGCAACCTGCATTAATTAGTAAACAATAATCGCCATTAGATAAGTTTTTTAATAATCAAGAAAAGATTATGCATGAGTAGAATCTCTCTGACCTTATGCTGTTCTTCTTCTCTAAGAATTTGCACCATTCTGTATAATTCTTGAAAAATTTCTTCATCAGATCGTCTAAAACGCCATCTGCTAACTGTGATTTCCAAAGGTTAACACATGTACATAGTAAAATAAACAAGATAATTAAGTGTATAGCTTTCCAGTACCTTAGTTGTATTTGCTTGTTTGTTACTGCTTCTGATATGGACATTTGCAAGAAGTAGAATCAAATGCTCCCTCTGGTTAGCAACATTTCCTTTCTGCAAGTAAGCGATATTATTATTATTATTATTAGTATCAAAAAGGGATGAATCTTCAAAAATGATGAAACACAAATGGTGTTTACTTGAAAATGAAAACAATGCTGGAGCCAGTCAAACAAGTCAAAATGAGGTGCATGATTGATGAATTCTTCGATGAAAGGTATTCCCTGAACATTACGAACAGCACCAACTGCAGCTTTAATCTGTAGCATTTATTCAGATGGTTAGATTGATTCAGCTACAAAAAAAATACAAATAAACAGGCAATAGTAGATGTGGCATTTTAACCCATTTACTTATCAAATGAGAAAATTCCAAAAAAATTAGCTGAAAAGGAAGGGAGTCAAACGGGTCGAATGTTGCCTAAATGTGTAATTTTTATGCATAGAACCTCCCAAATCAGATTTTATAATCAATTTGATCACTGATCATTTATACATAATAAATGTGTTTCAGGGCGACCCGACCCAATCCGACCCGTGTTTGGCTTGTACAAAAATCATAAAAGTTGGATCTTTTAACATCAAACCTCAGGGAGTTGCATTATTGCTTGATGAACACCTCCATGATCAAGGGGAAGGATGTTAAAATCATAAAATTCAGACCTTTTAACATCATTATCAGCATGTGCCTATCAGGAAGATACAAGATAATCCAAATCATGAATGAATAATTGAAAATATAATACTGTTGTTGAAATTCAGTCAACATAAAACTAATACAAACCTGTGTACCCGCAGCCTTAGTAAGTGTATTCGACACTTCATATAACACAGCAGCAATCGCACCAGCTTTAATCAAAGCGTCCCTGCAAGATAATTATTTGTTAGCACAAAAAACATGACCAATTCAGGTGTTGTATAAAGTTGGTTCTGTAATTACCTGTTCTCCAAGGTACTTTCTCCACCATGCTTGATGACATAATCTTTGTATTTACGGTAAACGCGCCTGACTTCGCGTACATCACTTTTTTCCTTCCTTTTTCTGTAAGTAACTTCTTCATCCTATCATTCTCAGGTGCCAAATGATAGTTAAAAACTTAAACTCCAAGAAAGTTATGATGAAACATGATTTTTTTTATTTTTTATTCTGAGATTCACCTGTTCAAGTCTCTGAAGAAGAGCAGTCTTGAACTGGCGTACTCCACGCCCACTCGAATTACGATCCAAATCATGAGCAACTACAAAAGCATGAAAACGGCCTGCTCCAAGAACACGATAAAGAGATCATAAACTTAACTAAAGTGACATAATTTTGGGATTCACAAGCCAAAACCAGAAACATAAATCACAAATTTGGCAATCAACAATCAAGAATCAAGATCCATCCTTTCTTCATTCATGGATCAAGAAACTCAAGCAATTAGAACTACCCACATGAAGAAAAGACAACCCAACTTCATTACTCAGAAACAAGACCATGAAAGCATACTAATCAGTCAAAATTTTGAGAATATTCAGAGGCATATTTTCAAGAATCCTCTGTTTCTCAAGAATCAGAATCTTGAACAAGTGAGTATACAAGTAACAATAATCATTTAGGGGTATCTGAAAACATACAAGAATCTTAGTCAACTTTGATTAAAGAACCAAATACAAAAAGACTTACATAAACAAGCAACTCGAGGTTCTTGAGCATCAATCAAATTGGCAACACGAAGAAACCTCTGAATCTCTGATTTCAAAGTAACAGGCAATTTCTCAGAATCAAAGGGCTCAGGAACATAATCACGCCCAGAAGTAATGGTGTAAAACGGCTTGGTCTCATTGTTATTGTGATTAGAAGCATTAGTATTGCTGGTAGATGCAATGCTGGGGTCTACCACCACAATTTCTGCCATTGTTGAACATGAACCAAGATTGCAGAGCAAGAAGAAGAACAGTAAATGAAGAGGGTGATGAGTATAGTATATATATGATTTGTTAATTTTGGTTTGGACTTTATGGAAAAAGATGGTGGTTTGCTTTTGTGAGATTAATTAGTGGTTAGTGGGGGTGTGATCTTTTTTATTTTTGTGCTTTTGCTTTGTTTGATGTTTGTGTGGATTTGCTTTTGTGAGAATTATGCAGTGAAAAAGAAGCAGGGAAGAAAGGTTTCTACAACTCTGATTGTTCATTGTTTCACATTCTGTGAAAAATTAAGGTAAAATTAGGTTTTTTTAGCGGGAGTTCTTGAAGTGTGTGTATGTTTGTGTGTAAATAGTGTGTGTTTGAGATGTGTCCTGTGATGTTTCCTAGAAGTTATTTTCTTGTTATTGGTCACCATTGGTTTGGTTTATATATGGAGAAGCTGTTACAAGGAAAGAGTGTCATAAACAATCGTCTGTTTAATTTAAATTCAGTCATGTTTAATTATGTGTCCTATCGTGTCGTGTTAACATGTTAGTGTCAGAAATTGCGAGCCTTACTTGAGAGGAAAAGAGAGTGCGGTTTTTGTAAAACGGTGAAATATTGAATTGATACCGAAAAGAAAACCCTAGAAACTTAAAGTGGGTACGTGGGTTCAATCATAATACTAATTAAAATTAATTCTAGTAATATGTATTTCAATACCCCCGTAAGTAGAAATTGGACGCTTAGACTAGAAAACGATAATTACATGAAAATATAAAAACAAATATAGTAAGATGAGTTGGCTTCGATCTTGGTTCATAACTCGGAATTTCAAACTTTTGTCAACTAACCATAGCGTGTTTGATTTTAACTTTTATGAAATGATTCATTAATAATGGTTTGCCTTACAATATAAAAAGACGGAAGGATACCCTAGAAACATAAATCGGACAGGTGGCCTCAACCCAGTAATAATCAATAGTAATACTAATAATATATTCCAGTAGCTTTTGGAGAAAGAGAAAACTTTTGAGCTGGGACAAGAAAGAGGGTGTTGGACGACGATGACAATGTCGTTTTTGAAGAAGGCTAAAAACGAGCTTATTGTACAAAGACGATTTGTATACTTTTTTCATCAAACTTGTTAATTAAACAATGTGTTATAATAATGTGTTATAATATTGTACAAGATCTTATAAATAGTCATAATATTTTATAAATTTGAAGGTTAAGAAAACCAGTAACCCTATCTTGGATTTAAAACTCCTTTTTAGGTTTGGGTCTACTCGATTTCAGTCATTGAACATCTTCCCATATGTATAGGGAAGGGTAACTCTTTCATCTAGTGACAATCATGTTTATCTCTACCCTATGCATTACACTTATTATATGGTT
>JBCNJP010000020.1:18801938-18834865 GCA_039602395.1 Deinandra increscens subsp. villosa | reverse complement strand
TAACAAATCATATATTGCAGGTAGCGATCTATTAGGAGAGTAACCTGCAGATGGTTTTTGTGATTTGTAGAACGATGAAGATCACGTAGCGGTCAATTGAGAACGATGGATTTCATGATTTCACAAGATGGAAGCATGTAGCAATGTGTTTTGTGATTTGAGGGTTTCACATATAAGTAAGATGAGATGTATAACAACTTTATATTCATTTTCTCTTAATATAATGTTATAATTATAAAAACTCTTAGGCCGTATGTAATGGGCCCGTGGAGGGGAATTTTGGACACGAAAACACCGAGCACATCGCCCCCTAGGCGTTATGGAGGGGGGGGGGGCGTTTTCGTCTCCTCCGTGATCTAAACAACGGGCAAGAGAAAGAATTTTGGTGGAGCCAAGAGTACCATACATACTGACCTTTAAAAAAATTAAACTTTAAATACAAACAATAAATATTTCACCATTCTCCAACAACTTTCCATCCTAATGTTCTCTCTGTTCCAAACTTTTTATTTAAACTTCTAATCTTCTATCATCTTCATTCTCTATCACATCCATGGAAGAATTTTCCTCTTCATCTTCTTCAATTGGTTTCGAACAAGATGGCACCGAGTTGTTTGTTGTTGTGGTTAGAGCCACTGTTGAGTTCGTTGTTCATGATGCTGAAAGTTCTAATATAATTAGAAGACGGGAGTAGGTTATGCGTGATCATGATGCGGCAAATAGACTACTTATCCAAGATTACTTGCCGATAATGCGACATATGGTGAAAAAACGTTTAAGCATCGGTTTCGTATGAAGAAACCGCATTATCTGCGTATAGTTAGAGATTTGGAAGAAAATTATGAAGATTTTCAACAGAGATATGACGCAAAGGGTAAATTAGGATTCAATGTTTGTAAAAATGCACGTCCATGATTCGTCAATTACGTTGTCAAAGTGCTAATGATTCATGGGACGAATAACTAAAGATGACGGACAAGACATCTCTGGACACTATTCCACATCTGTGGAGGCATAATTTTAGTGTTTTTTTATTTATTAGTTGATATTAATTTAGTGTTTGTTTTTATTTATTAGTTCATATTGTTTTAGTATTTATTTTATTTAATAGTGTATATTATGTTGGTGAAAGTGTAATTGAATTGTACATGAAATAGTACTTGAGGAGACCTACATGGAGTGACATTCAACATCTTTACGAGTGGCACGAGAGAAAACATGGTATTACCCGGGATGCTCGGTAACATCGATTGTACACAGTGGGAGTGGTCAAACTGTCTGAACTACATGACGAGGGGTCGGCACCAACGAGATGATCATCCACATCAAACACTATTGCTTGTAGTCAACGCATCACAAGATATGTGGATTTGGCATTCGTTTTTTGGTGTTGTCGGTTGAAACAACGATATTAACGTCTTAGATCAATCGCATGTGTTTGACCACATAAGAGACAGATATGCATCGAATTCCTTATTTATTGCCAACGACAACGAGTATTACCAATGATATTATCTTACTGATGTTATTTATCCAGAGCGATCAACATTTGTGAAGTCATTTACGTGTCCACCTTCCAATAATCATAAACCTGTTGTACTATATAGTATATGCTTTGATCTTTCTCTATATACATGACAATATAATGTTTGGTTATCCTGTTTATAGCATAAGATTGTTTGGAGAATATTTAAGGGTAGTTTTGCCAGTTGACTTATGATAATTATATGTATATATATATTGCTAATTTGAGCTCTATATAATGTTCACCATATACAGCCAATGATATTCAAGTATGGACTCTGTCAAAGAAGGGAAATGCTAGGAGAAGTTATTTGATATAGGGAATTGTTTATAGTCCACTCTCCTACATTTTAAGGAAATTTTGGAGTATAATGGTTTTTCAAGTTCAAATTCTAACCCGACAACATATCATTTGCAGTTGGCGTTCTTAGCGAGTTTATGCAGAATCTGAACACGACCCCATCAACATGCAATACGAAGGGTTTAGATGTACATTAAAGCGTCGATTGACGTACTCAGAACCCATAGTGCTCAGAAACAAGTTTTGACACAAAATCTATTTTAACATATTATTCAACCCACTCAACTCTCAGGCTTATGGATGTTCAATGGGCATTACAACAAGAAATCTTTACATTTAAGTTTGTAACAGTGGATTATTGTACAAGAAAATGTTGAAAAAGTTACACATTTCACACAAGTTTAGAAGTCACCCATTGTCAGCCTCCACAGCCTCCACAACCTCCACAACCACCACCACCACCACAGCCACCACCGCCTCCACCATCACCTCCACCATCGCCGCCACCACCACCGCCACATCCACCACCGCCACTAGCGCTAACAATTACAGCAGCTGTAGCCACAGAAGCTGCAGCTCCTGCTATAATAACCATTCCTCCATCTTTATCTGCGGTTTTAGTAGCTTTACCTCTTTCAAGGTCAGGAATATTTTTGGTTTTCTTTTTCCTGCCATTATTAAACAGACAGCACAAAACAATCACTGCTAGCGGCAACAGAACCGCAGACTATGAGAACGATAGCATACGTTTTCATCTTTCTCTAAGATACTTGCCATTAGAATGTTGGGTTATCATCCTATTTATAGCATAAGGTTGCTTAGAATCTTAAGGGTAGTTTTGTCAGTTGACTTATGATATATATACTCCTAATAGCCCTATATAATGTTCACCAAATACACTTAATGATATTCAAGTATGGACGACGACTCTGTCAAAGCAGGGAAATGAAAGGGGAAATGCCAAGAAATATTATTTGATTGAGACAATTGTTTATAGTCAACTTCCCTAAATTACATAAAAATTTAATTACTAGAGAGGTCATTTAACTTCCCTAACAACTATAATGCCTCGTAAGTTAGATTCCATATTTAGTTTTCCTTTAATATAATGTTAGTAATTACAAAAGCAACAAACTGTATTTAGTCCTTTTCTTGTTTCCTCTGCTTCATATTAGAATGTAATTAATTAATGTATCTGAATTTAGCAAGAGGTGTACATTTATATCAGATAAAAATCAGAAGGTGGTGCTAAACCATATACCAACTTTGATCCAAAGAAAATAACTATAAGTTCAATTCAAGTGCCTCATTTACATAACAATTGGAAAATTTGAGGCACCCATTTCTACCCCTACTCCAAAAATCTTTCAACAATTTAAACCACTTCTACATATTAGCATCTATGTATATAAACCACAATGGTTGCTACTACCACTACAAGAAAAAGCTTCACTTGAAGAACAACAAGCCTTTTCTGTGTTTTGTAATCTATAAGGCGGGTTACCCGTTTCATAAAATTTCAAAAAGGATCGTTTCTCCTCGACCCCTTCTTTGATGAATCTCGTGTGGGCCCTACTTCTTGAAAATCTGTGACGCGAGACTGTGTTATGATTGAGGTAATCATGGGAAGTGTAAAGGGTATTGAAGATTGAAGAAATTGGATCAGTGTTGTTGTCAGTATAGTCAACGGTGCTAAATGAGTCGCGGGTGCTTTCGGTAGTGAAAGATGCATCATCTGAGCTTGTGAATATTGACCAGTCACTAGATGTGGTGTCTGAAAAGTCAGCATTTGATGGTCTTGTGAAATTGTGACGGTTTCCATTCGAACCTCCTAGAAAACAAGTTGACTCTTGTTGGTGATACAAGGGTGACTTTGGCGGTTTTGACTTTGTAAAGCTGGAAGTTTGGTGCTTGGAGTGTTTCCGGCTGTGACTTCTTGGTGGCCGAGGGGATGATCTACAAGAAACATCAAAGCTTTTATGTTGGATAATGGGTTCCCGTCAAACTAATAATTTATGCGCTTACTGTAACGGTCCGGTTCCGTTGACCCAAAACACTTTATGGCCACAATTTGCAGTTTTTTTTATATAACCAAATTCCTTTCAAGCTATTTTCTTTATTAGTTTTACTCGTTAAAAGATAAAAAAATACCCCGAATCGACCCTTTCATAAGTAAAGGGGTCAAAATTGTCAGCCTCTTGGATTTTTAAGCTAGATATATGGAGAAGCAAACTGCAAATTAGATTACTTACCTCATGTAAAATAATATGTATGCACCTTCTGACATCACCTGGTTCAAAGACACTCGGTGAACCTGCAACACAAGAAGATGATTATTGTGACTTTAAGAATCAAAATACGATTATGAGGAGGTTATTAGGTTAATAAGTTAATTACTTGAGCATCATCTATTTTTGACCAATTGCCTTGAAGATCTTTCACATATGATATATAGTGACCAGAAAAAGATGCATTCATATTGTCAAGGTGCACAACAACGCCATAAAGCGAGTATAATGGAGGAATGTCGTCTTTCCCGGTCATAAACGGGATCATGTCCAGCAATTCAGGATAGGTGATACACTTATTTAACTTTCCATAACTGCCCTCCTGATAAAATAAAATAAAAACCAAAACACTAATTCAGACAGAAAATGTAACCCTTTAAGTCCATATAGAACTTCTTTAACAATGATGTCAAGTTACATTAAAAATGTTACTTTCCAAATTGAGATGCCACACGTTTTCGGATAAAAGTGTAGTCAAATACCTGAAATCTCTTCAATACGATTGTTAATATATTTGGAGCCTCGTGTATAGCCAATTGCTTTCGTGCCCGAACATAATCACCACATCTTCAAAATAATATAATTTAGAAGACTGTTACGTTTGAATTTTATAGACAGAATGCATGACTGATAAATATAGAGAGATTTCAATATAAATAAGCAACAAACCTTCCACATCTATACATGTTTTCTCCATCCAAATCTTCTAGGCTTGTGAATTGGGCTAATGCATCTTCTAGAGAGTCGACCCGCCCAAATATCTCTAGGTTAAGGTCCATAAAGTTTTCATATTTATCCGATTCGTGATGACATTTCAGACATTTGACCTAGTATTCAAAATAATGTTTTTAGTCAACTTGTAAAAGAAAAAAAAGAACACACGCACAGACATATATCGAGTATTTTTTGGAAATTAACCAATAAAATTGCAAGAAAGATGTTTCACCTTTGACCGGAGTTGACCCCCAAAAGTATGTTGAATAAAGGTTGTTTCTTGCAGTTTAGGATCTACTACATCTTCGCCACCCAAACCCTCCAAACATATAGATTGCATCGTGGTGATCAGAAGCCTAAGAGCAGAAACACAACAAATTAAATTAATATTGATATGTGATTTCAAATTGGTGGTCAACAATTTCATATTCCAAGATAACAAAACTGTTGTTTAAAAGCATTTGACCAACCTTAAAAATTCATGAGCATCTTCTTGACTTCCGTCACCAATTTGGCAATTAACACTTCGCATATGCAAAAGAATGCTGCTAAGAGACAACGGTTCGCCACTTAATGTCGTTACATAGTGTTCAAGTTCACACATTAGGCACCAGCTTTTGGCACGACCTAATGTAGAAACAAGGTACAGAAATACAAAGGGATTAATGAAACTGTAGTCCAAGTCTAATTGAAATGAGAGAATGAAAAGTTTCGATTACAGGTTCTTGAATGTGATTTGTGATGCAAATAGATAGTCAAAGGCTTTGTAGACATCAAGCACTGCATCACAGCATTTGCATAGCAGCTGCAAGAAACTCAGTTAATGAGGATTAAATGTGTTCATAAATGATATAAAGTGGCTACTGAGATATCGGTAAAAGTACCCAACCACCCTTAACTTTATGCGCATGATAATGAGGCGTTGACACTTAAATTCTAAAATAAAAATAAAAAACTAACTTGAAAATATGTATTATGGTAAAGTACCTGTTTCCACAGTTTACAAGTCCCCTTGGAGGGAAGTCAAAAACTTCATACCGGAAGTACTTCAAAAATTCATCATACGGAAATAGCATCTGAAATGGTGAAATTTTCATCAGTTTAGCAAGATTCAATATGAATGAGGTTTAACCTTCAAGGGGCACCTATTCCCTTAAAGCCCACCTGCTAGTGTTAGTTGCAATTTACCTAGTCCCACTTGTTAGTAGGGTATTGGTGATTTGGTGGGGCACCATGAGTTTTCACTAACGGGTTCTCATGATAAAAGAGCACGTAGATATAGTGCGAGGATCAAATGAAAATCACTATTTTTTAGAAAAGCCATATATACGTAAACATCTGTTTCTGTATGTAAACCATATGTTTCTGCATATGTAAACCATGTGTTTACGACTTTATTGTAGACCCCCCAAAAATGTGTAGACCCGTAGACCCCTTATTTCGCATGCGAAATTACTTTATTTCGCATGTGAAATAACTCTAGTTCACATGCGAAATTTTCTGAAGAGAGAAAAAAAGAAAAAATTAAAGCAATCAACCACAACCATTAGATGAAGAGATCCAATGGTGAAAAAAAGGGTCTACGGGTCTACACTTTTTAGAGGGGCCTACAGTGAACCTCCTATATAAAATTATGTTATTTTCAGTAGTCTGAACCCTTTATATATATGAAAATAACTTAATTTGGATGTATTAGTTTCTTTAAGCTACCTACTTGTATATAATATTTTAATGAGGTGGTGATAATAACATACTTTTATTTTCTTATGCTTGTCACCATTGACTTCTGAAGTTTCCACCCTACCATGCTTTGTTGACTTCTTTAGGCCAATCATCTTCATAAAACCCTTACTAATAATGCCACTGCCTTTCACATCACTCGTCTGTGAAGAATCTGCATCATGTCATATAAAATATAGTATTCCTTAAATTATAAAAATCAAAATAAATAATTATCCTGAAATTGTGAAACCTACCCAACTCGTCAGCAGTATGGCATGTATTTTCTGTTCTTGAACACGTTTGATCTTTTGAGAATTCCACTATTGGTTTTGCTAATTTCGGCAATTTGCTTCCAGAAGAATATGATGTTGATTTTAGCATATTACTCGTCTTTGGTGGGCATCTCTCTGTTTCCATATCTGATCTTGCACCATTTCGAGCCAATGTTATTGACTCATGTTGACTGTTTGACTTCAGACCCCCGTGTTTCGAACCAACAATATCAGCATTGTTTCTTTCTGGAGTAACTTCTTTCAGATGACTCCGTTTGGACTGCATTTAGCAACTTAGTATATAAAATACCATGAAGTATATGAAAATAAAAAAATAAAAAACTCATGGAAGATAGAGTAAGATAAGAACCTTATGTCTGATATAAGTTTCCTTAAGTGGTGTGTTATCATATGAGGTGGAGCAGGTGTCTGGTAATGAATCTAATGCATCAGTATCTTCTCTTGTTGGAACTTCCCTATTAATTTTACGACGATTTCGTTTATCTGAAGAATTTATTTCTGAAACGAGCCCAGTAGATGATTCGGGTGGACCATTTAAAGCATATATTTCATGCCCAATATTGGATTCAAGGCAGTGGGAATTCAAGTTTTCACTTAACGATACTTGTTCATTAACCGATAATAATTCTTCATTTGATGCACTTTTAGGAGATGAACAACTACTGTTGAGCTCTAATAGTTGGCACTCGTGTTTATGAACTTGCCTCCAATGAAGTATTTGACACTTGCCAGAACTGCATGAATATAATAATTATATGGGCCGTAACATACTCTATTATATAGGAGTATAGATGTGCATTTTGAAATTGATTATGGTGGATATTCAAGAAACGGAATTACAATCAAATAACTGCCTAACTGATTACTGCCACTTCAGTTTAAACAGCCATCCCCACACCCTCTAACAACGGTATGACAATATTCAAAAATTTAATTCAAAGCAAATGTAAAAAAAAAAATTTAAAAAAAAGATTAACTAAACATACCAATATCGCACAGTTTTGCAGCGTGAGCAACGAGTAGTGGCAGGACTAAAGCATCTAGCACATTCATGGAATCCATTGATGACCTTTGATACAGACACAATAGGTACATCAATGGCAGCAACCATGGCCTCAGCTCTTAAAGATTCGTGTGCAGCAATCTCAGCAAGAACCCTAATTTTGTCATTCTTTTTCGAAACTTCACTCCATTTTCCTAACAAAATGTAAGCAATAATCGGTAGCACAACAAACACTAAAAACAGACCCGGTAACTCGTTTTCCTTCGGATGGAGCATGTCCACTCCAGCATACTCATGTCCAATTTTCACCTGCGCAAACTATTTTCTCCTAATCACCAATCTGTTATTTTTCAAAATTCCCATAATGATAAGATCACTGCAAATAAACATCATGAATTGAAATCAATTACAAGAATATAACACCTGTTTGTTTACAAGAACTAATTGCTAGCTAATTCATATAATATGGTTGAATTGGAGCATGTGCATCATACAAAGTTACAAACCCTAAATTGAATTTGATAAAAGCACCAACCATAACTGAAATTGCCATGATTTTTGAAGTACAAAGATGGCATACATATGACATATCTATTCAACTTACTTTTTTATTAGAGTTTCCCTTTTTAGGAAACCAGAACAGAAATAGGTAACTTCAATTGGGGGAAATTGAAACCTAAAGAAACAAGTAACAATATTTCCAAGAAACTTGTCAAAAAAAAACATTTGACTAAAATTAACAAGTATTATATTTGTTCCCTCTAAAAACAATGGGCATTTGATGTCACTTATTTGGGGTTACAAATTTGGGGAAAACATATAGAAATTGATAAATTTGGTCAAAATTGACACAAAACACACAAAACACACAAAACCCAAGATCAAGATATGAAAACCCAGATGAAATCAAGCCAAAAAAATGCAAGATTCGAGCCCAATTGAAATAGGGTTTTGATCTTTGATGAACCCATACCTGTTTTTGATGAAGAACAATGAAATCTGAACAAACGAACCCTTATCGCCTCTTTCTTCTGCAAGAAATCACAAACAATGAAAAAAAAGATTATTTTTTGCGTCAATTTTCAAGTGAATACGTACAAATTTTGTTACTATAATCTACTCTCTGAGTGTATGTGTGTTTGGAGTGAATAGATACAAATTTTGTTACTATAATTTGCACTCTCACACACATACACACTGTCACTCGTCTTTCTCTTTTGAATAAATACAAAAATGTTGTTACCTCTCGTATCCTCCTTCTCGTGTTCAAGATTCGGGTCGTTTTTGTAATCTTGCCCGAACCGTTTTGCTCGAAAAAAATTGGTGCTTTGTAGAACTGGCGCACAACGAGTGGATAGTTTTCTTGATATGGTTGTGGGGTATGCGATGTAAATATATTGTTTGTAATAATTTATGATGCATCATTTTCTTATAATTGGAGAAAGTCTTTGTATAACATTTATAAATATGATGTGGATGTGACTTATGAGGAATGATTTTGATGCCAAATTCAAGATTCTTGTTTCTTTTGCCATGAGTTATTTGGTGAGTGGTGACTCTCTCCACATTTAATGGCTTATAGTTTAAACTTTAAACTATACGTTTTTTTTAAATAATTATAACTATAGTATTGTTCAAAAGAAAAATAAGGTATAATGTATTTACTGGATTTTGTAAATTCTTTATCAAAATGTTTTGTGTCATAGAAAGGTTAATACGTTTATGTCATGATTAAAACCGTGTCTAAACATGTTTAACATTGTTTAACATTTATGACATGATTAAACACGTTTATATTTTCTAAATTTTAAAATATTAAATATAAAATACTTTGCTTACTCTCATAAGTCTGTTTACATCATTGAAGCTGCTTCTTCTCTTTTGCAAACAAGCCTACTACAATGACAAAGAATGACTTTCCTCTTATTCATGTTACCAGAATGCTTTCTTTCATCAAAGTCTATTATAAGTTAAGATGTCTACTAGTTTTCGTTCATTCTGAATATGTTACGAATTTTTCTTCAAAGATATTATTATATACCTATTAACCACGTTGGGTGATTAACTCCTAAAACTTGATCTTCGTGGTTGAAACTTAATTTGATATTCAATTTTAGTCATTTAAAATAAGCGGTTTTTTTGTGTGGCGGTTGATTTCACAGGTCTTGACTCGTTAGTTATGTATCTCTAATCATCCTCCCTACTGCCCTGCATAAGACTATCATCTTCCGTATACCAACCTATTGGTCTCCTTCATCTTCTTCATCATGTTTTCTCTATTCTGAAGTTCAAAACATGATGCTTACAAGGGCAGATAACTCAAGCCTAACCTTAGAATCAATCAATGACGCAATGAAGTCATCGATCTTAAATTTCACCTGCAATCGAAGTGGCCTCACCCAAAATTAAAATGAAGGTTGACTCTGTTAGCAACAAAATCATTGTCTTCATCTTATTCTTTTGTGTGAATTTGCAAGTGAATTGTTAATTTATTGATCTATTTACATTCTCTTGGTTGGATTATACATTTATTACCAACGGTATTCTCAACCGTCCTAAGAGGAATTGCCATCATAGGAAGTCCATGAAACAAGATCCTAGCCTCTGAAACTCCACGTTTTTTTCCTCGAGACGGTTGATTTGAAGTTGTTTACCCAATTCCTCCGTTTCAGGTACCACCCCTCAAATGTAGTCGCTAACTGCTAAGAAAACCATATTTTTCTCTCACTAAACTACCGATGCATGAATTAAACGAATTGAATGTGCAGCAACGCGTTCATATTTGGTTACTCACACAATAAGGCTTACCAGGATTCGCATGCACTACAAATTACGATTATGTGTGCACCCATAATAGTGATTTGCCTTGCATGGTCACCCGAGTGTTTACCTATTTCGAGTTCTCGGTTCTTGTTACGGTGCGTGGTAAGTGTTTCATCTGATAAGCACTCCTTCAAATTTGTTGTCACGTGGGAAGTGTCATGAATACCACTGAGTTTCCGTGGTAACTGGAGTCTGTAAGCTACAAGACCAATCATAGCCAGGATATAAAGAGTACCAATGTATCTCGAGTTTAGCTTACCCCGTTTTTCGAAACGGGCAACCCCTTTCCAGGAAGAGACCTTGAGCGTGACCTTGTCTCCTACCCGAAACTCCAATGGTTTGCGTCTCAATCAGCATAACTCTTATAAAGATCTCGTGCTGCTTTTAGCCTGTTCATTATCCTATGTGGTTTCATGGATGATTTTTGGACTGGTGAGTTGGCCAGTCCCCAGTCTCTGTCTAGCAAATCGGTGACCGACACTACCTTCCATAAAGTGGCTCAAATGGTGCAGCCTTTATACTTGTTTGATAGCTATTATTGTAGGAAAATTCAGCTAGTGGTAGATGAACATCCCAACGGCTAATTAAATCAATCACACAAGCTCTGAGCAAATCCTTGACCGTTAGTCACATACAGGCGTGTACCCAAGTCCGTTTTATGAAATAGCGGATATCATTGGATTTAACTTCAAGCTACCTGTCCATACCCTGTAAGGACTCGTTTTTCAAATTCTTTTCCTTGAGTGCTTCCTACTGAGCCTGGCGAATGTGAGTTGTAAGGTTCGTCTGTATAGTCATCCCCAAAGCTTGCACTCTCAGGGCCTTGGTTCTCTCCTTCCTGAGGAAATTGAAATTTTTGTTATTTTGTTTCATTATTGAACCAAGATTTTAATTAAAATAATCACTAATTGATGTAGTGCTTATGGCAGATAAAAAGCCAGTGTAAACTCCCGAGAAGTGTTAAAGATCAAGGACGACGAATCAAACATGACTGCAATTAATATTTTGAATACCTAAATGTTGTAGAACAAGTGTGATTTATCTAAACAATTAAACTGGTTATATGATGTTTTTGGCATATGGTTTTAATATGAAGATCATGTTTTGTTTTATAATTTTCTAAAACCTAAATCGAAACGTTTATTAATGCTATATTTTTTATAAAAAGTGCACGGGTATTACACCAGAGGTTTACCCATCTAAAATTCAACCCCACAAACAAATCTCTCAATTAAAACCTCATGGCCCTAAAATTTAACAGGTTGCACCGAAGTTTATCCACCTAATTTTTTTTTTTTTTTTGGATAGATTCCGCCTCTTGTTCATTGAACCACAAAAGAAACGTACAAGACTCAAGTAAACACGCAGGAAAGGAGGGTAACAAGCTGCGCCGCCAGCCCTTTTTGAATGGCAAACCCTAGACGTATAAATACAACATTCTTCAATCTAGATGCCACGATATTTCCATACATGACCTTTTGGATCCGTTTCAACATGGCGGCTGCCTCCGACTCAAGGTGGCCAAAAGTATCAAAAACGAAGGGAACAAACACGTGTTGATTTTCAATGCACGCTTTCTCGTGTTTATTCACCTTCCCAGCAGCCGCCCTGGACACCGCCTGACCCGCCGTGAAAGTACTGGCCCTTAGCCCCACAAGGGGGGAACCCCCGTTAAATCAACACATGCATGCTTTCCATTCTGCCACCCAAACACAAGTATGTCGGCTGGTCTGAGGGTCGAACGTCCATCCAAGGGGTCAGACACACCTTGTTGCAGACGGGACATTTTTCATCCACTGGGAACAGGGGGACCATGAGTCGATACTTGAGGATTGTCCGGTACTCAACAGGCGACATGTGTTGCCCCAACCCATCAATGGGGAGAGCATGGAGGAAGTCTTGCGCATGTGGTTGTCGGAGGCACCCCCAAACGGCTTTTTGCCTGACTGTCATCTCGTAAGTGGCTTCCATCTCGAGCATGTGTTTACTAAAAAGGGCATTCGCCAAAACGTGTTGGGCTTTTGGTGGGGCGGTGTCCTTATTAGTGAAACCGCTCAGATCAAAGCCCGGAAGTATATCATGGAGACCAGCCAGAGCCAACTCATAGTCGGCGCCCATACCACAAGCACCGCACTCTCGAAGAATATGGTCTTGTAGTGCCCAAGTTTGGGCACGCGAGGCCACAAAGGCGTATGACGTTGCCTCGACCGCAGAATAGACCCCAAGCCCCCCATGCCGAATCGACATAGAAGCAAGCCGCCATTGCAAGTCTCCGAATAAGGGACCACCGCACACGACAATGTCCTCAACGGCCGACCGCAAATCCTTATCAAAACCAACCGCAGCCGATCGTTATGGCCAAAGAGGCAAAGACTCAACGGTGAACATAAATCACTAGACATGTGCTAAAAAAATAAAAAGTTTCAATTGTTAAACCTTGTGGCCCAGCATTATAAATGGCCCATACTTCCCTCAAGTTTACATATACCAGCCCAGTTTGCCTTAGGGGATGCGGTGTGAATTAAAACACTATCAAGTGATTTGAAAAGTTATTTTAAGAAATTTATTTAAATGTAAGAAGATTAAGAAGAATTTAAGATTATTAGATTTGTTATTAAAAAAAATTAATTATTAAAATTAAATTAGTAGAGAAAAAAATGATGAAGAAACATTTTAGTCTTAGTTATTTTTGTTGATTTTCTTTTATCAAGTTCCCTCATTTTTTTAAATATTTATAGCTTTTACATACGCTATTATTATTTTTTGAAAAATTACACGATAAAAACTTGTGTTTTTTATCTTTAAAATGAGTAAAGTTTTGTTATATATAAAATTACATTTTTTTTACTGATCCTGTCTTTTTGCTCATTATTGTATCTTTTTTGTTCATCATTGTGTCTTTTTGTTAATTATTGTGTCTTTATATTGGTTATTGTGTTTTCTAAAATCATTAGTTCGAAATAACATAATTATAAAATTTTCTAAACATCATGATTTTAAAATAACATCATTTTTTATTTCGAACATGTAAAACACAATACAAAAATAATAATAAATTTATCTAGTACATAAAGAACAATAGAAGAGTAAAATGAAACGCGTTAAAACATAAAACACAATGAATAATACATTATAAACAATAACATAAAACATAAGACATAATGATCTGAAAATAAGACACAATGATCTGAACGTAATGACTAAAATATCATCCCTTTAAAAATAATAAAAACACATTTGCCAGACTTAGAATCTTTAAAAAAACTTTTTAAATTTAAAAAACTTTTTATTTTAAACTTATTCCAAATTAATAATGTAAAACGTAACATATAAACCTACAATCCAGATAGATGAGAGAAAGATGAAAAGTAACAATGTGAATATTTGTGTTTTGCCCAAAAACTTGTTTAGTTATGAACTCATAATCACCATCAACCTCTTTGTGGTAGATTACATGAATTGTTTTGCAATGATCTTCAACAACCACATCATGAAAATAATTCAACCAAACATATATAGATCCAACATAAACATAGTTCAACAACCAAAGATCATCGTCACATAATGATCATCATTCTACAATCTACATCAAAACATAACATTCAAGTACCAAGCCAAAAAACATACATGTTTTAGAACAAACAAATCCACTCTATTTCTGCCCCTTCTTTTTCCACAAATCACCAAACATCCTAATCCCAGACCCCTTTCTCTTCCCGGCCCCGAACCCGTCATCCGACTCGTCCCCCAACCCCATCGAACCATCGAACCCATCAAACACGCCACCGAAACCCTTTTCCATCGAACCACACCTCTCCGCCCCACCGGCTAATATCGCTGCAGCCGCATCAGCCGCCTTCCGCCACTGCTCCGTCTGCACTCTCAGCCTCTTCATCTCAACCTCGAGCGCCTCTTTCCCCGCTTCGACTTCTCGCAACCTCTCCGTCAATCGGACCCCATCACGTTTACTCTCTTCGAATTCTTCCTCGATTCGCGTCAATTTCAACCTCATCTTCTCTTCGTTGACCATCACGGTTGATATCTTCGCATTCGCTTCACTCAATTGACGTTTTAGACTCGCGTTTTCTTCGTTAAAAGCTTCTAATTTCTGCTCTTTCTCTTCCACCTTCAGTTTCAAAACGCTTAGTTCCTCATTATCAACAGCAATAGCCTCTTCTGGCGATTCCGGTGAACCGTTGACTTTTACTTTGACCAAAGTCAAACCACAATTTTTACCACCTTCAATTTTAGATCCTACACTCACCATTTCAATTGGGACTTCAAAAACATCGGTTTCTTCACTGACCTCGTTTAAATCCTGGGTTTTCTCGCTAGGGGAAGAACTGATAACTTGAACCGGATCCGGAACCTGAACCGGGTCCGGAGCTTGAACCTGAACCGGCGGTTTAGAGGTTCTTTTTTGGAGTTCTTTTTGGGCTTCTTTTTTTGCTGCTTCAGCTGAGGCTAACTGGTTTTTGAGAATCTTTAACTCGCCTTGAGCTAGTCCGAGTTGAGTTTCCAACCCGGCGATTCGAGTTCCGAGTTTCTTCTGACTCAGAGGGTCCGAGTTCGCGCTTTTTGGTGACCGGCGGTCGGATATTTTTGGGCTCCGGTGGTTGTGTGATGGGTCGGAGTCGGAGCTCGATGTTGTTCGGAGAGTTGCCGGGTTTCTGGTTGTTACCCTCGGAGCCATTTCTGACAATCTGTGGTCAAAATTGGTCAAAGTTAGTCAAAATTGGTCAAAATGGAGAATTCAATTGTGGATTTTTTAGATTAAAACGATGAATGTAGCTTCTACCTTGCTCTTGGCATTTGGAAAACGATGATTTTGCAACAAATCTTGATCTGAAATATTAGTCAAAACAGAGTAAGAGAGTAAGATTATAAAAGATTCAATGTGGTTGACCCATCTGATCACATCTACAAAGGTGAATAAAAAAGACAACTTTTTTGGTCTTTTTAACAAACAAAACAAGACCCACAAATCTAGTCAAGAATATACACAAGACCCATATTCGAAATCACAGAAAAAAAAAGTAAAAAAAAAAAAAAGAAGAAGAAGATTGTGAATATGATCTTGATATAAAGATGAATTTAAGGGTTGGGAAATGTGAGAAATTTGGGTAGTGGGTGTGATGATTTGATTGTTTGCTAACTTTGAATGAAAAAGATGGATGGAATTGTGGTGTTTACCTTGGGATGCCAGTGAAACAACAGTGCCAACAAGAAACCTTGAAGAAAGTGAGCTAACAGTTTGAATTAAAGTGAATATGTGTAGGTGTTTGTGTGAGAGAGAAGATGAAAGTGAAACTGAATGGAGAAGATGACAAGACTCAAAGAGAGTAATAATAACTTTTGAATATCAACCATTCATCTTGGAAATCTTCTTTCATTATTAACTTAATTAATTAGTGTTTGACTCCTTTTCAAACATTATTTTCTTGATAGTAAATTACAGAAATCACATCCGAGTTTTATATATATATAAAAACTAGAATATAAGATTAAAAAAAAATTAAAATAATAATAATAATAATGCAATACGTCAAATATAAGGTCATACATACGTGATGTATATCCCTGTGTATAACCCTAAACTATGGCTCATTATGTCATATGCAACCAATACTTATATGCCACGTATGACCCTATACGTGGCATACACCATCTCGTATTTACTCCTTGATTTTGATGGAATTTGTATTTTTAATCATTTACGCCATGTATGACTCTATAGAGACGTATAAGAGTGTAGAAGTAGACATTAAGATGTAAGTATAGCATGATCCTTTTAAATTAACGGTTTGACTTGTCTTATGTTAAAAGCTCATCTTAGTTTAACCGATTCTCATTAATTTTTTCTTTGTGCATTAAAAAAGCGCGTAACAATTAGATATTCAACTTATTTCAAGAGCGGGGGGCTATGAGATGGATTTGATTTTAAGGCAATATTAAATCGGCCGTTCAAAAAAGTATAACACTAGGAAACAAGTATGATATGTAGTATTTGAGAGTCAATGTTTATTAAGATAAAAGAAAAGGGGGAGGAAGTTGTCTTATTGCATGTGCAAATTTTAGAACAACTTTCTTGTTGGTTGCATTATCTTTTTCTTGCTTTTGGGGTAGCAGTGCGTGTGCTCTGCTGTTTGCAGTATGCATCTTTTCAGACATTTTAATATTACAATAAGACTTGTCTTTTTCATAAAGATCTCAATTTTTTTTTTTTGGAACGGCGATGATATTAAAAACGAACAAACCTCAAGCAAGACGCTCGAGGCGGTACAAAAGAACTTACAACGGGAAAGACAACCACTCCGACCACGATGTGGACCGGATATTACAACGATTCGAAAACCATAAAAAACTCCAAATCTTGATCTCCATACTCACCCTTTGGATCGAAGGTCTCGAATGTTTAAAGATGACGTTGTTCCTTTCTCTCCAAATGCACCAACAAGCCGCAAGGAACACCGTTTCCACCGCTTTGTGTTTCCATGATAATTTTGGTATCCCTTTAAAAATCTGCAGAATGTCTAAAACAGAAAAGGCGAAAACCGGAGGAAGCCGACACCAATGCGCCACCGAGTTCCAAATTAAATCGGCGAATTCACATCCCGAGAACAAATGTGTCGTTGACTCCACCTCCTTTTCGCACAAAACACATAAATCCGAGTGAACTTGAATATTACGCCGTAAAAGAGCGTCCTTTGTCGGAAGCCGATTCAGAACCGCCCTCCAAGCGAGGATGTTAACTTTAGCTGGCACAACATTACACCATTGAAACTGAGCCATAGGCTGAGGTCCAGAAACCCAACAGAGAGATTTCCTAAGGTTTTGGACTGAAAATTCAGTCCCCTGCTCACCGACCCATTGCCATCCACCATTAACAAAAACAATTCTTTCCTGTAAATTGAAACCATGGAGCGCAAAGTTAGAGATTGTTTTACCGATAGCCCGCCAAATTCCCGTAGCCGTCGGATGCATTGGAATGAAACTATTCGAATTGCTTCTGTGATGTATGCTACTAATAACATGACGCCACAGACTATTCTCCTCAATCTTGAAACGCCAAGCCCATTTAGCTAGCAAACAATTATTCGAAACGAGAAAAGGGACCAACCCAAGACCCCCTTCCCTCTTGGGTTTGCACACCGCGTCCCTTGCAACCCAATGAATTTTGCTTTTTTCCGAGTTACCTCCCCATAGAAAATTAAAACGAATCTTTTCTAAGGTGTTTAAAACCTTTTTAGGCGCCCGGTATAAAGAAAAATAATATGTCGGAAGGCACTCGAGGACCGCCTTAACAAGCACCAAGCGACCCCCCATTGAAAGATGTTTTGCTTTCCAACTAGAGAGGCGACTATGGAAAGTGTCGACCACTTTGGACCAATTCTTTTTGAGATTCATATTGGCGCCCACCTTCAGTCCCAAATAATCAAAAGGGAAGTCACAAACTTTACAACCAAAGATATCCGCCTTCCGTTGAATCTCGACCGCCTCAACATTTATTCCGGTTAAAGCACATTTTTCAAGATTCACTTCTAAACCCGAAACAAGGAAGAAACCCCACAAAAGACGCCTAAGATTAACACAATTGTTCAAGGACCAATCGCCTAGAATCATCACATCATCCGCGAATAATAAATGAGAAAGAGTAGGACCATTATGAGGAAGACTAATCCCGTGGAAAATCCCCATACCGGAAGCTTTAGACATAAGCCAATGAAAGGCTTCCATAGCAATTATGAACAGAAACGGGGATAATGGATCACCTTGTCGTACTCCTTTATAACCAACGAACTCCGGAGAAGGAGAACCGTTAACAAGGACGGACGACCTCGAAGCTTTAACAACGCCTCTCACCCATTTCCGCCATAACAAAGGAAAATTCATTTGTTCTAGAACCGAGTCTAAAAAGTCCCAATTAAGAGAATCATAGGCTTTATTGAAATCAATCTTAAAAAACAATGCTTGAATTTTTGCCTTTTTCAACCAAGAGAGAACTTCATTGATAATAAGCGGACCATCCATAATATTTCTCCCGTTAACAAAAGCCATTTGTGTATCGGAAACAATAGAGTTCATTACTTTCTTCACCCGATTAGCAAGAACTTTAGATACCACTTTAGGAATACAACCGAGAAGAGTAATAGGACGATAATCTCCAAAGTGTAACGGATCCTCCAATTTCGGGATCAGGCATATGAAAGAAGCAACACAGCTCTTGTTTAATTCGCCTTCCACGAAAAATTGGTCCAAAACATCCTTGAAATCTTTTTCCAACAAATCCCAAAAATGCTTTAAAAAGGCAAAATTAAAACCGTCAGGACCGGGGGCTTTATCCGAACCGCACTCCCAAACCGCGTCTTTAATCTCCTCAACCGAAAACGGAATAATAAGGCTCTGCGCATCCTCCCTAGATAATTTATTTATACCTTGACAAATCATTTTCGGCCTAATCCGCGTATTCGAACTAAACTTGTTAAGAAAAAAGTTACACGCCAAATTTTTTAATTCGAACGGCTTCGAGACCCAACGCCCGTTGACCTCAATACCATTGATACGGCCGGACGCATATTTCGCCTTTAAGATCCCATGAAAAAAAGAAGAATTCTCGTCCCCTTGAATCGACCAACGAATTCTAGCTTTCTGAGCGGTGTCCGAGCGGTTCTTAAAATCCATCCTTTCCAACTCTTTTTTAGCCTCACTCCATTCAAGCAGCTCACTGTCAGAAAGAGGAGATACTTCGGACAAAGCATCCCATTTATTACAGCAGGAGATGAGATCCAATCGAATTTTCTCCTTGTCCTCATTCACTTGACGAATCCAACATTTTATCGCTTCTTTAATTCGTTTTAACTTACCGTGAAGGATCATATCCGGTTTCCCAAGAAACACATTACACCCCAAGGCCTTTTCAACAACCGAACGAAGGGTAGGATAAGACAACCAGGAAGTAAAGAATCGAAATGGAGGAGGCCCGAAATCCACCGAAGAAGTTTTCAACAATAAAGGAGAATGGTCGGACCAAAGCCGCGGTAAGGCCGTCAACGTGGCGTTCGGCCAACGGTCAAAGAACTCGTTATTCACCAAGCAACGATCTATTTTGCTGAAGTTAATACCTCGGCCATATGAGAAAGTAAAACGAGAACCCCCCATCGAATACTCATTCAACCCAGCCCGATCAATAAAGTCATTAAAAACTTCAGCCCCCCTAGCGTTAAAAGACGAATAAAGACGGTCTTCCGGCACTCTAACCTCGTTAAAATCACCCACCAAAAGCCATAACCCCGGAGTGTTGTCGATACAAACCAAAATATCATTCCAAACCCGTTGTTTTTCCGAGAGAGGTTGAGGAGCATAAATGTTAAGAATATTGATAATCGCCTGACAACCCACTAAAATACCAGAAGTAATTAAAAAGTTGTTGTGCTTACTTGTTGATCTTAAAGAGAAAAAATAAGGGTCCCAGATCGATAAAATTCCCCCAGAAGCGCCTGTGGCCGGAACCCACTCCCAACAGCAATTCCGATTACCCCAAATCCTTGAAACCGAAATGCGATCGATGTCTTCAATTTTGCTCTCTTGAATGCAAAGGTAGGATACCCGATGAGATCTCCTAAGGTTAGAAATCCAATTAATCTTATCTTCCCCCAAACCCCTGCTGTTTATCGATAAGACATCCATTAACGAAAAATATGAGCTCCAGTTCCCCTAATCACCTCTTCCACTTGATCTTCACACCCGGTAAAATCCATCCCCACACATTGCCCAACTTTGATTGTACTTGAAACTTCCTCCTCCACCTCAGAACAGTTCGTTTCAGTAGCCTTTGATTGAGAATAACCCCCTGAGGAAGAGTGGAACGTGCCAATGGATGATTGAGATTTGGAAGCCATCGCCTTCCCTTTTGATATCGTATTCCAGAAAAACTTACTCCCACCTCCTCTCCAAATAGGGTTAACTCCAGACCCAGAAGAAGGTTTGCGATGCTTTCTAGGAGCCCTTGGAATATCATGGAGAGACGCGTGAGTTTCATTTTGGGAAAGAGAATCAGAACATGCCGTCCCATTCAGGTCTGGGATAATGGCTTGGGGAGCAGATTGTACTACATGTGTTGGGTCCATCTCAATGCCCATAACAACACCAGGCCCACCAATAAAGTCTTGAGAAGGACATTGGGCCGTAAAACCTGTGTCCATCTCCTCAGCACAATCAGCGCTAGGCCCACCCACGAAAAACGACCCAGGATTTAAATCTTGCCCAACACACAACTCACCTATCTTATCCCCATTGACTTTCCTAGATTGTACCTCCGCCTGCAAACACTGTTCCTGTGCAAAAAGATTATTGTCGGCTCCCAACCACGAGCCGTCATTCCGTTGATCGATGAGGGCTCCCCCTCCGAGACCTTGTAAGCCGTTGGGATTCATCGATGTCCAATCTTCCCGGAGTCCGTCACCGTCCCGGAATTCGCCATCTTCAAAAAAATCATCTTCCTCCGCCTCCGATTGGATATCCGACGAGAAGTTATCGGCCGGAATGACATCCTCTTCAACAAACGTTGGGATCCAAGGGGAGGAATCCTCCCTAACCATCACCGTATAAGAGTTATCTTTCCAAGTTATTAGGATTGTTTCCTCGATCGACTTCCAAGAATCCGACAGAATGTGAACCGATCCGCCGGAGCAATCTTCTAGCATCCAAGATGAATTAGATGGCCATATAATCCTCCCGAAACCTTTAGCAATCTCATCATACGTAACATCGTCTCTTAGGTGAAGGGGAACCCCCAGAATTCTCAACCCTACTAATCTCAATCTAGGAAAGATCTGACCCTCCCAAATCGACAAAGAAGAAAAGTATTTCTTCCACCATTGAAGCTTTGAAACTTGAAACTCCTCTGCCTTCATTTTGTTATTAAACACCAAGAGTATATGTAGTCCTCCCACATAGACTACATCAAAATCTGATCCTCCCCCTTCATTGAAAAGCAGTTTGACGTTACATAAAGAAGGACCGTCAATGGCTTCTCCCAACAGTGTCCGGCCATAGAAAGAAGCAGGGTACTTCTCCGCACCATCCGGTATAGAGATATTTTTCCATTTGGAAGATGGCACTCCCACTTTCTCCAAATACTGTATCTTATCACCTCCATTCATACCCATCATTACATCTTTAAATGATCTACCACCCACCGAGGACTTAAGGTTATGAGTGTCCACCACCTTAGATTTCTGGTTCGGGATAATCGGCTTCCTAGATTTGACTCCATTATTTCCATTCCCTTTCAAACTCGGTCGAGGAACCTGCGAAAAGTTGGCTTCCAGTTTCCTACCTTCGATGACCAACTCATTCAAACCTCGTTCCAACCGATGGACATCTTTCACATTGTTGAACCGAAGAAATCCGAAGCGCTCGTTGTTAAACCTTCTTTTCCCAGCGATATAAGCATCAGCCATATCTCCCAAATGTTTTGCCGCCTTCCATAGCTCATCCGCCGAGATGGATTCCGGAAAATTAGTGACGAAGAACGAATGCGTGAGTCTCCTGGTGATTTTCCGACGATCGACTAGTTGCCATACCCCGTTTGTCTCCGTCACCTGCGCAGCTCTCCCTTTCTCTCTCATTTTAACACCAGTTTTGTTTGCCACCAAGACTTGAACTAAAAAAAACATCAGCCTAGCATTTTGAGTACTATTGAACTATTAACTGATGTGTTTTTTTAAAATCGTTTTCTTTTTTGAATGGCCGGTGATTTATTCAAAAAGCAAAAATGGAGAAGAAAAAAAGCTTAAGCCGAATCTTGTACTTGTAATATTTAAACCGTTAGCACTTTTACGAGAGACAACTATCGTATCACTAAGTTATAAAGCTATGTGTATAAAAATCTCCATTTATTTACCAAACAGTCGTAGGAAAATATCGATAATAGCTGTCTAAATAATAAAGCCTTGTGATATACAAAGGCTATAAGAGTGTACGGTTTCCATCCGGCCATTATTGTTCTTGATAAAGTGGGATGGTGCTCCCGCTTTCTCATATCATCCTTTCTCGCTCCCGTAACATTAGATTGCTTCTTCGTTTTCTCTTCGAACCGTGAGTCTCGTATAATTACACTTAATCAGCCCGAGATCATCTTGCCCTACCTACTATCACAATCTACTAATTAATTACATTTAGATGATAATTTTGGTGATCATCAAGATTCAAGTACGTAGACTAAGCTAGGACTATTTAAAATTCTAATTAGACTAATATGTTTAAGTACCAAATATACTTAAAATAAGGGTTTATTTGGTATGAGGTAACGGAATGACGAGATAATTGAATGGGCGAGATAATGGAATGACTGAGGTAATGAATGGACCATTACAATTCCATCATTCTGTTTGGTTATCATATGGAAATGAAATAAATCATTGCTTCGTATTGTTTGATGGTTAGTAAAAACAAAGTAATCGAATATAATTTACTAATATTTTCATTTAAAATTAATATATTTGTCTTATATTTATATATTTCAATGTTTTAATTTTTATATTTTATTAAGTAAATAAAATTTATATTTTTTATTTTTATTTTTTAATTTTCTAATCTAATTTTATCTTTATCAGTTTTTGTTTTTATTTTTGTATTTATTTTTGTTTTTATTTATTGTTTTTTGTTTTATATATATTTTCTTATTGTTTTACATTTTTTTATATTTTATATTTTTTTTCTTTTTTTTACATTTTGTTTTTAATCTTTTCCCACAAAATTTAAAAAAAAATCTAATTAGAAAATAAACTTTAATTCTATTTCCTTGAAGGAATCAAAAAAAAAACACACATCCCATATGGAATGAAAATCCTAAAAAATAGAAAGTATCACATTCCTTATGTAATGGTTCATTTAATTCCAATGTGCAACCAAACATGTCATTTCCAGGGATGCACATTTTACCCGCAGGTACTTGACCCGAATGGGGCGGGTATTACCCGTCTTAACGGGTAATGGGGCGGGGACGGGTCTTTTTTTTAAAACCCGAAGCGGGGACCGGTCGGGTACGGATATGGCACTATCCGCCCCGTTTAAAACCCGAATATATATAATTTATATTTGTCATTTATATATATTGTTTTTTTGCTAGGTGCACATTCAAATAAAGAAAAATATTTTGCAAAGTTTGAAGTTATAAAAGACGATGAAGCGGGTTTGAGATTATATTTAGTTTTTTTTTAATGAAGTTGAGAACATGGTGTTGTCTTTTTTGCTATTATTATTGTGGGGTTGAATTATGAAACTTGAATGTTTTACTTATTATAGTTATATTTTTCCTGACTTTTTAAGAAATTGGACTTTTTTTCCTTAAATGGGTTCCCATCGGGTTACGTACCCGCCGGGTATTAGGCGGGGCGGGGGCAGAGATGAATATGGGGATTTAATTCGGTTGCGGGTGCGGATACGGGTAATGAAGTCCCCGCTATTTCCCGCATCTGTTTACATCACTAGTCATTTCTCGTTCTGATGTAATAACTCATTCAATTTCACCTTATATTCTTACATACCAAACGATACCTAAGGGTCTAAAGTTATAATATAATTGCTTTCGATGACTCGGTGTCTAAAATGAAAATGTATAGCACCTAACTAAACATTGCTATAAAGCCAGCAATTTATTTTATTTGAGGAATATAGTAGATATTTAGTCGGTAAGTTTTCTTAACTAACAATATGTTAAATCATTTGTTAATTGTTATATTTCACTCCGGTAGTTGTATACTTGTACGGTAAAGTGAAACAAAATGATGAAAAATAAACCCTTTCTCAGCACTCTCTTTTCCTTTTCAACTATAAATAAATATAGTTTTTCTTTTTCTAATAATTTCATATATTAATTTTTAAACAAATCAAAGCCATCTTTATACACATTTTGACTAACAAACCCGCCTTTTTTTTAACGGGTGAGCTCTCATGGGCTGGTATGAGAACACACACAAAAATATCATGTACGTATATGTCTTTGTTTCTCACATTATTAGATTTCGTCCGTGGTTGGTTCAATCCAGATCAATATGGTTCTTGACTCATGATCACCCTAGAGTTAGACATCTCTCAAGCTGACTGAGAAAACCGATAAACCTATATGGATCGTGCTTGCCAGAGACTGACATGAAACACATACAATTATAAACATACATGCAAACAATTTCAATTAGCCTATTGGCTCAATAACATTGCGAATGAGGGCTAGACCTTGGGACCTTTTGAGGTCGCATGTTCTATCCTGACTTTAAGGGTTTTCTGGGTTTTCTCTACACAGGTGAATTAATGGTGGTGTAGATGATATACGATCTTCCCTTGATCGCGACGTGCCTGCCAATCGACTTTAGTCGTTACAAAAAATATACATAATAACACTTAAATAATAAAAAGATAATAATTGAGTTAAGCTTGAGCTTTAATAATAAAAGAGTTGCCTTTGTAAAAAAAAACATAAAAACAGTTAAATAATAAAAAGATAATAAATGAGTTAAGCTTAAGCTTTAATATAGACTTGTAAAATATAAGCTAGAGCTTCATTTTAATTGAACCAAACTCAAATGTAGTTAAATTTGGGCTCAACTCGGCTCGTACATTATTATATGTTTTGTGTAAGTAATTTTCTCTAGTTCTATCCAAGTTAATTCGCTGGTCAAAATCAAAATAACCGCCTAGTTTAACATAGTGACAAAAGTTTTTGACCCTCATCAAAAAGATGTTAGATTTAAGCATCAACTGAAATTTGAAATAGATTTAAATTTTTTTAACGGCTAAAACAAGACGCTCAAAGCCAACAAACACCACAACACCCCACAATTACATAATACAATCTTTAAATTAAAGCTACCCCAACTATCCCAATCAAGACCTCTAAACTTGCTTCTATGATAAACCTAAAGAAAACTTAACGATTTCACCTCCTCCATTATGGTTATGCTATTAGTGTTTCTTTTGTCAAAGATTACTTTGTTTTTCGAGGTCCAAAGGACCAACAAATCGTGTAGAAGACCACCATAAGAATTTATTAAATTATTTGTAACAAATTGTTCATAGCTGAGTCATGCTGGATGAATCAAAATCCAGGTAATTAATGCACCATATCAAATGCTTATAATTTACTCTTCAATTTTAATTAATTCCAGTAAATGGGTGTCGTTATGACCACATTTTTATTGACCGGAATAATTAATTGTTACGACCAATTTACTGGGGTAATTAATATAAATAATGCAAAAGTTTAAATTTCTTTTTTTTAAACGACAATTTGACTCAACGGTGTATCGGGACTGGTTATCCTGGACATTCTCACTGTCCCGGGTTCGAACCTCATAGCGAGAGAACCTAGGAGCGCCCCCCCCCCCCCCCCCATTTGCACCATGTGACAGGAACCAGCCAAAACCCGTAAACCATCCCTTGTTACTCGGGATCAAGCACAATGCCGAATCCTTTATTGTCCACTAATATCTCATAAAGTGATGTGAGTGGGTCTCGAACCTGAATCTTTTCAACCACAAGAAAGGGACTTGAATTACTTAGATCTTCTATGATATTTATGTTTGATATTTAATCCACAATTTAATAATTTAAATTATTATTTATTGACTACTTTTCTTGTCTTAGACAATACTAGGAGTAGAGCATAAGTATCAAATATTTATACTTGATTTTGGGCTCACGATAGTGAATAAAATGAAGAACATACATGCAAAAACAACATGTAAAATCAACTATGAATTTGTGATGATTATACCATCGAGAATACGCTTTACAAAGAAAATAAAAATTGAGAGTGATATTAGTCAAACTAACAATATGAATTATTATTCGGTCATTAAGTTATAGTTTAAATTATTAATTTCAGATTCATTTTTAACAAAAAATAATTATTACTTATACTCAATAATATCCTATTTATCATAGAATTAAAAATAAAAAAATTATTGATATCTTGTTGTTGATATAGTTACTTTATTCTATAAACTAAGCCACACAAAAAGGGCTTGTAAGTTGTAACACGTTGCAAAAATTATAGAGGGGGAATTTATTGGTATATTTTATGAGAAAAGTGTTATTTTATCATATTTTTTATTTTTTAAACAGCAACACTTAGAATGTCTAGAGTACAATTGGTAATGTCTAGAGTACAATTGGCAACATCTAAATAATCTAGAATGTCATCTACAAAACTCAAACTCACAACCTTTAATTAAGATGAGAAAACCACTCTAACTCCTATCCAATTACAACTCAATCTCACCTAAAAAGGAATGTTATCGAGGTCCAAATGAGAAATAAATAGCAAAACGATTTGAAAATAAATAAGGTGATTTCAGAAGATTTTTTTTTTTTTGCTACATATAACTAAATTTTTATAAAATATATATATAAAAAAAGTTATAAATTGTTAGAGAAAAACTATGTTATATATTAAGTTTTTTTTTCTTTTAGATCTATACTAATGCCTGATATAAAATTAGAATTCTATGCATATTGATTCCACTATGTTACAAGGTTTTTGTTAGTTATATGTTAAAAGTAAAATTGAGGAAAGAAAAAAGTTGCGATCTTGTGGAGAGATAGACTACTATAATTTTAAAACATTATGGAACTAAAGAAGTAGGTTAGATTTCTTAAATCTATGAACATTGCATGTGAAGCTTAAAGAACCACTTCCATTCAACCGATCTACCCCTTTGGAAATATCCCTTTGAAAAAGAATGTAGGACCAAATAAAGGAGAAATATATGGCCCATTTTGATTTTTAAGTATAGTTTTGTCTACCATCATGTCAGCCCTATTTTACAACTTCAATTAGGCTATGTGTAATGGATAAAGCCCCATAAAGCCCCACAAGGGGCATTATGCGCCATGTGGACGCTGACTGGGCAAGGGGCTTTATGGGGCTTTATGGTGTAGTGGATAAAGCCCCATAAAGCCCCACCATCATCATTACCTTATTATTATTATTTTTAATTTTTTTTTTTTAAAATCTACTTTCATTAAAAATAAATATTACAAGTTAAAAAAAAAAGACAACTTAATTAAAATAAAAATTACAACTACTTAAAAAAAATACATCTTAATTAAAATAAAACATACAACTACTTAAAAAGAAATACTAATCGGTGATTTTGTATTTTGTCTTGATTCGTTCCATCTTTTTCTTATGGAGGGCGAGGTAAACCGGATTAGCGTTTTCAGGCGGGTTTTGGGCGAGGAACTCGAGATCCTTGTCGAGTTGATAATCGTCGATTTGCTCGACTTGCTTTTTCTTCGACCGTGCAAGATCTTGAATACTCTCGGCCATCACCGCTTGCAATTCGGTGACCGGAGCCTTTCCACGGTTAGCCCTCGCGAAATCTCGACCTCTTGGCCTCCCACTAGTAGTCTCAACGGGTGGAGTCGGAGCATCATCCTCATCATCATTGTCCGAATCATTCAAATTAATTTCGAATGTTCGAGCGGTGGAGTCAAACGACTCGGGATCGGCGGAAGACGACGTCTTGGATTTCTTGCTTTTTCGGGTTTGACGTGTTGTTATATCCGCTTTCGATCTCCACTTCTCGCTTTGGTAGAGAAACGACCAACACCTTTTGAGAGTGAAGTGACCACGCTCCGCTCCATATTCGATCACCGCCCTATCGTAAATGTCGGCGTCGTTCGCACCACTCGGCCAATTTGATCTGGACCGATCATAGTAAGTTGAGAAAGCTTGACATTTTCTGTTTATTTCTCTCCATTTGGACGACAACGAATCCGGGTTTCGGTATTCCCCCTTCCCCATCAAGGTGAAAAACTTGGACCGAATCTCGTCCCAAAATTCTCTCGCATCTTGATTGTTTGCTAAAAAAAAAGAGACAAAAGTTAGTAAAAAAAAAATTATTTTTTTTAAAAAAATATAACTTTTAGTTAAAAAAAAAACCTTTTGTCGGGTTCTCCGAAGCTTCAATGTAAGCTCGACAAAGAGCGTAACACTCGTCGTCGCTCCAAAATTGTATCTCCTTCGTCGCTCTCGCGTCGTCCTCCTTTTTTTTGTGAGATCGTTTGCTCTTTCCTCTCCTTTGTTTTGGTTGTGATGCACCGACCTCTTGTGTTTCTTGGACGATTTCATCATCCTCATCTTGAAGAGAAAATGGTTGAGATGCTCGAGGGGTTGGAGTTTGTCGCGAGGTTGGAGAAGGTCGTGGGGTTGGAGAAGATTGAAATGGTTGAGGTGGATAACCTCCAAATTGTGGTTGGAGAATTGGGAAAAACCTTGAGAGTAAAGGTTCATGCTTGAGAATTGGTTCGGGAAAGGTTGAGTGGCGGGGTTCATTGGCGGGTATTGAGGGGGAGGCATGTTCATAAACATTTGCCAAAGGTTTTGATCGGGTTCGTTCTCCCCGGTATTAGGTCGAGAGTTGGGTTGGTTGTTGGGTTGGTTGGGAAACATTTTTAAAAGAAAATAGATGAAGTAGAAGAGAATTGAGTTGGTGTGGTGTGTGAAAGTTTATAAAATATGTGGGGTATTTATAGTGAAAAAGGTGTTTAAATTAAATTTTTTAAAAAAAAAAAAAAGTTAACGGATATATAGCCGTTCAACGGCTAAATTTTTTGACTTTTTCCTTTTCTCCGGCGTTATCACGCTGACGCCCCGGGCGAATTTGGGCTCCATAACGCCCCATAACGCCCGGGCGTAGTGGGCCGGGGCGTTACACGGGGTGTTATCGGGCGTGATGGAGCCCAAAAACGCCCCACTACGTTTAGCCTTACTAGTAATATTCTATAGTTATTTGCTATGATTTTCTTTATTATATTTAATACTATATTTTGACTCTATCTTCGGATTTGGTACTCAACAATTTTTCTCCCCTCGAGTGGAGGTAAGCCTGCGCCTCCATCACATCATCTCTGGACTCTATCAATAGCTCTAATAGAGTAGACTATACTTGATATGTTTGTTAGTTTGTTTCATTTAGATTTTCATATTTCTGATTTTTTAATTTAGAATGCATAATGAAATTGGGATAGATGTCTATATCCATTGAGGTGCTATAAATTTTTTAACAAGGATCATGCATTTTCCCTACTTTTTATATATTACTCTTCATATAAAAAGATCAAGAGAAACTATGCCCAATAAAGTTGAATTTCTCATCCCTGTGATTATATTTAAACTCATGATGTTTAAATCATTTATATATATATATATATATAAAAAACTCCAAAACATTCTACGGCTTGCCTTGGAGCACCTGAGCAATCTCCTCTGTTCTTGATTGAATGCCCTTCAAGAACTCGACAAGGATGCGCTGCTGATAAGAACCTCCCTCCTGTGTGCATTTTACAAAAGCTAAATATTTCGAACTTTAATCTTGATACAAAACAAGAGAGGGAATGTCCAAACCGTTCGGATGAGTGTCCTTTCTGTTCGTTTCTTTATGACAGCATACAGTTCATCTGGTGAAATATCACCTTTGCCGCAACTCAAATGATCTATCAACACATTATTCCATTCTGATTCTGGGGCTGCAATCAAACAGGAGTTGTGTGGTTTTAAATTTTTCAACATGCCCAAAACCATGTTTATAAAATAGGACTCATGAAAGAAAAGATGCATTCAAGTGCTTGAGTCCCTCTAGAAGAGTTCTCAGGCACGAATCCAACTCCCACTGGTTTTCTGCCTTTAAGCTATTTGAACGCCACCTGGTCCTCTTACCTAGCAAGGAATCCGTCTGTGTGTGTATGTAGGGTATGGGTGGGGTCTCATGAGCTCAACGGTAACGGGTTCTCAGGGTCACAAAAAAGGGGCATACTATAGGTCATTCACTAATTTGATGAATATTTGTTAGAAAACTGACCAAAACATATTATGCAACTATAATGTTACAAACATTGAGAAGGAAGGTAAAAAAAACAGGTAATTAGCACCTTTGATAATTTCTTCAAGACATTGTTCGGCTTTTAAAACTTTATTCCCTGCACCAAATGATCCAGTATTTGAATCAGTAAAAGCCCAAAATATGTGTCTTTATACATTCCAGTTTATGTGTTGACTTAAGTAATATATTCATGATTATAGGAATTGCAAGGTGGTTGGTCCAGGTGAGGATGTGCTCTTGGATGATAAGATACTGGTACAGCTAGGTTCATGGCTCAGAGTGTTTAGAGATATGGTTAGTTGGTTACTGAATTGTTTAGCCTTTGTGGTAGTTGGGATGATGATTTAGATTACTCATTTCGCCTTCACGTTTTTTGGCTGCCTATCGTCCCTCCCTAAGGAAATGCCCTGGGGAGGGAAAGAGCTTGGTTTTTTAATCTTATTTCATTATTTACTATAGTTTCCGGGTATTGCCATTTATCCAAATAATAATACTAACATCACATGGATATAAATCTATCACCTTTCATGGCATAACTACGCTTTGAGAGGACTCTTGATGCATACAGTTGCAAAACTTTTTGCAGCATTGCCTCCAGACCTGGTTTGTCTCCATCTTCCTTCGCCTGCAATTTATTTGCCAAATTCAATTGAAAAATGTTTAATAAAAAACACCTAACTGTTATTACTTGTTAAAAAGTTGCAATGAAAAGAAAACACAAGAGAGAACGGTTTGTTAGAGCTAATTTCGAGAGAGAGATAATAGTAGAGAAAGAAAGAAGAAAATTTGGGCCAAATCTCTGCTATCCTTTTCATTATTCAGACTCCTTTTGGTAGGCTGATTAACAACCTAACTACCATTACATAAGTCGTTAAGTTTGTTTATGTACTTTTACGATATAAACCCTCCAACTATTATTATTGACTATTATGGCTAATTCTTTATTATATGCTAACATGGTTTCACCTGTCGTAGTTGTGCATTGACTTCTGATAGGAATCCCTCATCCAATTGGCCTTCCTGTTCTCTTTGGTTTACTTCCTGCAAAATTATGATCATTATACAGCATAATAAGGGTTAAAAAAATACCAAATGAATCCTTCAAGTAATGTTTAGAACTACTCTTTGATCCTAGCAAGTAGAGATGGAAATTTGGACCATTTACTTTTGAATTGGTCAATTTGGGTTATGCTTTATCTCTAAAGGGTCAAATGGTTATAATCAAAAGGTCACATGGCACGGGATTTGGGGATGTCGGGTCAACTTGGGCCTGATGTACGCATCCTTAACCTACCTTTCTGCAAGAAGTTGTTTCCACGACTCAAATCCGTGACCTCCACGTCACATGGCAGCAACCTTACCAGGGTGTCGGGCCACCTTGGGCCTGATGTAAGCATCACTACCCTACCTTTCTGCAAGAGGAGGTTTCCACGACTCAACCCGTGACCTTCAGGTCACATAACAACACACCGTACCGTCCCTAAAATGTGTTTTTAATGCATAATTTTACTCGAGCAATGAAATTAGGCAAACCGTACTTTTTCCATGAGATTAAGGGCATTTGGATCCCGAGGAGGCCAACAAATCTCTTCTACTTCATTGACAACGGGACTTAAAATTCCCTTTAGAACGTCGGTGGCTGACTCTATTTTTTCCTGCAAAATGAAGAAAACTGCAATACGTGTAAAAAGATTTAACAGGAATAAGATAACAACAAACTTATGAATTACAATATAAATGCAGTTAGGATAAAGAATATCTAGTTACCTTCCTAATGCAATGCTACAAATAAAGAACTCACAAGAGTGTGTGTTTTTGTAAATATGCTAGGAAAATGGTTAAAGAATAGTACATTGGTCTTGTGTACGACACGATCAACTATGGTCATGACACATGAAGCCAATTCTTCTAAGTCTTGCTGCAAATACAAAAAGTCAACATTTTGATTTATTAGAATGCAAGAATCAAAAGGGTTGCAAAGAAAAACAAGATTTAATGAAATAAAATATTTACTTTATCATCATCAGATTTGCAGGTGTCTGTTCTAGCTGCAAGTCGTATCCAAAAACCCTCATTGAAAGTGAGAATATTTTCTACAACAAGTTTTTGAAGCTGCTTCCAGGGAAAATAAATAATTGAAAATCTATAGTAGCCGCATGAAAATTTTAATGAATATGTAAAGAAGTGTGCTTACTTCCCGATCACTTGCATTTTTCAACATGTCTATAAGCCTGTCAAGTTCCACTGTCTTTTTAAATGCATCCTCGGCCTCTTGATTGACTGCATATACCAAATTTCTCCTGTTCATTATCCAGAAATAAGTGATTTAATTATCAACAGATTCACAAATAAGGGAAAATAATACTTTTGGCA
>JBCNJP010000020.1:18730378-18801438 GCA_039602395.1 Deinandra increscens subsp. villosa | reverse complement strand
ACTAGTAATATTCTATAGTTATTTGCTATGATTTTCTTTATTATATTTAATACTATATTTTGACTCTATCTTCGGATTTGGTACTCAACAATTTTTTTCCCCTCGAGTGGAGGTAAGCCTCGCCTCCATCACATCATCTCTGGACTCTATCAATAGCTCTAATACGAGTAGACTATACTTGATATGTTTGTTAGTTTGTTTCATTTAGATTTTCATATTTCTGATTTTTTAATTTAGAATGCATAATGAAATTGGGATAGATGTCTATATCCATTGAGGTGCTATAAATTTTTTAACAAGGATCATGCATTTTCCCTACTTTTTATATATTACTCTTCATATAAAAAGATCAAGAGAAACTATGCCCAATAAAGTTGAATTTCTCATCCCTGTGATTATATTTAAACTCATGATGTTTAAATCATTTATATATATATATATATATAAAAAACTCCAAAACATTCTACGGCTTGCCTTGGAGCACCTGAGCAATCTCCTCTGTTCTTGATTGAATGCCCTTCAAGAACTCGACAAGGATGCGCTGCTGATAAGAACCTCCCTCCTGTGTGCATTTTACAAAAGCTAAATATTTCGAACTTTAATCTTGATACAAAACAAGAGAGGGAATGTCCAAACCGTTCGGATGAGTGTCCTTTCTGTTCGTTTCTTTATGACAGCATACAGTTCATCTGGTGAAATATCACCTTTGCCGCAACTCAAATGATCTATCAACACATTATTCCATTCTGATTCTGGGGCTGCAATCAAACAGGAGTTGTGTGGTTTTAAATTTTTCAACATGCCCAAAACCATGTTTATAAAATAGGACTCATGAAAGAAAAGATGCATTCAAGTGCTTGAGTCCCTCTAGAAGAGTTCTCAGGCACGAATCCAACTCCCACTGGTTTTCTGCCTTTAACTATTTGAAGGCCACCTGCCCACCTGGTCCTCTTGGTTAGCAAGGAATTGGTATGTGTGTGTGTGTGGGGGGGGGGGGGGTCTCATGAGCTCAACGGTAACGGGTTCTCAGGGTCACAAAAAAGGGGCATACTATAGGTCATTCACTAATTTGATGAATATTAGTTAGAAAACTGACCAAAACATATTATGCAACTATAATGTTACAAACATTGAGAAGGAAGGTAAAAAAAACAGGTAATTAGCACCTTTGATAATTTCTTCAAGACATTGTTCGGCTTTTAAAACTTTATTCCCTGCACCAAATGATCCAGTATTTGAATCAGTAAAAGCCCAAAATATGTGTCTTTATACATTCCAGTTTATGTGTTGACTTAAGTAATATATTCATGATTATAGGAATTGCAAGGTGGTTGGTCCAGGTGAGGATGTGCTCTTGGATGATAAGATACTGGTACAGCTAGGTTCATGGCTCAGAGTGTTTAGAGATATGGTTAGTTGGTTACTGAATTGTTTAGCCTTTGTGGTAGTTGGGATGATGATTTAGATTACTCATTTCGCCTTCACGTTTTTTGGCTGCCTATCGTCCCTCCCTAAGGAAATGCCCTGGGGAGGGAAAGAGCTTGGTTTTTTAATCTTATTTCATTATTTACTATAGTTTCCGGGTATTGCCATTTATCCAAATAATAATACTAACATCACATGGATATAAATCTATCACCTTTCATGGCATAACTACGCTTTGAGAGGACTCTTGATGCATACAGTTGCAAAACTTTTTGCAGCATTGCCTCCAGACCTGGTTTGTCTCCATCTTCCTTCGCCTGCAATTTATTTGCCAAATTCAATTGAAAAATGTTTAATAAAAAACACCTAACTGTTATTACTTGTTAAAAAGTTGCGATGAAAAGAAAACACAAGAGAGAAGGGTTTGTTAGAGCTAATTTCGAGAGAGAGATAATAGTAGAGAAAGAAAGAAAGAAGAAATTTGGGCCAAATCTCTGCTATCCTTTTCATTATTCAGACTCCATTTGGTAGGCTGATTAACAACCTAACTACCATTACATAAGTCGTTAAGTTTGTTTATGTACTTTTACGATATAAACCCTCCAACTATTATTATTGACTATTATGGCTAATTCTTTATTATATGCTAACACGGTTTCACCTGTCGTAGTTGTGCATTGACTTCTGATAGGAATCCCTCGTCCAATTGGCCTTCCTGTTCTCTTTGGTTTACTTCCTGCAAAATTATGATCATTATACAGCATAATAAGGGTTAAAAAAATACCAAATGAATCCTTCAAGTAATGTTTAGAACTACTCTTTGATCCTAGCAAGTAGAGATGGAAATTTGGACCATTTACTTTTGAATTGGTCAATTTGGGTTATGCTTTATCTCTAAAGGGTCAAATGGTTATAATTAAAAGGTCACATGGCGCGGGATTTGGGGATGTCGGGTCAACTTGGGCCTGATGTATGCATCCTTAACCTACCTTTCTGCAAGAAGTTGTTTCCACGACTCAAATCCATGACCTCCACGTCACATGGCAGCAACCTTACCAGGGTGTCGGGCCACCTTGGGCCAAATGTAAGCATCACTACCCAACCATTCTGCAAGAGGTTGTTTCCACGACTCAACCCGTGACCTTCAGGTCACATAACAACAACCGCACCGTCCCTATAATGTGTTTTTAATGCATAACTTTACTCGAGCAATGAAATTAGGCAAACCGTACTTTTTCCATGAGATCAAGGGCATTTGGATCCCGAGGAGGCCAACAAATCTCTTCTACTTCATTGACAACGGGACTTAAAATTCCCTTTAGAACGTCGGTGGCTGACTCTATTTTTTCCTGCAAAATGAAGAAAACTGCAATACGTGTAAAAAGATTTAACAGGAATAAGATAACAACAAACTTATGAATTACAATATAAATGCAGTTAGGATAAAGAATATCTAGTTACCTTCCTAATGCAATGCTACAAATAAAGAACTCACAAGAGTGTGTGTTTTTGTAAATATGCTAGGAAAATGGTTAAAGAATAGTACATTGGTCTTGTGTACGACACGATCAACTATGGTCATGACACATGAAGCCAATTCTTCTAAGTCTTGCTGCAAATACAAAAAGTCAACATTTTGATTTATTAGAATGCAAGAATCAAAAGGGTTGCAAAGAAAAACAAGATTTATTGAAATAAAATATTTACTTTATCATCATCAGATTTGCAGGTGTCTGTTCTAGCTGCAAGTCGTATCCAAAAACCCTCATTGAAAGTGAGAATATTTTCTACAACAAGTTTCTGAAGCTGCTTCCAGGGAAAATAAATAATTGAAAACCTATAGTAGCTGCATGAAAATTTTAATGAATATGTAAAGAAGTGTGCTTACTTCCCGATCACTTGCATTTTTCAACATGTCTATAAGCCTGTCAAGTTCCACTGTCTTTTTAAATGCATCCTCGGCCTCTTGATTGACTGCATATACCAAATTTCTCCTGTTCATTATCCAGAAATAAGTGATTTAATTATCAACAGATTCACAAATAAGGGAAAATAATACTTTTGGCATAAACAATTGGGCTAACATGCTAATCCAACTTTTGCTATATATATTGCCAAACACATAGATTTCTGAAAGTGTTTGTACCGATCAGATTGTAAGGTATCTATATGTAAGATTCTACTACAGAACTAAAATTTAATCTCCTTTCATACTTCACAAGCAGCAACTGACCACAATCACAATAGGATCCTCCTATTTCTTCCTTTAGATTACCATTTCGGCCGCCTCTTATCATTGTCATTCAATCATCGCCAGCTAGCTTCTTTTTATTTTGTAAACCAACTTCGATTATTGAATCATCCACATCACTTCTTAGTCTAATTCAAAACCATGCATGAGACTTTCATCTCACATGGCTCCCGAGTGATAAAAGAAGGAAAAACTCCTCTTTCAATGTATCATTTATGGTTACAGCGGATATCATAGGTATAGGAAGAAGCCGGTTTTGAATGAGAGAAAGAAGTGAGAAATTCTCTTTTCGAATCTTAACTTTCCCATCACATAAGATTATCACATTTAGTTAACATTTTCTAAGGTGAGTCTTTTTTATCGCATAAAGAAACCACCATGTTTAAATTTACATATAAGACAACCAGAATTCATAAATCCAATACGAAAAAAGCCGATTCCAAATGACCATAACTTCTAATCAGATAGTCTTACAGCCCCCATAACCTTCCTCCAAAATCAGATTGGGAGCCATAACACATTTCTCCGAATTTGAAGATTTGTATCTTATTTACATTTTAGAGTAAACAACATGATATCCTGAAAGGGGTGTTCATGTTCACTTGGTAGGGAATTTCAGAATAACTAGCAGCATAATTGTAAAATATCCATTGTAACCCTACAAAATTATTCAGAAAATTCAACAAATTGTACATCCATCTAGTCTGCTAAAACTTAGCGTGTTTAAATCCTGTGTCAAAAACATTTGTCAACTCGTAAACCCAAATCCCCAAACATGTAAACCCTAAAACTACCAAATACGAATGCAAATATGGCGGAAATCATAGAAGCCCTGAAATTACAAAAGGGGAAGCTCAGAGGAATCAATCAATACCTTCTCTTTGTATCCGTTCGAGTAGTTACAGGAAATGCGTTATTGTTTGAGATCCGAATATGCGATTTTAGAGGAGATGAAGACTGTAAACAGAAAAGAAAATATATCAACAATTCGACCGAAATTGATGGAAGAAGAATGGGGGAATCCATGTTTTTGGAGAGTAGAAAGGTACCAATGAGGTAGGTGAAGAGGAAGTGGGGCGTAGGAGGTGCGAGGATGGAGAAGAAAGCAGAGCAGTCGCCATTTTTGGAGACTGATATTTTTCTTCACGCAGTTAACGGCAACCAAGCAGCAGCAGGGGAGAAGATAGCCTCTCGTGTGAAAAATCAAAATATCACATTCGGTTATCAGAAGAGGTGCACATTAGAATATCAGTTATCGGTCAATATAGTCAAAACTCCTTTAAAAAAAAAAAAAAAAAAACCGATTCTGTTAATAAATAATGATGTTGTTATTTTGTATTTCCAAATTTTTTTTACTAGCAAATATCTATTTACACACCAAATACACCACTATCAGGGTTTGAACTCATGACCTCCAACTAAAAGGACAAAGCCTCTATCAAGTGGCTAGTCCCACATCAGCTATTTGTATTTCCAATGACTAGTAGTTGTTTTCTCATACTTATATTCGGCTACTAATCATTGGAAATACAAATAGCAACCATCATTATATATTACTGAATCGGTTTTTTTAAAGAGTTTGACTTTAATGACTGATAACCGGTCTAGTAATTCTAATATGCACCTCTCCAGATAACCGAAGAGGGATTCGAACCCCCGACACCGTGACGCCCCTCTACCATTCTGTATAAATAGCCGAATCTGATTCTTTTATTTTTCATAATTGATAGATGAATTGTAATTCTTCAATGCCTACTTGCTTCTTTGAAAATTGAAACCAGACATTTGGGCTTTGGGTTAGATGCCAGCTTGCGGCCCAATCCTTACAAATTCAGAAAACAATCATGCATGTACTTACCAAGAAGATGCATAAAACATGATGATAAAAAGAATTTATAAAAAGAGTTATTCAAGCTAGTACCATATCGCATAACTAATGTGAAACAGTAGTCATTGGGTTCTTTGTATAAGTCGGTAATATTTTTGGTAGATGGTTGCAAAAGAAAAATGGGGGATAGGTGCTAGGTCTTTAGAAAACGTTTAATAAAGTGCTTATTGTTAAGTGGATTTTGAACATATGTTAATGAATGAAAATCCATTTGGGTTAATGTAATATCGGCGATCCACACGCATAGAGTGATATAGCAGTGGATTTGAGGAGTTTTTGGTTAAATATTTTAGGCTCACGATCGAAGACCTAATCCTTCGGTGACGCAAAAGAGTGATGTTCAGAGTGTCTTATATCCTATTTGCGTTGCGGGTGTGTAGTGTTTGGATCATCTTATTGCGTTATGTTCGGCAGTGGCTTGTATCATATTTGGAATATAGTGTGTGGTAGGTGTGTTTGCTCTCAAATGATGGTCAACCAGTTTCGTTCATGTAGTGGCTTGATGATATTGTACGGAAGAAAGAAAGAAAAAAGACCAAGTCGAGTCATTATTTTCGTAACGTTATAGGCTATTTGAAAGACTAAAGAATAATATGATTCATTCAAAATAAATTTCTGTTATTTTTTGTAAGGAGCATTATACATATACTGAATAGAGTGATTACAAAATCCCCTTTTATATTTAAATTTGTACTTTGTGTTTTGGCTAGCTTATTACTAGTATTTTTTTCTTATAAATTATCATAATCTCCTTCCAAAAAAAGTAAATTTACTAACCTATATATCCGAGGAGACAAATTCCACTTGTATTTGTCTTATGTAAGATTACGTTCACACTTTATCACACTCACAATTCACAAATAATACAAGTGACGCACTTTATTTTCCGGATGTTACCTTTTTTGTAATATATGGGACTAGCAAAATAAAAAGTGGTATATGAACGATAGGCTTTCGCTTTACTGTTTGCGAACTTGACTCATTAGTGAAGCCGTTAAGCCGATCACTATATAAATGGCCCCACGTCCCCCACTATCATGATATCTAGCTGTAAAGAAAAGAGCTGAAACCAGACAATCTAGCCGGCTCGGTCAAAAAGGGTTAGCCGAGTTGGTCAGCCGCCTTTAGTCCCTTTGTAAACTTTCAAAAAAGAACATCTCTAATCTCATTTTCACATCCTTTAATGCAATGCATTATAAATCGTTTAAATATTATAAAAAGAAGAGACCAAACCGATATAATATAAAGGCATGGGCTATATCCACCGTGACCTTTTACTAAATCCACCCAAAGCCTACGGTCGTTTCGGATGAAACGATCGTTCGGCGATCGTTTCGGATGAAACGGCCCATAAAAAGGGGGGCCCCCTGAATTTTAAGGTTTCGGCGTCGCGACACGTGGCGGCCGTTTTAGATGAAACGACCTTGAAACGACCGTTTGGAACGAAACGACCGTAGGGAAAGGGTGATTTTAGTAAAACCTTGGGTGTCTATATAACGACTCAATATAAATTTAAATCAACTTAGTATTTGGTACACATGTGGATCTGGTTGGTTGACCCCTTAATTAACATTTTCTTTTTTATTATGGATTTTTTAAAAATAGTTGTTGTTTTCTCCAAATATTGATTTTTGAGAGTTTGTATGTAGGTGGTACCACTTTATATGACCGATTAATTGGTTGTCTCATTTTCGGCTAAAATTTATCTTTGTTGATATGACTTCTAGTGAATAAAGAAGTAATCAAATTGATATTTTTTTTAAAAACGTGTTAGAATTATATTCTCTAAAATGACTCACTATAGTCAGAAAGTCATGTCACATAAATAGCTAAGTGATTATCATAAGTTTTTGGAAATTTTAGAGACACCCCTTTTTTTTTAAATACACCCCACCTAGAGGTCACTCGGAGGTCTTGAGGTCACCTATATGAAGGGTGTCCCTAAGAGAACCTCACCTTAAGCCCAAACGTTCACCTATATGAGGGGTGTCTCCAAATTAAATCTCATATAAGGGGTTCTATATCTCACCTCTAGCCCTTTATGTCACCCATAAGGTTTTTTCCATATTTTATTTGTATTATTTATTTATATGTAATAATAATAATAATAATAATAATAATAATAATTAGTATTATTATAATAATAATAATTTGTGTTATTATTATTATAATAATAATTATTATTATTATAATAATAATTATTATTATTATAATAATAATTATTATTAATAATATAACGATAATAATTTTATATGTGTACGTGCGGTATGCATGTTTATATACATGTAAAAGTGTAATGTATGCATATATGAATGTATATTAAACTTATTCATATTAATATTGTATGTACATATTTGTGTGCATGTAAGTGTGTTGGTATGTGTATGTACATATGCATATAGTACATACAATATATCAACGGAGTTCTTGTATGAAGTTGTATCCACGTGACCATATGTATGTATATATAAACATATATTAAGTCAAAATCTATCATGTAGGTATGTATATATGTGTGTGGTTTGATAACGTATCAGTATGTGTTTTATGCGTGTGTGTATGCACGTAACGGTGTAATAATACGTAGGAGATGCGATAATATAGGTCACACAGAGACCTTAGAAGGAGCCTGGATGGTAAGATGTGAGCCCTTTAGGTCACTCCGAGACCTTAGCGTCACCTTAAATTTCTCCTTGTAGGTGACCTCTTGGTTGAAGATGTGAGCTGAATCTCATATAAGGAGTCTCATATCTCACCTCCAGCCCTTTATGTCACCCTGAAGTTTTTTCATATTTTATTTGTGTTATTTATTTATATGTAATAATAATAATAATAATAATAATAATAATAATAATAATAATAATAATAATTAGTGTTATTATAATTAGTATTATTATAATAATAACAATTATTATTAATATAACAATAATAATTTTATATGTGTACGTGCGGTATGCATGTTTATATACATGTAAAAGTGTAATGTATGAATATATGAACACATATTAAGTTTATTCATATTGATATTGTATGTACATATGTGTGTGTATGTAAGTGTGTTGGTATGTGTATGTACATATGCATGTAGTACATACAATATACCAACGGAGTTCTTATATGAGGTTGTATCCACGTGACCATATGTATGTATATATAAACATATATTAAGTCAAAATCTATCATGTATGTATGTATATATGTTTGTGGTTTGATAACGTATTAGTATGTGTTTGTATGTGTGTGTGTATGCACGTAACAGTGTAATAATACGTAGGAGATACGATAATATAGGTCACACAGAGACCTTAGAGGGAGCCTGGATGGTAAGATGTGAGCCCTTTAGGTCACTCCGAGACCTTAGCTTCACCTTTAATTTCTCCTTGTAGGTGACCTCTTGGTTGAAGATGTGAGCTGAGTCTCATATAAGGAGTCTCATATCTCACCTCCAGCCCTTTATGTCACCTTGAAAGTTTTTTCATATTTTATTTGTGTTATTTATTTATATGTATTAATAATAATAATAATAATTATTATTATTATTATTATTATTAATATAACAATAATATTTTTTATTATAATAATAAAAATTTGGCTGACACCCCTTTTATAGGTGACTCTTAGGGCATTATGTGAGTTTTTTAAATCTGGAGGTGACTCTTAGACCTCAGAGTCACCTATATAAGGGGTGCCAACCAAAATTTAAGGGGGTGTCCCTAACAGACCCCTAAGTTTTTAATTATGTTTGTGTACATATGGAGTTAATTGTGTGGTGGTAATAACGGTTTGTCAAGCCGTTTCAAATCCCCAACTAGATTGATTTGTAGTAACGGTAAGTTAGGGTTATCGAACCAAGGGAATATGTGGAAATTGACTAATTGATTATTAAATTAAACTAAATTTATTGATTACCTAAAATTAACTAAGGTTGCCACTTGGCTGTTTTGATTGATTGGGTGATTTAACTAACAAATTAACTAACTTTAACCTAGAGACTTAATTGAATTCAAATGAGACAAATCTAACCACTTCTGGATCCTGGTTGGCTACCGATCTAGAAAAACCTAATTCCTTAACCGTGACACATAGACATGCCCCCCAATTGCTTCCTTGACCTAATAACCTAGTTTCCTAATGGGCTGATTAGTCCTGCCGCAAGAAAGTGCTAGATCAATAAACAGTGGACCACTAAAACCCTAGATTACTAGTTGATTTTAACAATTCCGCATGTAGGTATTCAACGGTAGCAAGTATTCCGGAATAACTAGTTAAGCAATAGGTTTATCATAGAACGAATCCACCAACCAATCACCAAAAGCGGTTAGTGGTGGATTAGCCGGACATGGCTAATGAAACAAACAAATACATAATGAAAGATTGCATTGAAAACAGTTACCGAATGATTAGAATGCTTCAAAATCTCCAAAACAATGGTGGAATTCGCAAACCCTAAGCCTCTGGTCGCACAATGAAGATTCAGATTACAAAAACTTCACAAATAAGTTTAAATAGTAAACCCTAAAAATTTCCCTGTCGACCGATTCGGGGCGTACCGCCCCAAAATGGGGAATTCTGGGCGTACCGCCCGGATTGATAATCTCGGCCGCATATCTAACTTTTAGGGCGTACCGCCCTGTTTTCTTCACTTCTGGGCGTACCGCCCAGATCTGGATCCCAGGAACTTTCTTCAATTTCTTCCAAGTCTTCACTCGTTCCCGCTCGATTCTCGACCCCTGTACCAGCAGCTTCCAGTTCTTCATAAAACTCCATTATTAGCTACTTAAGCTCGTGGTACCTTACAACACAAAAACCCGTGAAAATGCCATGTAATCCAACCCTTATTATAAATAAATATAACAAAATAAGCACAATAAGAACGACAAATTGGACTAACATCACATCCCCACACTTGACTTTTTCCGTCTCGGAAAAACTGCCATGGAATCATAATCGGGAAATCAATCTCAAATCATTCAACCATTTAATATTTATCAACCAATTCAATTCCACATTCCAAGATGTATTCATATATACTAATTGCAATCACCGGTATTTCTATCCGACTAAACCCAACCACTGATCTTTGAGCCCCCAAGGTGTTTACAAAAATTACCAATCAGTGTATCAGTCTACCAATGCGTCCCACATTCAGAAAATTCTAGCTTAATCTAATCCCGACTCAAATTTGGTCAAAGTAAAGGGTAATAAAGATGAATTATTTTTATTTTTCCCACCCTAGTTAAATCAGATACTCATATATCCCAAGAATGGTGGAGTTAAGTGGATGAATGAAGTTGTTGAGCATTTATTTCTCTACTATTTCTTTCTATTTTTCTTTTTCACTTTTTTTTTTTTTTTTTTTATAATTGGTTAATTTTAACTATACTTACCAACGGACATCATTAGAGGCATTCTTTCACAAGGTCTTACCCCCGAAATCATACGTGAGTGTTTTGCCCACGAGATCCGGAACATCATCAGAGGCACTTACCACGGGATACTATCCAACGTGAGTATTTTGTCCCTTCACTCTAAAAATATTAACCCAATTATTACCTACTATGCTCAAAAGATGGAATAATGGGGCGCCGTCATTTCTCGGATTTGCTTTCGCAAAAAGATCATAACGTGCCAGGTATTCTGAGGATATATAAGTCTCTAATCTAAAAAGGTCTTTTTCCTCCTAATCATCAGTTTCAATCTCACTCTAACCTCTAAAATGGGAACCCACTAGCAAACTAATTTAATTACATATTCATACAAAAATAAACACCAAGGGATAATTAAGCTTTACTAAATCAGCTGGGCCTACCGACACATCACAAATTAGCTATATTTTCCATTCTCTCCTTTTCTTACCACTTTTCCTTTCTTTAATTATAATTTATCTTGAAAATCGATTCCCAATTGTACTATCATTTTCCATGTACCGGCAATTATCCCAAAACAGATTTGACTCAAACACTTAAACTAAAAATGACTCAAAAATTGCAAAATCTTTTTGGATTTTTGATGTTTTTTACTTTTTTCTTTTTGTTTTTTCTTGTTTTTCAAAATAAACAAACAACTACCTAAAAATTTGAAAAATTTGAAAAACTACTAAAAATTGACGTCATGTCCCCCTCCCCACACTTAAGATCGACATTGCCCTCAATGTGATAGGAAACACGCACATAACGACTATACAGACACGAACGATAAAAATAAAAATAAATGAAGAATGCAAAAATAAAAAGACAAAAATAAATAAATAAAAAGTAAAAGTTGGAACACACTCCCCTGATATCAACGTGAAAAGCTCCTCGGAAGTCGTCCAACACCCTCTCGCGTAGATCGTGAATTCCAGAAATCGGATGGAAGAAGTAATGTAAAGAATGTCACATCTCAACCATGGTGCTACCAAGAAACATAAACACATCATGCCATATATATACAAGCAAAATAAAATCACAACCACCCAACCGGTTACCCCGTACAGTACCCCCAGTTACAATATAATATCATATCATACAGACCATGATCTAGTAAAAACAAAATAACCAAAAAGTACAAGGTAAGAGAAACAAAACCGATCGGCAATGGTAGTGAAGTCAGCATGATCAGCACCTACTCCTCACCTCCTCCAGCATCATCTCCAGCAACATCATCACCTCCTCCAGCATCAGCATCTCCAGCAACAGCAGCATCACCTCCCTCAGGCTCCTGAAAGAAATCAGGGATCGGCATACCCTGATGGGTCATCATACAGCGCATGGCCCTCTCAATCCTCTCAAACCTCACATCCACATAATCCAATACTGTCTCCTGCACCATCTCTAAAGTAACCTGATCGGCCCTCGGCGGCCTCTCTGGTCTCTGCCTCAGCGGCCTCTCCACCTGATGTAAAATCCTATGCTGCCTCGCAGCCCTAGCAGCCTCAATCCCACGACTCAACACCACGTGTCCCAACACGATCCCCTCTTGAACCATAAAATGGCTCTTCTCCCAACTTAACACTAAATTGGTTTCTATGCAACGCTCTAAGACTCGTGTTAATTGGTTCAAACAAGACTCAAACGATGTACAAAAAATTGAGAAATCGTCCATGAAAATTTCAAGTGAATCCCCGATCATATCAGAAAAAATAGCCATCATACATTTTTGAAAAGTGGCCGGGGCATTACACAAACCGAATGGCATCCTCCGGAACGCAAAGGTGCCATAAGGACAAGTAAAAGTGGTCTTTTGTTGGTCATCGGGGTGAATAGCAATTTGGTTGTACCCCGAATAACCGTCTAGAAAACAGTAAAACTTTTGACCGGACAACTTCTCAATTATTTGGTCAATGAAAGGTAGAGGAAAATGGTCTTTGGAAGTTGCGGAATTCAACTTCCTATAATCAATGCAAATTCGCCACCCGGTTACCGGTCGGGTGGCTATTTCCTCACCTTTCTCGTTCCTAACAATTTGAATTCCTGCTTTCTTAGGAACGGTTTGAGTTGGACTTACCCATGAACTATCAGAGATAGGATAGATAATACCTGCATCCAGCCATTTGAGTACCTCCTTCTTGACTACCTCTCGCATATTCGGGTTAAGCCTCCGTTGCGCATCTCTCGCGGGCTTTGCACCTTCCTCGGTAATGATCTTGTGCATGACTATGGATGGACTAATTCCCTTCAAATCTGCAATGGTCCATCCAATAGCCGCCCGATGCTTCACTAACACCTTCATCAACTCCTCTTCTTGCTCCTTAGTTAGACCTGCAGAAACAATAACAGGGAGAATGTTATTCTCACCAACAAAATTATACTTCAAATGTTTAGGGAGTTCTTTAAGTTCAAGAGAAGGTGGGGATTCAAGTGAGGGCTTCAATTGTGAGTCGATATGTTCTGGTAAGCTCTCCACTTGAACAGACCATGGTGGTCTTTGATCTCTCACAGCCATTAACTCTTGGCTTTCATCTTCTGTTTCCATCTCCTTGACCATGTCTGCATAACCCCTGCCAAACAAAACAAACTCCTCGGGGGTCCCATCCTCCTCATTAAAAGGGAAAAATGGAGGTGTAAGACCTTCAACGATTTCAGCCCGAAAGCATTCATCATCTTCCCGAGGGTTAGTCACATTGCCAAAAACACTTAACCGCATTTTGCGGTTCCCAAAAGTCATGTCCACGGTACCCGACCTACAATCAATTTGTGAGTGACTAGTAGCTAGAAAAGGTCGACCCAAAATTACCGTGGGCTGAGCAGTTTTTTCAACTGACACATAATCAAGAACCAAGAAATCTACCGGATAGAAAAATTCATTAACTTTAACTATAACATCCGATAGAATTCCCCGGGGCAGCTTAGGGGTCAAATCAGCCAAAATCACCGTAGTGTCGGCTTTCTTTAAGGGTCCAAAGTCGTACTGATCGTACAAGCTCCCCGGTAAAATACTCACACTCGCTCCAAGATCCAAAAGGGCACGGGTCATCTGAAAGTCACCAACTTGAATTGAAATAATTGGTGCCCCTGGATCTTGGAGTTTCTTTGGCAAAATACCTGAAATTATGGCACTCACATCTGCATTTGCGTCAAGCTGTTTCGGAATCTTGTAATTCCGTTTTTGAGTGCACATGTCTTTCAAGTACTTTGCGTGAGCCGGAATTTGCTTAATTGCATCTAAAAGGGGAAGATTGATTTTAACTTGTTTAAAAATATCCCACATCTCATCTTGTTGTGGGCCCCGTTTAGATGTTTTCTGATTAGGTTCAATTAAAGCTTTTGGAAAAGGTACCGACTTTTTCTGTTCAACCACTTCATTATCTATCACCCTATTACCATCCTTTTTTGATGTCCTAGGGTTACTAGACTCGGTTGCTACTGACTTTGGGTTAGTTTGGTCGGTTTCCGGCTCACTTTCATCATCACTTACCCAATCCTCCACCACCCCATCAACTTGCGGTGGAGGTGCCCCTACCTTATTGTCCACGGACTTACCTGATCGTAAGGTGGTGATCTTATTGATTGGCACGTGTCGCGTGTTCTTGGAACTAGAAGACTGACCTTGCTGATGTTGTGGGTTTATGGTGGTGTCACTAGGCAACTTTCCTGGATCTCGCCTTGATGACTCAGCAGCCAACTGCCCCAACTGTTTCTGAAATGCTCCCATTGTCTTGTCTTGAAGCTCAAATCTCCGATCAAATCCCTGAACTTTGTCGGTCAACTGTCTGTGGCTGGCGGATAACTGTCTTTGCTCATCGACTATCTGCTTTTGACCATCTACGAGTGAGTTCATTTTCTCCATTAAGGCGGCAAATTGCACTTGCATCCCATCTTCCGGTGTCGGTTGAGCTTGTTGGTAGCTTCCTTGGGGAGGATTTCCACCTTGAGTGTAGGTGTTCCGTTGATAGCCCCCTTGGTTGTAACCGGATGCTCGGCCTTGATATTGTGTTGAAGCTCCACCCTGCACATTAGAAGTTTGAAAGTTAGGATTTAACTGATTATTAGCATTGCCATACCTGAAATTTGGGTGGTTGCGAAGGTTGGGATGGTAAGTGTTGGAATTCATCGCTCCCTGGACATAATTGACATCTTCGCTTTGCTGAACCATGGTGGAACATGCATCCACCGAGTGGCCTAATTCGCCACAACCCGTGCACACCGGAAATTGTGCACTAGCCTTCACCTCTTCTGATGCACCCCCCAACTTCATTTGGGCTACTTGTTTTTCCAAGAGGAGTGTCTGTTGGCGAAGTTTCTCTATCCTTTCCTCTGCCTCATAATCAACCGATTTGACCGCTGCAGATCGCGATCTTCTCCCGTTCTGAGCAAGCCTTTTTGATGTGGCACTCAACCTCTCAATGTGCCCCCAATCTACCTCTTCCGTGTTGGTTAGGAATGTCCCATTGCTGATGGAGTTCAAGTCTCGGATATCCTCTGGGAGGAGACCATCATAGAATGCTTTAATGAGATCCCAAGTGTCTATTCGATGATGTGGGCATTTACGCAACAAGTCCTTGAACCGAGTGAATGCCTCATGAAATGGTTCCCCGGTGTGTTGCTGGAAGGACCGGATCTCTTCTTTGACCTCACTGGTTTTGCTCATCGGAAAGTATTCTTCAAGGAACACTTCTTGCATTTGCACCCAAGTATAGATGCTACTGGGAGTTAGACTCTCGAACCATCTCCTTGCTCGATCTTTGAGGGTATACGGGAAAAGCATTAGCTTGACCTCGTCCTGTGTGAACCCCGTGGCTCCAATAGGTATGCATGTGGACTCGAAGCTATGAATGTGATGATATGGTTCTTCGGTTCTTTTCCCGTAGAATTCTGGTAGATGATTCAAGTATTGAGGTCGAACCTCAAAAGCTCGTCTGTTTGCGCCGATTGGTGCGACTACCGCGGATGCACTCGGAACAACGATTGGCTTAAAGTGACTAGCCACTCCCTGAACCGGCGGGTTTTCTACCAATCGTGGGACTCCTCCTTCCATTTGAAGACGAGCTCCCCCATGGTTGAATTGTGGAACTCCTCTTGGGGGGAAGCTCTTCTTCCTTGTGGGGCAACATTAGCCTGTGGAGCTCGTGCTCTGTTCCTTGGAATGTCAACTGGTGGTTCCTCTCTATACCCATATCTATCTTCATCTTCATTTGGGTCATACCAATCATGCCCCCACTGCTCCTCATACACGGGATTTTGTCGAAAGTGGTTTTGTGGTGGTGGAGGTTGTTGTGGTGGGGCTCGGCGGAATAAGGGTGGTTGTTGTTGGCGAGGTGGACTTGGTTGTCTAACCCGGTAGTGGTAACCGTCCTCCTCATGGTATGAAGATTTAGGGGAAAGGGATGGTAAAGAATTGTGCCCGTGCACCCGAAATGGTGGAATATGACCCGGAGGAATATTTTGTGGCATGGCAGGGTCCACTGGTTCATTCTGGGCTTGGTTCTGTGGTTGGTTAGGATTTTGATTGAGGTTCTCATTTGGGTTCGGGTTTGGGTTGTGATTTGGGTTCTGATCTTGGTTTTGGTTTTGATTTTGTGGTTGGTTGGGATTTGGATTCTGGCCCTCCATTTCTCTTCTGTTTCTCTGTTCTGCTCGGTTCTGCCGAGCGGTTCTCTCAATCTCCGGATTGTAAATCAGCGGGGATGTCTTGCGGGAATGCCGCGTATGCATGCACAATCACCTAAAACCTGCAAAATTGGTCACAAAAGAGCAAACCAATTACGTAGCACTGTTCCAAGGGGTGTAAATAATGCAATAAAACAGAAAAAATCGAAACTTGGATGGTCAAAATTTTGAAAACTTTCTGTGAAAAAAGATCCAAGGCGTACCGCCCAGGAATGAAGATTTCCAGGCGTACCGCCCAGAAATGGATTTCGGAAAAAAATTATTATTATTTTTTTTTTTTAAATGCAGAAAGTAATTAATTAAATAAAAACACTATTTTTGGGTTTTTTTGAATTTTTTGAAAAATTGAAACAAAAATTGCAAAAATCAACAAAATCAACAAATCAAAAAGCGCACTAATTCCCCGGCAACGGCGCCAATTTGATAACGGTTTGTCAGGCCGTTTCAAATCCCCAACTAGATTGATTTGTAGTAACGGTAAGTTAGGGTTATCGAACCAAGGGAATATGTGGAAATTGACTAATTGATTATTAAATTAAACTAAATTTATTGATTACCTAAAATTAACTAAGGTTGCCACTTGGCTGTTTTGATTGATTGGGTGATTTAACTAACAAATTAACTAACTTTAACCTAGAGACTTAATTGAATTCAAATGAGACAAATCTAACCACCTTCTGGATCCTGGTTGGCTACCGATCTAGAAAAACCTAATTCCTTAACCGTGACACATAGACATGCCCCCCAATTGCTTCCTTGACCTAATAACCTAGTTTCCTAATGGGCTGGTTAGTCCTGCCGCAAGAAAGTGCTAGATCAATAAACAGTGGACCACTAAAACCCTAGATTACTAGTTGATTTTAACAATTCCGCATGTAGGTATTCAACGGTAGCAAGTATTCCGGAATAACTAGTTAAGCAATAGGTTTATCATAGAACGAATCCACCAACCAATCACCAAAAGCGGTTAGTGGTGGATTAGCCGGACATGGCTAATGAAACAAACAAATACATAATGAAAGATTGCATTGAAAACAGTTACCGAATGATTAGAATGCTTCAAAATCTCCAAAACAATGGTGGAATTCGCAAACCCTAAGCCTCTGGTCGCACAATGAAGATCCAGATTACAAAAACTTCACAAATAAGTTTAAATAGTAAACCCTAAAAATTTCCCTGTCGACCGATTCGGGGCGTACCGCCCCAAAATGGGGAATTCTGGGCGTACCGCCCGGATTGATAATCTCGGCCGCATATCTAACTTTTAGGGCGTACCGCCCTGTTTTCTTCACTTCTGGGCGTACCGCCCAGATCTGGATCCCAGGAACTTTCTTCAATTTCTTCCAAGTCTTCACTCGTTCCCGCTCGATTCTCGACCCCTGTACCAGCAGCTTCCAGTTCTTCATAAAACTCCATTATTAGCTACTTAAGCTCGTGGTACCTTACAACATAAAAACCCGTGAAAATGCCATATAATCCAACCCTTATTATAAATAAATATAACAAAATAAGCACAATAAGAACGACAAATTGGACTAACATCAGGTGGTTGGTTGGAAATTAAAGTAAAAGAAAACGAAAAAGCTATAAAAAAAATTGCCGTGATAGTTGTCATGTTTTGACACATCACACCCGCTATCACGCTCACGAAGATGGTCTTCAAGACGCTCAACATTACAATTACTCTATCACTGTCGCATAACATATATAGCCTAAAAGATTAAAGAAAGAGAAAAAAGTGACAAATGCGAATTGAGTTATATTTATCACTCTTAATTTACAGTCTGGATCACTGATTTTGACAAAAGTTTCAGACAGAATATGACATGATAATGATAAACAAAATCGGTTGGTTTGGATTACCACTTGACCTGACTAGTTTTACTAGATTGATGATTAAAACTGATTGTAAATACTTTGAATGAATAAAATTTTACCAGAGAAAACAGATCTAATATATTTTGACCATTTAAAAGTGGAGAACGTACACCCAAATTAATTATGTTAAATATGGGACACATATATTTTTAATTTGTATAAACGTAATTCTATCTAGTAACGTAACTAACTTAACTAATGCAAACAAATAAAGAAACATATAAAAGGATAAATCTGAAAACTCAAAATGAAAACTGATTATTATTGTTAACGCTTGATTGTGACTTGTGAGGCCGCACTTGGCTTAGGTGACAGCCCCTTCCCACACAATGGTTCGTGAGAAAATAGAAAAATCTAATGTAACGTCGATCGGTATGGGTGGGAAAAAATCTAATATAATGTCGATCATATAAAAAACGAATTTAGAATTAAAAAAAGTTTATCTTCCACGGTCGTTGGGGCCCAGCGAACGGTCGGACGACCTTGGACAACGACGTATCTGCCGTGAAATGAGGAGGTGTCGTCTTCTGATTGGCTCAGAGGCACGGTCAAACGACCGTAAAAGGGTGGTAAGGGTGGTCCCTGTTTTAAAAAGTGGGAACGTTTTTGTCCAACCGTGGTCAATAGAGCTATTCTCGTCTTTTTCCCTAAATATTATCTTTTTTAAGTAATTTGTCAATTTTCTTCACTCTATATATATACAGTTATACACACTCGTACTCCCAAAGCCCAAACAACAAAACCAAGACAGCAAGCAACTACAAACTCCATATATCACCTACTAACAATGTGTAAAACACACACACAAACCACCCCCACCACCACCCCACTTCCACCGCCGCAGCTGCAGTTAACCATCAGCAATCCAACCACCACCACCACCACCGCCGCCACCTCCGATAACAACATTCTCACACTCATCAAACCCATCATTTTTCCGGTGATCACAAAATTCCATGCAGGCTACTTCCGCATAACTCTTTCCTTATGCTACCAAACCCTACTTCTAAAAACCCTCGCCCACCCGCCGGAAAACGCCCACGCCTACCGGAGAATGCTCGGAGCCATCCCCTCCGCCGCATTCCTCCTCATGTGGTCGTTATCCTTCACCATCCTCGTATCACTTTCCATCTTATACATACTAAAATGCGCCTTGTTCTCCCACATGGTTAAAACCGAATACCTAAATCACATCACCGTTAATTACCTTTTTGCCCCCTGGATCTCCTGGCTCCTTTTGCTCCAAACGTCGCCGTTTTCACGTTCCCCAATAAAAAGTAATTTTTATTTCTACCATCTTTTTCTTTGGTGGGTTTTTGTGATTCCGGTTTTTATTCTCGACGTGAAGATATACGGCCAGTGGTTTACCGACGGGAAGAGGTTTATGTCGACGGTGGTGAATCCGGCGAGTCAGCTTTCGGTGATCGGAAACTTCGTCGGAGCACGGGCGGCGGCGGAGATGGGGTGGAGGGAGAGTGGGATGGTGATGTTTTCGTTGGGGATTGTACATTATTTGGTGGTGTTTGTGACGTTGTATCAGAGGTTGTCGGGGAATAGTTGCATGCCGGAGATGCTCCGGCCGGTGATGTTCTTGTTCTTTGCGGCGCCGAGCATGGGGAGCTTGGCTTGGGACTCGATTTCCGGGGGGTTTGATTGTTCGGCAAAGATGATGTTTTATCTTTCTGTTTTTCTCTTCTTATCTCTGGTATGTTCAATTTATAACTTTTCTAAATTGTGAAATACATATTTTTTATTTGAATTAATTACTTTTTTTAGACTAATTAGGAGTTTAATTTAAATTCGTTTATAAGATTTTATAAGATACTTAAGTATTATATCATTTTTTTTTTAAAACTTAGTGGTTTAATAACTTCATTTATAAAATGCCGTAAGATGGAAGTGTATTTTTAACGTGAAGAGGGAGGTTGTGGTATATATGGGTACGTTTTGACACCTTCATCCAGACTACTTTCCAGGTAGTATGGGTAAAAATGACATGAGGGATTTTGATTGGACTAGGTTTGAAGGGTGAAACTTCCACCGTTCCACCTTTAAAGCACTAGCTACGATCCTGATAGAGAGATGATTTTTTCAGACTTCCTGATGTCCTCTTTCTCGATCACCTTCCCGCTCTTTGCAGTGAATTATCTAACACGGGTGAGTTTTCGTGTTGGTTTCAAGGGAAGGGTAGCGTCCATGATATAATTAGTATATTTGTTTTTTGAAGCTATACAATATTGTCCAACCTTCTTTTCATTAGATTTAACATGTATAAATTTGCACTTGTTAATAGCTAGTTAGATAAATTTAAGAAAAAGAAGTTAACAAAATGAAGTAATGAAGTATCCAAATTGTTAACAACTAACTAGTACACTTTTGTCAATGAGAGTGATCGGTGTACAAGCCTTTGAAATTTATTAATCATTCGTTTTGATATTAACTAAGTTTAAAAAAATGATCATAACTAATAACATAAAATTGTTTTCATAAACTAATTGTTTATATTTAACGTATTACTAAAAATCTAGCGAGTCTAAACTATCAAATAAGGGTGTTTAATTAAATCCCAAATTCCCAATGCTCTGCATCATAAAGAATGGCGGATTCTTTTGTTTTTATTTGAACAGTAATCAAGTTAACATGAAAATCTAAATATTACATAAGATATGAATAAAAATATAGAGTCAATTAGATTTGCGTAGTGATTTGCAAACTTTTTGAATTGAGTCTAAAGGTTTAAAAATCGTGAGGTTGTATTTAGATAGAAATTAAGAAAATGTTATAGTGACTTTGATGGAGTAAAGAGAAAACTTGATTACTCTTAATATGTTTTCTTTTAAGATAAACGACCAAATGTCGGAATGAAAATCAATATTTTTTGAATTTGACACAAAACTTAAAGAAATTAATTTGCTTATGAACTAAACTCTTTCTTGTTTGGGTGTTAAAACTTTCAGGTGTCAAGACCAAATTTATTCAAGAAATCAATGGAAAAATTCGATGTGGTATGGTGGGCATATTCCTATCCATTAACGGTATTGGCATTGGCTTCAACCGAATATGCACAAGAAATGAAGACTGGATTTGCTCATTTGCTTATGATAATCCTCTCTGGACTCTCAGTAGTGGTTTCATTCATTCTAATGGTATATACATGCTCTCAACACTCATATATTGCTGCCTCAAGACGGTGATGATGACTACGGCCATCCGATCATCTTCATGACTCTAACACCAAATGCTACAAATAGTGTTTTCGATACATAGTTTGTTATTGTAGATTTTTAAATAGATTTTCTTTGTGCCTATATAATAGGAATAGGCGAGTACTATAATGTCATTTTCTCCTTGAGAAATATAACTAATCAATTTTTATTAGTGGTGTTTATCGAGTCGAATTCAAGTTATTCGAGTTTAAAATTTCAATATTGGATTCAAATTCGACTTGGATTCGAATAGAATTCACCCAAATCAATTCGAATATGCTTATTCAAATTCGAGTCTATTTGAATAAACCAATTTAAAAATAAATAAATAAAAGTTATCTTACAAATGACATAGCAATATGAAGATGAAGTCTGATGTATTACTGATTAGGTATGACATTTAATTTACGGTTGAAACTTAAAAGTAAATATTGATGAAATGGATTTGGAAGTGTGATTAACTGGATTTGAACTCTTTGATACTTGGATATTGGACATAAATTAAAAGCCTAAATAGCTTTATCCCACTAAATATTACAAAGAAAGTAAAATATATTCATTATATATCTCATATTATATATACAAAATATTTAAAAATATGCTGCTTATTAAAGTTATTCAAATAAAATCGTTTTGGTATAATTAGATTCGAATTTGATTCACATTTGAATAACTTGTTTGGTTCGAATGAGGATTCGACTCAAATAAACCAAATTTGAATTCGAGTTCGTTATTCGAATTCAGTTCGATTTGAATTTTGAGATATTCGAGTCCGATTCAAATAATTAACACCCCTAGCTAATATGATATCAAATATATTCACTGATCTGATATGTGTTTTCGGTCATCTTCTCATCAGAAACAACAATTGTCATGACAAAGTTAACCCTATTTATTAAAAGTTAAACAAAACTATAGTTTGAGCTACTTAGTCATGTAAATATGTCAAAGTTTAGTTTAGAGTTTATTATGTATTTCTGAAACTCAAGGGGTTAAGTATGTATATTAGAAAGTTAAAAACTATATTATAGGAGTTGTGTCGTTTGCTTGTAGGGTTATAAAAAACCCATCGATGTAAGCAAGTCTATAGTCTATACCATAAAATATTCAAAATGAAAAACAAGTTTGTGTCTTTTCAATCATCAATTCATTGATTCCTAGCTCTGATTTTAGCAACATATTCAATGTATAATTGTAGAAGACCATTTGACCGGATATACTAGCATGTCAACAAGGAGGATATGTTGGTCAATGTTCCTTTAATGGTGGTTCTAAGTAGATTGAGCTACGGACCCTCCACCCTAACCATGGACCCATGATCTACCCATGTCTCTATTTCCTGCATTCTAGGCCCATGTTTTCTGGCTTCATGTTTAATTTAAAAATTAAAATATCCAAACCTATGGTGACGATATCTCGTCGGTATAGACGAGCAGGAAACGTCAAAAATTAAGTGTCATTCTGAAACTTTGTGACGACGATATGTATTAGAGATTGATTTTCAAAAATTAAGTGTCATTTTGAAATGACGTGATATCGGAAATATATTAAGGACTGAATTCATGTGTTTTGAAAACCAATTTTTAGTCTTTATAAAACATGGTATCAAAGACAAATTTTGATCTAATGGTACCTTAATGTTGCCATTTTAAAACAAATTATTAGTTCTTACCCACCAAAGAGTTTTATCTAATGGTACCTTAACCAGGTTGGATAAGATTTTTTTTTTTCAAGTGGGGAGAGTTCAATCAGTATGATGGGACAAAAAAAAATTACGGTTAAAAGAAAATTAGTTCTTGCCCCAATTTTCTAATTATACATCCAATACACAAAAAGAACGATATAAGGCTTCCCCTTTGAGAACAAATTTCATGCGTATTTGCACAAAGATTCATTAAATTTGATTTGTTTTATAACGTCCAAAGTCTCATAAGTAGGTTTTATAGAAGTGTCAAAGTTTTAAATACAATTTATAAACTTTTTTTATTTACAGTTTGTCATTTAACTTTGTAAGATTTTGTTTTATAAGTAGTTTAGTTTTATAAAACTTTGTTTTCTAACAAGCAGAACTTTTTTATGTTTATTATAATCACAACTAGGGTGTAAACGAGCCGAGCCGAGCCCGAGCTCGTCTAAGCTCGAGCTCGGCTCGTTTAAATTTAACGGAGCTCGAGCTCGGCTCGATTCGATTTCTATTTCTGAAGCTCGAGTTCGGCTCGTGAATAATTCTTTAAGCTCGAGCTCGGCTCGGGCTCGGCTCGTTTACAATTAATTAATTGTTTTTTATATATATTTTTTAATTAAATGTATATATTTAGAATTATATTTTTTATATAGAAAATAATACATATTATTTACTTATTTTATAATAATTCTATATATAATAATCATTATTTTTTAAATATATTTAAAAAATTAAATAAAAATTATATAAATAAAAGCTCGATAAGGCTCGCGAGTCGGATCAAGCTCGATAGGTAAAGCTCGGGCTCGTTTATTAAACGAGCCCTATTTCAAAGCTCGAGCTCGGCTCGAGCTCGTTAAGGTTCGGCTCGTTTCGAGCTTTTTATCGAGTCGATCTCGAGTAGCTCACGAGTAGCTCGGCTCATTTACACCCCTAAATTCACAACTAACATGGATCCCATGAGCGGATTAAATAAAATTTGTTAGAATCGTGTTATACCTTAGAAGTTTTGGTGAATCGGTGAACTTTTTTTCCCTTTCTCTAATGGACTGGGTAGGCCCAGTTAGGCCTGTTAGGCCCAATAAGAAATTTGTGGCCCAACAAAGGTTCAAATCATCTGACTGATGTTTGGATAAGTTGTTAGAGGAGTTCTAACAGATTGTTATGCAATTTGAGACATTGCGGAACGATAATAAAAGCTGAGTTCGTATAGAAACGACAAATGATGTTTTTTAAACGGTTAATGCATCAAATAACCAGATGTTATCACAAAGGCATTGAGTTGAGAGATATGACGAGGGGTATATTAACACGGTTGTTAATATTTTTTTCAGAAATGATTATTAGATGATTGTGCGACGTGCAAAATTGACAGACGGCACTTAACGTGCGTACAAACTAATCAACAATTGATACACTTTAGTGTTTGTGAAATATGCATATACAAGCTAATCAACAATAAAGATGCAAACATATAATTATAGCAAATAGTGTTCAAGCTCTAAGTTATAGTTACATATAAAAAAGTACATTTAAATTGATAAAATTTAGCCTAATGTGAAATAAGGAGCTTTTTCTTTTTCCTACTAATTACATATGAAAAAGTACATTTAAATTGATAAAATTAAGACTATATTAATGTTGATTAAGCCCCAATACCACCATGTTTGTTACCAAGCTTCCCACCAAACAGATTGTTGTATGCATCATCTGCTGCCCTGTTCACAGCTATTATCCTCTTCAACTTGTATTCTCCCCTTCCAATCAACTCATTGTTTATGTAAAACTCAATCTGTCCTGTTTTCTCCCACAAATCCTTCACATACGGTTTGAGTCCGATCTTCTGGCATGCTTCATGGAGCTTAGACACTCGATTTTGCGTCAAGTTTTCCGGAGTGATCAATGGTTGTAACAACCGACGGATAACCTGTAAAAGTTGAGTTCATAATCCGCAACAAAATTGGACAAAAATTCCACATAATACATTTATACGTAGTGTTTTGTAGATTTATTTGAAGAGAAAGAGATAGTGTTTAGGTTGTTTACATAATTGTCAAGATTATGTAATATAATTAAAACAAAAGATACATGTGTTTATGATGTTTTTAATGTTGTAACGTAAACTTGATTTTGTATTTAATTGATGAGGCCGGTACCATATCAGTATTTTACCGAAAATACTGATACCAAAAATAAGTAAACGTATAAACAGGTTATGTACCTATTTTATCAGTACGGTATCAGTATTTTATTGAAAAATATTGATACCAAGAATAAGTAAATGTATAAACAAAATATGTACCGATTAGATTCTATCGATACAGATACCAATAAAAATGTTACCTCCCATGTATCATCCATTGATTCATCGGTATCTACAAAGACGGCCCCGATTAATGACTCGAGAATATCAGCAAGAACTTTAGGCGGATCGATCATACCGTACGAGTGTGAAGGGTACTCTATGATCCCTTCCATGAATTCTTGAATCTGTTTTTTTTTACAAACATATGTCAAACATGAAAAAAGTGATTTCATTCCCCTTTAACTAACTTTAGTCTAAACAAGATGGTGACCCGCCCGAGCTCGCGGCGGGCCACCCATTTTCCAAAACGTCGTGACCAAAGTCGAAAACTCTAAAAGTGATTTAAAAGTTGACCACTTGCGGTTAAGTCTGAAAAAGTACCACATGTACATGACACGCGACCTAACACCCATTTTTTAAAACGCTGTGCAGCAAAGTCAAAAACTCTAAACAGTGGTCTGAAAGTTGACCACCGCGCGTTGCAGCGGGTCACCTTTTAACGACTTTAAAGGATGACGTAAGTCGAGAATTCTAAAAACGAAAGTAAAAAAGTTAAGTGCTATAAAACGTAAAATTAACAAAAAAACATGACACGTGTCGGTTAGACATGACACATGTCATGTTATTAATGGTTGGCATGACACGTTGGCATGACACGTGTAATGCCATCATTGGTCAAGATATGAATAGTGGCTCATGAGTATGAGACCACCATTTATTTTTGTAAATATATATAATTTTATAAGCTTAAGCCCATAAGAAAAACATGTTTGTGTGCAGCTACATGTAACAAGATCGAACAAAAACCAATGTTTCCCTATTACCTCACTAACAAAAATTTCTAGATAGAATTATTTAAAGAAAAAATTCCCAAAATACCACTTTGACAGATATTTTTCATAAAATAGTAACACACATTTTTTTCTCACAAAATAGCATTTCAATACGGTCGTCTATGACCCTATTTTAGTCAAAGACGACCCTATTTTAGATCAATAAAAAAACACTAAAAAAATAAAATATACAGTCTTGACGTCCTATGATACAGTCGGACGACCTATTAGTCCCAATAAAAGAGTTATAGAAACACTCTCTGTTAAAAACACTATTTTATGATCGTTTCACTTTAAACGGTCGTTTTAAATGAAAGACTAAACGATCGTTTTAAATGAAACATGAGGATTAGTCTTTTATAAAGAGTGTTATAGCCAAGCCAATAAAAATGAGAAAATGATTTGTGAAAATTGTTCTTAATCAATAAACAAAATAAAAATAAAAGGTACAAAAATGAAGCTGAAATTAATTAACCTGTCTGTCAAGAAGCGGTTTCCGGTGGCGGAGAAACTTGTACAAGCCATGTCTCAACGCGGCTCGAGCCAGCGCCTCCGTGTCAACATTGGCGGCTCGCAGCCGAGTCAACTCACCAGGGGCCATATCCTTGTACAGATTAAAATGCAACTTTGCAACCAGATGGTTAAGAACCGAATCCCCTAAATACTCGAGCCGCTCGTACGATAAACAGTCATCTGTTTTATACGAGGCATGAGTGAACGCTTCGTTTAACAACTCCTTGTTTTTAAAGTCGTATTTGATGATTTGTTCAACCTCCGTCAGGTGTGGCGGCGGCGGCGGCGGCGACCACCCTGTCTCTGCCGCCGGTGGGTGTTCCTCGAGGTTAAGGTTTCGGAGAGAAACAAGGGCTTCGTGTTCTTTCATGGCGGCTGGTGGGAAAATCAATTTTTGCAGAGATGGAATCAAGAAAGAAGGTTGTAGGTATGTGGTAGTTGTTTCTTGTTGTAGGGGATTTCATTTGGACCATTTGGTTTTACTTTTATGAGGGTTTGATCTTTGACGGTGAGTAACGTGGAACGGAAGGGTGACACTTTGAAGTTGAAAGTGACCTTTTTGTTGATATTTTAATTAATATTTCAGATTTTCAGAATATTTTGGATGGGTGGAGGGTTCTAGAGAAAAACTTTCTTGTACAGGAAAACCAAGAAAACTGTTTTTTTATCATTGTTGCAGGGGATTTGGACTTTTTGGTTTTACTTTTATAAGGGTTTGATGGTGAGTAACGTGGAACGGAAGGGTGCCACTTGAAGTTGAAAATGACCTTATTACTAAGATTTTAAATAATATTTCATTGTGTGTAGAATTGTAGAGAAAACCTCCCTTGTATAACAAACTATGAAAACCTTTTTTGTCTTCTTTTGTCCCTGGTTTGTGGCGCATTGGACATCCTGGTGGGAGTTTTTCACATAGTGATCAGTTTCCTTTAGAATTGATGATCCGATTGAGTGAAAGACTAATGTACGGGTTTCCCCCATAAAGAATGTGTCAGTTAGGCTAAGTGTAGTGAATAAAGCCCCAAATGGAGCGTTATCCGCCATGTGGACGATGACTAGACAAGGGGCTTTATGGGCTTTATGGTGTAGTGGATAAAGCCCCCATAACGCCCCACATTCTTCCCCTTTTGCGCGTTATAAGGCTAACGCCCCTCTCCGTTTTTTTGCTCATAACGCCCCATAACGCCCCTGCGTAATGGGGGTGGGCGTTATGGGGGCGTTATAGGACTTTATTGGGCCCAGTAACGCCCCATTACGGGTAGTCTTATTGTCACTATTGGGTTCGAGTTGAAGATGATCAGGTGGAAGGACTTCAACCTTATCAGTGATACAATTCCGCCATTAATAAAAAATAACTATTTTTTTTATCGTTTGATCAAATCAATCTATGGGCTGAGATTAAACTATCGAATTTTTATGAATAAATGTCATTTAACGTATTGAAAGTAATCATGAGGGTAAAATAGGCAAATAAAAAAAATATTCTAATTAAATTTAAAAAAAAAATCCAGATACTCTATTTTCTATTAATTATATCCCTATAATCCCTCTCTCATCTCTCTCAAATTAAATCATAAAATATCGGGTTTGCTTTTTGGTCCCTGATTTTTAAAACAATTACAAAATAGTTCCTTCATTCTAAAACCTGGTTAAAAGAAGTTATATAGGATGTCACGACACATGCCCAGTCAACAAAAACTAATGGTATTGGAGTTAAGTTAACGGTGGTGCAATAAATTCCAACACCTTAATAATTTTGTTTAATATAGAGAATAAACGTAACTCAAATTATTATCGGTAAATCAGGCATAACTGAAATTATTAAAACCCAATAACCTTTTTTTAAAATTAAATCAAACGTTATTTACGGATGAAGACATGAAGTAGTCAACCATATGTTTCAAGTTCTTAAAACGATCCAACTAATTCCAGAAATGAGAAAATTAAGGAACTTAAATTGAAATATGTTTTTTTTGAACAGCGATATCAGATTTGAAAAAAATTATAAGGTGTAAATTTTACAAATATACCCTAGCAATATAAATAACTTATTTGTTATAAATTATATGGTTGGTGGAAGATGGTTTCTCTTCCACAAACTAAATATATATTGATAAATCTTTTTCATTAATCTTTTTCATTTCCTTTCACTTTCTTTGATAAAAAAAAAGGCCTTAGTAAACAGAAATATTCTTCAGTTTTATTCCGGTTCTTTTCATTAAAAAAAAGGCTCGGGAACACAATGTTAGGGTATTTATAATACTTCGTAAAAAAAGAGTAACACTAGCCAGATAAGCGGTTACACCGAAGGACATTGCCATTTTTTCCGTTGCGAGAGTTACAAGCGTTGCCCCAGTCTCTTCTCCAACATTTAATTTCTGTAACTAATTAGTGATCTCCATGTGTAATTTTATAGTAAAGAAAATATTAACTTAAGCTCACTAATCATTATACACATTTTACATCACCACTCTCAATTTATTTAAACACTTTTTGCTCACGGCATTACACATACCCTTGCACAATTTAGTTTTAAAGCTGAAGAATAAAAGTAAAGTCTCATTTTGTCTACCCCCACGCCACACCAATGTGAACTCTTAGTAGGAAGTTGCATTTCGAACTTTGAACATGTCAAAATTAACTTTTGGGGTCCTAGTTGTCAAAAACAACTAAAAGAAAGTTATTTTCACAAACATTGTGTGCCAAAACCATTTAAAAATGTGTCATTAACATGAATTTTTGGTGATTTGGTGCCTAAAAAAAACTTGGGTGCCTTGTAAAAAAAAGCTTTTGGTGTCTTAATAATTCGGTTTAAGTAATTATCTATAAATTTTATAGTTTGAGTGGGTGTCTAAGACCACATGGGTCCTAGGTAGATCCACCATTGTATACAAGGTTAAGAAAAGAAAGACAAAGTAGATGATGGAAGTCTAGAGAGTACTAGTCTTTATATCGAATTATCGGTTTCTCTAAACATATGTGTGATATACGTCTAGAAAGTGTGTATTGAAATGAACTATATGGTTCATATATAGTCACACAAGTTAATTAATTATTTACTTTTATTTAATTATATATTTTATTTATATTTATATTTTTTAAAATAAAAAGAATTACGTTGTTATATAAAACTAAAAAATAATGATGATGTGCAAATTAATAGACTCATACAAGAAGGATAAGTATCTTAGTGTTTTCGGGTGAAAGTTACATGTGTGAAAATAAGTGAAAAAGTTACATGTTTTGGGAACGTAAAGTGATAATTGTTAGGGAGGGGGGAGTGGTAGAATTTTTAGGATTTTGAAGAATGGGTTGTAGCCAATAGGATAGTGCCACGCAGGAAAGAGAAAAAGAAAGAATTTTGAAAATTTTGAAGGATTTTGAGAGGGAGTGGTTAGGATTATGAAGAATTGTAGGTTAATATATTTTAATGTTTTGAGTTATTTTTATATTGTAATTAATTTTAAAACACTATATTTATTTTATAAAAACACTACATTTATTAAAAAAAGACATTACATTAAAATAAAAAAAGACATTACATTAATTAAAATAAAAAGACAATACAATACAATAAAAAAAAAACTACTCCTCATAAAGCCCACCATCATCATTACCTTATTATTATTTTTTTTAACTTTTTTTTAAAAAGTACTTTCATTAAAAATAAAATAAAAGACAACAAAATAAATTAAAACATCACAACTTAAAAAGAAAACACGAACGCCTATGTATAACGATTAAACGTGAAAATAGGATCTTCCGGGTTGTTGATGTATGGTCTCAAAAAAGCCCAAACGTCTGCGTTTACAAAGCTCTTGCCAATTTCAGTTTTGTACTCGCTCAACGACCTTTGCAGCACTGAGCGTTTACCCTCCGCGCCATATTGTCGCTCGAGTCGTACATAGATATCATTAAAAGTTCGTGCATTCGATTGCAAGGCCCCCCATTTCGCCCTGATAAAGTTAATGTTTACATCTTCCACACCACGTCGCCGTTTGAAGTCATCAATCACGGCAGGCCAAAACTCGTTTGGCGGGCGTCCACCATTCCAATTGTGTGCGACGTTAACGAAAGATTGTGCCACCGCTACGTCGTCTTCGGTCTTCCAACTACCCATATTCATTGTGAATGTTTGTGAAAGTTTATAAAATAGATGGGGTATATATAGTCGGGGCGTTAACGAAAGATTGTGCCACCGCTACGCCCCCCGGCGAATTCGACCTCCATAACGCCCCATAACGCCGGGGGGTAATGGTCGGGGCGTTATATACGGGCGTTATGGGGCGTTATCGAGGTCGAAAACGCTCCATTACGTTTAGCCTAAGTGATAATGTATGTATATATATATATATTGAAAAAAATAAAAGAAATTTTTTTTTTTTATTCAAAGAGCCGTTCAACGGCTAGAAAATTATGGGAAACAACAATTGCCGATCGGCGACATGTAGATGGAATCTTCGATTTTTGCCGTTGCCGATCGACCGGCGGCGGTGTTTGCCGCCAAGGATTTCAGCGCCGCGGCGTGGACGCCGCCCACTCCGTCCTGCCTTAGGGGCGGAGACGATCTAAAAAGCAAGAAGACTTTAATAAATTAATAAAAACTAATGCATTTTGGTTTTTACTTGTTTTTATGTTTTTTAATATCTACCTTGTACAACACTCCACTAAAGATAAAAAAATAAAATACCGCACGTTACTCATCTAGATAAACTTCTCTCGTCAAAGCTTGGGCCTTAAGCAAATTATACAGAGTTTATTATAACCGCTGACCAAATACAATAAAAAAGATGTGATCTGATATATAAAATACATTTTCACTAGTGGCGGAGTCAGGATTTATTTTCTATGGTGTCGATTTTTTGTGATTAAATTTCTAACGAAAAGACGACGAAATATTCGGGTCGGTCGGGTCGGTTATATAATCAAACAAGATGCATTAACATAAAATACACTGTCATTAGAAAATGCATAATAATAAAATTGTCAACACAAATGAAATTGATCTATATTTGTTCCCTACGAATTTTTATCTTTTGAAAGCGATCAATCACATCTTCGACCGAAACATTTGTAAAAAGCTCTTTTTCAATGTAACAAATGCAGGAATCATTCATGTAATCATCAGACATCCGGTTACGTAAATCCGTCTTTACATGCTTCATTGAAGAAAAACACCTCTCAACACTTGCTGTTGCAACCGGTAGAACTAATGACAACTTCAACAAATGATAAACCAACGGATAATCAATGTGTTTCCTTGTTTCCACCATCTTTTTTGCAAGATTAGATATATCATTTATGTTAGCAAACCTTGTATCATCTTTCATATTAGTAATGTAGTTGTCGAGTTCATACTTAAGCTTGTCTTTAGCATCACAATCAAAATCATAAGGATACTTTTCGGCCAACTTCAACAACTTGGGAATATCAAAGTCATGAAAATTATTATGTGGGCTCAAAGAAGCCATACACGTAAGCAATTCAGTGGTTACCTCGTTGAAACGGTTGCCAAACTCCTGGATTTGCATATCTAACACCGTGTTGAAATTATCAAACTCATAATTATGACGATTGGTGATGTTAGTCTTTCTTCTTTGGTTTTTTTGATCAATGTACTCGGCTTTCATGTCAACCACATCAATGTCATATTTTTGACAAAAAGATATGACATCTTCCAAAAGTGAAGGAAAACCATTAATTCTATATGTTTGTAGTTCTTTCTTGGTCGATTTAACTTGTCCAATTGCATTCAATATATCTTGATCCTTCTTTTGAAGAGTTTCACACAGTTTGTTAGTAACCCCCAGGATTTCCTTCATCAAATGTAAATAATACACAAAATCAAATGTTTTCATATATTTTTGAAGTCCACTTGCTTGTCTTTTACTAGCATTAACTTCACCCCACTTTTCAATATGTTCAAGCACCTCAATAACAGTTGGATATAGTTGATATAAACGAAGAAGTGTTTTATAATGAGAACTCCATCGTGTATCTCCGGCTCGTGCAAGGGAGAGTTCTTGATTCTTACCACTTCCTGTTTCAACTTCTAAACGACCTCTTGATTCTCTTAATGCCTCTCTTTGTTTTTCTCGACCTATATCTATTCTTTTGCAAGATCCACAAACCACATTTGTCAAATTTGATACTTCTTGAAAAAACTTATAAAGTTCGTCATGGTTGTTCGCAAGGGCCATGATAACTAACTGTAGTTGGTGGGCGAAACAATGTACAAAATAAGCCGAAGATTGAGAATCCAGATTGATTAATAGATTTAAGTATTCACGGTGAAGATGAAATGATGAGCCGGTGATATGGTAGTGACGCAACCTATATTCTATAGGAAGATTGGATTTTAATAATCCAAGTTATTACCAATTGGCCAATATTAATCCCAATTTCAAAATTGGCCTACATTAATCCCAATTATTAAGGTGTTGGATTTCATTGGACCCTCGTTAAGTTTTCCTTAACTCCGTTAGTTTTTTGCTGGCGTGACACTTATTAATAAAAGCCACGTGGCTGCCACGTCAGCATAAAACTAACGGAGTTAAGGAAAACTTAACGGGGGTCCAATGAAATCTAACACCTTAATAATTGGGATTAATGTAGGCCAATTTTGAAATTGGGATTAATATTGGCCAATTGGTAATAACTTGGATTATTAAAATCCAATTTTTCTATTCTATAATGATGCAACTTATTATATAATTATGGTCATATATGTATTATAACAATTATGCATGTTATATTGATAATTATGGTGTGTTTTTTGTTTTCTTGACTTCAGTTTTCCTTTTTGTTTCTTTTTTCTTATTTTTGCGTCCACATGTGTTTTCAGAGTTGAAGGTCTCACTGTAGTCAATTCTTTTATCCTTTATGGTGGATGTAATGTTGTCTATATCTCACCCGTAGATACTACTAATAGTACATTTTGTGATTTTAGTGGGACTTTATTGGGTTTGGTTGATATTGTATATTGATATACATGCAACCTGTGTTTAGAGTCAATCAAAGATAATTACGCGGGTTATACGATAACACATAAACGTTTTTTTAAGTATAACATTACTATGCTCGAATTTAGAAAAATAAAATGCTCGATTTTATGGTATGATTTATTTAAATGTCGTATAAAAAGATCCTCGTTTTAAAAAATTAGAAGTACTTAAAAAAATCAACAATTGTAGATTATTTCAATCTTACCCTTCCGGTCCCTTTTCACGCTTCAAAATTTCATCCTTAGATCTAAACTATATCTGAACTATTGATTCCATAGATCAATACTTATAATTATGTTTACATTATGCATTTAAACTTTTAACTATATGTATGTAGCAGAGGTGTGCACACGTGATGTAGTCGGGAACACAACACAATAATACATACTAATATAAACATGGGTAGTGCGTTTGAATAATTAATTAGCGGAATATCATATAAATTTGAAGATTTTATAAAAGTTTATAAAATAAAGTAAATACGAAATTATACAAAATAAAAACGATTTTGAAAATTTAGTTAAATAAAAAATTAACTATTTACATTATTAAATTTTAAGTGCATTTACTAATACAGTACCTAAAAAACATTTTTTTTAACTTAACATGTAAATTAATATGCATTTTTACGAATATATAATATACAGTAGAACCTCTATAATTTTATACTCGATAAATTAATAACCTCGATAAAATTAATAATTTGTTCGGTCTCAACTTGGGAGCAGTACAAAATTGGACCCCAATCGATAAAATAACAAGATAATATTTTTTTTTGAAATCCCAATGTAAATATATTGGTCCCATCGAAACTATAAATTAATAATTACTAAAATATTCCAAAATTCTAAGATTGTCTAGTAAAAAATAAATCTATAGTCACTTGTTTTTTTGTGAACTTCAAATCTATATTGAGTTCATCTTTAAATCTCCTCATTGCACTTAAGAGTTGAGGCACTATATTCTCATATTGCAACAAAAAGTTGTGTAGAGTTGTTGTCGCTTGCAATGTTTCTTTCCGAGTGACTGATTTCAAAGGTACTAAAATCATCATCATCAACCGGATTTTAAACGACATCATTAGATATTTTATAGTGATCAATCTAGATCTATGTACATTGAACTTGACAAGTTCATTAATGTATGAATGTACATGAAAATTTTGAAGGTCCTTGTTTCTCTTTTATTCAAATAGGTAAAGTTAGCAGACATGGAAATTTTTAAGGCCGATGTATTAATTTGAGAGTTGCTCACGTATATAAGCCAACTCTTTAAATTAATAATTTATTAATTTATCGATATAATAATATCTCACTAAATTAATAAAATATTCTGGTCCAAACATTATTAATTTATAGAGGTTTTACTGTAACTAGATTGGTAACTCATAGTACACAAGTTGAATTTAAAGTTATAATATTAGATATGTATAAAAAAGAAACAATATTAATATAGACTCCATAAAAAAAGAAATGCAATAATCGTTACACTGTGTTCACGAGTTCATTTAAGGAGGAAAAAGAAAGGAAAGTGAAGGAAGTCTAAAAAATTTTGTGTTCATGAGTTTCACTTAAAAGAGAGAAAGGGAGGGAAAGGAGAGGAAAGTTAGTTAATTTTCTATTGTTTTTATATCCCTCCAAATCGCAAGTGGTCTAGTCTTAGTTGGGATGTTTGGGATAATTTTGTGATGTAAGTCCCCTTCCTCTTGTTCTTTGTTTTTGTTCCTGCCCTCTCTTGGCTTCTCGCTAAGGGGGTTTTGGTTGCCTTTGTGCTAATGAATTCACTGTTAAAAAAAAAAAAAAAAGTAAACTTGGAAACACAGCGTTAGTGTTTTACTGGTTAAAAATTATATTTTCCCCTCTATAAATCACCATACGGAATTATTCTGTTAAACCCCAAATCAACAAAACCGACAATCGAAGTTCAGAGGTTCTGCTATGAGCTTTATCGTCGGAAGATTGGCGGCAGGCAAAGAAGGTGCTTACTTCTTACAAGAATCCAAGCACGCCGTCGGTCGTCTCGTTGAAAAAACCAATAAGAACACCGCCGCCGCCGCTAACCGTCCTCCGGCGGACACAATTCATGAAATTCCCGACGACGGCGCCGATATCCTTCCGGAGATTTTGAAGCACAATTTACCGTCCAGAATATTCCACCCACCTTCCGCTTCGACTCTATCAACCGGATCAAAGTGGCTTATCCAATCTGATGAAGCCAATCGTGTCTCCTCTGTTTCGCGTGATGCTATAAACCCCCTTAGGGCTTACGTGTCCCTTCCTCAGGTCACTTTTGGACCCAAAAGGTAATTCGATTTCTTATTAATTGTTTATTTTTGTTACTTTGGTATGTAATTTAGTGCGAATTTTGAACGGATTTGATTGTATTTGGGGGAATAGATCAATGTTCTTGGGGCTGATTGAAAGCTTTGCTAGTTTTAAGTTGAAAACTTGAAATTGAGCCCTTTAGGTTTTCATAATTTCATTGCCTAAACATGTAACCTTTTTAATTTTTATATTGAGTATGATTAAAAGATTAGATGAGGGTATTGCACTTTGTGTTTCAGTTATCAAATCTGGCATTAAGATGCATTTGGTTAAATATCATGGCGGTTAAATTTATGGGAAAATCTTGTTTTTAAATCTTTTCTGTGTGAGTGTTGCTTTTTCTAGCTTCCTGGATGGTTTGCGATAAAGTGCATAGCCCGGAAAATTTTACAAAAAAAGAAAAAACATTACAAACTAAGAAACCCCTTGCCACCAATGTTTGTCAACCTTTTGTATATGAAAGCTGAGATTTTTATAAGAAAATCATGAGTTGGACCATTAGTTGTAGTTGGTATAGAAGAGAATCTTAAAAACGATACTCCGACTGATATGTCTTTTCTTACTTGCAGATGGCAGTTTCCTAACACAGAGAGTTCATTTTCTGCTTCAACGGCTAATGAACTGCGTAATGACAAGTATACCCCAATTGATGCTGAGAAGTTGAAGGCTGCAGCTGTTGGGTTATCACAAAGTAGGTTTCTTTTGATGTTCTCATAACTACTTTATCGTTTACTAATTCTATTCCATCTAGGCGAATGGCGATACAAAATGCCTCGAGTCGATTTGCTTTGTGGAGGTTAACATGCTTAATGTTCTTTTTATCTTTTTTAATCGTAGTTGCAAAAGCATTTGCTGCTGCTACCGCCATTGTCTTTGGAGGGGCCATGTTGACGATTGGACTTACAGTCTCACAACTGGAGCTACATACGGTAAGTGATGTTTGTGCACCTTTTCATGTTTCTTGGTGTTCATGTTCATCATATCCTTTATCTGATATGAATGAAATCCATAAAACGGAATGTAGAATATCATGCTCTTTATGTATGCTTAGTAGGCATGAACTTTACATCTATATTTTCAATGTTTTTTAAGCATCTATTTTGTAGAAATAGGGATGCCAAAAAGAACCTGAATCCCCAATGAGAAAACCCGACACAATCAAGGCGAATATTTTTTAACAAATTTCACGGGTTTTGGGGCAGGTATGGTATTAGCCTATTAGGTGATACCTGCCCAATTACCCGAGATTGTTTACCCGCAACGTAACCGAATAAACTAACAAATATTTTATAAATATAAGAACTTGAATGGTAAAGTTGTTACAAACTTGAAATGTTCAAAATCATAGTTGTTACAAGTGAAGTTAAGTATTCTATATTTTAAGGCAGTTATTGAGGTGAGTGTAAGATTTGGTTTCCGGAAATGCCAAGGCTTAGTTCTTAACGACATAAGACTATAAACGTGTATACCCTTGAACACAGGGGCGGACCTACCCTATGGGTAGGGGTAGCCCCCGCGACCCCTGAACCGTTAACGCGAAGAAGGAAATTTTTTCGGGGTTTTACGTTTTTGGTATTTTGCGACCCCTGAAACGAATTTTTCGCGACCACTGGAAGAAATTTTATGGTTTTTACCTAAAAATATGATCAAAAGCCCTTTGAAAATATGATCAAAAGCCCGTTAATTACCTAAAAAAAAATTCGGGGGCGCTGCCCCCGAACCCCCATTAGTCCCCGCTACCCCTGATTTTCTTTCCTAGATCCGCCACTGCTTGAACACGAGGAGAAATTGCAATATCTGATATGAGATTACCAGAACCCGTCTCATACCCAGCCCATTGCCATCCCTAGCCAAGAAAATGGAGCTTGTTATGATATGTACGCCATACAAAAAGAGAATATTGCATTGCTGACATTGTGTAGTTATGCAATCTGTTTTGCAGACCGATGATATTCGAACTAAAGGAAAAGATATTGTCCAGCCAAAGTTAGAATCAATAAAGCAGCGAATGGCCCCATTAAGAACTTGGGTATATTAAATCAAATAATATTAGTTTAAGATCTTCATTAGCTGATTAATATGTGGAGAATCTAAAGTAGTTTACTAAATTTTAGGCAGAAGGTGTAGCTAACAAATGGCATAAGAAGAAAGAGGAGGACATCAAAGAGAAGCCTCTGATTAAGGAGCTTTCAAGAATGTTGGGTGCCAAGAGATCTACCTAAATGGATTGGCAAATCCATATATATGTATGTCTATATATATATACACACACATACACGTGTGTATGTGTGCTTGCGTGCTTGAGCTCGTGTGTGTATATGGCTGTTATTGTAAAATAGTGGAATGAATGAATAATTGAGTCAATCTTGTTGTATTACAGGTTTAGAATTTAGAGTAAATTACACAAAAGGTCCTTTATGTTTTATCCAAATTTCGGATTGGGTCCTTTAAGTAAAGTTATTACGCCAGACATCCTTTATGTTATATACTTGTTTCAGAGAACATCCTTTGTCACTAACGATGTTAAAAGGATCCGTTAAGTTAGGGTTATTATTGTCATTTTACAACCTCATTTAAATAAACATTAAAAATAAAAAATTAAAATGCCCTTTAAAAAAGCAGATCATCGTCTGTCGTCTTCTCAAACTAGATCTCAAAATCCGGCAACTACTAATGGCGGCGACTATGTCGAAATAACAAGGGCCACTAACGATGGTGGTGGATTTGAACTCCGATGGTTTTAGATGGGTAGTTCTTCATTTTTAATTTCTACATCAAACGTTAACCCTATGGAATCATAAGCACAAATTATTTAAAGTCGCTGACAAAATTAATGGAAATTCACAATTCGAATCTTGTTAATCTCCAAGTTAAGGTTTGGATTTGCAAACGTCAATCTATTGCAAAACCCTATATGTGAGCTATGAAGCATCCATCCAAAGAAGACGAAGAGACATCGACCTGCAATAACCAAAGCGAATCAGTTAACCGAATCTCAAATCAGCGGCAAGTCGTTGGCATCTTCATGATCTTCCACTGTCTACACGAACATCTTTGACGGGATGCGAAATCACTATCGAATCTTCTCGCCTGTGGTTTTCTACTTCTAGATTAAGAGCTTTATCGTCATAATACTCGAAATCACCAACGGTGGAAATATTTCAATCTCTTTGACTCCATTCACAGGAGGGCAAATGAAGCAAAGATCAATAGCAATACTTGAAACAAGTGAGCAATTTTTGATTATTTTGACTTTAAAAGTCAAAATCGACATGAACCTCCGTTAACTTTTAAATGAACTTGACGGAAATAGCTTCGAGTTCGAGTGCTAATCGCGAGTATGATTTTGTAGAAATTTGTGGGAGTTTAGCAGACATGGATTCAAGCTCAAGTGAAGCTCTGGTTTATGGAATTATAAGACTAATTCCATTGATTTTGAGATGTAGTTTGAGAAGACGATTTGAGATCTAGTTTGAGAAGACATCTGCTTGTTTAAAAGGGTTTTTATTTTTTATTTTTAATGTTTATTAAATGAGATTGTAAAATGATAAAATTACCCCTGATTTAACGGATCATTTTAACCGTGTTAGTGACAAAGGATGTTCTCTGAAACAAGTATATAACATAAAGGATGTCTGGTGTAATTACTTTACTTAAAGGACCCAATCTGAAATTTAGATAATACATAAAGGACCTTTTATGTAATTTACACTAGAATTTATTAGAAAGCAATGATTAATGTATTAATGTGATTTTACTGCCTTTAATCTAAATTACACACAACATAGTTACTCCAACGTGCCCAATCAAGATCATTTATCTTAGCTCAATGTTTCGCCCGGATGAATTAATAATATTTCAACATAAAAAAAGGTGCTACTTAATATCCACACAAACACATTTGCCAAACATACATACACTCTATAGCCCGTAATCATACGGCCCTGTAATCGTTATGAGCTACATAACCGCCACCGTAATCGCCACCGGGGTTTTCACCTACGTTAGGAGCCGACGATTCACCGAATAGTTCTTCGAACGACATCTCTTACGATTTTGTAAATCGACCAACAAACGAATTTAACTATCAAATGGAGATAACCGATATCGAATATGAATTTAAACCTACGATCTATCATTATATATACGTTTGGAGGAGAATATTACGTCGAATCAAATAACTCAAAGATTGAAAGTTGAAAATAAGTTTCCGATCTATACGGTCCGTAGGCATTCCTACGGCCAAGCCATTGGCCCGTTTGTTTTCCTACGGCCCAGCAAAATCATTAAGGTGACAAGTGGCAGCCTTTGATGTGGACACCAGATTCCATGGGGCCGTATGTACTTCTATGGGCCGTAGAGTGTATGTATGTTTAGCAAATGTGCTTGTGTGGATATTAAGTAGCAACAACAAAAAAAATAAAAATAAAAATTGATAAACCGCACGTGAACAATATGAAAGAGGAGTCTCTAAACATCAATTTTTCAATCCGATCCGAATCCAATATAAACCGAGTAACCTTTAATTTCAATAATCCAAATAATTAAGCACATTCCTAATTTCTTCGCCTCAAAAATTTGATCCGATGCGAGTCGCCACCACCACCACCACCACCACCGTATGCTGCCCGTCGGTAACTCCATTCTCCGGCATTCGCACCGCTCCTCCGGCATTGCTTCCAACTCTTTGTCCTAACTACTCACTTTATCGACCACTTCGTGTACATACTCCCCCTAGGGATTTCAAGGCTTATTGCGCCAAAAAGTCACAGCTTCCAGAAGTCCTCGATTCAAATTCAGGTATCTTCTGTTTGACGCAAATGATTGATTGTTATCAATCACTTCATCTCGTTTTTCATCTGCCTTCAATCGACAGATAACGGAAATTTAGTATCGGAAGAAGAGATTGATCAGGAAGTCGACATCGGATGGCTACCTGCAATTCCTCATATTCTAGTTGCTTCTATGTCGAATTTTCTCTTCGGTTTTCACATAGGGTAAATTGCTATCTACTTATGAACTTTACATGAATAAACGGTGATGGATAATTAGGTTAAAGCTCGATTGGAATCGGAACACTGGCCAACAAAATTTGAAGTATTAGATCTGTTTTTTCTCGAATTCTGATTCTGTAGGTAAACAATTTTGTGGTTTTGAACATATTTTAGTTGTGTGATGCAGTGTGATGAATGGTCCTATTTTATCTATTGCCAAAGAGCTAGGGTTTGAAGGCAATTCAGTACTTGAAGGGCTTGTGGTGAGCATATTTATTGCAGGTGCTTTTATGGGAAGTGCAGGTGCAGGTTATCTGGTTGATAGACTTGGTTATAGGAGAACACTTCAGGTCGACACAGTGCCGCTGATTCTTGGTGCCATTATCAGGTACTTTTGGTTGGATTTCATACCAATTGTTATGAAATAAGTAATTCGCAAATCATAAATCAAATGTAGAAACAATTGACATATGGCAGAACATAGATACCTTGATGAACTAGCATATTACCATGTCTAAGTAAACTATATGGAGAAAGTGGCCTCCAGATCTTCAATCATACAGGCCTTCTTTTTGGGGTTTTAATCTGATGCCTAAGTGGTCCGTTCTAACATTTCTGGTGTTATGTTTGTTATAAGATTGCACATGCACACAGTGCTTCAGTGTGATAACATGATATGAAATATTATTTCCATTAGTGAATTGAAAAACAAAGAATGGACAACTGTTAATATAAGAAAAGCTTAATCAAACAACTAATGTCAATTATTCCAGTTTATCCTATAAATGATCCTTTTGACAGTGCACAAGCCCACTCTTTGGATCAGTTATTGTGGGGACGATTTTTCGTGGGTCTTGGTATTGGAGCGAATGCGGTTCTTGTCCCTATTTATATATCAGAGGTATACGTCCAAGTTCCAAGGGTTCTGAACTTTGTTGGTGTTCCTTTTGCAATGAATCATTGGTTACTTTATTTATCGTCTCTTGTTAAAAAAAAAGTGTCTCCATTTCCATTAACTTGGTTATAGGACATACAAGGTTGCATGCACACACATTTATATACATATATAGATAGAGACATGTATGTACTATATACACCATATGCACACCCGCATACATACCATTCCTTTTCTAGATAACCCATATGATCAACTTTTTATCAATTATGGATTCTTTAGTAATTTGTGACTCATCAAAACACACATGCATGTTAGCCAAGATTTTGCTTAAAAACCTTAAAATATGAAGCCTCTCCTTGGTAATGTTTGTTGCAATGTATTGTTTGCACACGGTTCTTGAATATGATAATTTGGAGTGATTGGAGTATCAGACAGTTCAACATACAAACTAAAATATCACAATCTTATATAAAAGAATGTGGACAGCTGGACATCATATAAAAGTTGTTGTATACCAGTATATCCAATCGAAGATATAAAGAATGTTGGTGCTAAATAGCATACATGCCATTTTTTTCAGGTGGCTCCAACAAAATACCGGGGTTCCTTGGGGAGCTTGTGTCAAATTGGCACATGTATTGGACTTATAGCCTCGCTTTGTTTAGGAGTTTTCTCAGAAAATGATCCCCATTGGTAAAACTCTTCCCTTTTCTTTCCGTGATTACATGGAATTAACTTCTATTTTGTGTTTTATGATTGGTGAAAATTTGATAATTTATTGAACTTTGGACAGGTGGAGAACAATGCTTTATATTGCAAGTGTGCCTGGTTTTATTCTAACATTCGGTATGCAGTTTGCTGTGGACAGCCCTCGCTGGCTATGCAAAGTAGGGTTCTAAGTACAACCTTTGTAGAAATTTCTGTTCATATTAGTCAAATTAGTCTCTATCTCTATCTAACTAATTGATGTATTAATCAATTATGTTGTTTGTGAAGGCTGGGAGGCTGGATGAGGCTAAAGAAGTTATCTCTAATCTGTGGGGGAAGTCTGAAGTTGAGAGAAGCATTGAAGAATTTCAATCTGTTCTTGAGAATGATGGTGGTGATTTGGACAGCAGATGGTCAGAACTTCTAGAAGAACCGCATTCTAGAGGTATCATTATTGACCGTAAAGTCATGTTTTTAGGGTCTGAAACAAATTCAAATTCACCTGATTTATATTCAATATTTTGTAGTTGCCTTCATTGGAGGTACTCTATTTGTACTGCAACAATTTGCTGGCATCAATGCAGTTCTTTATTTCTCATCCTTAACTTTCAAAGATGCTGGAGTTACAAACGGTGCATTGGCAAGCTTATATGTTGGACTTACCAATTTTGCAGGTTTATATTTATAATATGGTACTATTAACTACATAATTCTTGGTTCACACTTTACACATGCATGAATCCAATCGTGACAAGTTTTTATGGCTTCCAGGTATACTTTGTGCTTTATACTTGGTTGATAAACAAGGAAGAAAGAAGCTTATAATCGGAAGTTATCTGGGAATGGTAAGGTCTAATAGAATTGTTTCTGTAAACATTATGTAATCTTTTACTTAAAATAAAATACTGAAATTGTTGCTTACCCATACAGGCAATATCAATGTTTCTTGTTGTATATGCTATCAGCTTTCCCATAGATGAAGAGCTTCGTAACAATTTGTCAATTCTGGGGACCATCTTGTAAGCTCAACCATTTTTGCTGAACCTTTGATATTTATAATCATCACTTACTTGTAGAGCTTATTTGGAAATATTACTATATATGGCATCTCTAATATTATAAATCATGTATTAATGTAAGGTATATGCTGACTTTTGCAATTGGAGCTGGTCCGGTAACTGGTCTTATCATACCTGAGCTTAGCAACAGCAGGACACGCGGGAAGATCATGAGCTTCAGTTTTTCAGTTCACTGGGTACTGATCTCTCTCTCTCTTTACACCTAAGCTTGGATGCGAAACCTCCCAAAACTACGTCGTTTTGATTGATTTACATCATCGTTTTTATTAATTTATAATTAATAACTTAAACAATGGCTGTTCTAAACAAATAATTAAACTAATTTCAACTTGTTTCATTCAAATTTAAAAACAACGAAATAAATTAAAAATGGAACACTATAATTGTTGGTTATCGAACACTGTAGAAACCATTCGAATTGAATATGCATGTTTTGAGATATCAGAATTCAACTTCAGCCGATATGCATGTTTTAAGATATCAGAAACCATTTGAATTAAATTTGTAGCTTATATCACATCTACGATTGTTAATCAATTCTAGTTGGATTGAATTTGAATTCAATTCTTAATTACTAATATCAACTAAAGAATTAGAATTGAACGAAATCAATTAGTTTATATTCTTAATTTAGTTTTAGTTGGAGTTCTGAAACAATTCAGTCAAAACGATGTAGTTTTGGAAGGTTTCACATCTAAGATTAGGTATGTGACAATACCATATTCACTTCCACATTTTAGGCATTGAATTTAAACAGCAATTCTGAACGAGATTGAATTCAGGTGTGTAATTTCTTGGTTGGGCTATTCTTCCTTGAGCTGACTCAGAAATTTGGTGTTGCGCCGGTCTATGGGAGTTTTGGTGCAGTTTCTATATTGGCTGCGTTATTCTCTTATTCTTTCTTAGTTGAAACTAAAGGGAGGTCTCTTGAAGAAATCGAGACATCATTAAATTCTAATTTCGTTAAGCGTGAGTAGTAGGGTAAATTTCCTTAATTTGGTCCATGTTCTGTAGAGTTAACGTATAAGAAGTAAGTCTGTGTAAATATATATACGATACATACAGCCTATAGGTTCTGCAAGGGCTGTTGTATGTAAATGTTGCAATCAGGGTCTCTTATTTATGTCAAGTTCTGGTCCGTATGTTGTAGTGTTGTACCAGGTCATTTGTTTGTATTTTTCATGTTAGATTTTAAATCCATACTTCATTAAAAAAGATATAGAGTTATGATATCTTCTTATCTTATATTCATATTCATATAAAATAAGGTCAACAACCTAAGTTAGAGGTGACCTTATACTCTTATAGTTATCTCCGTCTCGTTCCTTCATTGTTGAATTTTTGGTCTTTCTTTCTGTTTTAATCTCCTACTCGCTCCATATGTGTATGCATGTATACACATAATTCTGCTTAACCGGTTACAGTTACTAACCTAATCGGTTATCAGTAATAATCGACGTTGTAAAAAATTTATTAGACAAACATAATAACATCCTTTTTATTTATTTTAATTATAAGAAATTAAACGAAAGGCATAAGTGTTTCAAAAAAAAAAAAGGTTACAAGTATTACTTTTATAGAAAAAGTCGTCGTCATGGTCGTCCTCGCCTTTGTTGTATGTTTATTCGCCAGCATTGGGACCTTGGCATCATAAGCAATGTCTTCATGAAAGTGGAAACGCATCTTCCATTGTTATATGCTACTTCTTCCTCGTGTATTTCAATTTTCACTTCGATTTCACATTTGAGATTAATCATGTGTTGTATACTTGTATACGTTTCATCGTGTCTAAATGATATTTCAAGCAAATGCACACTTCTAGTTATGTTGGAGCGAATCTTCTTCTTCGGAGATATAACCCAGCCCTAAGAGAGAAAAAAAAAGGATTGTGAAGATAACACAAACCTGGACATTTAATAGATCACGAGTTGTGACGGCTAAAACGAGAAATTGGATTTTATTTCTTTTCACCTACCCGAAGTATCGAGTTGTCAAACTTTTTTTGCATTATGGATATAAAATCGGTACATTTACACCTCCCGTCCTCACTATGCTACCCCGAACCCATTTACTACTTACCTTCTTTAAAATAATAAATAGATTTAGGTTCTTGTTCCTTTTTGAACTATTAGATGCCAAGCTCATTGTTTCGTGTATGTTTCTAGATGCTACCATATTTTTGAAAATGAATATCTAACATGTTTTGTAAATGAGTGTTAAAATCATCTTTTGTATTTTCTATTAAATTGGGATCATATTCATTCAAATTCAAAACATATATTATTCATCAATTACGGCTGCAACTCGGTATCATTAAAGAATGGGTTTAATGCAACTCGGTATCGTTAAAGAATGGGTTTAATGCGATGACACATGTAAAGACGGTTGATATCTCTTCAAAATATTTTTTAATGTTTTTTTTTCACTGGAAGTATCATCTTTACATTAGCAAAACGTCCTTTAATATTTGTTTAAACTGTTCTTTTATATTTTTTCAACGTTGAGTCTGCCTTGCAAAACCAAGTTAATGATATGTGCAACACATTAAGTACGAAAAGACAATGTTACAAAGCATTTGATATTTTAATTTTAATTTTTGAACCACACTTGTATTATTTGACGCATTATTAAAATAAGTTGAAAATGTTTTTTTTTCTTGTAATTTGTAATTTTTGTACTATACTGTTTTTAAAACCGTTATGCGGATATTCAAACATTTCAATACCAATCTATGTTTCATTATTTGTCACATATTGAGATTAACCATTTTTGGAGTAACACAAGGGTACGCACACGGTAAACATGAGGAATTGAGAAATCATCGGTAGTTAACTTAATACTGGTTTTTAATATTTCAAAACCCAAAATTAAATTTTTTCAGCTTGTTTCCCTCTTTTTAAACAATCGTTTCTAAGAGTAATACGACTTACGTGATGATAACAAGGTTGTTGCGTTTGTGAATCATCTTTTCCAATTGTGGGTTGTCAAAGCGATCAAATGATAAACTTTCTTTAAGTTTCTCATTACCTCCCAAACAGTCTCGGGGTTGAAATTCCATATCCCTTCACTGGTTGATATTTGAGCTTAATAGAAAGCCGGATTATTTTTTACTGTCTTGCAATGTTTTACCAAACAGTCTCGGGGGTTGAAATTCCTTTTGAGAAAGTGACCACAATTTTTGCACTGCACAATTTCAAAATCTTTTGATAACAAACATAAATGCTAAAGGCTCGATTTCCTGTTTGTTGGTATGATCTTCACCCACTTATTCCATTCGAGGAAACATCAATACTAACATGATAGGATATCCCCTAAAAGGACATGAGATCAGAGACCACCATGTCCTTCCCAGTCCGAATCGACGAAACCTTCCAAAAGACTTGTGAGAAAATAAAACTCAAATGTTAAAGAGCAATAATGCAAACCACCGATGTAGTGGGTTTCAAGATTTGTATGACCTTCACTAGTTTAGTGGAAATTAGAGGTTGTCGTTATAGAGGTGGTGGATATCGATGGTTTCGCCAATTAGGGCGAGTTTCTTCCATCTAGTGGGAACTAGCGGTGGGGTAGTCGGGATGAATACTTCCGGATTATGTTGTAGGTGAGGAGGTGGAGGTGGAGGTGGAGGTGGAGGTGGAGGCGGACAAAAACGTGAATACAAGTCAAAGGATCCAATCCCTCCACACACTGTTTAGCAAGTCCTAACCACCGCATGGCTGGGATTCCGGGATGCAACATAACATATGTTTAACTTTGAGCACTTGAGCTTGTCTATAGAGACAATGTCAAACTTGAGGCGTTTTTATTTCCTTCTAAAGCTAGAAAGTGATGGATCAAACCATTACAGTTAATACCTATGTATACTAACATAGAAGGTTAACATGGCAAAAAAAAAAATAAAAAAAAATCAACCCCAACGACTACAATACCATTTATTGTCCTAACGGCTACATAACGATTAATTTTAAGATAGTACTAACGCGTTACTCTAACAGATCACCTCAACCGGTTATTATCCTGAAACCTCTAACCGATTAACAACGGACGGTTAAAATTGATTACCAACCGGCTAGAGTTGATTACCAACAGGTTAGGGTGTCCTAATCGATTAGGACCGATTGCAAAAACGGTTACCCGGATACACGGTAACACCTACCCGGATCCGGCCCGGATAACAGTTGGCATGTCACCAAGTTCCTATCGTTGACCAGTGACTAGTGGTTGTCTTCTTCCCTCGATACGCCCTGCAAATTAGATCCATCTCCTTTGTTAATCACACTCTTTCACCTCTGAATTTGTATATTGACCTAGGTCCATCACTTTTATCAACGGCTAGGGTTTCTCTTCTCTTTCATGTGAAGAAAATGGAAACCGCCGGCACTGATGGCGGGGGACACGAACGAGAACTCTCTCATATCGTCGAACTAGTATCATCGACCGATTCAGCTTCAGAAGATCAGATCATTCCTCTTTTGAATGAATCCGACAAGCCGAAAATCAACATATTTACCGTCTCTTACCCTAGGCGTAAGTCCAGCAAGGTATTCCAGTTCCAGAAACCCTAATTTCGGTACTAATTGTTCTGTTCGATCCGGTTGGGGTTTACTAATTAACCGATAACATATGTGGCTAAAACAGGACCAGATTGTAAGATTAATTGAAACCGAGACGTCACCGTTTACACAGTTTATCGTTTGGGTGTGGGGTGGATCTAGGTATTCTGGTTTGCTATGTATGGCATCATCGTCTACTGTATACTGTATCATGGAAGTTCTTCTGGATGTTTGTTCTGGTTAGTAATTTCTTACTGTAATGGAAGTCCAGAAATAATATTAAGTTTTGTTAAAATCCGTTTAGATTACTCATCTTTTATGTGATATTAATATATGATAGGCAATCAAGAAAATGAAGTGATCTAGTGTTGTTCATACGTTTCGTTCGCTTGTTAGGCGCTGCCAAATATGATATTCTATCTTGAATTCTTTTTGTTGTTTTTATCCTGATAAATTTCAATGCCAAACTGTTATACATTGTCATCACATCATCCATGATCTCATGTTTCAGTCTTGTTTACTTCTCATAAATGGTTTTCTGTTAGATCTTCGATTGCTTGGATATTCCAGAAAGCGTGTTATCACTTTCGGATTGAATATTTCGAGGGTTCACTCGTGAATATCAATCGGATACGATCTGGAAACGACCCATGAATATTTCGAATTTTGAATGAGAAATCGAACCAGAGAATATTTAGAAGATGAAGTGATCGATCAGTTTCAACAACAGGAGCGTATATACAGTTTTTCGATAACTGCATATACCCAATTTACACTACCAGTCCCTCGAGTTTTAACTGCATGGACCCCGCCAGGGGCTGCCGCCCCTTGGACCCCGCTATCGGGGGCTGCCGCCCCCGAACCCCCGCTAACTCCATCGATACGAGTGTGCACTACCCCGCACCACCGAACCCGATCAATATAAGCTAGAGGACAAATCGATCCATAGTTAACCCAATTACACTAAAATACTAACATTTTCTGTACATTTGTGTACTCGTTTACTGAGGTAAGTAGGTAACCAAACTTTATTAAACTAAACAACCCACCTTAAGTTTAATTGCTCAAGTTTTCATGGGTTCATATGTGCCTGATAGTAGAAAATAAATAATGTGAGAAGATGCCTTGTGCTAAGAAATCAGTAACATTGAAGAACAAAAATCTAAACTGTGTTGTCCAAAGGATGCCTGATCAGATGAGGGAGAGTGGGGTTCTGATGAGTGCAGGAGATGGTTGTACCTGAGGCGGCCACCTTGTAGCAACTCGGGCAAGGCGTTACTCAGGCGAAGAGAACAGAAGAAATACTAGGAACATCGAAAATTCGGAAACAGAGCGAGTTCAGGGTGCAGATTGCAGAGGGAGATGGAGATTGTCCTTTGTGAGATTTTGACGACTGAGTTTTTAGGTTAACCAAAATTTGATTGTCTTCTCTATTTTTTCTTTGTACTAAATTACATGTTCCATCTTTACTGTTGTAGTTTTTATTAATGCTGACCTAAACTTTTATGCTTCTCATTTTTTTCTCCTGTGTACTTTTAATTGCGTTGATTTTGGTCCTAAATTGATACGCACACTACGCATGTCCCATGTCAGTATTTTAGTTGTTAAATGAATATTATGTATATTAATGTGTTCTGCAAATGATTTAAAAGTTTTCTACGAAAGAATTGGGTCTTGCATACAATGCTTTCGCCATCGCCTCTGCTCGAGGCATGCTATCTTTTTAATGCATACAATCCAAAAAAAAAGAAAATTTGTTTTGAAATAGAAGGGATCTCAACACAAAGTTGATATGATAGCCTAGTTCTAAGGTCTCTCTCTGAATGTCAAAATATGTGAATTGCTAATTAACTATAGCATTCTTAAGCAAAGCCACCCAAACTGAACTATAGCAGTAGATTACAGCTAGTTTGGCTCCAGCTAATCTGTTTTGTTCTTTTTTAATGACAGCTCAAGCTATTCCTCTTTTTGAGGTGGCATTTATAAGATGTGTAGTTATCTCAATATTATCGCTTATATGGTTAAGAAGAAGCGGAGAACCAATATTTGGACCTGCGAATGTCAGGAATCTTTTAGTTTCACGGGCTCTTACTGGATGTGTATCTTTGTTAGCTTTCATTTACTCGTAAGTCTTCCTCCTACACCCGCTGCAGTTGAAATGTCAACTCTCATACTTTGTGAATAACTGCTTGTATAACTATTTCGTTTTCTTGTTCGTAGATTCATTCTGTTTGCATCTAATCATGTGTACCCTTTGTCATTAATAGTTCACATTCATATCTGAAATCTATATATATGTGGTTGAATTTCTACATTTGTGATAGTATCATGCTCTGTATCTCGCCATTGATGTTTTCTGGGGTTTTTTCAAATAAAAACCAGGCTTCTAGTTTCTTTTGTTCTCATGTAGCTTACATGAATAAATATGAGAGCCTGAAGATATAAGGGCAGTATTGTAAATCATGCTCTAAGAGCATCGTAAATTATGCATTGAAAGCTTGTGTATTGGGGGGGGGGGGGGGGGGGGTATGATATTTTGCAAGTTTAGAGGATGATATATGAAATTGATTCTAAGGTTATGTGAAGATGGTTTTTAAGCTTGTACAAAAGAGCAATTATTTCTTTTAATCTCACGGTGGAACTTTTCTTTGTAGTATTCAGAAACTACCTATATCTCAAGCTTTGGTATTAAGCTTTACAACTCCACTAATGGCCTCGGTTGCAGCACGATTCATTTTGCATGAGAATTTGAAAATAACAGATGTAGCAGGTACGATAATAATTGTATTTCTAAGAAAAAAGATGCGTGTGTTTAATATCGAGTTCTTATAGTTCTCTATTCTTCTATATCATTTTATTGCGCGAGCAGTTGCAAATAATTCTTTTCATGATTGATATATGCTTTTCAGGTATTGCTTTCAGTTTCTTTGGGGTGCTCTTTCTACTTGGATCGCCTACCAGCATAGAAGGTACAGAAGTGAGTCAATAAATCTATATTAACCAAAATTGGCCATTTATCTCTTGAGAAGATGTTTATTCTTTCTACTAGATTACAAGTAGGGCCGAGCATTAACTGGTTTAGATCCGCTGAATCAGTAGAGCGTAACGGCCACAGCCCAAACTGTCTTGAAAATGTAGTATTCAGTTCGGTTTCTAGTTTATGTATTGAAGCATTTCCAGTTTCCGATCCTGTTTAACAAGTTTTGTCCTATGCAAATTCTCTGTCTAGAATCTTGTAAAAACATGAACTGTTCGGTTACATTTTGGATATTTAAACTTCTTTAAGAAGAGCATATCATATTTGGTTTTTTTCTATACAGGAGTATCAGGTGGAGCTACGGCTCTAGGTGTGCATGGAGCAGGGCATGTTTTTGCGGTTCTGATTGGTTTAGTTTCATCACTGGCTGGTGGAGTGAGTTACTGCTTCATAAGGGCTGCAGCAAAGGCTTCTGAACAACCTGTGTAAGTATGGCTTCTCATTCTACCATTTTCAATATTTGTTTCCTATTTTTAATCTTTTTCTAATTTTTCCATTTCTCTTTCAGGGGTACTATATTTTCATTTGGCCTTCTCTCTAGTGCTGTGGTAGCAATATGCATGATAATCAGCCAAGTAAGACTGTAATTTGTTAAAATTGGTTTAATGGAATTTGAATATACTTGGGTGCGGTCAGTTGTACCTAATTACTAGAGTTACCACTTACCATGGCTAATAATTCAAACTCATAATTGAGATTATTGGCATTTCTTAGTAGTCATTTTCAAATGGTAACGTGAAGATTTTCACATGCAAAAGAATCGTTGCATGTTATAAATATTATATTTGTTGGTTTTTCTTTAAAAACGTTTAGTACACTACTCGTCGTAAAAACATAATAGTGAATAAGACCCTATAAATTTCATTTTTTATTCATTCCTGGAGCTGAATGTTTATTTAGTGTCCATTAACGAATGTAATCTAATATTTTCTTCAGGACTTAGTGCTGCCTAGCTTCTATTCTTTCATTCTTATGATTTTTCTCAGCATATTGGCCTTTTTTGCTGAGGTGAGCTCCTGAACTTAAGTACTTAACCATATCAGTATACCCTACATACACACTCGAAGATTTGCGTTCAGTATGTTATTGTGGTCATATACTAGACTACTAGCTAAATTAAAATCTAAAAAAACAATATTTGTTGCAGTTATTTCTGGCCCGTGGGCTTCAACTTGAGAAAACCAGCAAAGTTGCAAATATTCAATACCTTGAGGTAACATCTCTTGTTGCTTCGTGTTATATGAACCACTTTACTCATGTTAGCAATTTGGTTAATGATATGAAACTGTTGTTAGATTTTATAATTAGTGTTAAAAGATGCATGCAAAATTGGAATAATGAACAGCCGGAGGACAACAATGTTGGGAACAATTGAATTAACATAGAAAAATACAGCAGAATTTGTGAGCTTACGACTATTCCTCCTGTAATAATTAAATTTTTTTTTTTTAACAAATACAAAGGACTCCCCTAACCCCTATTTATGCTAGCACAAGACTTGATGAACAAGCTAACATAGATAGACTTAAAGTCAAATACCCAATAAAGATAAGCATACCACAGGTCCACAACATAATACTAAAAGTCTAAAACTGACCCAGTACAACAAAAGGAGATAAATACCAAGACTGAATTATCCCTAAATCAAACTAAGATAACCTTATCTTGTTTTCCAATCCATCACCTCTTTCATCTTTATCGAAGCCTCTCACATGTGAACCCATACTTAGGATTAATTCCAACAATCACCCCTTAATCCTAGTTCGGACCTGATTCTTCATCACAATGTTGGCTTATTTTCTTGAGCCAAATTTGCATCCTCTTCCTTTTTCGCTAACTTTGGGCACTCTGTAGCACTGTGACCATATTTATGGCAGTTATAACAAGTAGTGTTTCTTCCCTGGTCTTTGTTTGATTTGAACTTCCTCCTCGACCTTTCAGTACCATGTCCCTTACCTCGTGTCCTCGTCCACACCCACTACTGCTTTGGTCCAACCACCCCTGTCCACAACATTCACAATGGGACTCCTCTTTCTTCTCTTGACCATCAATTTTGGTTAGCAATAGCTGGCTTTGATCAACATCCACTGTCCCGTTTTCTACTCTGATTTGTTCTTCATAGGCTTTCAACCTTTCCTTGAATGCCATGCTTTCGATATCAGAAATTCAGAATACTGTTCAATAGAGGCAACAATTTGAAAATCAGTAGCTTTCCAACGATCATTGCATCATCAAGACTTGACCAAGGCTGTTAAACCTTGAAACAACTCGACCTAGCTTTCCTGCAAAGTCTTCAATTGTGTCTGACTCCTTCATTCATCGATCTTCAAGCTCACTCCTTAATGTAGCCAACCAAGCCTTTTGAACCCTGTCAGCCCTACGAAATCTGACCGAAGTGTCTTCCATATGTCTTTGGCCTTCCGATTTGTTGCAACTCATAGTAGTATGTCATCCGGCAATACATGAAAAAGAACCGCTCTTGCAAATTTTTATTATTTCTTTCATCAACAGCTTCTCTGGTCACTGGGTCTATTGATCCCATAGGCCTCAAGCATTTGATACCGAGTCCATCAGAATTACGCATGTGGTATAATTTATTGATGTTATATTTGGAACCTGAAACAGTGAAACACGGTATTATTGTTTTCTTAACACCGGAATAATCATTGCATTGTTATTTACTTTTTCCATCTCATGATCGCAAACTTCTGTTGATCTGTTGTTGGATCTTGTGTTGTGAACAATTGGGTCAACACAAAAAAACACACGAGGCTTTGTAAGAAATCTTACGATTCTCATAACCCCTATTTATACTAGCACAAGACTTGATAAACAAGTTAACATAGTCCATCATACTCAGAGACCAGATAAGGATAAACATACGAAAACAATAATACAAAATCTGACCCAATACCAAAAATAGGAGATAAATACGTAGGTCCGCATTTTTTATTTGTCCCTTTTTACCTGGTCTAAGTTAACAAAAATGTCAAAATCATATGGGAGGCGTTAGAAAATTCATGAAGAGCAATAGAAATTGCTTTCCTAAAATCCAAAGAACAAAAATGCATCCACCTTTATTCAAAGGAGCTTCTTGTAAATAGTGCTAGATTCCATAATCTCACATACATTTTGTAAGTATCAATTTGATTCTTTATCCTGTGAATTTTGTTACTACATATAAAGAAAAGTAAGCACCTTTGATCAGAAAACGCTTCATATCGCATTAACACTATGTTCCCGAGTTAATTTATGGAGAGAAAAGAAAAGAAAGGAAAAGAAAGGATGAAAAGGAAGAGAAAGGAAATGGAGGGATAACTTTCCTTTCTTTTCTCTCCACTTTCTCTCCAAATTGGAAGGAAACAAAGTGTTAAGAAATTAGCTTAATTTTCTCTTCCTTTCCTTTCTTTTCTCTCCTTAAATAAAACTCGGGAACACAACATATTTTATGTTCCTTTCTTTTCTCTCCTTAAATGAAACTCAGGAACACAAATACATTTTCTTTTCATTTCATTTCCTTTCTTTTCTCTCCTTAAGTGAACTCGGGAACATAGCGTAAGGGACACATCATTATACTATGTTTTTTTCCATTATATGCGGGATGAATTGTATCATGATATATTGCTTTCAGGTCGCACTATACCAGTTATGGGGCATGGGATCATTGCGACTTGCTCTGTCGTTTGGTAACGTTGTCGGATGTTTTCTTGTATTTGTTTCAGCTTGTTGTACCATGTATTTTGGACCAGAAAAAGAAATGGAGTAAGATCTGCCTGGTCTCTTCATGTGTTCAAGCATGCGCCCATTTCTGTTTTTTGGATTACAGCAAGTAATATCGAAAGCGTTTTTGTTTTAAATATTATAATTTTCAACAAGTTCATCATACACATACTTGTAAGGGGTGTTCACGGTTCAGTTCGGCATGTTTTGATCAAAATTATGAAATTATGATTTTGAGAAACAGAAATCCATAATAGTCGCTGTAAAGAGATTAAAGAGTGGTGAAGAAGTAATTTTTGAAGCCGTAGAAATTGATAATACATGAAAACTATATTGAACTTCATGATACCCTTATTTTATGTACCCAGAATAATTCAAAATCTTGGGATACTTCATGATTGGTTTTAATGTTGAGGCATAAAATTATGATTCAGCTTCCATTAAAACTAAGCTATAGGCTATTACATATTTGTGTATGTTAAATGATTGAAACAAAGTTTTAATATTTAACGAAAACGAGTTTTCATGAAAGTTGCATCTTAAAGTAAGTTGTGAAACACCTAACATACTAAACAGCAAAATGTGTGAGTTTTAGTGGTCCATTTTCTTGTCTTTTGGTTTTCTCACCTAATTAATTTGCCAAAGTATGTTCAGATATATTCATTTTTATGCTGTAAACCTGAAATGTTGCCATCTCAAATAGATTTATGCCCATTTGTTGATTTAGAAGTTGAACTTTCTCACCAAGTAAAAGAATCAAGTAATAATGTTTATGGTGTGCTTTGTTACTAGTACACATTTGATAACATAATGTATATGATGCTTATACTTTGCTTATGTTGTTCTCATTTGCTCTATAAAAATATGTGTTTTCTTTGTTAAACAGATGATATTTTAGATATAATCTTCCTTCTAATTATTTAAAACTTCAAGGTTCCCTGTGCTTGCTTGGATTCCATTGAAAGTTAACTCCTTTGCTTGCTAAGATAGAATCCCTTCTAAGGTCGCTTAGCGAAGAGTGTGTTGACGAATACTCTTACTCCAGATGTCATGGGTTTGAGGAGCAACCTTATTCAAATCCTTACCAGAAAGTGATCCTCCATATCTTCCTCACTTCTCTTTGGTGCCTTTGCAAAACGAAGAACCAACTGATTAGGGGACACTTTACTAGTATTAATTCACATGATTAGTGTTTGCTTTCCTTGTCATTATCAAATCCTAACATCTTGGTAGCTTGTTTTTTTTAAAAAAAAAACGAAACCAAAGAACATAAAGTATAGATAAAAGAACATATTCTCGAATGTTAGCCACACTATGAATTGCCAAAACCTATTCTAAAATTCAGTAAAGGCATCAAAAACAAGTGTGGCTACAATTAAATATAGCTTATGAATTATGTTAAGTACTGCTGGTTTACATCTAAACAGCACTTGACCGTCCATAAGCACACCATTTCAACTTCCGAAGACGAAAAACTCCATTTTAAAATTTAAAATCAAATACAAACACAAATCAAAATGTTTTTCTCACGGCCAATCCAAATGAGTAATGGCAGATACTGCTATCAATGGAGATAGGATGTGACAACGCCAATCGACCGGCAAACGGGAGCCTCCCGGTGACGAGCGGCTCAACCGCTGTATGCCGGAAATGGCTCGATTTACGACGAGTCAAAATCAGCTTTGGATTTTACGAAAATTTGAGATTTCGTCCCAAATTTTTTGCAACTCGTCGATAAAAAAAATTAATAATTTAACAAATAAGAAGTAATGGATCTTAATGTAATCGGAAGAACGAATGAAAGTCAGCAAATCAAATACACGTTCCGATATGAAGATAATGGCAGAAGATGCTCACCAAATCGTGCAAATGTGACGGCGGAGGCTCCGGCGAACGATTTCTCCTCGGTGTAAAGAGATTCAACATCTGCGATACCGGAAAGGATGGATTAATGGCGGTTCATCGTTGAATTGAACGTAATCAACGATTACGCCACAAATTTCGCAATCTACAAATTCATATCTACAATCAGATGTTAATTGAAGCTCTGAGATCACAGGAAAAGAAGACGTGCCGGAGTAAACGCACTTACTCTATATCATCCATAATTCTTATCGACCGGAGTTCATTCAGACGATATTAGCTATAGTAGCTACGAAAAATCATAAAGCTACATCGTCTGGAAACGATGAAGAATGAAAAACCTAATTTTAAGTACGTTTGGTAGAATCAGGCGGTGGAATGAATGATTGCAAGCAAGGGAGAGCATTTTATATAGAAGTAATAGAGTTATGAACCCTAATTTTGTTGAATCAATATTTGATAAATTAAATAAATAAATGCCCATAAGGCCCATAAGAAGCTCGGGGGATTTTAGGGCTCGCAAATGTTTGGGGCCGGTATCATCATTATACACCCGTAAATTGTGACAGGACATTGCGATAAAAAATAAAAATTAGTTAGATTAATAAAAAATAAAAAAAATTAATAAAAATTAATAAAATTGATACTAAAAAAAAATTCTATATGATAACATTCATACCTAAACCAGAAAAAAACCTGCATACAATTAACTTCGAAACGTATGAAAAATGAAGAGGTAAATAGGTAATTGTGTAAATAATGCCAGTAAAACTAAAGAAAGAAAAAAGAAAAGAACTATATATATCTAAATCACACTACTACTATAACACCCAAAAACCTAATGTAATGGTACATTCACTAAAAATGTAAAGACAGAAACAGCTCAACAACCTTACTACTTATATCGTCTCAATCTAGTGTTTATATAATTAGACATCTGACCGTGAAATTCTAGATACACAGCAACAACAATCGCATAGATGTGCACTGTGTGATGGTGTGTATATTATCCTCTTTCGAGGATGGGTCTAGATCCACTCAAATGAGTTTTACACGGACCACCACTTACAAGTTACATCCAAAGGATTCTAAATCCTTTCAAAATGGGCCTCACGCGGGTTGCCACTTGGGTTTAAAGGATCCGTTTTAGCATGGGGATCAGAAGGAAGTTATGACACGTGTCACACGACAGTTTAATATGTTCCTTCAACTAATGTGAGTGTAGCATTGGTCCAAATCCACTCGATTGGGCCTTACGACGAACCACCACTTGGATCCAAAGGATTTTGAATCCTTTCAAATAAGGCTCACACGAGTTGCCACATGGGTTCAAAGGATCCACTCTAGCGTGGGGATCAAAAGGCAGATAAGACACGTGTCACACGTCAGTTTAATATGTTTCTTCAGTCGATGAGAATGTAGCATGATTCATTCCAGAAACTTCACATGGTCTCTAAAACTTCACATGATCTCATGCGCAGCACGCCTAACGATCATACAAGTTCAACAAGAGTGCACACACGCCTAACCTCATTTATGAATTCAGACAAAAGTTAGTACTACTTATTATTTGATGAAAGTATATTATGTTAAGAGACTCTATTTATTTGTCATATAGGTCACATCAAAATGTCTAAGTTTATAGCATGTTAAGTTTTTTTAAGTCAATTTGTAGTGCCGAAGTGATGTGCTATTGCGCAAAACCAAGCCAACAGTAAACAAAACATTCTGAATGACAATCCGTTCTCTTTTTGCTTGAAAAACAAAGTATCCGAGTACCAAAAAAAAAGATCAAAACAAAGAAACAATCTATTAAACCTAAAGTTCAAAACATGAGGACTCAACACCCACATCATCACTCTAGTTCATCCTCCTGATCAGCTCGTTGATGAAATTTTCACGGTTACCAGCATCTCCACCTTCAACGTAGTGATTTCTTTTCTTTTTCATACCACCCAAAGGTGCCTTCAGCTTGAATGGCCACAGGAAGTTGTTAGCTTCTTTGAAATGAGGACCAGCAGTCAAAATCTCATGAATAAGATCTTCAACACAGATTATTCCAAATTTTCCAAGACCCTGACCATAAATTAACAAAAGTTATTTGACAAGCCTACCGTTTGAGTGAAATTTTGCTCCTTTGCAAGATCAAAAAAATCCGACAGCAAGAAACTAAAAAAATTCAAACCTGTTCGACAATGGAGTTGTCGGTTAATGGGATTCTTTGCTTGTTAAGTTTTCCGTATCCTCTCTTGTAAATCAACTCCTTCACACTCTTCAAGTTTGGGTAACTGAAAAAGATCATGTATTTAATAAAAGAAATATAGAGATTAAGACTTCAAATCTATTTCATGTGTGAAATACATACCCATAAGTAACATATGGTTCAACCCTGTGAAGCATGTTCAGGGTAGCTTTGTTTACTTTCAAGAACACACCGTTGAATATCTGTTTGATAGAAACAAGAAAAAGAAGTTGAACATAAATAAATTAACTTTCAAGAACACACTGTTGAATATCTGTTAAAAAGAAGCAAGCAAAAAGATGTTGAAAAAACATGAAAAAATGTCAATATAGATGAAAGACACATGTGCTTTTGGCAAAATTTGAAGGAAATCAATCAGATTAGAGTCTTTCATGCCAACGGTGGATACAATCAGATTAGTGTGGTTCACACATTTAAGCAAAGGCATGTTTGTTTAGAAAATGGCCTAAAATCAGAATACAACAGAATGTGTTCAACTGAAACATGAAAAACTGCAATAAAAAACTGGAAAAATTACCTGTCTCAGACGCAAAAGCTGCAAAATCTTCTTGGACTTTGGGTCCATGGCATTGATACTAAAATGTTTCAAAGTAAACAAGAAGAAATAAATAACTTATATAACATACAAGAAAAACAAATATTACACATAACATGACGAAAATCATAGGGATAAAAACTGTAAGAACAGTTACCCTCGAATTCGAATAATGAATAACATCTTCGCCTCCGGGTTCACATAAAATCCACCTTGTAATCTAGCCGCACGCTTCAGGTCAATCAACTCCTTGTCCTGGATATAAACAGATAACCATACATGTCAAATAACTAATAAACCATCTCAGACATACAAAATTAACAAAGAAATAACAAATAACAGAAAACGAATCATCGATAATATGATAATACCTGGGCAGCATACTCCTTGCTATACTGCAAAGCCCTGTTAAAAATCAACTTCCTGTTGGCAGCATTCTTCTTCTTCAACTCCTCAGTTTCTTGCTTCTTTGCAAGAGCCCATTCTTCACTCCTCTTTTGCTTCTTGAGTACAGATTCTGGAACAATTGATCCTTCCTTGGCAATCTCAACCATTTTTTCGATCTAAACACATTTTTACCGTAAAATCAAAAAGTCAATTCATCACTCCATAAAATTTATTCAAAATAACAGTTTCATACAAACAATCGCATCGTTTATAAGCATCATTACTTATCAACAGACATTCTACACAAAAAAAAAATGATAGAAACTCTGCAACTTCAAGTTCAGTAACAATATCGAGACGAAAATGCTCCGAAATATAAAAATTCGAAAGATCAATATCTGAAATTCAAAGTTAAATTCAAACTCATACATTATAACAGTTTTATACAAACGCACGAATTGTTTAAACGCGTCATCAATCATCAACCGCCGTTTCCAGACCAAAAAAAACAGGTCGAAACTCTGCGAATTTGATTTTAACATGATTAAGATCTGTGATTCATAGTTAAGCTAATCGATGAAGCCAATTTGTAACATTTATATAACTATTGATGAGATTAAGCAAGTGGTACCAATCGGAAAATGACGTAATAAGAAGAACTGTGCTGGAGTTTGCAAAATCATACCTATCAGAAGCGGCTCCGGCGACGTAGAGATATCTCTTCTGGCTAGACGACTAAGGGGAAACGAGGAATTAGGGTTTTGTAGGGTGTGTTTTAAAACCAGACGCATTGATTTTGGACTTAGGTTTAAGAGGAGCCCAATGGGCTTTTTTAAAACTTCTTGAAGGACTTGTGGACTTGGCTAAAAGCATTGTTTAAAACTTTAAATGATCGACATCACAAAGTAATTTTTTTCATCTAAAAATCTAAGATACATAGTGTGACAACTCACATTTCTCCGGTTTTTTCGGTTATCCGGTTCGGGTTTGAAGCAAATCAATTTTATTGGTTTGGGTTTTGGCATTTCACAAACGGTTTAAGTTAAACCGAATTGGGTTTTTTTTTTTTAATTTAATTTTTGTGTTGACCAATAACTGATCGATTAGAATTAGTTAACCGGTTGATGTGGACCTCTAGTAGCAGGGTTAAAACCTATGATGGTCCCTTTTTATGGTATGTGTGGATGTTCCACGAGTTGAGCGGAGCTGAATTGGGGGTAGGGTGAGCCCGAGCTCGGTTGAAATATAAAACTAAGCAAATTTGGGTGAGCTTGGATTTTAAACCAGCTGAAAACTTTAGTGCAAGCTCGACTTGGTTAGAAACCAAGTCAATTCGGTTTTTTTTTTTTAAACAATAGCTTGTGTAGGTTTGGCTAGGGTAAACTATTAGAACTTAAAAGAACTAAAATGATTTTGAAGCTAAGTGCACTGAATAACAACGAGGAATCGAGCATAAAAAATTAAATGTCTTTACTTGGGTTATAAAATGTCAAATGTTGAGGATTATTTAAACAAACTAGGAGCAAGTCAATCTTTTGTTCAAACTCGACTCATTTGCAAACACAATAGACTTCAAGTTAGAATTTTTTTCAAACAAGTTTTAAGTGAAGAACTCTCTAGAAAGTTCTAAACCTAGACACTTTCAATGTGCCCTAGAGTGTAAACAAGATTATGATGAGTTCTTTATTAACGATCAGGATCAAGTTACAATATAGAGGCAGGTAAACGAGCAACAAGCAACACCGTAATCTATTTTTAGATAACAAAATAGATCCTACTAAACACAACCATGAGTTAAACATATAATTTAACTAATAGTCATTATTTTTCTTCTTTCAAATGCATGTTTATGCTTATTCCCCCTCTTCATATTTTTACTTGTTGCACCTCTTCCTCTAACTTTTAAATTTATACCATTCACACATTTTTGCATGTAACCGTCACACTGGTTAAGAAACCTAATTAATAAAAAACTAATATATAATTTAGAATTAGTATAACTAATTAATCTATCTCGCATCTATCTATATATATAATAAAAGAAAAGTTTTTGGCATCACAATTTGCCATGTGGCACCACCACATTCATCCTCAACAATTTTTCCCGCCAATTCTCCTAATCCCGCCAATTCTCCTAATAATGGAAGTGATTTGTATTTCTAATTTTTTATTTATTGCATTCTGAATTATTTAATAACCAATTATTTAATTACTAAAGATATAAAAATACATAATTGTCGTAGATTATGATTGTATTTATAGTTTCTTTTTAAAAAGTCACCCGTGTAACACACGGGGATAAAAAACTATACTATATAAAAGAAAATGTTGATGCTGAGATGGCATCACCACAGCCCTCCTCAGCATCAATTTCCCGCCTAAAATCACCTCCCTTTGTTTTCACGCGGATCTTATCAAAGACGCAATCCATATTTTTTTTTATCCGCTACACCTAAAAACCCTAAATCCCCTATCACTGTCTTTTTCATCCAAGATCCGGTGATTCATCTTCTTTCAAGCGATCCGGCGATTTCACTTTCGTTTTCTTCTAACCAGGCGATCTTAAAAAGCCCTAATCGGAGATCCATTTTCATTCCTCTCCAGTCTCTAACATTAACACAACTCCTCTCAAATCCCCAGTTCGACCTTTCAAGCCGTCCAAACTATATGCCGGCTATTTTTTGGGAGAAGTGTTTGTTCTTCAAGCAGCATTAATCATCTGGCCTCCATCCGAAATCAATTGCAGTTAGGTAAAGTTCGTCTTCATCCTTATGAAATCGCTATCTTTGCTTCAATACCTTTCATTTTCTGAACTCAATATTTGGGGCAATTTTTAATTAATCGCATCCTGAATCAACCGTGTTCAAAATTAATCTTTTTTATCATTCGTTTTCATTTCTATGAGATTAGATTTATGATCGACCAGAAACTGTTTGTATTAGAAGTTAAAATTAATCTTCAGAGTTGAGGTGCTGTAAACAATGGTCATATTAGAAGTTAAAATCTTTAGAATGCACCATCCCCTATATAATAATACGTATATACAGTATAGATTGGATGTGAGGATATGGTTTTATTTGTTTAAGATATTTGAGGTTGAAGTAATTTTTCACTATGTAGGATTTTTTTTATGGATAATGTTGAGTTCTCATTGTTATGTAATCTTGGATGTTCTAACTTCACTTTTTTGGTTGCAAGGTAATTGCATTACCTGTTAATATCTTTGTCACTGTAAGTTTTTCTTCCCAATTGCATTTGAACCTATATTTTCTACTTTTATAACCATGTAGTTTAGTTTGGCTGTTTTAGAGCATGTTCCGATGTTGTATATATTGTTAGGCCTGCTTTTTTAGTTTTATTATGTATGGTACTCTGGATGAAAAATTGTTCTTGGTAGATTTATTGGATTAGTGTTGGAATTGATTAACTTATACCTGATTGATTAATGTCTCTATTTTGTTTTAAGTTCTATTGATTCATAGGAATTTTAACCTAATTTATGTTTCATTTTATCCGACTTTTAGCTATGCTGCTTAGTTAATTGTGTCATGCTTATGCTTGGTGTTGAAGTGATTATCTATGCTGCTTAGTTAATTGTGTCATGCTCATGTTTGGTGTTGAATTGATTAGCCAGTGTCATGCTTACTCGGAAACAAATCCCAAGTAAACAGTTTGTTAATGTATTCACCATTAGATATTTTGAAAACGGTTTTTGAACAACCTTGAAGTTTAGTAGACTCTGTTATTTTTAAAATTAGGGCAAGAAAATACTCTATTTTTATTGCTTCTGAGCTTGCATTTGCAACACATAACTTCAAAGGCCATTTAGAATTAGAGAAAGTAGGTTCATTTCTTAATAAATTGTAATTTTTTTTGTTTCTGTCTTTGTTTTATTATATTAAAATGATTAATTCCATGCATTTTATAGGGTTAATAATGTTCCAATGATGCTTTTGAGTCCTTGATTATGACATTGTTAGATTTGGATAGGATGATTATAGCTGCTACAAAGCACCTAATTAAATCTCTATCGTAGTTGAGGCTATCTTAACTTTATTTAAGGTTCTTACGTTAAGTCTCTTAAAGGTGTTACTTTGATGGCTTATAGCGCACATATGTATTAGAGATTGTGGTTCATGAATATATGCATTCCATACCCTTGGAAATCGAGGTCTCATGATATACTTGCTTCAAAAGTTAATTTCTTTGACGTTTACTTTGTTTTTAAGGACTTCTTTGATCATTTCCTAAAAAAAAGACACATTAGGTATACCATTTGTAACTTTTCCTACTGAGCCACCTCGAGAATATAAGCTTCTATTATAACCTTAGAAGACCGGACCAGCTTGACAGAAACTAAGTAGTGATTTAAGTGGGTTCTAAATGTTACCTAATATTGACATTTAATTAATATAATTCAATTTTTCAAGATAAACATACCCCTTAAGCTTCAAAATCATTATCCACAAATATGTGAATACAAAAAGTGGAAAACAAACCCATGCGGGAGATTGGTTGGGCATAGTTATAAAATTTAATTAGGGTCCTCTTTCTTAGACAACTGGATAATCTAACTCTAGCCTATTATTAGTCATAAAATTCACAGAAAGTAAATATAAAGGGTGCTTTAACACAAAATACACAAATGATAACCATCTGAACACTTGACTGTCATTTCTTATAGTTTAATTTCTTTGCAGAGAATCCATCAAGTGCCAACAAGAAGAAAATGTAGTAACCATCAAGTGCCAACAAGAAGAAAATGTAGTGAAGAGCAGGAGCAACTCTAATGGCTAATGGTCACACCTTTTGAAAATGCAAAAATGATAATAGTACATGTGTAGTAACAATTGTCCCTTATAAGTATTCATTTTTTTAAAATCCGCCCGTGCGTCGCACGGGTATCAAAAGCTATATCATATTTAATAAAAGTACTACAAAATGCCTTTCATGCTTAATCTGCTTATTTACATAATTTAAGGTTGCTTTTCAAGTTCAATATAGAAGTGACATTAGGATAAATAGCAGCACATAGTTTTTATTTTTCCTTGTCATGTCCATTGTTTCCTTTACACCTCGTTTAATATAGAACAATATATCATCCGAAAGCCATCGCAAATCGATTTTAGTTTTCCTCTGATCTCCAAAGTGACCTTTGGGTATACACGTCTGACAGTAGCAGCTAGAATCGACCCGAGGGTATCTCCAACATGTTTTTAGCTCCAAATCTGTGCCCAGAAACAACATTGGAGTTTCAGAACAAGTGTAAAGAACAGTGACATTCTTGCACCGGGTTGGTTTTAGTGTGTTGTTAGCCGTTGTAAGACGAAATGTAAACAGAAAAATGATGAAATGAAGAAGCATGTTTCTAGTGGGTGACATTATATATAACACCTATTTGTAGATTGTGTGTATTTTAATAACGAGTATCGTATCAATTTATAGGTGATTTAGAATTTATTTCAATGATTAACGCGTTCCTTTTTGTTTACAGTTGACTGGCCTAACTTGAGTTATGGTTTCACTGACTTTGAATTGGCCGTGGTTCGATTTAATGGTATCATAGAAATGTATCAAAGACTTTGGTAGACTTCTCTAAAATCTTTTTTTTTTCTTGTTTTCCTATGCTCATGCATCTTTAAAATATAGAGTTTGAGAAGAAACATATTTATGAACTCTAAAATTGTTTGTATGTGTCTAAGAAAAAGAAATAGAATAGAATAAGCATTTGAGAATAAGAGAGACAGAATTGAATATGATAATTTAAACAAAAGGGTCCACCTAAATAAACAATAAGTTTTGCTATAAAAAAAATAACTTTTATATGATCATTTAGTGTCACAGGGACGTTTTGAATTTCTATATACGGCGTTTGGAACAAATGGTCGTTTAAGTTATGTTATTTTTTTTTTTAAATATTAAAAAACCACCCCTAATTTTAAGGGTAGTCATTTTTATCTTTTACAAATATCAAATGTGTTTGTTTTTATTTCTGTAGAATCTCCGAAACTTAATTATATTAGAATATTAGTTCAATGAAACTAGAATATAAAAAGAAAAAAAAAAGGAAACGTGATTTCTAAATCAGTAATCACAAACAGTTACAAGTAATAAATTATAAGTTTTAATTTATAATGTTTTCTTTAAATATAATCAATAATTTTAAACTATGGGAAAATAATTTTAATTTTTTATACTACGTAAAAATAAACGGGCTAATGGGTCAACCCGTTTTTTAAATAGGTCAACCAGAATACAACCAACCCCTTCATTTTTCAAAAAACTTTTGATATAAACTAACCAGCTCTATGTAAAAAAAAGCTTGTAAATAGATAAAAATAATAATGTCTTTTGAGAATAAAAACTAGTTTAACATGAAGAAGAGGAAAAAAATAATAAGGTCAGCCAACTCTATTATACGGTCCACGCCTCTACTTTTGGGTTAGCATTTGTATTATAGCGTCAAACACTCAAACGACCATAAGTGAGTGTACATTTTGAGAATAAAAACTAGTTTAACATGAAGAGGATATGATAAACAAATCGATTTTACCTTCTAATAGATATAGTCATCTCATAATATCCTAAAACAGTTAAAAGCAGTTGAACAAACTTCAATCCATTTACAAAATTCATACCATTCCTCATTCGCCTTGTACAGAAAAGAAGAATTATACTAGCAAAACTGTTGCGATCGAATGAATTTTCATACTTATCGTCGTTTTGACTTTTTATTTGACGACTTCTTCCCACGGGAACTTTCAACTGTTTCCTCCTCGTCTTCACCCCCTTTCCTTCTCTTATTGCCTCCCATTTCCTTCATTTTCTACAAAAAAATTAAGAACAATAACTTAGTTTTGAAAGCACGAGGCACACATCACATCACGTTCGGAAGGTGCCCTTGTTTTGAAAAACTTTTAAATTGGTTTCCATATACAGGCATACATTCTGAACAGCTAAAATGAAAATGATTTACCGTCCGGGACAATCGTTCGGCCTCTGTCACACGTTCCAACAGTAACAAAACTTCCTCTTCTTGGGCAGGAAACTCTGGCAACTTTTTACCTGAACCATATAGCGACAGAAAGTAACTTAGTTATCTTTATGTAGGTAAAAGGTCAAAACGGGTGGGGGTCGAGTTGACCCACAACCTTTCTTGACAACCTTTTAATAATTAGTGTGTCAAATATAATTACAAAAATCAAAATTATATCATTTTAAATGATTGATTTTTTATAGTTTCTTAGTATAGGTCTTTACCGATAAGTTTTTCTATTTGGATATACCACTCCAGCTCGTACTGATTCACCAATGATATAGCAACCCCAGATCGCCCTGCACGTGCAGTTCTTCCTACTCGATGGATATAATCCTGTAATCCCATTTCAAGAAATCAGACCAACAGCCCAAAAGTCACTTATTTGTTCTAAATAAAAAAGCATAACGCCACATTATACCTTCGAGTTTGTGGGGATATCATAATTAATGACCATATCAACAGATGGAATATCAAGTCCTCTACTTGCCACATCAGTGCATATAAGAATATTACACTCTCCCGCCTTAAATTTGTTCAATGCGCCAAGCCTTTTTGCCTGATTTGATAACATAAAGAAAAATTAAAACCAGAATAAGTAATGAGGTGATATTAAAGAAAATGCCAAAGTGATGATACCTGAGTCATTTGACCGGAAATTGGAATCGCCCGTAAACCAAGGTTTCTAAGCAACAAAGCCAAGTGACGGGTTGCTTCACATGTACGAGTGAAGACCATTGACGTGCTCGAAGACTTTTCAATCAAGATGAATACAAGATAACAGTTCTGTGGGTACAAAATATATAATTATTATAAGACCGTATTGTAAAAGTATTAGTCTACTGGGTATACCGTATGCAATTGTATTTTAGTTATCGTGATACCTTGTATTTAGCTGGAACAAAGCGATACTGCTGTTTCAAGGTGTCAACAGTGGAATATTTGGATGCTGCTTCGATCTGAGAGAAAATATAATCGGTATAACAAGAAACATTAAAAATGACATTCAATTTGTATTAAAGTTTGTATTGCTACCTTTACAGGATTTCTTAGACAAGCTCTCTGAAGCTTTTGCACCTGCAATGTGAATCTCGATAAGCAATGACATTTTTTATAAAAACTGAAGATTATTAAGATTGTATATAATCACAATTGTACCTTTTTAGTCATAGTGGCAGAGAACAAGTATGTTCTCCTCTCACGAGGAATGGCATTTAAGATTTCATCAAGAGATTTCTCAAAATCCTCATTCAACAAACGGTCTGCCTCATCCAACACCTGTCAATCATATACGATAAAGTTTATCTTACAAAATAAAAGTCAAACATGATCACAAAAAGAATGTCAACTAAACAAGTGCTCTACAGTTAAATAGTTTATCAAGAACATGATGTGCATGATGTGAGGTTCCTACCAAATACTTGATAGTGCGAAGGGAAAAGCCTTTAGTGTTAGATAAATGATCCAAAAGGCGACCAGGTGTTGCAACCTGCATCAAAAGGAAGTCATATAAAATGTGTCAAGTGACCAAGACATGCAAGTTTCTTGGAAGTCATCATATTGTCTTTGGACAGATTAAATTTAGACTTTTAGTATAAGATAAACTGGTAACTATGCTAACAATCGAGTCAATCAGGATGGCTAGTGTGTGTGAAAAACAAAATATGAAGAAAACAGTAAAAAGATCATTGGCAAGTGCAAGTGTACAACTTACAACAATGTGTGGTCGTTTTCCAAGTGCAATGCTTTGTTGTACATGGTCCACCCCTCCAACAAGCTGCAAAATTGAAATGTTCTATTACCAAAACTTCATAATTCTTAAAACATGAGTACATGACATTATCTATATAGACAATATTCATCATGTAATAGCTAAGCATGTTCTTAATAATCTATTATTTGACACAAGAGTAAGTTCAGCAGACACAAATCCTAAATATTACTCTTAATAGCCTTTGACTACCTAGCTTATATCTACCAACTATTTGAATCATGGCAACTATGCAATAGCTCACCACTGCAGACTTCACACCAATGACCGATCCCAGGGCCTCAAACTGCTCAGCAATCTGAATTGCAAGTTCCCTACAAAGAATCCAAGACTGTTAAACAAACAATATGTTCAAAATCCATTAATCTGCCAACCAAAGTACCGAATAAAGTACTAACCTAGTGGGAGAAAGCACGCAAGCAAAGAACGGTTGTGGAGCATCCAACAAAGCTTGGAGTATTGGCAGAGCAAAAGCTCCGGTTTTGCCGGAACCCGTTTGTGCGAGCCCAATCAAGTCCTTCCCTAAACATTATGTACAAACAACCAACATCAGCAGCTACACTAAACATATGCATATTTATCAAGGGAGATAATCATTTGAGAACCAGTTTGATTTGAGAACTAAAAAGAACTAATTTGAGCCACAAGTTTATTTACATGTATCCTCCTCCCATGAATTGTAGTTGAATTGTAGTGGTCCCCGTGAAATTTGTGGTTGAGATTTAGCTCTTAAAAATTCTCAAAATAAAAAGTTATTATTTTTGAACCTAACCCGATTTATCAATTTCAATAACATTCCTAGTTTTGAAAAGCAATACAGAAAGGCTTTTAGAGACCTAAACTTATGATGAGACATATAATAAGCTAATACACAAAGATGAAAACATAAAACCACCTTCAAGAGCATGAGGAATGGCATCTGCCTGTATTTTAGATGGAACTTTCCAGCCCAAACTATCACACGCCTCAATCAGTTGTTCAACTACGCCTAATTCCTTGAATGATTTCACCTGCTCTTTGTCTTCTTCCATTTCTTCACTCTGCCAAAACAGAAACAAAGTAAGGTACCGCGGCTAATTCCAATTCCGGCATATGGTTCGCCTGTGATCACAAGTCTTGCCGTAATTGTGAAGAAAAACAGAAGAATTAGGGTTAGAGAAGGCTAACCGATTCGAATCAGCAGGCGATAGGCGACGTTGGAGAAGGTAGGGTGTAATCAGGGTTAATATCGTTATAAATTGTTTCGGGTTGGATTCGGCTAAAAATAGCCCAATCTTGTGGGCTTTTAAAGAAAAGATCAATGGGCTTTTTAACTTCATCTTAACCGGTTATGGACTTATGGTCTTATGGATAGCTTCAATTCTATAACCTATGTAACCGATACTAACCTAACAAACTATTACCACTGTTTGTTACCACTAACCGTTTTTTTTCAATTAATAAGTAAATTAGTTAAACACCATAAGGTTTTGTATGTATGTATATATCATTAATGTATACTAGCCGATGACCCGGGTAAATATTTTCGAGATTGTACATATAAAATATATGAAATGAAATATAATATAACATAAAACTAAATTCGAAATAAAAACTGAAATGATTAAGAAAATATTGCATTTCATGTTTATAATGTTAACTCATGTGTAAAAAGACGTAATCACTAAGAATACTCTGAATTTTAAATATAAAACAATGTAATAATAAATAACATGTATGTAAAAGAGGTAATAAACAACATGTATAGTTAAAAAGATGTTGCATTTCATTTTTTATAATGCTAACTCATATGTAAAAGAGATCATCACTAAGAGTAGC
>JBCNJP010000020.1:18708113-18729878 GCA_039602395.1 Deinandra increscens subsp. villosa | reverse complement strand
AATGATCCCTAGCCCAATTGGCTATGGGGAGGTACCCAAGACATTATAATGGGAAAGTCTTGGGTTCAAGTCCCATTTGTAACAAAAAATAAATAAATGGGGGTTACAAGCTGGGCCAGGGGGTTTTCTCACATATGTTGGTTTTGTATGTATGTATATATCATTAATGTATACTAGCCGATTACCCGGGTAAATATTTTCAAGATTGTAATATAAAATATATGAAATGAAATATAATATAACATAAAACTAAATTCAAAATAAAAACTGAAAGATTAAGAAAATATTGCATTTCATGTTTATAATGTTAACTCATATGTAAAAAGAGGTAATCACTAAGAATACCCTGAATTTTAAATATAAAAAATGTAATAAAAAATAACATGTATGTAAAAGAGGTAATAAACAGCATGTATAGTTAAAGAGATGTTGCATTTTATTTTTTATAATGTTAACTCGTATGTAAAAGAGGTCATCACTAAGAGTAGCTTATTGACTCGCGTATTAACGCGAGAGTTGTGATATTAAAGTTTAAAATACAATACTCATTTGATATTGAGTCAGATGATACAAAAATAACTTTTCTCAATTCACATGACATCTTCTCACTTATGCCACACAAGAAAAATCATGTGGGTCATTTCTTCCTTTTTTGAATCAAATAGTTCAAAGACAATTCTAAAATACACATGGATCTTTAAAGGTTAAATATCCAACCCATTGGGTTAGACCTTGACAACAAGATTCATGTCCTCTAACTAAAAAAAATTTCCATAACACAAGTATTTGTATCAATCATAGAATGACCTGAGGTATGATTACTATAAGTATAGTTGTAAAGTATATAATTTAGCATTTAATCTTTAGAATATTACAATTTTAACTTAAAGTTCAATCTTATAATAAGGATTGTTACCTTTAAGAAATTAGTTATCAAGCCTTGATTAAATCTTCAATGATTTCTTTGCCTCTCTTGATTTACAACTCTACATTGTAAAATCCATTTAATTTAGAACTCAGCCATCTGTACAGATACAAAAAAAGAAGAGTCATATAAAGAATTGGACTTTCCAAACACTACACTAAATAAAGGCATGTGCATGCTAAACCAAATGGGATTAGCGCACAGATTGATTATTATTTATTGGAAAACAAACTTATATTGACATCCTTATTTTTCCGTGGTACATTGCTATGGTAAAGTAACAATTTTGAAAATGAATTTCTTAGCACTAAATAATAAAATGAAACAATACGAAATTAATTTGTGCATAAATGGTAGTTCATTAACTTCAAAAGTCAAAGCACTTTACGTACAATATATAATGTCACACACAAACACACTTAGGTGTATACTTCTAAATAGATTATCCCGCCCCTGGCTCAGATACAATTTGTAACAGCCAAGCAAACCGTATCAAAATGTTGTCCATTTTGCCCCGATGGATCGCTCATCCAGGAACCTGCCGGTTTTGTTTTTCACCCAACGAGGTGCTCGCCCAGAAAAACATATATTGATAGAGAATGTTTCAAACTCCTTATAAGGAAGGTTTCGTTATCCTCCTCAACCAATGTTAAGTCCCACGTTGGGTTTGTGTTGTAGCCATTAAAAGAAAAACTAAAAATATTAAATACTACTTGGATTCGAAACATAAACCATATAGCAAATTGTAAAAAGAATTTTTTCGAAAGTTCGATTCTTGCACAACCCACGAAGCTCCTAAATTATTGAAGTCATCAAACTATTAAATAAAATATTGTATAGATTTTTTGTTTAGACCCAAAAATGTCTAATTCTTTTTCCACTTACATAGAAAAATGCCTAATGCTATTTTATTATAAAAATTTAATACTAAATTTCTCTTTTTTACATATATAAAACTAGTCTTTAATACCCGTGCATCGCACGGCTGGGATTTAAAAAATATAAAAATAACAGCAATAATAATCTACTACGATAAATTCCATTAGATTATAAAAATTAAATACATCAGTTAAGTTTTAAAGTACATTTTCGCGACCATGTAAACCTTCTCCCAATTCTAAAAGTCATTGAGCAAACACAATTCTACTTTACTTCATATTATATTATATATAGGAGATTGAGAAAATAAAAACTTAAGCGTATATAATAGATGGTTCGCGCGTTGCGGCGTGCCACCTCGTAATGCCAAATAATGTAAAGGAATGAATCGAGTAATGTAATAACTTGAATAAAGTGAACAACCTCATGACACCTAGCTTTATCATCATCATCTAAATTTAAGCAATATACAAAGAATATGAAAATAGTTTTAAAAAAATAGATCTAAACCTCCAAATGACGACCATCATCTTCAACAAATTACTATTCTTTCTTCTTAACACCGAGCTCGAACTATAGATTGGACTGAAGTAATCTATATAAACAGTTGCAGGTTTCATAAATGCATCACACGGTTAGGGTTTAAAAAAATATAAAAATAAAGACAATAATATTCAACAATGATAAAAAAAACTTCATTTAATTATTCAAATTAAGTAATGATAAAAAAACTTCATTTAATTATTCAAATTACTATTCTTTCTTCTTAACACCGAGCTCGAACTATAGATTGGACCGAGGTTATATGTATAAACAAAGTTGCAGGTTTCATAAATGCAGGTCAACTGAAATGTATTCAAACTTGTAAGTTTTTTATACTCGTGTATCACACGGTTAGGGTTTAAAAAAATATAAAATAAAGACAATAATATTCAATAATGATAAAAAAAACTTCATTTAATTATTCAAATTAAACAAAACGATTTAATTTTAAAGTAAAAGATAAGATTGAAAATTCATTACTTTGACATTAACATCAATGAATCAATCTGCACTCGGACCCTATCAGAAAAACATATAAAAATTATATTCTTTCCTAGGATCCTAATGTTAAGTTGCAGAAATCCCTATTTAACACAAAATTGATATTCTTTCCTAGGATCATAAGGAAAAGCTGATAAAATCAAAATAACTTGAGTAACACATCATGATCCATTACTTGTGATCGTTAATCGGGGAAAAAAGCAAAAAGTGTGACCCCTCCGATGCCATCAGTAGTATACCAATGCTGAAAAATCCCTCTTTAACACAAAATTGATTTCTTCATGAAACCCAGTGCCACTTTCCATCTTCGATAATGGATCTGCAGTGTAATAGCACTTATAATACATATAGTGCAGTACTTACCCGGTTTCAAAAATGAGAATAAAATAATAAGTAAATTTTAGATTGAAAGAATAAAAAGAAAGTGCATGCGAAATACCTTTAAGATTTCAATATTTGTAATATCATTAGCACGATACACAGCAGTCTTAGCCACTAAATAAACCTTTGTGTACAGATCCATCGTAAGCTAGAATATTTGATATATGCAAGAAAATAATTCAAATTAGAAAATAGCTAAAAACTTCTCAAGCAAAGAATCATGCTACAACTTCAATGAACTGAAAATATGTGACCTAAAACTTCCTGTGGCCGATCCTTCTTCAAAATATTCTCTATAATATTTTCCATGGTGAAAAGGTCAGGGACCCAAAACTTATTTAGTGTGATTTGCTTTCACATGTGTTAAACATGTTTGCACAGAATGAAATATTCTAGACTATTAAAAAATGTTTTTTCTTTAATTTGTATAATATATGTGATAGTTGGACTAACATGCCATAACTAATACGTGTCCAAGAAAACTGAAATCAAATCTTTTATCCAACAAAGAGCTTATTTCGTTTAATTAGAAAGAAACTGTAGGTAGGTTTGTGTGCATAACAGCTAGATGCTAACTTCTAACAACGGCTGCTTGATTTTGGTTGTGTGATTGAACCATAAATCATACATATCTCAAAAGCTCATCACGTTAATAAAATAAACCATAAAACATACCTATCTCAAAGCTGCTTGTTGTGCATATGAAATTATGCATGCATATGGCCTATATAATCTGTGTTGAAAAGCAACATGAAATTTTAAATAGAGGAAAAATATTGACTTGTAAAAAACTCAAGTAAAAAAATGATCAAGTGCAGAGTTGTCATAAATTTGCATTCCAGAAAAAGCAATATCATCAATAGATGTTTAAACGTACATAAATAGATGTATTGACATACCCAATGGGGAGACATGCATTAGGATCACCCGGAGAGTAGCCGGTGAAGTTAAGCCCTCGCACAACCATCATTACATAAAACATAAGCAAGCTCTCCACTAAATTGCGATGTCCTCTATGCACACATGAAAAACCAATCCCCCATAATTATTCAAATGAAAATAAGCAATTTTTTTATGATTTATACAAACTTGAATATAGTTGATGATCTTATTTGTGCTTACACTCTTAATGATCATAGGAAAAGTTCTCTTCACATTAGTCAAATATATAACCCAAAAAAATTATAGATATTCTATAAGAGTGAACAGAATTACTGGAAAACAGGTTTGTATATATTTTGACAATATATAAAGACTGAAAAGAAATTTGTAGTCAACTCTGACTTTGTCAAAGGAGTGAAGGTTGTGTAAGCTACATTTTGTTACCCGACGATTTTTTAATGAGGCTAACAGACTGTTACCTTTACGTTCCCAGAGACAACAGGCAAGAAACTTGCTAACCTGATTTTAAACTCATAAACAAATGGTTGTTGAAAGCAACATAACTAACGGGTTATTGTCATTTGTATGCACTCCGTCATGTACCAACATAACTAACCTGATTTTATATGATTTCTAATAGAAATGGTTGTTGACACAAAATACACCCTTGATTACACATTACCATAAATATATCTACAAAATTGAATCATTTAGTAATCAAGACATGACAGGTCCCTAGAACAGTGCAAAGAACATATCCTCATTTCATTACCTACACTAATCAAAATCCAGTTGCAAGACCTCTTACCCGAGTTGCTTTGTTGAATCAACAGTTAGTTCACAATTGAGCATCTAGAAAGAGAGTTTGTGCTTCAATTGTAGAAGTATACTATGGTATAATCCAAGAAGGTGTCGATTAAACCAAAAAAAAAACAAATAGGGTTTTTAATCAGAAAATTCTATCCTTACTTCTGAATTAATCACCACTTGTTAGGTGTTTGGGTACACTACAATAGTCCGCATGGTCCATGCTAGAGTGTGTTTAACTTAATACTACCTCCAAAAACAGGGAAGTATGAAACCTTGCCAAATTTCAAACCTTTTTGTCAATTTACTCAACCAAATGTATTCAAAGCATCCAAATATTACCCAATAATTGATCAGCAAACAATAGTGTCATCGAAATTAGAGAAATTTTAGATTCTGGACCCAGGTTTAATTGATTATACATATAAACAGAAAACCCAACATACACAAAACTGAGATCATAAACATAATTTAAACTCAATAATCTAACCTGGGCGATTAATCTTGATTACTGAAGAAGTAGACCGATTATTGAAGATGAAGATCGATGATCAGAGAACAACCCTATAGCATGTGTGAGAAACGCGAACGAAAGAATGAATGAACAAACCATCGATCGAATGATCAGAGACGTACCAGGAAGAATCGTTTTCCATTGAATGAATAAAGAACAAAACATCGATCAATTTTAGGGTTTTAGCCTGTTGCGATTCAATCACTGGAAATCATATGATTTCTGTGCTGATCTCGTAGGGTGAAGATCGGCTGAGAGAGAGCGTCTATTGAGTTGATTGGGGCCTCTATTAGGGTTTGAGGTATATGCTGACATTGTGTGTCTATCGGGTATGAAAAACGGGTTATAAGGATTCAAGGCTTAGGATCCGCGTGTTTTATAAAAGTGAGGCTAAAGGATTTAATTTTTGTCCTTAATTGGTGAAAAATAAGGCATTACGGTGACTCAGGGAAGGGCTGTGGTGATGCCACCTCACCTGAAAATCTTTTTGTTTATTAGAATAGATGATTATTACTTTAATGAATTTCTTTTCTCCGTGGCAGAAAATTTTAGACCCGTCAGTATCTTAATCCTAATAAAGCAATAAAATTTGTGTCACATGTCTCATTTATAAATGATCCACATCACCATCACCACATGTCAAGCTCACATTGAATTACCAATTTAATTAGTAAATCATCAATTATGATTAAGGGTTATTGGATTTTAATAATATGAATTAAGCTCTATTGGCGGATAATAATACGAATTCAGAAATTTCCTTACAATAATATGAATTCGTCACTTAGGTGTAAAAAATGATACACCGTTAGTTTTTCACTAACGGTGTTAATTTTTGCTGACTGGACTGATGACGTGGCATGCCACGTGGCATGTTTAACCAATTTTTTAAAGGGTTATTGGATTTTAATAATATGAATTAATTTCTATTGGCGGATAATAATACGAATTCAGGAATTTCCCTACAATAATACGAATTCGTCACTTAGGTGTCAAAAATGATACACCGTTAGTTTTTCACTAACGGTGTTAAGTTTTGCTGACGTGGACTGATGACGTGGCATGTTTAACTAGGTTTTTAAAATGAGGGACTATTTCTGTAATACCTTAAAAAATGTGGAGTTAATATAAAAAAAAGAAAAAAAAAACCTAAAAATCTAATCATCGTCTTCCTCATCCTTGTCACCACCATAACCTGTTCGCCGCCACCAAAAAGCATGTCATTATCCAGAAGGATATTTACTGAAACCTCGGTGGTGGCAAAGATGAGGAAGACGATGATTAGATTTTTAGGTTTTTTTTTTCTTTTTTTATATTAACCCCACATTTTTGAAGGTATTACAGAAATAGTCCCTCATTTTAAAAACCTAGTTAAACATGCCACGTCATCAGTCCACGTCAGCAAAACTTAACACCGTTAGTGAAAAACTAACGGTGTATCATTTTTGACACCTAAGTGACGAATTCGTATTATTGTAGGGAAATTCCTGAATTCGTATTATTATCCGCCAATAGAAATTAATTCATATTATTAAAATCCAATAACCCTTTAAAAAATTGGTTAAACATGCCACGTGGCATGCCACGTCATCAGTACAGTCAGCAAAAATTAACACCGTTAGTGAAAAACTAACGGTGTATCATTTTTTACACCTAAGTGACGAATTCGTATTATTGTAAGGAAATTCCTGAATTCGTATTATTATCCGCCAATAGAGCTTAATTCATATTATTAAAATCCAATAACCCTATGATTAATTACCAATTTTGTGAAAACTAAATTTTATTTTAAATTTGATAAAATTAATTTTGATTTGATTAATATACTCAATAGTTTTAGTCTTTTTTCTGGAAAATAATCAACAATTTGTCAAACATAATAAATTTCTTAAATGTATTAAATAAATTATTATTTAATATATTATAACAATTTATTATCAATCATAATTTTCAAATTTCTTAATCATTATCTTTTTCTTTGTATATATCTAATATTATAAATCTATATTCAGCTCGTGTAATACACGGGTTACTAACCTAGTTTATAATATGGCGCTTGAAAAGTGGTACCGAATTTTTATATCTTTTTGACCCCTAAAACGTTTAGGTCGGCCCTGGTTGTTTTAAACAAATTAAAACTATTTGGATAATGTTCACACATTCCTAAATGATTTCAAACCAAGAAGAAGATGAAACAAGGAATATTCTTTCTCCTTGCATAACCTTCAAACTTTTGGATCCATGTTTTCATAGGCTTCTTAGGAGTTAAACATGCAAGACAAAAGTGACAATTTTGCCAATTTGTGCCATCTATGATTAATTGCTTATCCAATTCCAAAATTGAATTCCAACTCATAACCATTGTCCATAAAGTAAGAAACAGGAACATTGATGCATCCTAAAACTTATTCTAGCAACAGGACTTAGTTGAAATCCTTTGATTGAATACAATCATAAATATTGTTCAAGATGATTTTTTTGTCTTTTTAGTTTTTATATTCATATATACTCAAATTTGTTTGTATTGATATTCTCTCTCTATAATAATATACAAGATTGTTCTACTTTTAGTCACAAGAAAGAAAAACCATCTAATTAAGATGGCCAACATTTTAATTACTACAGTTACTTGTGTTTTAGTTCTGTTTTGTTCATCAGCTTTAGCCAACCAACCGCGTTTCTTTTGGAATGAATCCACAACCGTAGTTTCTGCTGCTTCTAATGCCGACGGCATCTGCAAGTCGATGGTGTTGCCACGTGGCTACCCTTGTGAAGAACATTATGTGAGAACAAATGATGGTTTTGTGCTAAGTTTACAAAGAATACCATTAGGACGTGCGGGTGGCAAGAAGGGCATTCGCGTCCCCGTTCTTTTGCAACATGGTCTCCTAATGGTTAGTGAATTACACTCATATAATACCATGTGTAAATGGCCGTTTGAAATAGTCAAACGACCTGTCGACCTTTGACTTTTTCAACTTTTTTAAAGTTTGAAAAAGTCAAAATTTGAAAAAGACAATGGTTAAAAAAGTCAAACGACGATTTGACTTTTTGTGGTGGAGTGGCTATAGGAGATCCCTTAGTTATTCTTTAAACTTGCTTTAAATGAATCTAATGAACCAGGATGGTATAACATGGCTGTTGAGCCCACCAGACCAGTCATTGGCTTTGGTGTTGGCTGATAACGGGTTTGATGTGTGGATTGTTAGTTCACGAGGAACAAAATATAGTCGTGGTCATGCGTATCTCAAGCCCGAAGATGAGGTTAGTTTTGTCTTTTTTCCTACACGGCTTCGGGGCTTGATCTTATTCTTACACTTTTCTGTTAACTTTTAGGCATACTGGGACTGGACATGGGATGAGTTAGCTGCACAAGATCTTCCAGCTACATTTCGATACGTTCATGGTCAAACGGGCCAGAAACTGCATTATGTTGGCCACTCGTTGGTGCACTTTCGACCTTTAAAATGTTGTCTACATACATATAAGGTAACAAGTCAAGATTTGACTGATTTTTGCATATTTGTGCAGGGAACTTTGACTGCTATGGCTGCATTGTCAAAAGGGGAGCTTGTTAGCATGTTAAGGTCCGCGGGTTTGCTTAGCCCGGTTGCTTATGTGGGCCAGATCACATCCCCATTAGGCAGAACTGCTGCTGAAAATTTCATTGCAGAAGTAAAGATTTATAATTTATCTTCTACAACTAGTCAGATTTGTATAAATCTTGTATGTATTAATATATTATCTAACCATTTTCTCTGTACTAGGCTTTGAAATGGTTGGGCCTTCACGAGTTCAACCCAAAAGGGTAAGATTTGTGAGTTTTCATGTTTTTTTTGCACGCGTTTTTCTTGTTTATTCATACGGGTCTTTGTTTATGTGATCAGGGATACTGTGACCAAGTTTCTCAAGAAAATATGCGCAAGACCCGGGATTGATTGTACCAACTTGTTGAATTCATTTACAGGTATTTTAACTAAAAGAATTGTTTTTGGTCTACAAAACAGTAATATTGTATAACTAAAACTCGAATTTTGTTTGGGTTTAGGCAAAAACTGTTGCTTGAAGCCATCAATAGTTGATGTTTTTCTTGACCACGAGCCTCAGCCGAGCTCGACAAAAAACATGATGCATGTAGCTCAAAGTAAGCTTTATGTTCTAAACCTGTTTAAGGTTTTCTGTACATACAGTTGGTCAAAGTGGGTCAAATGTGTATAACGGGTCTAATGGGTTGAAAGTCATGTAAAATCTTATAAATCAGTTTTTTAGTATAGCTTTTTATTTTTTAGTCAAACTTCACACAGTGGTTATTTACAAATGTTTCTAAATCTTAAAAAAAAGTGTTTGGGGGTGGTTTGACCCGGCCTGACCCCTTTTGATGACTAAAGATTACTGTTTTTGACCCGTTACCCAACTTACCATCAAACAATATCTTCTTGTAGTGATAAGAGACGGAATGATCCGAATGTATGATTATAAGGATGCGGGCCAAAACAGAAGGCGTTATGGGCAGCCCACGCCACCCGCTTACAACATAGCAAACATACCGAAGAACGTTCCACTTTTCCTCAGCCATGGAGGGGCGGACTCGCTTTCTGACGTCAATGATGTGAATCATTTGTTGAGAACACTTAAACATCATGATAAAGACAAGATGGTTGTTCAATTCATAAAAGCTTATGCTCATGCTGATTTTGTTATGGCAACAAATGCTAGACAAGTTGTGTATGAACCTCTTATGGCCTTCTTCAAGCTTCATTGAGAATTCATTTGACACCAGATGATTTGATTATTTGTTTTCTGTTGAACATGTTTGTGTAGATTTGTGTTCATTATAATAACTATTGTTCCCAGCGGGTAGTTACCCTTGCTGGCACACATCAGCGCCGTTGAAAGGGTATTCTCTAAATGATCTCAGCCCTTGATCATTTTTGGTAACCGTAAATTTGCAGTTTGAGAGGTTATTTTTAACATTTTAAACTGTAAACAAACATGGAGATCATGGAGGTAGGTTTAACTCCATGTTCCCCACTTTTGTCTCCTAAATTTATGCTTTGTAACTGCTGGTCGATGAAATCCTTAGTATTTTTGTGATTATAAAACTGCTATGGATCATGGGTTGGTGGAAATGTTATATACCGAAAAAAAAGTCTTCCATGATCTCTAAAACTGCTGTGAGTTATGGATGTTGTTTGACCATTTCAACAGCTCAAATTTCTTATTCATCATCTCACAGCAGCTTATTTAATTGCTTTTCTAATTTCCTAAATAAAACAAATTAAGCACGCCAAAAAATAGAAGAGGCCAGATATTACAGACAATAATAAAAATGAAACTAAATTAAGCTAATACCAAATAAATTGTACTATTGTTGCTTTATAGCTGCTGTGTAGTATTCCAAATCCAGTGGCCGTTCCCTGTTTGTATTCATATTTACCTGTGTAAACAGAAGAATCATAATGTTAGTTCATTTTAAAATTACTCCTCTAAAAAAGAGGTATTGCTAATTTGGACAGGGTTGCAGTTATATAACATATCAGATGCTAAAAGTTAATATATTGGTGAAAGAAGTGCAAAAAGAAAATGTAATGATGAAACTCAGAATTTAGTGGTCCGTATATAGCAAACAAACTGAATCCATTTTTTTCTCAGTTATTACAAAAAGTGAAATTTTGACAGTTTCTATAGATACACGGTTACTCAACTACGTGGGCAGTTTTTTATTTTTTCCTTGATTTCAGGGTTGTAGGTACGCACTTACACACCTATAAATAGAGTGTAGTTTTGATTACAGAATCTATATTCTCACTTTCAGATAGAATATGATAAGAAATGTGTATCGGTCATATTAGCCAAGGATCAATGCCAACCAACTGAGTTTTATGATTTGCTTAATGTTTACTCAGAGCCGAATGGGTTAAAGGTAACATACTATATCTGTTTTTATTGCTATTTTAAAGTTTTACATTCATGTATAACTTATATATTATGACTTTGGGCTATGCTTCATTTCATAAATTTGGATATTTGAATTATACTTTCATCTATACATGCATGGTTGCTTTAATATTATTGCAGATTGGTCAAGTAGCAGAATATGTACACCCAACAGAGGTTAGACTTTTACTGTTTTTCACAAATTTAAGACTAATTTCACTTATAAATAAAGTGCAGTTTTGATTACAGAATCTATATTCTCACTTTCAGATGGAATATGATAAGAAATGTGTATCAGTCATATTAGCCAAGGATCAACGCCAACCAACTGAGTTTTATGATTTGCTTAATGTTTACTCAGAGCCGAATGGGTTAAAGGTAACATACTATATCTGTTTTTATTGCTATTTTAAAGTTTTACATTCATGTAATTTATATATTATTATTTTGGGCTATGCTTCATTTCATAAATTTGGATATTTGAATTATACTTTTACCTATACATGCATGATTGCTTTAATATTTTTGCAGATTGGTCAAGTAGCAAAATATGTACACCCAATAGAGGTTAGACTTTTACTGTTTTTCACAAATTTAAGACTAATTTCACTTATAAAAGCAAATAGTGTCCACAACTTTCGTGTTTCCACTTTTCAGAAATTTAAAGAGTGGCCCACCACTTGAGGCAAATGAAGTTGTATGATATCAAAAAATTTATGATTTATATATAAATGTTGCATTAATTAATATGTTTTAATAATTAAGCAGGAAATTAAACAAAATGTAGAAGAGTTGGCAGCTCCTAGGTAATCTTCAATTTCCTTGTGAACTATTTTTTTTTTTATGTTTGTTTTATATATAGTTGTTTGTGTATCAAGAAAATACTTCTATTTGCTATGTAGTAACCACACAATAATGATAACAGTAGACTCACATCAATAACAGATTAAAACAGGAATATTGATAACGATGTAAGTTAATTGACTATAGATAATTCTATCTAATTAATTGTTATATGACCGTAATAGTGTGAATCACTATGCATCAGACAAAAATTCAAGTTGCATACCTGACTGAAGCAACATAAAACTTAGACTTAACAGACTCTGAGGGTTTGTTTGGTATGTGGTAATAGAATGAACAAGGGAATGGAATGGACAAGGTAATGGAATGGTTGAGGAAATGAAATGGATCATTACCATTCCATCATTTTGTTTGGTTACCATGTGGGAATGAAATAAATCATTGCTTCAGGTTCCTTGATAGTCAGTAAACGAAGTAATAGAATACAGTTTTACCAATATTTCAATTTAAAATAATATATTTAACTTATATTTATATTTTAATTTTTTAATTTAATTTTATTTTTAATTTTTTACTTTTAGTTAATTTATTTTTATTAAATATTTTATTTTTTAAGTTTTATTTTATTTTTATTTTTTGTTTTTATTTTTATTTACAAATTTACTTTTATTTTTATTTTTCGGTTTTATTTATTATATTATATATTTATTTTATATTTATTTTATATTTATTTTATTATTTTTTTTTCATTTTTTATATTTTTATTTTTTTCATTTTTATATTTTTTCGTATTATATATTTTTTTTATTCTTGGTTTTTTTATTGTTTTCATAAGATTCTAATAAAAAGTTAATTAAATAAAATTTTCATTCCATTACTTGAGGGAATGAAAGAAAAACACTCCACCCCTAAGGAATGGAAATCTTTATATATGGAAGGAACCCCATTCCTTATGTAATGGTTCATTCCATTCTAATGTGTTACCAAACATGTCGTTTTTCATTCCAATGTAATGACCCATTCCATTCCACCCTCCATTCCTGCATACCAAACGCTACCTGAAATTTCCTGAATATCAGCTGCTATTGGTCTTCCCGGACTGCCACTTGGTGACTTGGCTATCAAGAACTCTGCAACATTGTCCATATACGTTATACTGGTCCAAATAATTTACAAAGGTAATTATTTTATGATTTTTCTAATGTCTTTTTTTAATTTACTAGATTGGTGTATGGTATGATGTGCCTATAATGGCAAGGCCGGCTGTTGAAAAAAGAAACATTGATTTCTAAATTTAATGAAGCTGTATGAAATACTTTTTATATTTGTACTTATTTTAACTACTTTAGTTAAAATAAATACAAATATAGGATATATCAGTATAGTTTAAGGAACTTAAGGAATAAATTGAAGGGTTATAATCTAGAAAATTGAAAGAAACAAAATGAAGTTTCTTTAACTGATTCATTATTTATAAGAATGAAAATAAAATAATATTACAAATGTAAAATAGTAGTATAAATAAGAGGTAAAATAAAGAGAATGGGTTAAAAACACCACATAGGTATAGAAATGATTGCTTACATGTGTGGTTGGTTCTTTTGATGATTTTGGCCCTTTGCTTATGCCTATGAGAAGGCTTATAACTTTTTCACCGCCTATCAACCTTCCCAGCACTCTGAATACCCTTGGTACAAATAACAACATATAAGTTATAAATACATACCGATTTAAATAAAAATTTGGTGAGGCAGTCAAAATAATTCTTAACACGCAACAATAATTTCATGTTTTATTCAATATAAAAACAAACCACCGGTAAAATATGTTCCACATAATATGATGACTTAATCAAAGTAATACTATTAATGTTGCTTCTAGCAGCACCATAACATAAGCATATATCATTATAAATTAACCATAGAAAGGTTCCTCAATCAGTATTATTAACAAGCATGGCCAGATTGTAATTTATATACAAACAGATTCATATGCTTACATATATTAAAGATTTGTTACACCTCTCCAATTAGCAAAGGGGAATTAATACACTTACAATGTACATAATACTCGTCCCCATATAAATTACTAAACCATTTGCATCCGTTCTTGTCTTCTAACCATAGGCAAATCCAGATTTTCCAATAAGATTCCTAAATTAATTTATATATATAAGATAGATCAAAACTCAGTTTCATTTTCAAATACTAAAAACAGTCATAAATACATTAGATATAGAAATAAGACAGTTCATAAACTTAACAGATTTTGCTTTACAACTCTGTACAAGCAACTTTTAAAGTGTAATATGCTATAAACATGTAAAATAGTAACAGATCTAATTAAAACGAACCTTTAAATTAAAAGTTTCCCAAATGAAAACCCTAGATCTTGAACAAGCACGTCAATTCGATAACAAATCCATCAATATAAGTGACCTAGGGTTTCGATCGCAGAAACCCTAAAAACCTTAAATCCAAACATAGAACATAATCAGTTCAGATACTCAATATTTATGTGATTTAGAAGCTTTTAAAACCAAATATAAAGCAAAATATGCAAAAAAAGAAACTTAAAACATGAACATTCAAGAACACTGTAACTTAAATTCACCAAATCAATGTTGTATTTCGAAGATGATGATAAAATCGACGTCTGATAGTTGAATCGTCATCATTGTTTTCGAAAACAAACACGATTTCCATGGATTGATCGAGAAAACCGTAGATGATGAACAGTCGCGAACACCGTAACTGAAATTTCACCAAATCAGTGTCGTGTTTCGAAGATGATGATGAAATCGCCGCCTGATTGTTGAATCGTGTCCATCGTCTTCAAAAGCCGGATGGATTGCCATGGATTGAAGGATAAAACCCTAGATCTAGTGAGAGAGAACGAGAGAGACGGAGAGAGGTTTGAGATCTTGATTTGGGCAAATGAATTAGAAAGTAGGGTTTCGGGGGTTATACCTTCTCCCGAACATTCTATATGGGCCGGGTATATTGGGCCGATTTTATAAAAAAATTTGGACTGATTTTTTACCCATTTAGTTTAAAGAATTTAACAAGGTTTTTTTTTAACAAAACTATCAAACTTTTTTTTTATTAAAATTAATTTATTTACTTCATATTTTGTATAAATTTATAAAGTTACAATTTGAAATGTTTTACCCGAAGCTATTTTAGTTGTATATATATTTTTATTAATTTTTATTATATTTTAATAATTTTAAGAAAATCGACAGTATTGTAATAGTTTTTCGACTCGATAATCATTGTCATTAAACAAGGTTATGCTTATTATCACTATATTAATTGTGTGTAGGTTGAATCTGGGTTGGCAATATGATACTTGTGAGAGCGTTTATAACTTGGAAATTACGTTTACTATTATTTTTTTTGGACTATGCATGTGGATGTTTTGTTTGTTTGGATATTTCCTTTGACACTTTTTATATTAATGGTTGTTTTGACTTTTCATTTGGTTGAATAATGATTCATGCTATAAAACTAGGATCGACGGAAACCGCCCCGGCCAACGGCCGGGTATTAAACTAGTTTGTAGTTATTATGTACTATCTTTTTTATATGATAATGAAGTTAATTGAAAAAGAGTTTGCTTTAATGTTTAGAACATACAGAAATAAAAACGATGGAATATAATTTTATACGAAATAAATTATGGATTATGGCATCAGGCAGACAGGCATTCTATCAACCAAGCTAAGATAACGGTTTAAACATGTATATACACCAATTTCTCACAATCAAATATGCACCTTTAAATGAAGGCTTATCACACAGATATCACTAATATCATACTGGAAATTTTGGAGAATGAGTGAAAAATGTGTTTTTTTCACTAAGTTGGAAAAATGATTTTATATGAACTTTAGATTTAAACAACTATATGTAACTTTTGTTAATTATTTCGTAAATAATTACCTCGCGTCTTGTTCTAAGTGTTTATGTTTACGGATATTTAATAACAAGATATCATCAGGTAGGTCATTGCGAATGTTGTAGCCTTTTGAATCCAATCCCGATAGTAGTATCAAACACTCAAGAGCATTTCTCCTATATATCAATGATTAGTCATCTTTCAAGCTATCAACGAAATATTTCAGATGCTAGAGTCTTCGAGTCCTGTACTCAAAGAATGGAGATAATCGGGCAATGCCAGTGGCCCATCGGTTATCTAAATTTATTGTTAAAAAACATAATTATAATAAAACAATGAATTGATCCCTAAGATGATATGTTGACTCTAACTAGTATAAGAAATAATTAACAAAATAATAACTATCCTAGACAATATATCTTGACCTAAATAAGCTCCAAACCAATAAACTAATAACCATCAAGATTAACCATTTATTCCCCTTAATCTTGATATGTTTCTCCTAGATCTTGAATTCTAAACTGATTTCTACAACATCAATAATGAATTCATGTAAATATGATTAGATGGAGAAACCAACTATGAAAATTCATTTATAATATTATGATTATTTATATTTATGTTTTTGATCAAACTGGTTTTTAGTCATATTTAATACCCACATTGGGTGGTGATGATGATGGTCTTGATCAAGACTTTGATCAAATAATATTACGATGATGACAATAATGATGTTTATCGTGATAGCTATAAAATAATGAATATAAAGATAAAGTCCATTAACATATATGCTGTGTTTGGGCCCATAGGCCCACAAACTTCTGTTGGGCGCCATGTGTGGCTTGTCCTACTTCCATCTCAACTTTTAGATGCTTTTGAGTCAAAAAAATTCTACAACAAAAGGCCAAATTTTAAACACTAAGAGGAGCTCATAGACAGTCATATTCAACAATTTAAATCTATTTAGTGACATTTGACCTTATAGTAATAAGTATTGTAAAAATAGAAAATGTTGCACCAGCAACATGGCAATTGTGTCTAATTAGCGAGTTTGACTGGTTGACGAATTGATAAGTTGATGGTTTTAATTAATGAATCTGAATACGATATATTTTTCTATGTCCAATACTTCAATACTCCAATCGTGATCCACACACATAAAATCCATTAACCCAAATATAAGTCATTCAATCTGTTTATCTAATTGAGTTAATTGAGTTACACAAGTTGTAAATAAGTTCTATTCTAGTTATAAACGGGTTGGCAAGTTGAATATATATAGGAGAATGATCAAATACAAAGCCGGGTTTCTCGTGCGCGAAAGTTACATAGGATTTTGGACATTTGATCAAGCAATTCAACTCTTGAGATCTAAGTGATTCCCTTTTTTGTATATAAAACTAGCGTAAAAAGGGTTGCAGGGGCAAAACGGAAATAACCATCTTTATTGACTTTTTTTAGAGTTATAACATGTTCCATCATGTTTTTTAAAATAAAAAAGTCACAACATTTTTGAAGTGATTTTGCCTTATTGATGGTACAATTCTATGGTAGCCTCATTTAATCTCATATCCATCTAATCTTTTTGGTATTTTATATATAAAAACTAAACCAAACATTGTTTTTCAAAATAACTTATTGACTTATTTTCTTTTTAGTCAACTTACTTATTAGTTTTTATCATCATAAAAGCTAGACCAAACAGTTTTTAAAAAGCTACTTTTAAAATAGTAAAAAGTCAATAAACACTATCGATCAAAATCAGTTTTGAGTTTAAAAAAGAAACCCTAAACGCCCTCTTGGAAACATATGTACTATTGTCTAAATTGACAAAAAAACCAAAGAGTTTTTACTATTTCATGAAATTTACCTTGGTGTATATAATGAAATTACAAATAACCAATAAAATATATAGTTTTCTTCAACCCTAAAATGAGGGATAAGTTTCTCAATTCTCATTTTCTTTTGTTATCATATTATTATTGTTACTATTATATACCATTGTTATAATTATTAGGATAAATATGAAAATATGAAAGCAAGGAGGAAGCAAGCAACAAGAAGATGATAATTGAATGGTATCATGTCATGGGACCACATGACCGCACGTGCACTCACCAACGACTGCAATTTTCCCTGGCTTTTGTAGATGGCAATAGCCGTACTATCTGTAAAGTAGTATTCCTACGTCAATTTAATTTTATATTTTATAAAAACATACAAACTAAATCGTAAGCAATTAGATTATGTTTTTAAATTAAATAAAGGCACTTTTATAGAGCTCGGGTGCTTCCTTACTTTCATTTATTTAATAAGTCTACTTTCTAAATAAATAATCTCAAACACACTTTAAGGTGAGAGAGTTTTGAAACTTCTCTAGCCAATGTTTTTAAGACACCTGTTCAAGTTTTTGTTCATAGTTTCATATGGAGATGATAAGTGTAAGTGTTTATACTTATATACATACTTTACTTTTCATTATATTCACAAGTTATTAAAAAAATCAAATTGTTTCTTATATTATGTTTTAATAATTAATAATTCCTTTTAGGTTGTAGTTAGATTCAAAAGTTTTTATTTCACTATCTCTATACATTCTAGTTGAGTTTCCTTAACAATATTTGATGAACCAGAGAGGAAAGATATATCTAATTTTATCACTTCTCCCTTTTAAATGATTGTACTGCCCTATTATTGAATGGAGTTTACATCACATGTACTCTTTTGACCAAGTATGACTGAGTTACATGGTTTGGTTTGATTTGAGATTTGACTTGGCCATTAACCTTTTATTTTGTAAAATTATAATAATTATTTGCATGCTCTATCATTATTATATTATTTAATTAACTAATAAGTAACTAGTTCAAACAATGCACACATAGTAAATGTAAAATTGCGAAACAAGTCTAAACGTGTTATATAAGTCAAACACAACACAATTAACATGGGTACTAAATATGTATACGACACAATTAACTAATTGTGTAATTTTCTTTTACACGGACAAAAACGTGTACACTACACAACTTGTTTTGACACAATTAATATCCTGGGGATGAAAACCAAAAAGAAACCAAATAATAGAAAATAGAGAGGTTTGACGGATTTAAAGAATTTTAGATGAAAAAGTGGGTAGAATGTAGATTAGGATTTTTATCTTTTTTATGTATTTTATTATTTTAAAAATTATTAAAAATATAAACGTGTTTAATCATATCATAAACATGTTAGACAATGTGAAACTTGTTTAGATACGATTTTAATCGTGTCATAAAAGTGTCAACTTGTTTATAACACGAGACATGTTTAACTTGAACTTAAACCTAATTAACTCCGTATCATATTATATAGTGTTAAAAGGTTTGTTTTAGAAACAGAGCCTTAGTTGTTACATTAAAGCCACCGTGACTATGAAGATTTAAAACAACAATATACTATACTACAACTTGAAACTGAGGGTGTGGTTTTTGTGAGACAGCCATATGCCAATTATCAGTGTTTATTTTGTTTTTGAGTTTTCTTTATAATATACATCGCGTATGCTCGTTCATCTTGCACAACTCTATAAGACGGGCCTCTCGAATCGATTAGGGTGTGTTTTTGTGATACCAAAGGGGAGGGGGGGGGGGGTATTTTGTTTTTGAGTTTTCTTTATAACATACATCACGTATGATCGTTCATCTTGCACAACTCTATAAGACGGGCCTCTCGAATCGATTAGGGTGTGTTTTTGTGATACCAAAGGGGAGGAGGGGGGGGGGGGGTTAAGTCAACCCTTGATCTTTCTTCCACACAACGAACTTATGAAAATCATATAAATACTTATGATAGTCGATAGAAGACAATCATATAAAATGATAAAAGAATGAAAACTATGATTAAAAGCAAATTTATATATTACGTTTAAAGCAATAAGTATCAACAATTTATTTTTTTAAACGGCCAATGAATGTTTCGTAAAACCCAGGGACTATTTACACCAGTTGAGTTCATTCTAGGAAAAATCCACCTCCGCGAGCAGCCGGATGATAAAACCTGGGAGCTCATGAATCGAACTTGTGACATTTCAGTCCCAAGTATCCCCTCATCGCCAAAGTATCAATAGATATATGTTATGATTCTGATGTTCTTTTTACCTGAAATTGAATGTATATTAAACATCACTTTATACAATATTTATATGCTAGTATTGAATATCCGTGCATCGCACGGATGGAACCTAAAAAATGTCTAATACCATAAGGTTGACTCCATCTCTGTTCTTCACTCTTGATAAGGCGACCTATAATTATCCACGACTAAAAACATGACTCTTGATAAGGCCTCGTCACCTCTCCCGCCTCCATAACCAAAATAATATCACATAAAAAACAAGTCATGGCATATTTTAAAATCGTTTGACCAAATTATAGGATTACAAATTAGTTCTTTTAGAAGAATATTATAAAAAATTCCAAGTTTGACATATTTTTCTATTTGTCTCATTAAATCCAACCCGAATACATCTACTTTTATACAAAGAACAGGAATGAAACAAATCAATCCAACCCAAATACATCTATTTTTTTACAAAGAGCAGGAATGAAACTTTGACAAAATCATTAATTAATGTAATCTAATCTAATCTATTTGAGGCCAACGAGTTTGATAAATAAGCTGGTGATATAATAAGTACAATCGTGTAACATCTTTTTTAGGTCATAGAGTCAATAATTTAAGCGTTTGGGTTGTTGCGCAATTTTTTAATTATGTTTTTTTTATGTAGCTTTATAACCAGGGGCGGATTTAGTAAGAATCCACCGGGTTCACGGGACCCAGTGAGTTTCAAATTTTTAGTGCAATTATATATAAAAAATGTAGGAGTGAATCCTAATAACAAATGTTTCCCTAATTGAACTGGTTCTTTACGTGACTTTAAACATTTAGTTACCCAGTTCGATCATTGTTGTGTCCGGTTTCTAAATCCATCTTTTGTATTAAACAAAAGAAACACAATTTGCGCTACTAAAAGACAAACGTAAAGCCCATGGTTCGAACCTAGGCCTACGACCTATAACCTTTAGACACAAGCAACTGAGCTATGAATCGAGATTGTTAATATTATGAATCAATATTTATTTACGTATATAGAAATCGAAATGTGTAGATGCCCATAAAATTTGTCTAATCAGGGAGATCAACTTTACCTTACCCGACCCGAATAGACTAAATCGATTTTTTTACATTTAGTTGTTAGAATTCCAACTACCAAAAAAGAAGTGAACACACTAAAAAAAAATCATGGATCCGCCCTTAGTTATAACAATACAACTGTTTTTTGTGTGCGCCTTATCCCGTGACGACACCTTCATTATTTTTTTTTATTATTTTAAAATCATTTTAAGCGTTTCATTGGTTTAAGTTTTAGTTTTACACCGTTCCTTTAAGTTTTTAGTTTTTTAGTGTTATATTTAATTATACTTCTAATTTTAACGTTGTTGCGTTGTCCTTTTTTATTTTTATTTCTTAACATTGCGTTTTAGAAATACAATTATTGTGTATACCCGTGTTATCTCCGCATTAACACACGCACGATTAATAAAATATAATTTATATTTAATTTTAACGTTATTACTTTATATTACGCTTTAAAAATACAACTAGTTTGTATCTATATATGTCTTATCTCCGCATTAACACAAGCGTTAAT
>JBCNJP010000020.1:18652859-18707613 GCA_039602395.1 Deinandra increscens subsp. villosa | reverse complement strand
AAAATCTAGTTTACATTTAATTTACAAATCTGAGATCGACAAAAAAGAGAGTTGAAGTAGTGGGCAAAGTAGCTTTATGTAAGTTTGAATGAGAAAGTTCAAATTGAGGAATGACCGACCCTTGAGACATCGAAGTGGACAAGAATGGAGTCAATGCTCTCCCTTAAACTGACACTCGATGCCTCCCGTGCTCTCTCGAAAGATGTAAATCTTGTTTTTCTTTTTTAGGTATTTTTATTATAATTATAATAAAGAATCAATTGAATTTACTGCGTTAAAGCTTATGGCTTCGTGGTAGTTAGGTGATTTCTTCTAAGATAAATCACTAGTGCGAGTCTTTGTGATTGAGTCAAGCCGTGTTTTTACCTGGTGGTTAGGGTTTCCGTTTATGACGGGAATCCATTTATGACGAGTTTGTATTAAATACATGAGAACGGTTTGAAATCTAATCACAAGGAGACTTGAAAAAATTTGTTAAAAAATGAATTTGTAATAAACTAGATTTATCATTCGTGTGTTGCTGTAAGTATAGAAACTATTGCATACTTTGTAACTAGTTAAATTAATTATACCAGCTCGTGTATTACACGAGGTGTTTTAAAAAATAATATAATTAATAACTTCATTTATAATTATTCTTTATATTTTTAAGCTAAGTTTAAATTTAAACATATAAGTAATAATGTAACTTTTTAATAATACACTCGTGAAATAAGAATAAATTAATATTTACAATTATAAATAACAAATAATAAAGATTTAAAAATTATAAAATTATATTTTAAAATAAGATATATAATTAAAATCTTATTAAGTTAAAAAAAAGATTTATAATTTTGATATTTAATTATATAATTTAATTATTTAAAATCGTTAATATTTAATAGGAGATATGGTTTGGTAATCAATAGGAGATAAAGACGAGAAAATTTTGATGAGAGTAAATGTAAGGATGATATTTGTCATTGAAATTTTTTATTTATTATATAGTAGATTCTATGAAATAAGGGGTTGTTTGGTTTATCTCTTAATAAGGTCTGAATGGTAAATTGTCTGAATCGCACAGATACAGACTGTTTGTTTGAAATCTCTGAATGGTAAAAATGTCTGAATCGCTGAGAGATTTACCTTAAAAAATATCTTATTCATCCAGCCTTCTACACAAGTCTTTACCATCCAGACACTTATTCATCCAACACCTAATAAAACAGTTTGAACCAAACAGCCCCTAAGTGAAACGTGTTTAATAATGTTTCTTAAAAAGCATAATTTGTTAGGGCATGAGTTACATCGATTTTGAGTTGGGGTTTGTAAGTTCTGTCACGTAGACAGTGACTGTACTCACACCTTAACTCACACAGGGGGGAAGGGAGGAAGGGGTATGCTGGTTGTGAGTTGGTGTGTGTGTATATATATAGAAAGATGGTCATTTGAGAACTAATTGGGTTTCAGAACTTTAGAGAACCATTGTAAGCCACTAGTTTATATATATGGAAACCCCTCCCATGAATTATAGTGGTCCCCACCTGAAATTAATGGTTGAGATTTGGTTCTAAAAAAAAGTTCTTATTTGAACCTAAACATATAATATATATATATATATATACTATTTTTTTAACATTAAAACATTGTATTTTAAATAAATAAAAAACCATTTCATTAGAACATAAAAAAATATTACATCAAACAAAAGAAAAAAAAAGGACAAAAAAAAATTGAAACAAATGTCAAACTACTCCAACGAACGCTCATAAATATACTCAATCAAATCCGCTTTTAGGTGATTATGGATCTCTCGGTTTCGTATTTCCATATGTATAGCTCGCTTTTGGTCCTCGTGAAACAGCTCATAGGTCGTATCTAACTCCGACTCGTTAAATTTACAAAACATTTTTCTCGTCCTCGAGAGTCTTATTGTGTAAAATTACACAAGCATACATCACGTTCTTTATTTTATTTTGATATCATTGTAGTGTCAGATGCTAAACGATAAGCTACTTACCCTTCAAAGGACCAAACGCTCATTCAATATCTTTCTCAGGGGCATCATGAGTGGCTTTGTAGGTTTTACCTCTCACACCCTCCAGATAAGTAAAAGAATTTACTATGGTGGAATATTCAAGATAAATTCTATCTGCTACATAATATTCACGTTTATATGTCACTCCTCGTAGTTCAAATGAGGAGTTAGGCTCACGTCCCTTTATGTTATGGTTGAAAATCGGTGATTGACCCAAAACATTGATGTAGTTATCTGACCCCACAACACTAAAACGTGCATGCCAAAACCACATGTCATTTGAAGCAAGGACTTCGAGCATAATGGAAGGATGACTGTGATTAACAAGCATAAACTGACCTCACCACGCATTCAGGTAAATGTACCACTCCCAATGCGTTCAAACAATGCTACCAAGCATTCCCCGAAAACTTCGTTTATCTTCATGGAATTCGTACAATTGTTGAATGTCGCTTGCAATAGCTTTTATAAATATTTTCTCATATACAACCGTTGTATACCTTTAGAAGGCTTTTGAATACAAACCCTCATCGTACGATCGGACATCTTAAAATACTCAACAAACGAATCCCCCGATGACCGTACGCCATTTGATGAATGACGGCGATGCACTTTGACAAAGCGGTAAAACCAATCCTACCCCTAGCATTCACACTATGTGGAAACCACGCACATCCCTCTCAAGATCTTGAACTATTTTAAAAAATAGTGTCCAGTTCATACGAAATCGTCGGTGAAACATTTAAGCGAATATGTTGGTTCCCCTTTGGTGGTAAAATAATATTTTACAAGAAGATTGTGTATGGATTCACGGTCACGGTTAAGACGGGTTCTTCGGGTCATGGTTTGTTTAGCGCATGAGTTTAGCCATCTTTGAGCACTGAAGACGACAACTCGAAAGAACATAGCATTGGCATCATCGAACGATGAAGATGAGTCCGAGAAATTCATGGTTTAGAGAGAGAATTTTAGAGATGGGGTGAATTATTGAGTGATTTTGTTTGTGAAATGTATGTGTTAAATGTTTGTATATCCATTTTTACAAAGCATTCATAACTTTCACACAAGACATTATTTTATAAAAATAAATTACACCATAAAAACAGACGTTTTTTAATCTTCAAAACGCGTACAATGTTGCTATATATAAAATAATATAAATACTCTTCAAGTTTTCTATTGCATCCTTGTGTCTTTTTTTATCGTCATTATGTCTTTTTGTTTGTCATTATGACTTTTTACTAGTCATTGTGTTTTTCTTAGTCATTGTGAATGGATTCACGGTCACGGTTAAGACGGGTTCTTCGGGTCATGGTTTGTTTAGCGCATGAGTTTAGCCATCTTTGAGCACTGAAGACGACAACTCGAAAGAACATAGCATTGGCATCATCGAACGATGAAGATGAGTCCGAGAAATTCATGGTTTAGTAGAGAGAATTTTAGAGATGGGGTGAATTATTGAGTGATTTTGTTTGTGAAATGTATGTGTTAAATGTTTGTATATCCATTTTTACAAAGCATTCATAACTTTCACACAAGACATTATTTTATAAAAATAAATTACACCATAAAAACAGACGTTTTTTAATCTTCAAAACGCGTACAATGTTGCTATATATAAAATAATATAAATACTCTTCAAGTTTTCTATTGCATCCTTGTGTCTTTTTTTATCGTCATTATGTCTTTTTGTTTGTCATTATGACTTTTTACTAGTCATTGTGTTTTTCTTAGTCATTGTGAATGGATTCACGGTCACGGTTAAGACGGGTTCTTCGGGTCATGGTTTGTTTAGCGCATGAGTTTAGCCATCTTTGAGCACTGAAGACGACAACTCGAAAGAACATAGCATTGGCATCATCGAACGATGAAGATGAGTCCGAGAAATTCATGGTTTAGTAGAGAGAATTTTAGAGATGGGGTGAATTATTGAGTGATTTTGTTTGTGAAATGTATGTGTTAAATGTTTGTATATCCATTTTTACAAAGCATTCATAACTTTCACACAAGACATTATTTTATAAAAATAAATTACACCATAAAAACAGACGTTTTTTAATCTTCAAAACGCGTACAATGTTGCTATATATAAAATAATATAAATACTCTTCAAGTTTTCTATTGCATCCTTGTGTCTTTTTTTATCGTCATTATGTCTTTTTGTTTGTCATTATGACTTTTTACTAGTCATTGTGTTTTTCTTAGTTATCATGTTTTTCTTATTGAAAATAATAGAAAGACAAATTTTGTCTTACTTTCAGGTCATTATGTCTTACCCAAAAAGTATTTTTTTAATCTAAACCATCAATTAAATTATAATAACAAATCTTATGTCACAATTCCTTCTTAGGCTTTTTAGATTAAATAAATTTATTAGAATAACCTAACTCAAATATTTAGATTTTTTTTAATTGACCGATGAAGCCCAACAGTAACATTTTTGCCTGTTGCAAACCCACAACCTCTTCTCCACGCCGTGAGAAAATCCACATCCTCACTCACGCCATGTGGGGGTGGTGTTGCCTAGCATGAGTGGCACTCACTCCCTCACCCACACACCCATACGACATACCCTTAAATTTGTTTGTAATAGTCAAGTCACATTTCAACCCTACAATTTCAGGGGGGGGGGGGGGCACTATAATTCATGGGAGGATGGATACATGTAAATAAACTTGTGGCTCAAATTAGTTCTTTTTAGTTCTCAAATCAAATTGATTCTCAAATGATCATCTCCCTATATGTATATATATATATATATTTTTTTTATATTTTATCCATGTTATACCAACCTCACACCATTTTTACTATTGTTAATAATATAAGAATAGAATGAAAAAGTTAAAAAAAAAAAAACAGGAGAGAGAGAGAAAAGGAATTGAGATTGTGGGTGGTAGCCGCAAGAAAAACACGACCTCCACCATGGTTATAATGACGTTTTCACACCCCCCACATTATTCCCCATCACCACCATATATAATGTGAATACCATTGCTGTTCCAAAAGAAAAAAAATGTGACTACCATTACAAGGAGCCTCAATTAGCTTATTAATCCATATGAGATTTTTACAATTTAATATGAAACATTCTTTAATATCTGACTTAATTAAACAATTCTTTTATAAGCAGGTCACTAGAACATTAACCAAATTATTAGGGGCAACTTTATGGAACAATAACCAAGTTTAAGTTTAGATTGTTTCATTAAAGTCACCCAATCTTCTTCTTCTTCTTTTTTTTTTTATCTCTTTAAAGTAGTAAAGTTCATCTACTATTTTAAATACTAGCTCATTTCTAGGTTATCATGGTACCACTAATTTTTTTAGTTTAAAATGATTATGTAAATTATTTAAGTTAGTGACAACATTCTTTTTCTTTTTTTAATATTAATTAAAAAACATTGTCAAACAATATAGAAAAAACAAACTAGTAGGACTTATCCTAATGGTATTGAGAATGAAGTTAGAGTTTGAGGTGGCCCCTTCAAGGTCCCAAGTTCAAATCGACTCCAGGGGAGAGAGGGCTCACAATAGGTGAGTTTCCTTCAAAATTTGTGTATTTCATATCGTGTCGCGCAGTTTAACATATCGTTAAACTCACGAGTCGACTGCAGTTAAAAATTTTGAAAGGTCCCCGTGGAGTTGCTCACCGCACCACCACCGAATCAAGTGCAGCGATGGCCTTGCGCCAAACCGCATCCACGTCGGCCTCCCCGCGGTGTGCGGTAGAGGCATTGTGACTATCCTAATAAAAAAAATAAAAATTGAAAGTTTTAGTTACCAACTAATATAATTTAGATTATTAATCGTATTCACCTTTTATAAAATAGGTAAAGATTTTAAAAGAAAAACTAGATCGTATATCAGTATTAATCAATAATCATCCCTTTTTTTTATGCTTTAACACAAAGATCATTATACACATTATTTTAAAGTGCAATAACTATTCATTCAATAAAGTTCGAGATTAAAAGAATTTAGTATTTTAAGACACGCGATTATTATATTTATATTTTAAGGATTCTTGATCGTTAAGTAACGTATCCTACATTTTCAAAATTAATATCAATTTCTTTCCCTCTCTCTATGAATTCATATTCCAATTTTTATTCCTATATAAAACAAAGTAAAATTTGTTCGAAATCGTAACTTCTATACCTTATAATGTTACGTTACATGACAGTCTATATAGATACCACACGATAAGAATTAAAAAAAACTTATTTTTGTTTTCTATTCAAATATAACACATGATTTTGCTATATGTTATACAAGTACCACTCTACTCGTGAGCTATCTGAGCCGGGCAAATTTAAATAAGAGTAAACTTCGTTTTTACTTTTTAGTCCTCAACGTTTGCACATTTTAATAATTTTAGTCCAAACTTTTTAAAAATCTCACTTTAGTGTCTCACATTTCATTTTTTTTTTCAATTTTGGTCTCAACGTTAGACTGCCCTCATGTGGTCCTCACATGAGGTGTACTTTTGTCATTTTCGTTTGTTTTAACTCATACTTTGAAATAAACGGAAATAACAAAAATACCCCTCACATGGGGACCATGTGAGGGCAGTATAACGGCTCTTTAAACGGTTGTTAACGTTGTAACCAAAATTGAAATGTGCGACACTAAATTAGGATTTTCAAAAAGTTGGGACTAAAATTGTTAAAATGTGCAAACGTTGGGGACAAAAAACGTAGTTTACTCTTTAAATAATAATCAAGTTTTAGTCATAAGGGTTATGTATCATTTTCTTCATTCGGTTTTTAATATCAACAACCATATTAGTTTTTTATTTCTTTCATTTCAATCCACTCAACCAAATTTAAAATATTAATAAAAAAATGAGTTGAGGTACTTTAATTAACATGACAAAGAAATGAAAAACTTGCGGGGAGAAAAAATGGAATGCGTGGGGCAGTCCACAAAATCTCAAAACTTGTGTAGAAATGAGGACGGGCCGAGCGATGTTTCACGTGTGGCCACACAACCACATTAGCACCCTTGCGTTAGAACTCGATACCCCTGACCTAAGGCTAGCATTTATATAATTTTGATTTAATTATATAATTATTATACATTACATAAAATTAATACTTTGTATATACAATTATGATAATATAAATTAAATGATAATATATACAATTAGACTACAAACAATTTATATAAATAAAATAACTACATAAATTCCAACATAATCGATAATTCGATCCGAGTTGGAGCTTAGGGCATGAGGGTATACTCATGCCATGTTAAAGGTTAACACGCGCCACATAGGCGCTGACTGGATTCTTAACACCACTTAACCAGTGGCGGCTCCAAAAATGCAAAAACAAGATCGGGCCCTAGGCGAAAATAAAAACCGGGCCCTTATAATATAAAGAAAAAAAAAAGGGAGTGGGTAGGATTTGAACCGGGGACCTCTAGGTTACACCTTTATATTAGTACCATCTGCACCAATGACTTTTTTGTTTTAATTTCAAACTACAATATATTAATACACAATTTGATGTATATATATATAACAACATATTACAAAACTTCCGGGCCCCTTAAAATCCCGGGCCCTAGGCGGTCGCCGTTCCCGCCCCCCCTCATAGCCGCCCATGCACTTAACATAAACAGAGTATGGGTGGTGTGGTGTGGTGAGGTGTGAAGATGTGAATGGGTGGGTTTTTAAAGCTTTTGGATGTGTGTGTGATTGTGTGTGTTCGGCGGCGTCAAAAATTTGGCGCAACAAGTTGGCGGTGGTTGGCAGAGGTGGGGGGTGGTCTTGGCGGCGTTAAGGTTTGCCACCTCATGGTTGGCGCCGTGATTTCACACCCATACCGGCAGGGCGGAACTAGAAAAGTTTTTGAGGGGGTCCACAATATTTTTTTACGGAGTCACTAGTTTTAGATGTTTCAGTTTCATATAAACGTACATAAAGAAATTTGGTCTAAAACTTACTAAATAGCTTTTAATGCAGGCGCGTGTTGCGGCACGATATTGCGAGTAAAGAAAAAAATAACCGATTAAAAAAGCTCTACATGATTTGATAAAAAAATTATATACCATAAGTCTGTAACATTGACAACGATATAATAGTAAAAAATATCAATAAATGGCTATAAATGAAGAGAAAAGAAAAAGTAAAGCGTGAAAAAAATAATATGATAAAATGTTTGTCAATTAAATAAAGTTTATATTTTTATATATTTGTAATATTTTTTATAAAAGGGGTTTAAGATGAATGTATTTAAAAACAATAAGTTTATAATAAAAGTAAATAAAAAAGAGGTGGAAAATGAAGTACCCTCATTACTCTTCTCATTTATAGCAATAAAATTAATGAGGACAAGATTTGAATTTGCACCACTTCAAAATCAAACAAGGGATTATCCACTAGGCCAGTTACTTGTTTTATTTCATTTTCACAAAATAGATATTTATTAACTCCTCTTCACAATTTTTTTATAAAAAACGTTCACATAATTTTCACTTTGCGTACGAGGTTGAGGGGGTCCACGGGAACCTCTGAGCCTAATAAGGGTCCGCCCCTACATACCGGGTGCCCTTAAAAAATAATGTTTTAGATTGGCTGAATTCTAGCTCTGGTTTTCTTAATTAGATAAAACAAGTAGAGCTCTCTTGTATAAAAACAACATAGCTAGGCTCTTTTACAAGATAAATTATTAATGATATATAACAAAAGCCAAAACTTTTGGATAATTTTGATTCTAAAATGTTCACTTTAAGTCCTTTTCCGGTTAGGAAGAGATCAATTGTAACCTACGTATGCAAGTGCAAAGCACATGGATTATTCCGTCCAAGAGTATACAGATTAGAGAGGACCATATATTTCCTTTAGTTTCGTTTACTTTTGAGTAGTTGTACAAATAACAATGAATGTTTTTTTTTGCTTAAAAGTAATCCATTTTAAATTAAAATATCATATAAAAATAACTAATTTCCAGTTTTATTTTATATAGATGTGTGAAACTCTGATATGACACAAACCTAATCTGAAGTTTGCGGGTTCGGGATTAATATAAACGAGTTCAGATCAACTTCGGGTTGAACCTGCAAACCAACCTAACTAAACGAGTTGTATTAATATATATAAACTTGTTAAGTCATCAGGCTACGATGAATGACACTAAGTCATTGTTTTGAAGAAACGAGTTCGGATCATCTCTCTTACTGATCAAATGTTGTTCCAAGCACTAAGACAAAATTAGATGACACGTCTTAGGTTGGATTGCCAAAACCATTCGATATAATGTCTAATGCAAGATATGAGACTACACATGAGAAGTTTTTTTGTACCCTATATAATGAATAGTGAAGATAATAAGTGTAATGATTATGTTGATCTAAGAAACCTCTAAAAGTGTTGCTTATAACCAGTGGCGAATCCAGAAATTTTTTTATGGGGTTTAGAACTTTTCAAGGGTCGATTATTTATCACTAAATATTATTTTTTTCTCTGTTCGATTTGGGTCGGGTTGGGTCGGATCGAGTCATATTAACATATTTAAATCCAAATCAAGTAATTGACCGACAAACTAATATAAAATTAATAAAATATTTGACCAACAATCTAGTATTCCGGCAAAAAACCAACATTCTATCATTCTAAAAATTTAGCAATTAATCAAATTATCAAATAATAAAGTAAAACTTCAATTTTTTTACCTAAACAAAAGACTTGAGGCTCTTTGGAATCTAATTCAGAAGAGGGGCGACAGCGATGGAAAAAGACTTTGGCTGTGTTTGGCGCACTAGCTGAAAAGCTAGCTGCTAGCTGATAAGCTAGCTGTTAGCTGATAAGCTAGCTGACAAGCTAGCTGCTAGCTGATAAGCTAGCTGCTAGCTGATAAATTATAAGCTAGCTGATAAGCTAGCTTATAAAAAATAACGTTTGGTAAAAACTAGCTGATAAACTAGCTTAAAAAAATAAAATGACATAAAAGTACATGTCATAAATTTAAATAAAGATATTTATTTATAAGTTAGGGAAGGGTAAAATTGGAAATATTATAAAAGCTAGTTGAAAAGCTAGTTGAAAAGCTACTCCAACTAGCTTTTCAAAAGCTAGCTTATAAGCTAGCTTATAAGCTAGCTTTTTGACGTTACCAAACGGGGCTTTTAAAAAAAGCTAGCTTATTAAAAAAGCTCCGTTTGGTAACGTCAAAAAGCTAGCTTATAAGCTAGCTGATAAGCTAGCTTATAAGCTAGCTTATGGCGCGCCAAACACGTCCTTTAAAGTTTTAAATTATTTTTTCTTTGTGTTGGTCTAATCAAAATTTCATTGGGCCTTCTAAAAATTTCATGGGGGTCGGTATCAAAATTTATTGGGGGTTGGTCGGGATTGGATTGTACATACCCTACTACTAAAAAAATTAATGGGGTGCGGCCGAATCCCAACCCACTAAGGTGGGTACGCCACTGCTTATAACTTGTTTAGGTGGGGAAGTGGTAGAATTTTGAAGTAAAAGAAGTTGGAGGAGAACCAATAGGAGTGTGCCACACAGGAGAGAGAAAAAGAAAGAATTTTAAAGAATTTTGAGTGATGGTGGTGAGGATTGTGAAGAATTTAGGTTAATATATTTTAATGTTTTTATTTATTTGTTTTTTAATTTATATATTAAAAAAACACACTACATTTATTAAAAAAACACTTTTATTTAAAAAAACATTACATTTATTTAAATAAAAAAAGACATTACATAAATTAAATAAAAACTTACTTATTCGTAGAAGTTGACGCCCGTTGGAGATGGTCCCTCATTATCGTCCAAACCTCGACATGTGGAAAACCCTTTTCGTCATGTACTTTGCGGTACTCGTGTAACGCCTTAAACATGAAACCCGATTCAAGATCCGCAAGTGTAGCTCTTCGTTCAATCTGGGAGTACACATCTTCGAACTTGTTAATTTTTGAGTTCATTTTTCTCCACCTCGCGTTCAACTGGTCTTTGGTTTTGATGGTACCACCAAGTTTCTTGTTGAAGTGCTCAAACACTTGACCCCAGAAACTAAGTGGCTTTGAGTGACTATCCTTATCATCGGTGACGTGCACCCAAACATTAGCCAACGCAATCTCTTCTTCCAGAGACCATGGGTGAGCCATATGGAATAAATTTTAGGTGTAAAAAAGAGTGAAAGAAGAGAGTGAAAATTTGTGGGGATTTTTGGTATAGTGGTGAGCATATATATAGTGTTAATAAATAAATTAATTTTTTTTTCTTTATATTAATGAAAGAGCCATTTTCTAACGTCTATATCAATCTGGCCCACACCAATTTACCCCGGCAAAAACTAACGGATTGGCAAGATTTGAGGCCGGCGCCGCTGACCAGCGGCGGTGTTTGCCGTCAAAGCCGCCGACGACGCGGCGAAATCTACGCCACTCCGTCCCACCTTATAACCAAGATCATCTCTAATCAATGGTTGAGAGAGAAAGAAATTGTCTATGGCTACTTGTACACTTGTGCTTCTATTTGAGAAATGTTAAAAGGATAGAAGGAGAGAGAAAATAAGAATTGACTATCATGACTTTGTATTTATACGGTTATACCCTTCTATTGGAGAATGTCTAAGGAAGTGACCAACTTTATGATAAACTCAACGTCTTATGATAGTTTACATTTAATGAAAACCATTTCAACACACATAAAAAAGTTGCATTAAGCCTTGAGAAATGAGAATGTCTTATTACATGACACAACACCCTGTCAAGTGTCACTTGAATGTTGCCTTAGTTGTCTAACGCTAGCTATCATTTTATAAGAATGTTAAACACTTTTTGAAAGTGTCACCCATGTTTTGTAAGGCTAAACGTAGTGGGGCGTTTTTGGGCTCCATAACGTCCCATAACGCCCCACATAACGCCCCGCCCCACTACGCTGGGGCGTTATGGGGCGTTATGGAGCCCAAATTCGCCCCGGGCGTCAAGGGTATAACGCCGGAGAAATATTAAAATTTCGAGATATAGCCGTTGAACGGCTATATCAACGGTATAATTTTTTTTTTTTAATTTTCAATTTTTTTAAATACACTCTCAAACTATATATATATCTCCCACAATTTATAAACTTTCACACACCACCTCAACTCAATTCTCTCCTTCTACTTCTCATCTTCTATATTTTTTAAAAATGTTCCCCAACCAACCCAACAACCAACCCAACAACCAACTCAACTCTCGACCTAATACCGGGGAGAACGAACCCGATCAAAACCTTTGGCAAATGTTTATGAACATGCCTCCCCCTCAATTCCCGTCAATGAACCCCGCCACTCAACCTTTCCCGAACCAATTCTCAAACATGAACCTTTACTCTCAAGGTTTTGCCCAATTCTCCCAACCACAATTTGGAGGTTATCCACCTCAACCATTTCAAGCTTCTCCAACCCCACGACCTTCTCCAACCACAATTTGGTACCTTTAGAATGTAACTTTATTTTATATATTCTAAGTGCTAAGACCTTATCATTTATCTTACCAAACTATGACAGTACTTGAAATAACACTTTTCATTTATCTCACCAAACTTAAAATTTAAAAACATTTTTACAACGCACCATTCATTTATTCAACCTAGTGTCATGTTCTTAATCTCCCACCATACAAGTGTAACACACTAACACCTATCCCTTTATGAAGATTTAAAGAAATTCAAGATGGATGGTTAATGCTATGCTTCCATTAGTGTTGAACACATGCAAATAATACAAGAGAAACACAAGGAGATAATAGAGAGTAAGCTAACTAACTATAGTGGCTAAGCTATAAAGATATACATTAATACATTTGAATTTACATTATATGAATAAATATGACGGGTTATTACCATTGGGGTGTCCAATGGAAAGAGGTTTTGTCTTTTGAAGAGGTTAGGGAGGGGGGAGTGGTAGAATTTTGAAGATTATGAAGATTGTGTTTAACCAATAGGAGAGTGCCATGCAGGAAAGAGAAAATGAAAGAATTTTGAAGAATTTTAAAGATTTTATAAAGGGAGTGGTAGAATTTTAAAGATTGTGTGTTTAATATATATTTATTGGTGTTTATTTTTTTTAATTAAAACAAATAATATTAACTAAAACACTTTTATTAAAATAACACATTACATAATTCATTAAAATCTATAAAAAACGTACATAAAACTAAATAAGACAACGATTATTAAAAAAAAAACTAAAAATCACACTCCCAACCATATTTGGCCGCGATCGTTCGTTTTTGGGCAAGTTTGATTCAAAACCCGTGGTCGAATTTTTTTCCGATTTGGGTTCGGGTTTGGGTTGCGTTTACCTCGACCTTTGGAGGAGCTCGTACCACGATCCATTGTGAGTTGGTGTTTAAAGATGTTGAAGAATGAAAATTGAAAATATGAAAGTATGGAGAAGATGATAAAGGAATGTGTGTGTATAAGTGTGTGTCTATGTTAAGTAAATTGATTAATTTTTTTTTTATTAAATTTGCCGTTATCAACGGTCAAAAAGAGGAAGCAAACAAAATCATGCAATGGCAACATCTTACCGAAAAACGACGCTTTTGCCAATGCCGAGGGTGTGGCGGCGGAGTTGCCGCACACGCCGGCGGCGCCGCGGCGAGTTTGCCGCACGACTCCCCTGCCTAAAAGTTTAAACCTTACTTTGATCATTATAAAATATTAAATGTTTGTCATTAAAAAAAACTTATAGGGGTTATCATTAATTAACATGTTTGTTAACCCTTTATAATAAAGATTTCACATCAAGACTACATTTCCAATTTCCAAGTTGAGACAACACTTTTTCTTTAAAAAAAATCGAGTGCCCATGTGATACTTTTAATATGTATTCACTCTCTTATTTTTAAAAAAGTATAATATGTATATTTCTTTAAATTATAGCAATAATAAATATCATAGGTCACATAATACTATATTTTGAAGAACTTTTTCAATATGAATACAAGTACCATAAAATGCACAAGTCAACACAAAAAGTAGCCAACAACAATTTAAGAGAGTACTGAAATCCTATTCACGTCATCACGTGGATGTTTGATTTGATCACATGCCAAAAACAACGTGATATCATTTAATGTAACTAGAAACAAGATATGAACCAACTAGTTTATTTTGTTTGAAATTTTGATGAAAAAATAGTGAAAAATGAGTTTTTTACTAAGTTGTAAAAAATAAGTTTTTAATTAACTACGTATATAAATAATACATGTAAGTGAGGTTAATGTAGCTGATAATTTCTAGGTTTGTTTACTACGTTGTGAGAGCCTTCCAACGCAACAATTCATTCTTAAAACGAAGCTAAGATGATTGAGATATCGATACTCAAAGTTAAGGATTTAAAGTTGTGAAAGCTGCAACCATCAAATTGTACAACTTGAACAATGGGCTCAATGACACCAATATTTTTCCACTAGCTATCCATTAACCAACACCGAATACCAAACCTAAACAAATTATTCCTTATATCTTGTCTAAAATAATTCCTCATGCACATCCAACTATAAGTAAGTAACCAGCCTAATATGAACTCAACTTCTCATGATATATTATGTTTTGTGAAAGCCAAAACAACGTATACAAAAGGTTGCATTCAGTTTTAACAATGTTACCTTAATTCGTCTGTTTATAATACCATTTTATAAGGATAAATATTCAATGAGTTCCAAAAGTGTCACCCATGATTTACTGATTTACAAGTTTGTTAACTTTAAATTGTAACTTTGTTTATACTCAAGTCAAGTGTAACAACTCTTCATATACCTCACCAACATTTGGCAGTACTTTAAGTAGCACTTTTCATTTGTCCATCCCACCAAACAAAAAAACATTTTTACTTTAAGCAACACTTTTTATTTATCCCACCAAACTATAAAAACATCTTTACGTATTAAGCGTCTATTTTCATGTTAATACACCAACATATATATTTTTTTAGTTTTCAAGTGCAAATGAAACAATTTTAATATGCATTCACGCTTTTAAACTCAAAAACTATAATATATTAATATTCATTTAAATCATACAAATATCATAGCTATGTAATATAACACTGACCAAGGGGCATTTGTCCCAATGGTATGGGGATGAAGGTTAGAGCTTGGGGACCTTGAGGTCTCAAGTTCAAACCTGACTAAAGGGGGTTTTTCTCAAGTGGTGAGTTTCCTCCTTGATGGTGTTCCTGGGTGAGCCAAGCCTGGAGTGTCAAAATCAGTATGGACGGTTGCAATCCCGTCTCAGGAATGCTCACTTGGGTAATGGAGATTTGGGGAGTAGTTCCAAACGCCGTTCAAAAAAGGTAATATAACACTGTACTTTTCCAATACGAATACAAGTGCCATAAAATGCAAAAGTCAACACAAAAAGTAGCTAACAACAATTTAAAAGAGTAGTAAAATCCTCTTCCACGTGGCTTTTTGATTCGATCGCATGCCAAAGATAACTTAATATCATTTTGGAATTAAGTATTAACTATTAAGTAAGGGTGGGGGTATGGTTGCCTAAGGCAACATCTTGAATCATAAAAATAACCAATCATGTTGCGCCAACATGAGAGAGAAAAAATACGCCTAAATGATGTTATGGTGGTGGGTATGGTTGCCTAAAGATGTTTAGGCATACTTCGGCAAGTTGGAGGAGGTAACAGTAAAAAAACGGCTAGTTTTGGTTCTCCAATCTTCGGCAAGTTTTCGCCGAAAGAGGTGGTGTAACTCGCCGATGCCGAAGATGCCGCTGGGAACGGTATGGTCGCCGAGCTCGCCGAGATTGAATGCCGAGGGGTATGCCGAGACATACACCTCACCCTAATAGAACAAACTATCATGCACCCAAACTACAATAATCAATACAAGGAAACACATATTGAAACGAACAAAACTTAGCAAACAAAGACGATGAAATTTACATTTGCACCGAACAATAAGCCACTTTTCCTAATTTATGCGCAAAGAAATGTTGCAATTATCAACCCAACTTTTTAGGTAAATTGGATTTTAATAATCCAAACTATAATCCATTGGCCGATAATAATCAAAACTATCAGTTTGGGCAGCAGAAGTCCCAACTTTCATTTCCGTTATCAAGAGCAATTTTAATAGCATAATCATCATACATTTACACTTGATTTTTGGCTCGTAATGATGAATCTGAACAAAATAAGGAAGCATAAAAGAAAAAAACAAACGAAAAACAAGTGTAAATCATGTGTAAATGTATCATGTTTCGGGACTAAGACTGCTCCTGATAACGAAAATGAAAGTTGGGACTCCGTGATTCTCCATCGAGTTCCCCTCGCGACCACGCCTCTGACCAGTACCGTGTCCACAGCCCAAGCAACACCTCCAACTGACCATCTGCTTCAGCCCTACACCGAGCTCCCATAACTAATCGAAATCAGGGTTTGTTCTTTCTCTAAAGATCAGAAATTGGGGGATTTGACTAGCAAATTGCTTTAGTACTTGTCAGTTGTCACATTCGTAATTATATGTTTGTATTTTGTATAATTTATGGGCAGTTACTAATCATAACTATGTTGCTCTTCAACTTTGTCTGATATGTTTGCTTGATGTTAATGCAAGTTTATGGTGTGGTTGTTACTGTTGAAACAGACAGACATGTTGCACAACAAATGAAGAGGCTGAAGGTTAATTAGGTGTCAGCGAATGAGTACCTAATGAGTGTCTCCGAATGAGTGGCGAATGAGTTCATTCGGCGGATGAAATCATTCGGTGGCAAGGCTCATTCGGCGAATCGGTAGACATATAAATACTTGCTCATTTTCTTCATTTGTCAAGTTTGTTCATTCTGAGAGGAGTGGTTCATTCGGTGAGGTCTGTACTGTCTCCGATCTTAGAGAGGATAGGTCATGCTCGACCTCTCAAAGCTTAACGATGTAAACTCTTTCGGTAATTTAATCATTCGGCTCTAATAATAATACCGACAAGCTTCCGTCTGTAATATGTTGTGTATTTGACACAGAAACGATCCTCTCATGATTTTACAACTGGTATCAGAGCCGTTGGTTCAATTCCAACTCATTATATGATTATGGACGTTAAACAGAAGAGAATGTTGCAAGAAATTCGTTAAAACAACAAATCTTGACGAAGTTATGCACCAAAGTATCTCATTCGGTGAGCCACCGAATGATCATTCTGGCTACTGAATGGGGATTGCGTTCATTCGGCGATACATCTTCATGTGGCCGAATGAAAATGGTTTTCATTCGGCAGACAATCTTCTTCCGACCGAATGAAGTGGATGTTCATTCGGCAGGCGATCTTCAAACTCATCTTTACCGAATAAGATATGATCGAGCGAATGAAAATTTATCAGCATCGAGTGATCTCATTCACGGAATGAGTTCATTTGCTAGTTGCTTCATTCGTTCCTTCATTTGGCAGTTCAATTTCTCACCTAATGAGTTCATTCGGTAAAGTCATTTTCTGCTAATTGGGTGGAAGGTTCTCTCATTGATTGGTTCGTTCGCATCAACATCAATCATTTAATTCACGGTGTTGATTACTACTCAGATGAGATGATTTGGGATTTTCAAGAAATGTAAATCAGTTACTGGCTTTTCCTTTAATTCAGTAATTGTGGGCAGTTTTTAAAGATGTGTTCTGAAGACAAGAGATAATAAAGTTTGTGGGGTAATCATGGTTTTTGATGAGGAACATTGATTCAAAAACAGCGTTGTGATTACAAATGATGTGTTTCCACCATAATTCAAGATTAAAAAGTTGAAATACCTTGACGATTTGGTTGTCAATTGTATTGATTTCAGATTTTGGATACTCGGTTCACTGTATCGGGGGCATACGAGATGATGAATTTTTCAAGATTCTGATGCTAGTGAAATCGATCAAGAAGATTGAATAGTTCACTTGTTTAGGGGGGGGGGGGGGGGAGGGGATGAGGGCGAACCGATATGTCAAAATTTTTAGTTATCGATTGGATCTCTCTGTGATATGCACAATTTTTATGTAATTTCAAGGTGATGTTCGCACGAACTAATATGTCATATACTCGTCATTGTTCGTTTTTACTTGTCATTTGTGTCTTTTAGTTGATTATTGTGTCTTTTTTTTAAATGATAAAAAGACACATTGTGTCTTAACTTCAGATCATTGTGTCTTATGTTTTAAGCCATTGTGTAATATGTATTATCATTGTGTCTTATATTCGGATTATTATTTTTTTTATTTTATTCAATTGTGTAATATGTATTTGTCATTGTGTTTTATGTTTAAAGTTTAAACTCATTCAGGTTATTTTGTCAAATACTCGTCATTGTGTCGAGTTTTGATACTATGACGAGTATTTGAGACAATGACGCACTAAGAAATCGAAAGAGTGATTTTTTTAAATTTTACATATACCAACTTTGTATGCATTTAAAATTAAAAAAAATGTTCGTTTTTATGGTATAATTTTTTTTTAAATTAATGTTGTATGTAAAAGTTATGAAGATTTAAAAAAAATAAAAAGTTGATAAAAAGTTAACAAAAATGACTAAGACTAAAATACCCCATTTTAAAAATTATCAAAAGACTTTTTGTTGCATGATCACTTCTTAGCATTCTTATAATACAACTTTTTGCTTGAGTTTTTCCCTAAATATTATTACTTCCGATTAGTGTATAACAACATACCGTAATTTTTTTTTAACAGCTAATTTTTTCACCAAATATCATCAACTTTACACTTGTAGAGATTTAAACCCACAATCATTTACTTGGAGCTACAAGCCATGGGTAACAACATACCGTAATTACTTAAATAATTGCCTAATATGTATATTTACCAAAACTAGCTAATACACAATTATGCAATGAATTATAGAAGTAGCTAACGATGTTCCCGTGAACAACCTTGAGGAGTTGAGGGACTCATTTCTATTTTATTCCTAAACTCTCAGATTCCAAATACTTTTCTTAAATTTTCAAAAAAAAAATGTAAATCACATCCTAACATAAAACATAAATAAATTACTATGTGACTCAAGTTCTAATCCAAGGGGAGACAGTTTTACCCCATGTGGTCCTAGAAGAGGATTTCTGCCTGAAGAAAGCTTCAGGAGGGGGGTGTCTTGGTTCTCACGGAGATCCGAGTAATCGACCTTGAACATAGCCCTACAAGAGTAGATTTACACGTGAGACCAATGTCGCCTAATCGATACCATTTCAAAAAAAACATAAAACATAAATGGTAACAATGTGAAATTGTTGATGAGGACAGTAGTACGTAGATATATCAAATTTAACCCCTATATTGTTTGTCTAGATCCTTAGCTACCCTAGCTATGTTTATTTCTTTTCCTATGCCTCTGATTAAAGTCAAATTTTCACCGACTGTACCCCAAAAAAGCCTGTTCCTTTTTGCTTTTAGTTCTTTGCTAAACCCTACAAAACACACAAACAAACACCTTCAGTGTGTGTGTGTGTGTGCATCATACTCCCTCTATATATGTACACACAACCATCAAGGATCCAAGAGAGACACAGGCCCATTAATTTGGTCAAGTTTTAATCCATTTGTCTCATAAAAAATGGTACTTTTTTGGGTGGTCATCTTTGTGAGTTTTGTGGGATTTGTGTCTTGCTTAATCTTGAACCATTTCTTGCCTTTGTTGTTCTTGAAAAATAAGAAACTTGGTGATCTTCCTAGAGGGTCTTTTGGATACTTGCCTCTTCTTGGTGAAACCCTAGCTTTTCTTAACCCTCATCCTTCAACCACAGTTGGTTCTTTTCTTCAAGAACATTGTTCTAGGTAACCTCATTTAATAATCTTCTTTTCAAATCAATCTCTAAACTTGCTAAAAGAAGTAAGATTCTTGATTGTACATTGAACTTCATGTTTATGAAAAGACACACATTTATAGCAAGAAAATATGTTGGAAACCCATCTATATTTTTTGTTATTTTCAGGTATGGCAAAGTGTTTAAATCTCATTTGTTCTTATCACCCACAATAGTTTCATGTGATCAAGAACTCAACTATTTCATACTGCAAAATGAAGACAAGCTATTTGAATGTAGCTATCCAACGCCTATCCATGGTGTTCTTGGGAAGATATCTATGCTTGTGGTTGTGGGTGATACCCACAAGAGGCTTAGAAATGTGGCCCTTTCTCTTGTCTCCACCACCAAATCTAAACATGATTTTCTCACCTACATTGAGAAAACCACCCTCCAGATTTTGGATTCTTGGAAAGACAAGAAACAAATCATCTTCTGTCAAGAAGCTAGAAAGGTTGGCATAAGTTTTTCTGTTTTTTTTTTTAATAATATTTATTCAACATTGTGTTAGTTTTTTAGTTTAATTTGATTACTGATTGATTAATTAACTAATTAGTTTATAATTTCTTTTTTCTCAGTTCACTTTCAATGTAATAGTAAAGCAAGTTCTAGGGTTAACACCAGAACAGCCACAGACTGCCAGAATTCTTGAGGATTTTCTCACTTTTATGAGAGGTTTAATTTCTTTTCCACTCTACATCCCAGGAACTCCTTATGCAAATGCAGTTAAGGTTTGTACTTCACTTGTTCTCCTTTACATATAATCATTCTTAATTTTTTCAAACAATAAAAAAAAAGAAAGAGAACTTCTCAGAGTCATGTTTTCAAATTTGAAGATAATATATAATAATATTTTCAGATAGTTTCACATAATTATCAAGATTCATTAAAGATTCAAAATTTTAGTTTCCAATGGGTTCTTAAATGCAAAATAGTGAAATACCAGCCCATTTGACTAAAAAATCAAATGCCCAAAATTTTAATTTCCAATTTGGGTAGAATACAAATTACAAAATTAATATATATGTATATACACACACATGTATAAAGAATGTAGAAAACATAATTATTATTATTTGCATCATTATTATTATCATCTTGGTTTTGTAAAAGGAAGAAGAGGCATGTACATGTGATGATGAACTTTGTGTTGGTGTCAACTTTACAGGCTAGAATCAGAATATCATCAAGTGTCAAGCAAATTATAAAGGAAAGAAGAAGAAATAATGTTATTTTTAATAATAATAATAATATTTGTGGGAATAAGAATAATAATTCCCAAAAGGAGAGTGATTTCTTGGAGATACTCCTAGGTGTTGATACCTTATCAGAAGATGAAAAAGTTAGCTTTGTTCTAGATGCTCTACTGGGTGGCTATGAAACTACTTCTATCTTAATGGCCATTGTGGTGCATTTTGTTGCCAAATCTCCAGCTGCACTTGAACAATTGAAGGTATAATTATTTTCTATGTCACTAAAAGTGTACTTTTGAAAGTCAAAATATGACTTGTTGACTTTCACAGTTGACATTGATTCATTTGACCAAATCCATTGATTTTAGACTTGAAATTCTGGTTTAAGTACACTGTGTGATCTTTCACGCCATAGCTTTGTTTCTAAAGCTTGGAAAATCCATGTCACTTTGAAGTTGAATTTAGTTTGTTTTTGACTCTCTAAAATCAGAATTATAGTTACTCCTTTTGAAATACTAAACTTGAATCATTATGTGTTATTGGTAGGTAGAGCATGCAAGCATCAGAAGCAAAAAGAATAAAGATGAGTTTTTGACTTGGGAAGACTACAAAATGATGACATTCACTCAAAATGTAAACTCACTTATTAGTTTAATTCTATTTCCAGAAAATTAAAAATCCAACATGAGTTTCTCTTTTTTTTTAAAATAATCTTGATATAGATTTTGGTAAAATTCAGTCTATGTTTATATGCAAAACAATTGTTTTTCCTTTTAGGAATATAATTAATTAAGGAGTAGGATATTTATACCCCGTCCCCTTTAAAATCAAATCTTGTCATATTTTCCCCTATGTAAATCAGTATTTTAAAAATGTTTTTTATATCAAAAAGAGTTTCTTTGTAAAAGATATATACGTAGTACTTTCTGTAAAAAACACAAAAATTTGTACTAGTATTTTTGTTTTTGCTAACTCATTTGGGTTATCGCCCACTTGTAAGGAACTTTGTTTTTTGTCATTTGGGTTGTAACCTTGTAGTATTAATATTTTTGCCAGTTGGTTTGTACGTAGCCAACTGATAAAAAGCTTTACTTTTTAAAGAAGACTTGGATTCAAAACCTAACCTGATGTCGATGTATTTATTAAAGTTATAGTTAGAAGTATATTATTAATGGATGTATTAGCGGTTGAAAAAATGTTTCTTTTAATTTAACTAAGGAAAGTTTAATAAGAATGCATGTCGGTAACCTAGTACTCACTTTACTTTTGTCAAACAGGTCATCAATGAGGCTCTTAGATATGGAAACATTGTCAAGTTTGTGCATAGAAAGGCTCTGAAAGATATCAAATTCAAAGGTAATTATATTATGTCTTCCATACCTTATTGAATCATCATAATTAAAAAAATATTATATTAATGTATATATAATATAAAATATTAAATATGTATTTTATACTCCTCCTTCATGACACATATATTATATTTTAACTAATATTCACACTTACTCTGTGTTGATTTTTTTTAAATAATGGTTTTTTTTTTTCTAAATCAATCAAAATCTATAAATAAATATCCGTGAGGTCAAAAAAGGTACTTCCATTATTCGATGTATATAACAATGATTCATGCATGCATGAGCCACTTTATGTATTTTTTAAGCTATATAAAATTATTGTTGATTATTTTTGTGGGTCTTTTTTTACATCAATTACTTAGTATTATTGTGTTTATCCAAATGCTGAAACTTAAAACATTTTTTGTATTTTATCGTCAGATTATTTGATACCAGCAGGTTGGAAGGTCCTACCAATTTTAAGTACAGTTCACTTGGACCCATCTATGCATTCAAATCCCCTGGAATTTCATCCATGGAGATGGGAGGTATTTCAATAAATTAACTAATATTATTTTCTTCAATTTCCAAATATATAAATATATATATAATGGTTGAGATTATAACCTCAGATGTACACAATGAACAAATCAAATTGTTACAGGGTCAAAAACAAAAAACAAAAAGCATTGTTGGCTTTTATGTAATTTTGTTATTTTAAAATTAAATAACTTCTATCTATTATATTATTTACTAAAAAAATATACGATATGAAATTAATATATATATATATATATATATATATATATATATTAACAATGAATTTTTAAAATATATATGTCTTGTACGTGATACCATGTGTAATTATATATATGCAGAGTATAATTTTATGCGTAATTATTCATATAAGTAGCATGATTTTTATAGACGTAGAGTAATAGAATATATGCCCAATTACTTATATACTTTCGTATATTATTTATAATTATTCTTTTATATATGAGTTGTATTTGTATTAATTCATGTACCTTGACGCCTTAGAGCGAATAAAACTAATTAATGGTTGAGATAATGAGATGATAACATGACACAAATACACAATGGAACAAATTAAATGGGTAGAGAGTCAAAATGAAAGAAAAAAAAAAACAAGCATTGTTAACTTTTATGTAATTTTATTATTTTTAAATTAAACAACTTCTATCTATTATATTATTTACTAGAAACTATTACCATAAAATCAAAAGTTTTGTTATCTTTAAGTTGTGTTAATGAATTTTTTAAACATATATTGTACAAAGTTGATGAATAACACTTTATGTTTTAATTACACACTTGTAGACACAAAGGCAAGATCAAACAAGCAAGAAATTTACACCATTTGGTGGAGGATCCAGATGTTGTCCAGGATCCGAACTAGCTCGGGTAGAGGTTGCATTCTTCCTTCACCATCTTGTACAAAATTTCAGGTGATTTTCAATATTTATCTAATTATTTTTAATATAAACGAAAATATATATGTATATGTATAAAACCAGGGGTAAAACCGTAAAATATTCCTTTTTTTTTTAAATGGTTTTGCAGATGGAGTGTGGAAGGCGATGATCAACCAATTGCATATCCATATGTAGAGTTCCCAAAAGGTCTGGTATTAAATGTGGACCATTTTGCCCTTTGAATCAACGAAATTATATATTTTGGAGATTTTCTATTTCTAGAGGGAGTAATAATCCACGAAGATAGCTTTTATATGCTTTGAATAGTATCTGTACTGTAGCATTTTTATTCTCTCTTTTTTTTCCCCTCCTTTTCTTGTATATTAAATATTATTATATTATATTATTCATAATAAATAAACCTCTATGATGCAAATATGAGAAGAGATCAAAGTGGTTAATTTAGGATTTTGTTAGCATTATTTATATATTCAGAGTAAAACTAGAATTCCGTGAATTCATCGTCGAGAATATAACTTTTCTCGTGTAACTTTAATCACATAATTTAGGATTTTGTAACTTCATCGTCGTGAAGAAAAATTACAGATTTTAAAACCTTTAGATCCCAAGTTTGATTATTGCATCATCTCATTTACAATTATGTTTTTTGTTTCTGTTTCTTCTTTTTTTTTTTTTTTTTTTTGCCTTCTTATTTTTTTTTGGTTTTTTTCCTTTTTTAAAAATGGTGGGCCTCGGCCAAGAAAAAAGAAAAGTCTACGCTTCATGGGCTGTTATTTGGGCTTTTTGAGCACGCAGGTAAGTCAAAACTCAAAAGGGGTGAAATGGATAAATATATGATTAGTGCAAGTATTTTGGAGGATATTATTTTTTTAAGGCTAACATATTCTTGCCGAAAACAAAATTTTTGACGGGCCGAAACTTGGACGCAGGTGTCATTCGATTTGATTATTTTCAGTTTTTAAATATTAATTTTCGCAGTTAGATTCTTGATTACATCATGTTTATAAGTTTTATTCTGGATTTGATGTTCTTAAAAGAGTATGAGTAGTTTAAAACTTTAGATCACCTATTATGGATTTCATGTGGCTTGAATGTTATTATCGTCTATTTAATATTGGTTTATGATGTGTTTGAGTACTAATTATATGATAAATATGAATGCTAAATTTCTCTTTGTGATTCTATTTGATTGATTTTGTACTTTTCAGATATAATTTTGTACTTTTCAGATATAATTGTATGTTTAGGTTACTCATTTTGTGTTTATGATTTTTAGATAATTAAGCTAGAGATAGTTGATCATAGAAATACTTGTGATTATTAGTTTAAATTAGTGTTTTACCAATCATGGGACCGAGATGAGATGGGTTGTGATATGGCCCAATCACTTGATTGTGACCAGTAGCCCAACGTGTCACATGATGATAGTCTAGCTAGGCCCAAAATGCGGAATGAGTGAATCTGGTCACCTTAGAGGTGTACATAAAAAACCAATTTACAAACCGAATCGGTATAAAAACCGAAACCGGATTGAGATAAAAACCGGTTTTAAGAGAACCGGTTCGGTTCGAGTATAAACTGGCGGGTTCCCATCGATTTGACAATCTCATTTAGCGAACCGGTTTTAAACCGGGTTGTCTTCAAAACCGATTTGGAACCGGTCTGGAACCGCTTTAGAAACTAGTTTATTATAACTATCTTCTTTTCTAATTCCAATTAAACAATTAATCACTTCAATGTTATTAGCCGTAATTCTAATACAAATAGAAGTAGTACATTTTTAGTTCTACTAATACCTGTAGCCTATGTCAAATATGTAACATGTATAAAAACTTTAATACATTTGGAGATCGGGCATAAAAAATTGCAATCATATGTGTAAGTTTAACAATGTTATTTTTATCTTCTTCATGTGTGCGTATTCATATCAGTTTCAGTTTTCGTTGTGTGTTTGAAAATTAGTCCGTTCCCGACGTGAGTGTTACGATCATCAACAAGGTGATAACTGGTGCTATTCTTATAAACTATTGATAGCTTTTTTTATGCGGCTCAAATAATATTTTGATTTTTTTAAGAAACCACTCAACAAATGGGTTTTTTCTTTAATGTTTTAGTATTTTGTCATTGCGTCAATCTTTATGTTCGGGTTTTTAATGTTTTTTTCTTGACTTCCTTTTTTAAATTTCATGCACTTTATACAACTTTGGGTAACACGAAAAAAATGAATTCTGTTTAAAATTAAACTACTTGTAGCTCTCATTCCACTAGCTGAATTAGAATTTTCAAAGATAAGTCATTTTATTTTGTAATAAGTTATTATTACCTTGTTCTAATCTTTTACCTAAATTTCTTGTAAATGTGTAGGTGTAGCCGTGCAGGAACGTAACTGAACTAAACTAAAATTCAAACCAATGTTTTAAAAACCGGTTCAACCGGTCCGGTTCAACCGCCATCCGGTCATCATACCGGTTTTTTAATCCCCGTTTTTTTGGACATAAACGGACCGTTTTGAACCGGGCGGTTTTCCGTTTTTTTTCGGTTCAACCGGTCCGGTTCAACCGGTCCGGTTCAACCGGTTTTCTGACAATTTAAAAAAATATATATATTTTTTAATTTATTGTTATTTTTTATTATTTTTTAAAGTTTAAAACTTATATATTCTTATGAAATACCTATTTGATATTATTTTTTAGTGGATTATCATTGTATTTTAACTATTTTCGTTGTGGTGTACACATTTATTAATATTTTTATAAAAAATATATATATAAATCCCCTAACCGGTTCAACCCGGCCGGTCTAACCGGTCCAACCGATCTAACCGGCCCCGAGAAGTTTTCCGGTTCAACTAAAAAACCGGTTTTTAAAACATTGATTCAAACAAATTGATCAATAAAATAGGCCCAGTAAGAACCAATTGGGCTTACCTATGCTTCTTTGTGTGAGTCAATGGTTTGAAAATTTATACTGTTATTAAAAGGCTATTTTGCTTATATTTTTTCTTTTAGATTTAATCCTACAAATATCAACAACACTTATTTTCTTTCACACCACTTTTCTGCTTTCAAAATCTTCTTTCAAGTTCACTCTTTCAACTCGCAATGTACTATAGCCGAAGAAATTGCATTGCCTTTGGCAGATCGACATATACGAGAAGTTGTCAGTTGGTTAGTTTATAAACATTTTTTGTTATACTATTATGTTACTTAAACTGTCAACAATTTTTAGAACTGTATTCATCTACATATTCAGACATTTAAACCACTTCTTAACATTCAGAAGTGATATTTAGATTTAAACATAAGTCTCTTAAAAAATAAAAGGAGCCTAAATTTATAAAATTATTTTTTATTTCATATGATTAACAATAATTTATTTTTTTATTTTTATTACACCTTCAAATCTACATGATAATTTACAAATAAATTTTTTTTTTAAATATTTTATCAATATGCTGTGTATTCTGCACTTCATAAGAACGTTCGTGATTTTCTGAATGTATTTTTTTCTCGTAAGGGTGGGAGGGTGACGGTATAAGATAGTAGAAGTAGCAGAAGCAACAGTTGATAGGAGTGTGTCATAGAGGAGTAAGAAAAAATAATAAAAAAATTGTATTACGAGCAGTGACGGAGCTTGAAAATATTTTTAGTGGTGATCGAAAGTCATGTGAAGCAAAAAACAAATCTATTGCTATATTTCGATGTATATGTTTGGATCGGCGATCAGGTTAGGGTCGCGTCAAATAAAAAATCTTATTTTTCTCTATTAACTCAAATGATTGTACTTATAAATAAATATTTTGTAATTTGATCCTAATTATAAATAATCAAATTATCTATAAAAAACTCTAACAAATAAAGACCTAAAATGTTTATGATTATGCGAGAAAAAATATGAGTACCTGAAAGAAGAGTTATAATTCAGCCATATTAAATCGAAAAATTGATTAGATGAACTAAATAAAAAAAATGACTAAAAAATAAAGAAATTGCAATAAATATCAATGATCTTGTAAGAACATTAAAAAGTAAAAGCAATCAAGTATAGGAGACAATGCCCATGACGATTGACTTGAGTTTCAAATGATTTTAAAAAAAGATTGATGACTTGATGTTGGTGGACTGTAGAGATAAATGAGTGACCTTTCCAAAAACATATGATAAATACCATTTTCTATCACTTGACAATAATAAATGTCATTATTTAACATTTGATAAAAAAAAATGGAATGGAGAAGGTAGGGATTGAACCCGCACCTCTCAAATGCAAAGTAAACAAATAAACCGTTTACGTATTGAGCACTTTACCATTTTGTTAATTTACTAGCAGCGACCGAATTTATATATATACAAATTTTTGTATCCGTAATGGGGCGTTATGGTACCAAAATTGGTAACATAGTGCCCCTTATAGCGCCCAGAGCCGCCCCCAGGGGCGCCATGTTAAGTGAAACCGGAAGGGGCGTGATGTACATGGCGCTCCCCCCTTTTTTGTTGATTGGTTTGTTTTTTTTGTTTTTTTTTTTAATTGGAGATATTTTATTAAGTTAGTTTTTAAAATAATAATTAGGTACTAATTCGAGGGGCGTTATGGGGGTTACCACTACACCACTTTTTTCATGGAGCCCTTCTTGATGACGTAAACGCCACATTGCGCATAACGCTCACAAGGGGCTCCATCCACTACGAATAGCCTAATTTACACGTATATTGTGGCCGGGTAGCTGTCGGCTCTTTACAAAATCCGTCCCTGATTACGAGGTGAGTTGGAAATTTGAAAGAAAAAAAAGTAGATTTCAAACATCGGTTACTTTTGAGATCCACACGCCTAGAAGTAACCGAAACCCTCCAACTAGCTGCTACATCGATGACGATGTAGCCGTGAAACCGCCGTTTAGCCACGACAACGGCAGCAGCCGTTGCCGTTAGCCACCGTCCACCCTAATGTTACATATGCCAACGGAAATAAGGGATGAAAATCAGGTTAAAATCTTATCAACTTCAAACTTCCAGATGCCTCTATATTTAGGTAGGCAGTTGGTCCGGTTTCACGGATACTCATGATGCCACGTATTTATATGTTAGGTTTATTTTTTTATCAATGATTTTGGTAAAGAATCTCCCTTGAGTATTTGGAGATCAATTATCTCCTTCAAGTTTCATTTATGTCCATATGTTTCCCTTCACTTTCAGTATTTACACTCGGCCCTCGAACTTCTTTAAGAATTCCTTTAACCCTCCATAATATGTTCAAATTCATAATTTTACCCTAATTTGATTAACTCAAGTTTAGAAAGTATCTTAGAATTTTAATAAATACATTTTGGAAATAAATTTTTACTTATTTAGAAGTTGATTTGGTGGATTTTTCACTAGTAATGGGCCCGTAACATCATAAAACTATCTTATTTTATAAAGGTACGTAAAGAAATTGAAATAAAAACGTGTAACAATTAAAACGCTTTAAACAAAAACTATGTTACACGATTGTATATAAAAAAAAAAGTATGTGTACATAAGAAAATTTATGTGTACCTATTATACCACCAAAAATACATAACACTTGTCCAAAATTCAAACGACTCAATCGCAATTAGATATAAGACTACGCTACATCGCAAAAATTAAAAGTTGAACGCTCAGAGTGTTGAACTTATGACCAAAAAGTTATGTTACACGACTATAATCGTTACACCACAAACTTATGTGCTAAACTCGTCACGTATTGGATATTAAAAAAAAGCAAATGGCAAAATGAAAAAAATAAACAAATGGCATAATGATAATATGATAAAATGGATGGGCAAAGTTGATAATTATAAATAGGAATGTAATTTTGAATGAACCTTTTTAATGTAAAAATCATCTTATATACAACATTAGATAGTTTATGTGAGTCATTAACAATATTATTTGTAATATATTTATTATTGTTTAAGAGTATATCCACGTTTCTCATCTATAATTTATACATTTATTAATTTTTTTTCTTTCATTCACAACCACAATTAAATAATATATATTTATACCCTTATCATTACTTTTTTTATCTCTTTTTCATCACAAACAAACCTCAAATTTTAGAAAATCACCAGTTTTTTTCTCAAATATAGAGGTGAACAATAACTTTTATTCCTTATCTACTCACAATCACACCCTAAAATTTGAGAATTATACTTACAAATTTTTAAGGAACCTAGTATGAATGCTCTAAGATTTGTATAATGTGATATTGTGATCAGCCAAGAGTTGGTTTGTGCATCTCCTTCAAACCTTGAGAACCTTGGTTCGATTCTTGCATGATACATTTTTGTTGTGTTCCAGCAGTTTTTTTTTAAATAGATTTGGGACGTATTGTTTAATAAAAAGGAAATACACAGAAGGCGCTTTATGCATTACCCAAATTGAATTAGGTTATTTAATTAAAATAAGTACACTAGACATCCTTTAAGGTATTATACTTGTTTCAGAATATTTTATCACTAACAATGTTAAATTGATTTGTTAAGTCAGGAGCAATTTAATCATTTTCATAATCTCTTTTAATTTAACCCTTAGAAAATTAAAAAAATAAAAAATCCCTATTAAAAAGCATCAGATCGTTCTTTTCTTCTTCTTCCTTTGATTAACATATGCATATTCATGCGAAAACAAACATATTTAACAATATTATATTAACGCAAACTATTAGTCTACTAAAATATCAAGCAAAAATACAAACATCCACCAACTTAAGTTAGAATGTAACCATGCCTTACATATCAAGTAACATAAACATAGCGTACGAATCTACCATCATCTATTTGAACGTTTTGAAATTCATTATTCTAAACTTCAATTATTTCACTTTAATTTCATATTTGTGAGTTCAAATCAACAAAAAGATTTTACCAAATCCTGTTTATGAAAATGAGAACACAAGAATAATTACGGATAAAAAAATCACGCAAAAATTCAGATTTTTTTATATAATAACATAAAAGCCCCTCCGTGTAAAAACTTAAACAACCAATGCCGCTTACTCAAGTCTTTATATACTTCACACGTAAAATCGTCTTTGTATTTAATCTTTTATTTATTATTAAATTATTAAATAATATAATGATAGTAAATTCAAATGCTGAGTATTGTTCAAGATAAAATGTTAAAATGCAACATGGCTAAAAATATATTTTGGTTTTAACATATTTTATGTCCCATTATCATATAAAGACTATTTTAGTGATGTAAATGATCCGCAGAGTAAAGAAGTTATGTTTATTGTTATATGTTTAGTTAAATAAAAATATTTAAATAAAACAAACCCGGTTGTATGAGATCACATGTGTGATATTCAAGGTGTGTGGGTAGTGGGGGATCTTGATTTTCTTTTCATGGGTGACTGAAAATTTGTGGTGACCGAATCAATATATAATATTTTTTTAGTGGTGACCGACACGATATATATACAAATTTTCTTTGTAAAACGCGTATATATAAAAAATTTCTTCGTAAAACACGTATACTCGGTACCTCCGGACAAAAAACCAGCAGTGACCGAGGTCACTGCTGGAACTAACTAAGATTCGCCCCTGTGTGTGGGATCATTTATGCCTTATGTACGTAAGTTTTTTAATTTATTATCATCTTAAAAGTTTGTATGAAAATAGAACATAAACGAATAAGTTTCACATTTAAAATTGTATTTCTATTAAAAAAAAATAATTTTTAGGCCTTAAAGGCTTAAACATGTGACCGACTACATCTTCCTCCTCTCTTGTGGAAGCCAAGTCATCACCTCCGCAAAAATGGTAAGCCTCTCTATCACTTTAGTCTAATAAAATTAAAGGTCATTTGGTCTAACGATATAGGAATGATAGTTAGAGTTTAATAATCTTAACGTCTTAAATTTATATCTGACTTAAAGGGATTTTTCTCAAGTGTAGTGTGAATTTCCTTCTTGATGTTGTTCCTGGTGAGTCAAGTCTGAAGTGTCAAATCCAATATAAACAATTACAATTCCATCTTAAAAAGACCCACTCGAATATTGAAGGTTTAGGTTTAATTCCAAGCGCCATTAAACAAAACTTAGCCTAATAAGTTTTGTTTTATTGTCACTCTAAAAAAAATTGTTTAACTACATAATTACACTTTTTCACTATCAAAGTTATAGGTTTATTCAACTTTTATTTAGGGTTGGAACCCGACTCTTTTAGAGTTTTATTTCTGAAACTCGAGCTTAGCTTGTGAGAAAATATTTAACACGGCTAAGCTCGAGTTTGACTCGTTTATTATTAAATTATATCATTTTTATATTTTGATAATTAAATTTTTATATATTTATAATTATACTTTTTATATGTAACATAATACATATTATTTAATTATTTTGTAATAGTTCTATAATAATAATTTTGATTTCTAAAATATATTTAATAAATTCAATTAAAATTATACATATAAAAGGCGTGTTAAGGTTTGTGAGCTCGCTTCAGGTCGAGCTCTTTTATTAAACGAGCCATATTTCAAGGCTCGAGCTCAGCTTGGGATCGATAAGGTCAACTCGTTTCGTTTCGATATTTTTTATCGATCCGATCTCAAATAGCTCGCACCCTTATCTTTATTGGGTATGAACTTAAAAACATTATTTAACGTATTAGAGACCTAACCGAAATTGCAGTTTAATGTTTCGAATGAGGTTATAAATAAGAGTAACTAATGGGGTGGGATAGGATCCCTTACTTGTGGCCTAGTGGTTGAGGACTTAGGTTCTTCACAAGAGACTCAAGTTCAATAGTTGTCATTTTTAGAAGATTTTGACGATTAAGGAAATGAGCTAGGCGTTGCGGTTGTCAGTTTGATTCCCGAGTTTACCCAGGTTTTTGTCCTACCGTGTGTTACACCAGAGAGTTCCCTCTTGTGGTGGCACAACGATGGTCAAGTGGCAGACGTCGGTATGGTTTCCCAGGGGAATGCCCAAGCTCCGGTTAAGACGTCAACAGTTGCAAGTTAAGACACTCTCGTCTGACATCCGTGGGGTACCGAGCTCCTCTATCGGAAAAGTGCGATAGCATGATATACATAAATTGCCGTTAAAAAAAATCTATCCTTAAAAAAATAAATGAATAGAATAAAACAACGGTACCACCTAAACTCAAACAAACAGCCCAAACTTTACCACTTTCATAAAATTATGCAATTGATGATTCTATTTGTTCTTAGTAATTGCATAATATTTATATACCGACATTTAAATAAAAAAACACTTTAGAGTGCTAATTTTGGATTTAGATGAGATTGAGGTTCCTGTCGGAGACAATTAAGAATACAATTGGTGACGTGGAAGGAAAACATATTACAACAATTAATTAATATAAGAATGGTAACATGGATCCAGCATTATTAATTTTTTTACTTATCTTAAAAGCTCGAAAAAGTCACTTCTATTTCTCAAGATGCTATATAAGTCCAAAAACCACCTACAAAAATAAGAGTTTATTATGTTTATGCTAATATAAAAATTTTAAACGTCACATGTTAGTTTATAATGCATACTCAGTTTAATATTTTGTCAATTTCTATTAAATAAGGAAAACTATATTTTAATAATTAAAGTTATTACCAATTGACCAATATTAATCGCAATTTTAAAATTGGCCTACGTTAATCTCAATTATTAAGGTGTTGGACTTCATTGGACCCCCGTTAAGTTTTCCTTAACCCCGTTAGTTGTTTGCTGACGCGACATCTTACGTGGTTTTTATTAATCAGTGTCACGTCAGCAAAAAACTAACGGAGTTAAGAAAAACTTAACGGGGGTCCAATAAAATCCAACACATTAATAATTGGGATTAATGTAGGCCAATTTTGAAATTGGGATTAATATTGGCCAATTTTGAAATTAAGATTAATAATGGCCAAAACTCGTATTATTATTCGCCAACAAGGTAAAACTTATATTAATTAAATCCATTTTTCCTTATTATATCATTGTATTATTTATACATTTTAATCAACTTCATTGTTTAAAAAACTAAATCGATTAATTATCTATTTGAATTTTATGTACACATTTTTAAATTTATTTTTTTGTTGTCAATAAAATTGTTTAATAATACTTTTAGGAATTCTACAAACTGAGAACAGTTTTCTAGCCACATAGGATCCAACTAAAAAACATTTAATCATACATTTAAATTTCAAAAAGTTTAATATTTGTTAAACCTATTATAGCCAAATGTATTCAATTAATTTATTTTCTTTTATTCCTTTGATTTGTTCATTAAATCTCTACTCTGAGAAAATCTTCACACTTCAACTTGAGGGGAGTAAAGAAATCCTTAATTAGTTAATTTACTCATTATATTTTGATCAAATATTCTTTGTTATTAGGTTTCTCTTTACTAAAAATGTTTAGAAATATTTTCCAAATGGTTGTAAACCGTGGATATATGAGGAGATATCCTCCTTTATTTTACTCAATCAATTTGATTTATCAAAATTTTCATTGTATTCCTACATCATAGCCTTAGCCAACCACCATTCCTCTCTCCTATATCTCCCTCTTTTCATCAAACTATCATGGCAGAATCGCAGTTAGGTTCTAGTTCTTTAAATTATATATGATTTCTACTTTTGTTTCTTGAGCTAGATTGTCTAATGAGTTTATTTAATAAATGAATTAGCATGAGTAGAGTAGTTTTTCGTTCAATTAACTGAAAGAATTAATCTCTAATGCATGTCATGTTTGCTCATTTACGTTGTTTTGTTAAGGTTCAGTTAAATTTATTTATTACCTATTACTTATATCTTATTAAATAATGTTATGGAATGCACACCTTAATTTTGATATTGCTATATATTTTTTAAAATGTTATTGAATCATCTAATAATGACTGTATTTAAATTTCTATAGGTCTTGTGTTCGTTTATATTCATTTATATTTATTTTAGATACGAATAAATAGACATAAAAGAACAAAAAAAAAATCAGCTGCTTTAGAGGTGTTTATTTCTGAACTAAAGTTAAATGATGAACACATGTCCCCATTGTATTCATTCGGTTCATTTAGGGCAAGCGGTAGCGCCGTTAATCGGCGCCAACACCGCCCCGGCCTTGCGCCAAACGGCGGCGTCAAGCCTCTCCGCCAACTTCTCCGCGGCGTTAAAATGAACTTGTTGTGGCCAGTTGACCGTTCAACGGTCCAAAATATGACCGTTGGCCATATTTAAAAAAAATATATAATTTTTTTTCCTTTTCTTTCTCTATTTAAACCCACAAATACTCAAATTTTTTTCACACTTTAAATCAATCTCCTCTCAAATCTCTTTCAAAACTCTTAAAAAAATTATCATGGATTTCCTCTCGTCCAACGATTCATCCGACTCGTCATCCGACGAAGCCGCGAAAATGTTTTTCCAGATGATGGTGAACTATCAACAACGTCGGCTAAATAGACGAGCGCAACAAACGCTTACACGAAGAGCTCGTCTAAACCGAAACCGTGAAATGGGGCAAACGAGTCTTCTTAGAGACTATTTCAACGATCCATGCGATTTGAAGGATAAGTGGCATATCATAGCCCAACCCGCACGTATGTGGCATCGAAACAAAATCGCTAACGTTATGCGTGGTTGTCTAATTTTACACAACATGATTCTCGAGGACCAAGGTGACGCAATTTGCCAATTTCATGAGGAGGAGTTAGATATGCCATATGAAGAAATCAACGAGGATCGCAAACGGGAAATCCGTCAAGAAATAAGAAATCGAGACATCCATAACCAATTGAAGGCGGACCTGATCGAAGATATCTACGAGCGATCGCTTTGATGTATTTGTAGGTTTAATGTTTTTTTAATGATCTAGTATTTGTACTCTTTTTTTTTTAAGAAGTGATTTGTAGGTTTTAAAATTTTTAAGGAATTTGTATGATTAATTATTATTTTTTTAAGTTGTTTTACAATTTTCGTAAAAAAAAACAAAAAAAAAACAAAAATAATTTTCACCCTTAAATTAATTCGAAATTAAAAAGAAAAAATAAATTAATAAAATATACTTTAACATGGCATGAGTATCTCCCACCTATGTTAACTATTTTGGTGTTATGTTAAATCCTACGTGACGCCTACGTGACAAGCTTAACATGTTAAGTTAACATGACCATACCACATGCCCTTAGATGGTTTTTCTTCTTCTCTTGGAACAAGAAACAGCAAAAAGTAAACCCATTTGGAAGTGAGGGATCAAAAGTGGAAATATGCATAGATACAAGGACGAATTTGTGAAATAAACAAGATAAGTTTTTCAAGTGTCAGGTCCACCTTTTGAACCCACCCTTTTTCTTGCACTTTTTGCCCTTTTTGAGATATTTTAGATGGGTTGTCAGATATTTAAAACACCTCCAAAACCAACACCTACCTCACAACACACACACACCACCCAGAACAGATTACACAAAGAAAACTGAATCTTGAAAATATCTCATCTTTATCATCAGGGTTTTTGTCGTCTGCAACTCATAAAGATCTCTTTTTCTGGGTTCTTCTCATCAATAGTCTGGTAAGCTTTCTGGGTTCTGTTTCTTTTAGCCTTCACTCAAATGGGGGTTTCTTGATTTCTTTGCTTTTTCATCAAATCTGTATTTTTCTGATGAACTTATCATCTTATTTTGTCTTGATTCGTCTATTTCCACTTGTTTTGCTCTGATTTTGTTGAAATTTTGTGGAAATTTTGAGCTTGGATTATCATCATATTCGTCAATTTATCGAAATTTCCCAATTTTTATTGGTTAATTTAGGTTTCAACTGTTTGCTGATGCTTAATTTTGACAAACCCACAAATAAATTCGAATGGGTACCTAATTAGCTTTATTCTGTCTTGATTCTGGTACAATTTTTGTCCTGTGTAAGGTATTATTCGTTTGGCATATCTACCAATTGTGTATCAGAATGTTTTAGCAACCATTTTGCCAAGAAATTGTTCATTTATTCTTGGATTTTATCAGGAAATTATCAACTTGTTCAATTAAATTGTTCTAAAATTGACCCTTTTTTATTCTGAAGCAATAAAGTGTGTTCATTTGATCAAATTGTATAAATTGTTCTAAAATTGACCCTTTTGTTTGTGATATTTTGAAGAAATGAAGTGTGTTCATTCGATCAAATTGTATAAATTCCAACTTTCTGACAAAAAATTTCATTTATCCTGATTGCTGCAGACAGCCTGATCCTACAACGATCTTCGAATATCGACTCTCCACCGGATCTTTGAGCTGTGTTTCTTGTGTTCACTTCAGTAGTATAACTATAGCAGGATCAAAATGGGTTACAATTGTGATTACTGTGGGGATGCAAGATCGATGGTGTATTGTCGATCTGATGCAGCCTACTTGTGTTTATCGTGTGATCGCAATGTTCATTCCGCAAATCCACTGTCTAAACGTCACATGAGAACACTCGTATGCGATATGTGTAACTCACAGCCTGCACTCGTTCGATGTGTGGATGAAAAAGCATCACTTTGTCAAAACTGTGATTGGGTTAGCCACAATGGAGCTAATTCGGATGCGAGCACTCACAGTAGGCAAACATTAAACTGTTATTCGGGATGCCCTTCGGCTACCGAACTTTCATCTATCTGGTCTTTTATGTCTGAATCTTGTGAGCAAGAAATGGGTTCAATGAGCATTGCTGATAAGACCGAAGAACCTTGTCGTAGCGATAAGATTCAAGATTCATCTGCAAATGTTGAGGTTAGTAGTTTGCAGATTAATTTTGTTACTTTTCAGTTTATGTTGAGTCAATCTATTTAAGTTTTGATTTTTATGCATTGGTTACTTGCAGATGTCGTACTCGGGGACAAAAGATGCTGAACAAGCCGTTGACGATGGGGTCTATGATGACTACACCATGGATGAAGTTGACATGAACATCGAGAACTACGAAGAGCTGTTTGGTGTCGGTTGTAACGACCCAAAACATCTCTTCGCAAAAGACGGGATCGATAGCTTGTTTGGCAAGAAAGATACAACAAAGGTCTCACTTTGCTTCATTAGTCAGTTTTCATGCCTTCAGAATCCATCATTTGCTAAAGTTTTGGTTTTTTTTACAGGAGTCTTCAAATACCGCACATCCCGAGTGCAGCAACGCAACCTCAGTGGATTCGATAGTGAGCTGCAAAACCGAACCAACCGTGTGTTATGCACGCCAACCCTCTAATATCTCGTTTTCAAATCTAACTGGGGAGAGCAGTGGTGGTGAGTATCAAGACTGCGGAGCTTCTTCGATGGTTCCAATGGGCGAGCCGCCTTGGTGCGCCACTGGAAGCACCACCACGAGAAGCGATGCTGTTCTTCGATACAAGGAAAAAAAGAAGATGCGAAAGTGAGTATTATTTGAACATAAACCCATTGATATGATGTAGTAGTCTTGTATAACATAATGTAATATGAATACCAATACCAATCTTGTATTCTTTTGTGCAGATTTGAGAAGAGAGTAAGGTATGCAACACGAAAGGCGAGAGCGGATGTGAGAAAGCGTGTGAAAGGTCGGTTTATTAAGGCGGGCGATGCTTATGATTATGATCCCATGAGCGAAACAAGAAGCTTCTGAGCATAAACAGGAAGAAGCTTGTTCGTTCGTCGTCCTAATTAGCCAGCCTTCTGATAACAAGATGAGTTGAAAGAAGGATTTAGCATTGTAGTGATTGTGCATTGTTATTGTGTGAAGATCTGTTAAATGTAGGGTTCGAGTCTTGACAATTTTATACTTCATCTTTGGGTGGGTTCTATGGTTCTTAGTTAGTATGTAGCTTTTTTGTGCAAGTCTTAAGGTCGGGATAATTGTTATGTCGTTTTGAGCATTGAAGATGACGGTTCTAGTTTAATGTGAAAAGAAACGATTACAAATTAATGGGGTCTCGTATAGCCTCGGATCGGCCTTAGTTTATTTACTAGGAATTAGAGTTCTTTAAGAAAAGTCTAATCCGGACGGACGGCCAGCGTGTTGATGAGTAATAAATTTGGTTATGTAAGGCTATGATCTTTATTTTGTTACTTTTAATGCATCTTTTTATTCAAATAAGTATCTGTTCTTTCTTTTTGTTTAAGTCAAGAGAAGTCATATAGGTTTAAGTCTAGAGAAGTCATATAGGTTAACAACTCGTATCATTTTTCATTAATTTAATGAATAAAGTATTCTTTTTAATCAATCAATGAATTAAGTTTTAAAAATAATTCTAAATCGAACCAAAAACATTTTAGGCGCGGTTATGTAATGTAGTTCTCCTCTGATTGCCTATATATACCTTGCTTGATTTATTATAAACTCTCAAACTTGATCCATCCGATTCTTCTGCTGGATACCCTCCCAAAACCGTAATCACCATCCATCGTCGCCGATAGGGGCTTCAGGAATTGAAGTAGTTAGTTAACAAATGTGTTCATAAATCCCTAATTAATTTCAGTTTGTTAGGGGCTTAGGGCTTGAAAACGTACTTGCGATTGATTGCAGCATATTGGTAAAAACGAGCCGAGTCGAGCTGAGTTCGAGCTTGTTTGCAATATCAATGTCTGAGCTCGTTTGTAACATCAGAGCTCGAGCTCGTGTGTAAATTGTAACATCAGAGCTCAAGCTCGTTTTTACTACCAAAGGTCGAGCTTGTTTGTAATATCAGAGGTCGAGCTCGTTTGTAGCATGAGGGCTCAAGCTCGTTTGTAATACGAGAGCTCGAGCTTGTTTGTAATATCAGAGCTCGAGCCCGAACTCTGCTCGTTCAAAAATTACTTCTAAAACTCAAGCTGGGCTCTTAAAAAAAAATGAAACTCAAGCTTCGCTCGGCTCATTTAATACTTGATTATTAGCTTTATATTATTATATAATTAATTTTTTATATAAAACAAAATACATGTTGTTTTTGAGTTATTTTAGAGAAATATTTTTCTAAATATACATAAATACAGAGCCAGCTCGAGCTCGTTTATTAAACGAGTCTATTTAAAGCTCGAGTTCATCTTAAACTTAATTTGGCTCGACTCCCTGCTTGAAAACGTATTGTGGTTGTTGCAGGAATGGAGAATAATTCGGAGGAAGATATGAAGTTACCATTACTACAACAATCTAAGGTTGATGGTTCACATGGTTTTAGAGCAATTGATGTAGATCAAACACTTACTACCATTATTTTCAAAATTGGGGGAGTTGAATGTGCATCATGTTCAACCTCAATTGATTCCATGCTTCTTAAGCCGAATGGTGTCGAGAGGATAAATGTGTCACCAATTCAAGGCCAAGCTCTAGTTGAATAGGCACCGGAATTCGTTAGTGTAAGTTTGTTAATAATTTTTAACCGTAAACACACATCTCCTGATATGTATTTTAAAAATTTTTAAAAATGTCAATTTGATTAGTATAAAGGTAAGTGTAAGAGATAAAGATGGTGATACTTTAAAAAATGATCATAAAGAAAATTTAAAAATCATAAGACATTATAAGAAATTAAGAAGCAAGAATAAGCTCAAAAATACACAATAAGCAATAAGTTTTTCTTTTCGAATACTTTCAAACTCATGTCATCATATATTGAAGTCAAACAACCAATGTCATCATATATTGAAGTCAAACAACCAGCTGCAAAGGGTAGGGGCAACCAGACTTAAGAACCCCTCTCATGAAATCATCATTAACAACATCAAAAGTTCCATCAGCCCCTGAGTAAAACAACCTAACTTTCTCTTTATCTACATTTGCTAATTTTGAACTCTCTTTCACAAGTGAAACAACTTTGCAGTCCCCCTTGGAGAGTTTCACGAAAAAAGCAAGTGGACTCTCCCCATCTCGATGAAACGTTACAAAAAACCTGACTTTCCTATCATCATTTGAAGAAGAGCCCGAAGATTCATCCAGTTTTGGGTGTTTTCCTCGCTGTAAAAGTTAAAAAATGATATTAATTTATGTGTTTTCCTCACTATAAAAATTCAATAAACTATTAATTAAAAAAAATTATGTGTAGACTGATTTATACCTTCTTAGGAGGAGGAGAATCGTCCACATCAAATGTAGCAGCAGCACTGTCTCCAGCCGCGGAGCCCGTTCTAGTAAAAGATCTTTGATTGTCCCAGACAAACTTCAAACCGAATTTTCTGGCGTTTTCAACCAAGGTACGTCTGGAGACTAGGATCCGATAAAATCATATAAGAAAATAGTAAATAATATCATTTTTTAACTTTTACAGCGAGGAAAACACCCAAAACTGGATGAATCTTCGGGCTCTTCTTCAAATGATGATAGGAAAGTCAGGTTTTTTGTAACGTTTCAACGAGATGGGGAGAGTCCACTTGCTTTTTTCGTGAAACTCTCCAAGGGGGACTGCAAAGTTGTTTCACTTGTGAAAGAGAGTTCAAAATTAGCAAATGTAGATAAAGAGAAAGTTAGGTTGTTTTACTCAGGGGCTGATGGAACTTTTGATGTTGTTAATGATGATTTCATGAGAGGGGTTCTTAAGTCTGGTTGCCCCTACCCTTTGCAGCTGGTTGTCTGGGACAATCAAAGATCTGGTACTCACAGTCTAACTTCCCTACAGCTAGCCACTCCGGAGAGTCAAGCCATGGTTTCAAAACCTCAGGTGTGAGATAGTGCTCAGCCAGTCGATACCTGTATTAGAAAGTAAGAGAAAGAAGATTAATAATAAATGTAGAAAATCATTAAAATTTACTTATAATTTGTATGCAGTTACGTGTTTTGTTTGTAGGGAATGTTTGCCCTTTTGGCGAGTTTTTGCAGTTCATGCGTTGTCACTAAAAGAAAAAACAGTAATAGTTAGTTTTTACTTACAAAAAGGAAGTTTTTAACTAAAAAATATATATGTAGGTTTACCTTGAAAGTGCCCAATACACTCGTATTTAGTATGCTGACGAGCATACTCAACAAGACTTTCCAGAGTCAGCTCTGGTTTAGGTTCTGAAGGGGATTTAGTATGCTGATGAGCATACTCAAGAAGACTTTTCGAACTCAGCTCTGGTTTAGGTTCTGAAGCCTCCTCTTTTATATCCATCTTTCCCTGTGACAAATATTAAATACCACATGACCCAAACAAATTAGCATGCTGTACAGTGGTAAACTGTTTTATAAGGTAAACTCACGTCACTCACTCATACATGTAGAGAGGGTGGTGTTCGGAACACAAAAAAAGCCAGGCGCATTTAATGCGCTTTGTGGTACTTAGGTAAAAAGCGTTTTCTCTGCAGTGTGTGGCTGTGTGCAGACATACACTTCTCTCAGTGTGTGCAGACTTTCCAAATGAGAGAAAAGAAATGAAAAAAAAAAGGAGAAATGAGAGAGATGTTTGAAGTAAAAGTATATAGTCTTTTAACCTATAACCTGTTCACTTCTCTGCAGTATGTGCAGAGTGCAGATTGCAGACTTGTTCTTTTAACAGCACATTGCAGCTCTTGTGAATGAACACTGCAGACTTTTGTTTTTTTGTAACCTCATTAATTTTAATTCTACTAGTTTTGACTTAGGCTTCGAACATTGGCTATACTCTTCATTAACTATTTTGATCTCCTTTAAAATTGTTACATCTATTAATGATACACAAACACTTTAAAATCATACCACCTAATTCACAACTCCTGGACTTTTGGACAATCACTATAATTTTCATTCAGAAAAGAGGCTCGACAACTGACAAGGCCACAACAAACACACTAAAAACACAAAAGACACCAAACACAACTAAGCTCTAATTTCCAGTTCTAAAACAGTACCACTGACTCCAATCAACATCCACCGGCTATAGATATGTTATATCTTCAATGTTTCGTTGATGGAACGACTAATGTTGGAAAAAACACATTTGTTAAGGGCTTTTGAAATACATCAAAGAAACCGTGAAAACCACTTGGTATACATTTGGTTTTAAGAAAAAAAAATATATAACAGCAGTATTAAACTCCCACATGTTACTTGTTCAATATCATACGTAGTAATAGCATATTATGAACATTATAGAGACCTTACCAGTTACCATGAATACTCCTCTTGGTGACCGCTGCTGGTAGCATATAATTATCCCTTATGTTCATTTGAATGTTTTTTTATTGCCTATCAAATATTCTAAAAGTGCATACAGCGTTTATAATTTCCCCTTCATATTGAGGTGTTGTTGACTGGGTTTTGTTTATTTCGTTTTTAACTTAATGATACTAAACCTATTTCTTAGGCTTCGAACATTGGCTATACTCTTCATTAACTATTTTGATCTCCTTTAAAATTGTTACATCTATTAATGATACACTATGAACTGTATGCTTAATGCTTCAAAGGTTCGGTACAGGTTATAGTTTGATACCCTTTTTAATTGGATTGAAGGTGTGGGCAAATTAACTCTTTTGAAAGGTGCCTAATTGTGCTTTAAAATGAAATATAACACAAAACTAAATTCTAAATAAAAACTGAAAGGTTAAAAAAATATTACGTTTCATGTTTCACATGTGCAAAATAGCCAAAATATGTGATTCTAATGAAACGGTGAGTTCAATAGTATGTGATCTACCTAATACCAATTTGTTAATATTTTAACCGACTCAAAGTTTGAGTTAGCTAGCCAAACCCAAGCCAACCTAAAATAGAAATAAGCTGACTTACATAGATGTTGAAGGAGTAGAGATAACTAAGTTAAATCTATGAAACACAAACACTTTAAAATCATACCACCTAATTCACAACTCCTGGACTTTTGGACAATCACTATAATTTTCATTCAGAAAAGTCAAGCTGGTAGTCTTTCAATAGTGACTTTGCCTAACTCATTGACATATAATAGTTAAATCTACATCTACATCATGAGGCAGCAATATACAAAGAAGATAATCAAATTCAACCTATAATTCAGTCAGTGGCGGAGCTTGAAATTTTTTCTAGTGGTGACCAAAAGTCATGTGACCAAAAAAAAATTATCGCTATGTTTCGAGGTATATGTTCGGATCGACGATTCAGTTCGGTTCGGGTCGGTCAAACTATAAAAACTATACACAAACAAAGACCTAAAATTTTTATGATTATACGAGAGAAATAGTGAGTACCTGGAAGAAAATCACAACTTAGTCTAACGTCCTTTAGGAGTTTTAAATTCATCAACTATGCAGTTCGAATCAAACTCTTCAGCAATGAAAGTAATGTTTACTGTTAGAAGTTTGTAGAACGACAATCATGAATTATGCAAGTTGATTTAGCATAGAATCTGCAACTTCTTACCTACATAAAAATCTTGACATATCACATATTTGTGGAGGAAAATATTTTTTCACTTTGCAACTTATAAAGAACTAATGACAGATTGAGATTGTTTATTCATTTGTTAATTTTCCTTGAGGAAAATATATGCTTTGGACATTTCTGGTGAGCTCTCACAAGAACTTTTCAAATTGACTGAACTTATGACTTGTGAGAGACGAGTGATTATCTTGTGCTATAAATTTTGTCTCATGAAAATCTTAGAATTCATAACGTTTTAAAGTTGAAATGAGTTTACTTGACTTCAAAAGTTAGACCTTTGACTAATGAAATATGAACTGAAACAACTTGGCTTTAAAGGCATGGTAGACAACTAAAACAAACTCACAGTTCTCTAAATTTAAAGGGAGGAATACCCATTAGACCAACACTTCCACCACCATATACCAATGTTATTTTCCTATTAACCTATAATTAACATAAAAAAATCACAGTTTTATCAAGAAAACAATACATCTAAAACTTGAAGATGTAAAAATCAACCAATCTCATAACAACAAACCAAATTGTGTGTGAGTCTTAATATTCAATAGACATTCAATTCAAATTACTTGTAATTACAAGAAAGCACCAAATAGTCACACTGGCAATTAGTAAATTAGAAAGACAATACTTATTGATGAAAACATCAAAACCCAGTTAGAATTCAGTTTAAAAAAAAACAATGTTTAAAAGGTCTTTCATCAAAGAGATGGTGTACCAACAGAAACAAAAAGTCACATATCCAATACAAGAATCCATCCAAAAAACAATCACAAAATAAACGGAAACCAATTAACCAATTCATCTCCCAATGTTCTAAGAGGACTTTCAACAAACATATGTCAGAATGACTTCCACAGAAAACACAAATCTTCTTGAACAAAGAACAAATAATTATAGATTAGTACCTTCAAATTAAATCACTTCGAGAGGCTGAAGATAATGTGAATCACTTCGAGAGGCTGAAGATACTGTGAGATCGTCGCCGTGATGGAGAGGACGGCGGCTGGAGGATGCAGGGGCGCACCTAGAGGAGGCAGCCGACGATGGAGACTTGGAGAGGTGCTGAGCGGAATTGTTTTTCTTGTGTGAAGGAGGGGTCAAAATTAGGGTTAAAAGGGTGTTAAACGATCACCCATTTACGTTTTTCTTTTCCCAAAAATAAAGGAGAAAAAAAATGCCGTAAAACAGAAGAGTGGGGTTCGAACACAAGACCTCAAAGATGAGAAACATAAGGGTTGCCATTGAGCTACAAAGTATTTTGTTTACATTTTATCAGTAATGACCGAATTAATACATATAATTTCTTTTAGCAAATTACACGTATACTCAACACTTCTGGACGAAAAATCCGTAGTGACCGGGGTCACTGCGGAAACCTTAAAAGATGCGCCCCTGAATTCAGTGAATCACAAGTATATTTCCTCAATTTAATTAGCACATTACTACCGACTAAGATCAAGCACGCCAGATGTGACTTTTAAAATCTATCCTAATAAGACACATGCCCCTGTTAAAAGCTACTGTAACTCTTAACAAACCAATATGATTGAAGAAGACATCTATGAGCCGTTAAACCTGATTACATATTATATTAAGTAATCAAACTCGATTGGTTAATCATTAACACATGATAAAAAGCCCAACCAAAAAAACAAATCATCTGACGAGAAAAGAAGATCTCGATTGATTTACCTGTGGACGAGAAGACGAGGCGGCCATTTAGGTCTGCAAATAAGGTTTACAAGCAGTTATTTTGTGACATCGGAAGATAAATAATCTGCGAGGGAGGAATGATGCACATACCTGAAATCCGCGTTTCGTACTGCAAATTAGGAATTAGGGTTTAGAAATCTGGTATTTATACACGCGACGACGACGGGTCAAAACGAGGCGGCCATTTAGATCTGCAAATTAGGTTTACAAGCAGTTATTTTGTGACATCGGAAGATAAATAATCTGCGAGGGAGGAATGATGCACATACCTGAAATCCGCGTTTCGTACTGCAAATTAGGAATTAGGGTTTAGAAATCTGGTATTTATACACGCGACGACGGGTCAAAACTTGGGCCGCTACCCGAGTCTTTGGTGTTATGTTATCGTCTCAGGTCCCGCAAGTGGGGGTGCCAAACGATGAAGTTCAAGAAACAATCAGAATTGCCGCTTGTGTTAATGTGGATCTGGCCCCGTTCGAGGAGATGGTTATCGAGGAAATCAGAGGCGAAGTGGAGACTAATCAAGTTCTTTAATGGATATTCTTTCAGTGAATATTAGAGGAATTGGGGACATAAACAAAGCTCGATGGATTTCTAAAATTAGGGCGCGTAATCGCATTAGCTTCCTTTGCTTTCAGGAGACTCAATTCCGAGAGGGGAGCCGGATTTTGTTCAACAACTATTGGGGCAGAAGAGGATCGTCCAATGTTTGGATTGATGCAAGAGGTAGATCTGGCGGGGTGGCTTGTTCTTGGAATCCCGACATGTTCCGCGAGTTGCAGGTAATTAAAGACGAATTCTTTTTAATTGTGACGGGCTCTTTTGCAGGTTCCGATGTCCGTATAAATATAGTCAATATTTATGCCCCTCATGATTTGTCCTTAAAAAGAGGTATTTGGGAGAGGCTGGTTAATTTTAGATGGTCTCTGGAGGGTCTGTGGATTATGTGCGGAGATTTCAATGAAGTTAGAACCCCTGAGGAACGCCTTTTTTCTGCGTTTTGTCCTTCGGGGGCTCGGGCTTTCAATGATTTTTTCGAGCAAGCCGATCTTAGCAATACTAAGAAAACGAAAATAAAACAATAGAATCGAAGATATTGTCGTTCCAATTTTTGCATGATTGGAAGATTAAATCGTTACGCATCTTCCAAATGAACCACCAAGATGAGTAAAGAATCGTGCCTATTATGTCTTTCTTTGCTCTCGAAATTTTATGATGTTCAACCATCTTGATCAAATCACGGGGAGGGGCCGGACCAAGCCAATCAACATCGAGCCATTTTCCAATCTGCTTCAAAACATTGGTGATGATTATACAATCGCCAAAAAGATAAAGAGAGGTCTCCGGGCGCTTGTTACATAAGGGGCACATGATCGAATCCAACTCCATGCCACGTCTCGAGAGATTAAACCGTGTGGGAAGACGGTCCAAAAAAATACGCCATATAGTAATATTAACTTTTTTAGGCACGTACCTTAACCATCGAGTCTCGAAATCACCGGTCGTAAGCCGTTTATCATCAACCTGATTTCTGATGCATTTCACCGAGAAATCCGTGTCACCGTTCAGATTCCAAATCCACTTGTCATTGCTTTTATCGAGAGTAATTTTAGAAATCCTCTCAATAAATAAGTTGAATTGCTCTGTTTCGACACCACCACGGATGTCCCTTCTCCAAGACCAAGCCCAATTGTTTCCATCCCTGAAAGCACTAACCGATCCTTCCTTGTTGCAAGAAAGAGCATAGACCCGAGGGAAACGAATGGATAACGGAAGATCATCCACCCAGATGTCATTCCAAAAACTCGTCTCATTACCACATCCAACTTGCTTTCTACACACATTACTCGGAAGATAATTCAAAGACACACAAGAATCACAACTTTTCATTATCCTAGCCCAAACGCTAGACGAGTTACCGATATTAGAACCGTGAATTGCTTTTACAAGCCTAGCCCACAACGCATCTCCGTTGTTGAGAAATCTCCACCGCCATTTGAATAACAAGCCCAAATTCATTGCGAAAAGACTTCCAAAACCGAGTCCCCCGTGTTTCTTATTGGCGAGAACAAGGTCCCACTTAACCCAGGGACTTTTCTTTTCATTATCATTAAAACCCCAAAAAAATCTTGAACGAATTGCTTCTAATTTGCTGACAATTTTCTTAGGAACAGGAAAAAGGGAAAAGTAATAAGAACCGATGGTTCCTAAGACCGAAGTAACCAAAGTTGCCCGACCACCGATGGTTCCTAAGATACAGAAACAACTTATTGATATGTATATGCTTGTCTTGGCTCCAGGGGCAGAACGAGTGGCCTTTTATATTTTTGGGTATAATTTCGAACGACGATACCAGTAAGATGTGTCCATAAATCATAATTTTACCCATATTCAAAACTACACTAGGGCATATTGTATATTTTCTCTATGTTTTTCTTTATTATGTTTGATTTAGACATGTAGCTAAAGCTGTAGAAACCTATTTTTTTATCAAACCAAATTGGTTTGGAAACCGAACATTTTGGTTAACCAGGGTCAAAACCGTTTTACTGTTCTTAAACCGGTTTTCAAGCAAAAATAACAAGCAAAGGCTTCCCAATACGATGAAGTAGCATGACAATTGAACATTATAGTTAACCCGGTTTTCATAATGTGTCGGTGCTTTCGTTCGGCACGCCCGTTTGTTGAGGCGTCTATGGACATGATAAGTGATGCAACGTACCATTTTCTTCAACTAATCTCCAAACATTGTGATTCATGTATTATGTGTCACTGACACTTTGAGACACCTTAATTTTTCGTGAAAATTGAGTTTGCACAAATGAAACAAAGATGGATATAAAATCATAAGACCCTATTTCGTTTTTAAGGGATACAACAACTAACTCTTAAATAATCATCAGTAAAAACAACCTAATAACGATAATTATCATTTGAAGTTACAAGTGAGTGTCCCCACTCCCCATAGATCACAATGAATTGGGTCTAAGGAATTCAAAGCCCTTTTTATTTTATTTTCGAATGGTAAACAATGTGCTTTGAATAATTGGCATCAAGTACACGTAATCGGTTTAGGTAAAATAGGTTATGTCACACAAATGTCCCAATTTATTCCAAAGCAAATAGTGTCGAATGATACATGACCTAACCGAGAGTCCCAAAGTTTGAAGGATGCCTTTAACTTCGTGCAAGAATCAGCCACAAGAGCTTCACCTCTATTGTGCAGAACATACAACCTGTTTTCACATCTTCCTTCGGCTAGAACCTATTTCAAGGTGCAGTCTTAAATATAGAAGTGAGATTTGGAAAATAAAACATCCACATTATTATTAGAAGTCATTTTACTAATAGATAGAAGATTCTTTGTAAGATTCGGATAACCAGAATATCTTGCAATCGAATATGTTAAGAGATAATAGAATGATCTTATGAGAAATGGGAAGAGAATTACCATTTTCAAATGTAACATTAGCATACCTAACATATGGAAAGGCGTGAGAAACATTGTTGGTTGCGGCAGTCATGTGGTTCGTAGCTTCAGAATCGATATACCAATAAAGTCTAGACGTAGCAACATGACACTGAGTCGTGAAAGCTTTTGCCAACTCCACATCATTAGTTGAGGCTTAAAATGTAAAGTTAGTAAATAATTCGTGACTCTTGGCTTGTGTAAGCAAATCACAAAAGATTGGGGGAGATTTAGAGGTGCGAATAGCAGTTGAAAACGTTTCAAAGGTGGTGCCAAGTCCGCATAAGTACAAATGCAGTATGTCCATTTCATCAACCGGCTATCCAATTGCTGCTAGATGGTCATATAAAACCTTAAATTTCTTCCCAAAATTAGCAACCGAGGTTGTTCCTTTTTTCAGTATGTCTCAACTACTCATGTAAATTTTCGATTCTCTTAATAGAAGATTATTGTATGCAGCCTCTAGTGCGTGCCAAAAAGAAGATGATGATATTAAAGTTCTACATGCCACAAGCGATAAACCTACATGTTATGATAAAAAGAGAATCCAAGTAAGTACTCATCACAAGCAAACAGTTCAAGAATATATTACGATCGTTACGCAATCATATAAAAAATATCAAATTGCATTTAGAACCATCTAAAATCTTGGTGATTACAATGAAATTAGCCAAGCATGCTCACAAAGAGTAAAAAATCGAATGCTTGATTCTTCAATCCTGATCAGGAACAACTTCATGAATGCTTGGATTCATCTCTAAATCGTCGGCCCTTAAAAACTTAGATGTCGAGTTGTTTAAATAGAGTCCAAATTAGGTTTTAGTCGTATTAGATCGATGCGGACCGTCCAAGATGCATTCCAAAGGTGATGGACGGTCCGCTTTACATCATCTTCGCAACTTCTTAGGACAGGTGGACCGTCCAAATATCATATCATAAGGACAGATGGTCCACTTTCTTTTAGGCCAAGCTTTCCTCCGAAACATCAATCCGGACCGTTCAAAAGAAACAAGTACCCAGGCGGTCCCATTGTTTGTATTGTAGTAGAAACTTGATTTTCTTCTTTCAACTTTCGTTCCAACTTCACTTTTGCTCACAAACAAGCCAATTTCTTTCAAATCTTCACCGAACCTTTATTTTAACCTAAAGTTCATCGATTGATGCAACAATTATACAACTTCTTGGGATAGATTATTTTCCTAATCAACCTCTTATAAATTTTAATTTCTTTTGTAATCTTTAAATAACTCTAAAAAAGCATTTATACGAATGAGAATGAAAAATGTTCTAAAATAAATATTTCACATCTCTCAGAATTAAGATATAAGATTTTGATTTAGATCAAGAGTGCTATGGTATCTTCATGTAAATTTGGGGAAACAATATGTTATGGACCGAACCCATTGTAAGTTACGGGACTTGTTCCATATTATTTGTATGAGCAACTGATATGTGGTTTATAGGTCAAATGAGCTCTCTTACCCATCGAACTAGTCTTTTGAGTTGAGTTCTCATGTTTCGTCTGTAACACAATAAAGAAGATATGGGTTGAAGAGGAAGCTTGAGCATCACTGCATCATCGTTATGTGACATGACATACCGACCGCATTCCGTATAAGCATATATCTCTTTTCATTTTTCTTTCGTTAGTTAAGCCACATTTTTGTAATTTGTCAAAAGCAACTAGTTGTTGCATGCTCTCCTCTTCCATCTCGATAGAGGAGTACTTCAATCGAGAAGAGCGACTAGGATTAGTTCAGATTTAGTGTGAGGTTGTCCTTTTTTTCTCAAAAACTCCTTATCAACATAAAAATATCGTTATTTTAAATCCAATAAGCATTCGAACTCTCTCTTAGTTGTAGTGTGACAAGGCTTGGTAGTTTTTTCTTATAAAAATAGGGTTGGTTACTACTAAACATATCAAGAATGAATTTTAATTACAAGATGAAATATAGGATTAGATGTGATCTCTTCTCTTTCCACCATAATGACAACAAAACGGCCTTCACCTTTGATACCGCTTCAACCTTAAAGACGAGTAAGATATACAACATGTCAACATCTACCACACTTAACACTTAACATACCATTTTTAATGCTAGATTAAGTGAATGATTTAGTATATTGTTTAATTAAATAATCAAATAAAAACAAATGTTTTAGGCCTAATTTTTGTCATTTTTGTCCCTATATGGTTGTATTCCCTTTTAGTCAATGACAAAAGCTGCATAATATTATGTCGGTCATTTATGTTTCTATACGGATCGTATTGGCCAATATGGTCCGTATTAAATTTAGATATACGGATCGTATAAGTCAGTATGACTCATATTAATTTTAAATATATGGGTCGTATTGACCAATAGGATCCGTATCGTAACAACGATACATGTCGTAATTATCGGCCTATATGGCTACTATCAGTTACGAGTCATATCGGCTAATATGTCCCGTATCAGTTCTAAAATTTTAACTTTTTTAGTTTCTAAATTATTTAACACTACGTATTATTTATCGATCTTTTGCCATTTAACTAGTATGGTGTATTATCCTTTGAAACTTTCTATAACCATTATATTTTAATTTATTTGATCGTGTAATTCTTTATGTTCGACGCATTCTCCTTCCACCGGTAAAATTAAGATGTCATATAAAAGAAGAAATAAAAGTCGTCAGTTCGGGTTCTCGTTCCAGTGTTGCAATGTCGTCATCAACGACGGTTGCATGCGTCAAATAGGTAGAACTAAAGGATGAAATTGATTAACATATAACGGTTCATATGGAAAGTTTTGAATGAATAATACATGACAACATATAATTGGAACGAATATCAAGTAATAATATGTCATGTCCAATCATTAAAACAATTTCAAAAATCTAAAACAAATACGAGCCATATAGTCGACACTAACATTAAATGATACGGGCCATATTAACCAATACAACCCGTATCTTTATTATAATACGGGTCATATTGTTCAATACTAGTGATGGAAAAGCATGAATTTAATAGATAAAAGCATTCAGTACAACTCAAATACAAAATAATGATTAAGTATGTGAATAACAAATCATGAGGATGTGTTATCAACCCAAAAAATGCAAACACTATGTTAATCTTTAATCAATTATGTTTTCACCAACTTATTTTAAAAATTAAAAAATAAAAAAGTTAAAAAGCCCTGAAAAACATATGGAGTGTTGTTAATTAACATTTTAATACCACTATTTCTGTCCTCTTAGCGGTGCCATTATAATCCGCCATTAAAGCTCCACTGTCCTTTTCTTGCTCACTGCTCATAAATACCCACCTCCACTTTCCCTTCATCTTCAGTTCTTCACCAACTTTCTTTCCATTACCCGCTTCATCTTCAAGTATGTATCTCTCTCTCTCTCGATTTCTTCCAGATCTCCACGTAGATTTCTGTAACTTTTTCTGAATCCAAGTGTTCAAATTTCAACAATTGAAGTTGAATCTATTCTGGGTTTTTGATTTAGAAACTGGGTTTTGATTTATACAGGTTGAATTACATGATCCGATTTGAATTCGTTTGTATCTTGGATCTTTGCGTTTGGATTTGGCTGTGATGTTTTTATCGATTTACACCGTAGATTCATGAATTGAGATACTAATTGAAATGTATAAATTTAGTGATTAGTATTCGAATTTCTTGATTTGGAATATATGGTTTCCTTACAGGCTGATCAGATTAGTTTGATGCTTGTCCAAAAATAGGTTCTGATTGTGATTTTTGTTCTTGATTTTAGATGTACTTAGTATCATGTTTGTGTGCTAATTTGGGAAATTTGAAGGGGTGTTAATTTCCGACATGACATTTTGGATGATATATCTAACCCGTTTAAAGTTTTTAAACGGGTTGAACCAACCCGTTTAAGCCAACCCGTTTAAAAACTTTAAACGGGTTGTGTTTAGGTTAATTTGATTAACAATTTAACATGTTTAGTTAAATAGGTTGATCCATGAACCCGATTCTGACATGTTTAACTCATATTTCTTTTACAACCTATCAATCTGCTTAGCTCGGTTAGATAAATGAGTTAAACGGGTCGTGTTCGGGTTACATGATATCATGTGTATGCAGGTAAGGGTTGATATTTTTGTCACAGATAAAATATGGGTTGTGTTCGGGTTGAACGGTTCAACCCGTCAACCCATAGACCCGACCCAACCGGACGTGACAGAACCGGAATTTGATCATCTGCAAATGTTAATATTTTGTGTTATATTCAGGTTTAAACCATCATGGGTCTCTCACCATACTCAAACCCTGCCGATGCCGGAATCCTGTGCATGATTCTGGTCAATACCGCCATGTCCTTCTCCTTCATGAAGGAAACTCTCATATCCATCCTCCATGTGGTCGGGATCCGTATCGCGTCCAATCAACCCGCCACAGAATCACCGGAATCCCGAGGAAGCCCGTCAAGAACCTACATGGACGAGTTCAGAAGCCTGATCCCGACAATTCGGTACGACTCCCTTTCTTGCACCGCCAAACAAGAATGTTCGGTTTGCTTGATCGAGTTCAAACCCGAAGCCGAGATAAACCGTCTTTCTTGTGGACATGTTTTCCATAAGTCTTGCCTTGAGAAATGGTTAAACTACTGGAACTTAACCTGTCCACTTTGTAGACACCGCATAATCGCGCCCAAAGAAACTCAAGAAAACGCCAGCCCGATTTGAGCTTTTTTTCGATATAGTGTACAGGGTAGAGTCGGGTTTGCGACCAATGTTATGCATTTTTGTATATATTGTTACAACTCTTATGGTTTCCGGTGTGATATGAATCATATGATCATATGCATCTGAGAAACTGATCTGTTTTTATCAACATATTTGTGAATAAATTACATACATTTGAATACAAGGTCATGTTTATTAGCATTCCCTTGATCTTTTCGACGGTTTGTTGCCTCCGGTGGTGGCGTTACCTAACTGATGAAGGTTTGCCCCAACCGAAGCGGTTCTTCTGGTTCCTAGTTCCGAAAGGTTGGAGCCGACCGATGCGCTGTTGCGGTGGTGGCGGCACCGGAAGGAACCGGGGTGGTTGGTTGGTGCACACATGCAACTCGTCTTGGCGGTTGATGATTTCTTTGCGGTTGGCGAAGATGGCGTTTTTGTGTCGGTGTCATCGTCGAGGGATAGTTCCTGTAGACCGATCTTTAGGTGCGCGGCCATGAGCTTCTCGTCCGACATCGGTGACCGAGGCTCAGGGGAACAGAAACCTAACAGATTGAATGAAACAGAGTGGATGTTTTAGAAATATGTTGTGTACATTAATGGGAATTTGTGAGAAGAAGAAGTTACCTTTTTGTTGTTGATGGATAGAATCTGGGAAGATGATGAAATTGGGAGTTTTGATTTCACAGAACAAAGAATTCTCCCTGTTTTTGCTATTGTTAAGATCTATGGTTGCTATAATCCCTCTTTTACAAGCCACATAGATTTACCACTCAATTATTTTTTTGTGTGTTTTGTACCAAAAATT
>JBCNJP010000020.1:18479356-18652359 GCA_039602395.1 Deinandra increscens subsp. villosa | reverse complement strand
ACCTCTAATTTTCAATTCACTCCTTTTTTTCGTTTACCGGATAATTTTCAAATCACATAGGACTCGCTACTGTTTTCTACCCGCAACGTATTTTCTACTCCATTATTCTTTAATGTCTTTTACACCAAAACATGTTATTTCTCTTACATCAAAATGAATCCAAACGACCCAAACAACAATTGATGGAACTACTTTGGGCAACAACCGAACATGTTTTTAATTAATCAAAATCCGGGTTATCAACCGTAGTGGAACCACATTTGACATTCCCTACAAACAGTGGGGAAGCTTGAAAATATCAAGTGGGGGGTCGGGATCTAATTTTTTTTTTCCTAACGCCAATTTTTGGGTAAATTGGGGGTCGAAACCAAAGTATATCGAAATTTTCTACACGAAAATTATATGCCCCCTACATCGCAAAAAAAAATTTCGAGGGGTCGGCACCAAACACCATTTTTTCCTAACCTTTTTGCTTCTTGGGGGTAATTAAGCACCCACTCTAACCCAACTCAGACCCACTTCCGCACCCGACGTTGAGTATGGTTTGGAAACACTTTTCTCACGCATTCACACGGTCACTCTAACCCAACTCAGACCCGCTTCCGCACCCGACGTTGAGTATGGTTTGGAAACACTTTTCTCACGCATTCACACGGTCACACGGATACGCCTTATACTATAGCCTTAGTGTAAAGATAATAGGAAGGTGTTCTTAATTAACATAAAATGCATTACTCGTTAGAAAAAAAGAAGAAGCTTTTGGTCTAAATAACAATACGGTCATATCACAAGATCATCTACCACTCTCCATTGGGGGACATCTTGATGAGTTTGTGTAAACACAATTAAATAAATAAACATTAAACAATATCATCCGCCTAACTTACACTTATAAAAAAATTAAGAATGTAGTGCTAAGAACACGGGATCATTGATTTAAACAATGAGATGATAGTTCGAACACCCAAACCAATCATTCTAATTCTAATAATAAATAAATAAATAAATAAATAAGCAAAAAAACAAATTTAACTTTGCTTTTTTTTTAAGAGTAAATTATACAAAAAGGTTCTTTATGTTTTACTAAAATTTTGGATTATATCATTTAATTAAGTTAATTAAACCAAACATCATTTATATTTTATACTTGTTTCAAAGAAGAGAAAGTCTTTTGTCATTAAAAAATTAAAATTATCCGTTAAGTCAGATGTATTTCCATTATTTTAAAACATTTCTAATAAAAACTTTAAATTAAAAATATCACTTTTAAAACCCATGTCCTACTTAACGAATAACTTTTAAAGTTTTTATTGAAAAATGTTTTAATATGACTAAAATACCACTGATTTAACAGATAAATTTAACCTTGTTAGTGACAAAAAGTATTTTATCTGAAATATGTAAAACATAAAAAATGTTTGATGTAATTAATTTATTTAAAAAACTTAATCCAAAATTTAGATGGAAACATTAAAAAAAATCTTTTATGTAATTTACTCATTTTTTAAAAGCATTTTTTAAAATTATTCTATCAAATCTCGTCAAGATTTGAAAGATTCAATCATCAAAGCCCTGAGTTTCATCGATTACGGTAAGCGAGGGAGAGAACCGTAAATTACTCCTCTTCAATCTCCGGCCATTCGAAACGGTTTTCGGTTTACCAACGGGCGCCATAGATCCGCTAGAGCAATTCGGCATCTCAACCGTCGGTTTCCGCAATCTCCGGTGGAGTTTTCTCACCGACGGAATCGGAACAACGAAGTACTTCTGTCCCGGAACGAGCATCTCCTCCGGCCGGACGACGGAGTCCCACGGCCGCCGGAATATCTCCGGCCTGAGCCAACACGAAATTAGGATACTTGTCCATGATCCACCGCGCAGGGAAAGCCATGTAGTAGCGTTCGACCCTGCCGCCGGCGTGAATGATCTGTAGGATCAACGGCTTTTCGCCGGCGACGTTAGGGTTAGGGTTTGCGGGAATGGTGTGATTCCGGCAGCGGAGGAATTTCAGTAGCATGGTGACTAGTGAGGTGAGGGAGGGGTTTTAGATTTGAATCGTTTGATAGGGGAATTTCAGTAGCGGATTTATGGAAACAACAATCGATGATTTCAAAGGGTAGATTTGTGTGCAGGCGGTAGCCAACTGTGTTGTTTTCTTCCTCCATGAAACCCTAATTAAAGATGACATTGTAACTTAAGAGTTGTAACGGGGACGGTTCACATATTTGTTAGATGTAACTCCGAATAATCGTAATCGATCGTTGATGATGTTTGCTGTCCAAAAAACTTAAAAGTTATAACAATATATGTGTTATAAAAAGTATTAATAATATAGGTGGTTAATTAGTTGTGATTGTAGTAAAGTTGTGGGGTGTAAGTGTAAATAGAGCTTAACGAATGGAGTTCTTTTTGTTCATGTTCGTTCATTTATTGAACGAACGAATTCGTAAACGAACTTCTTCTCGAACGGTTCATTTAACTTTCGCAATGTAAACTTGTAACAAATGTTTGGTTAAAAATTAAGTGAAGAATGGATTTGAGATCTATCTAATTTCTTTGGTTATTTCTCTTCTTGTTTGTCTATCCTCTTCCTAAATCTTGTTTAGGATTTATGTTCATAATAATGGTATTAGAGCGTCTATCATCTTGATCGTGGGTCAGTGGCGGATCCACTAAGGGCCCAGGGGTAGTGCCCGCTACCCCTGAACTTTTACCCCGACGTGCAATTTTTTTTTATAGGTTTTCGGTTTTTCGCGACCCCTGGAAGAAATTTTATGGCTTTTACTTAAAAATATGATCAAAAACCCTTAAAAATATGATTAAAAGCCCGTTAACTACCTAAATTTTTTTCCAGGGGACGCTGCCCTCGAACCCCCGTTAGTCCCCGCTACCCCTGATATTCTTTCCTGGATCCGCCACTGTCGTGGGTTAGCCAACAACGAGTTCTTTAACAAAAGAAGTACAGTCTATAATCGATCATGACAACCATCAAGAAAATCGTTGATTTAGGTGTTCAAGAACCACTTCCGAAATGGTCCCGGCTCTACTACTACAAACCGGTTCATAACGAGTTAAAAAAAGAGTTATTTTAAACTCCTATGGTTTATATAATGATTTATCAATTTGCCCATAACACCAAGGCCCAATTTAGCAAGACTCATGGGCTGAAGTAAACCCCTAAAACTGTTTGTGAGTAGCCCACCCACACAAACCCTAATTCTATAAAGCCCTCCCAACGTAGCAGAAAAGAAGCCGACGAAGCTGCTCTGTATCTCCGCCGACCTCTGACAAACTCCGACGAACTCCGGCAGCCGATAACAGCCATGGTAATCTGATTTATTTTTTCTGTTTACCGCCAGAACATTCATCGCATCTAGAGTTTAGAAATCGTAGATTGCTCTATTTTCCTCGGTCGGTTCGATAAATCGAACAGATTTGACTTTTTATTGCTATCTGGCTCTAGGAAATCACTACCTTATGGCTCGTTATCTGTTCAATCGATGAAGATGTAATCGATGCGATGTAGTTGATACTTACCGCATTTCAGTATCGTCTATTTTAGGGTTTTTAGCGCGTTCGTTTAGTGTTAGTTTTAATTTTCTGCATTATTTCCTAGGTTTTGTGTTGGTAGAATTCGTTGATTTCGGTGCTTTTCTGAACAAAACTTTAAAATAGGAATGTATGCAAAATGGTCTAATTGTTACAGTTGAGCATTACAGTTGGGTTAATTCCTCCACTGCGTTGTCTCTGAAGTTATGCTATTAGGAGTTTTATTGTTTGATTTCATTTCTATATCTCTTACCTTTCTATATATCTGAGCTCTCTTTTAGTTTATTGTTAGAACCCTAAGTATGATTTCATTTTGTGCTAAAAAGCTATATGAATGCCAAGCTCTCTTAATACGATATGAAGTCATCATGACATCTTTTTTTCATATTATGTAACAATCTTACTAGAAATGTGAGGCCAAGTCAATTTAGCTTTAGTTTGATATGGCTTTTATATATTATGAAGTTCTTTTAGAAATTTCACTTCAGTTTGCGCTATCTATATTGCTTTTAACTGTTAAAATTCTGTGTCTCTTAATCATTATAGTTTTTGTTTTTCTTGGAGATCTAGTTTATGCAAAATTCATAATTTTGTTCTGAAATTTTGTATATTTGATTTGATGTTGTTTCCACTGTAGTTTTTTTTGTACTTAAACAAATCTATGCAAGCTTTGATGTTTAGTCTGATGAGTATTATTTGTTTTCTTGAGAGGCTGTCAATGCATTCTAATTGTCACAATTATATTCAAGTGCGTGTATTGGTTTTGAACATTAATATTTCGTTTTAGAAATTTATGGAATATTTTGTTCAATTTGTATGGATCTCTTTGTAGTTCTGTTATCAGTATTATTGCATAATCATTTTCTTCTAATGTTTGTTTTTCTTATTGCAAAACCTTCTTTATAACATTGTATACAAACTTGTTTTGTCTAATAGTCAAAGAGAAAGGTTAGAGAGCCCAAGGAAGAAAATGTCACCCTCGGACCTGCTACTCGTGAGGGGGAACTTGTATTTGGTGTCGCACATATTTTTGCTTCCTTCAATGATACTTTCATTGTGAGTTTAAAGTTTTATGTATAATATTATTATCTTGTGTATTATATCATTTTGTGAAGCATATATGACTGTATTCTCTTTATGCCTACTGCAGCATGTGACTGATATCTCTGGAAGAGAAACCATGGTCCGGATTACTGGTATGGTTTTTATTATATAGGGAGCCTCCATACTTTATTTGCTGCTTTTCAAATACTAAAGATCAAGCAATTGATGTAGTATATTATGGTTTAATACAATCCTCCTACTTGTCTGCTTGAGCGTTGTTTTTCTTGTCTTCTTTTAAAATATCAAAAATCTTCATCAAAATGTAGTATTTTATAGAATTAATTTTTACAAAATCATTTAGTGTTTATATAAAATTATGTTGTTCACAACTTTTAAATCCTTATAATCTTAAAATGCTGTTTATAGGAATTTAATGATTGTTCTAATGCTTGTATTAAACATTCTTCTCACATAATGTTTCATTTTATAGTTGAAAGTGTTTTGATAATGTATTTTCAGCTCATTCTTTAATTCTGTTATTATTATTAGTTATTTTTTTTATTAACTAACCTTTTCTTCTTACACCAGGTGGGATGAAGGTGAAGGCTGACAGAGATGAGTCTTCTCCGTATGCAGCTATGCTTGCAGCCCAAGATGTTTCAACAAGATGCAAGGTTTTTACCTCTGTACTTTTAAATTTGTATTCTTTTTTATAAGCCTGTCTATTGTTTAATTTACTTAACTGTATGATTGCTCGAATAACAGGAGCTTGGCATCAATGCTCTCCACATAAAGTTACGGGCAACTGGAGGAAACAAGACAAAGACACCTGGTCCAGGTGCTCAGTCGGCTCTCAGAGCTCTTGCTCGTTCTGGCATGAAAATTGGCCGCATTGGTAAGACTTTTTATGATTTCTTTATATTTACATGTTTGTTTTTGAAAAAGATTTGGTTTGTTTTTCTTGTTGGTGGCTGATAGAAAGTTGTATGTTTTGATTATGACAGAGGATGTGACACCAATTCCAACCGATAGCACTCGCCGAAAGAGTGGAAGAAGAGGAAGGAGGCTATGATGTGTTTGGTCTCTTGTCGAAAGAGTGGAAGAGGAGGAAGGAGGCGGTGATGTGTTTGGTCTCGTATATGCTGTCAGGGTATTTGGATCAATGTTCTCCTTTTTTTAACAAAATTTGGAGGTTACTTTAGTATTCTGAATGACATTTATTATGTTCGGTATTATGTTCTATTGGTATTTCTGGATTTTTGTTTCTTGTTTTGGACCTGTTTATGGTTAGTATTGTTTTAAAATTTTATAGTATCAAATTTTATTTTTTTGAATGACAAGTAACTTAATATTAACAGACAATAGCGTGACTCCATATACCACAGTCATAAAACACAATATAATGGCAACTACAACCCAAAAACTTAAAACATCTCTTTCACATCATATATCAATAATTCTTATATTATTATGTGGTAGAGAATTCATACTTTTTCTTGTTAACCTCATTTTGTCCTATAAACATTTTTGAGTACAACCAAAATAGCACAACACAAAAGTTAATGCCAATGTGCTAAAGAAAAGGATATCATAGGAGGAAAAAGAACATGAAAGAGTTGTTAATTGTTGTACCGAAAGTGGAAAGCAAGGCGAGTTCATGTATATGGTATTAAAGTTCAATACACTGTGATTTGCTTCTTGTTCCAACATGTTCAGCAACCTCATTCCAGTTTTGCCAGACAATACATCTCTATCCCCTGCAGAAACATGATTCTCATTTCAAATCTATATTTTTGAGTTTGATCCGAGTGACATAACGGCTAGTCCGTTTGAATCTACATCACTCTGCCCCCTTGCAGTTCTTGCCCTTGTTGTTAAATACCATCCGGGCTCACCAGAACGCTCGTTAATGGAATATCATACCTATTCAACCATCGAGTCAAGGAGTTTGGAAAGGTATCTATAAAGCGGAGGCTGATCATCTTTACACCCAAGTGGATGCTGCGCAGATTATAATTGGTGTTGTGGGTCGTGGAGACCAAGTTTCGTTTTCGATGGATAAATGGGTCGGGCATGCCACGATGTCCCATAACTTTCCTGGGTTGTTTGCTCTGGAACAACACAAAAATCATAAGGTAGGAGACTATGGGTCAAATATACATATTAAGACTTGATTATCCAAAAATGTTACTCTTTGACATGATATAACTTTGCTCATTGACGGACACTTACAGAAAATATGCATCAAGATAAGATCTGCCCCCTTATTCTATGGAGAGATGTTAGATATATATTGAGTAGTTTAAAGAAATTACAAATTAAGCCTTCTAAAACTAAATCCTTCCAACTTCTCCAGTACTACTATTTGTGTCTTATATCTGTACAACATCAATCTCACATCTTGTCAAATTAAACACCTATAAACCCCTCTTCAGCAACCTCCATCACCCGTAAAAACCGCTGCAGTTTCCGGTATTTCCTCCTTTGCAGCCTGAAGAAGCTCCTCGGGTGTTGCAGCAGGGTCAAGATCCCAACACCCATCTGGGAGTTTAAGATCTTGACCTGTAAGCAGACAGGATGGAACCTGGTGCGAAAACCGCAGCATTTCTCTCTTTGGAACCCACCTAACTGCGTGTTCGCTAGGGTCCCGTTGGTACACCGTTTTGTACCCGTCTAACTTGACCAAAGGAGTCACACAGACTCCATGTTCATCATTATAATCAGCAACAACCTCCACCACTTCATACTGATGGACCACCTCTTTTGGTGTTTTTCGGTCCCATTTCTCGGACCAGTTTCGATACATTGCCCATATATCTCCGGTTTTCGGGTAGATTTTAACACAACCCCCTCGACCCACCTTCTCTCGTCCTAAAAGATGAGAAAAAATGCTGACTTGATCAACAATATCCGAATGAAAAACCCGAAAACTTCCACAGGATTTAGTAAATCCAGATTCAATCCATTTCACACAACCAAACTCCGTGTCGGTTTTTGAGTTCAAGTAGCTGATATGAACCCGAAAAGGTTTTAACGAAAGTACTTGACGGATCAAACAGTAAAGACGAGGCATCCCGTCTTCTTCGTCATAAATCGCCCATATCTGTTTCGCCTTAAACACTTCCTCTAATCTGTCCCTATCGAAATCATGGAAGTCAGGGTCGGGGACAGTAACCGTCTTCTTCGTCGTTTTCCTTTTCTTTTCAGCTTTTGAAGCTAACTTCATTTCTTCTAACTTGACCCGAATCACGGACCGGGCTTTATCGATCAACAACTTTCTAACATCAAAAACAGGGTCAACCCAATAGCACCTGTTTACTAGGCTATTTATACCAACATCCGGTTCAATTATCATGCCCGTTTCACCGTTTGTGGCCCGTGGTGCATCTCCCACTTCAATCTTTCTCTTCTTAGGATGCCTACCAAGATGCTTCCCGTTCGCTTTTCCTACACCGACATTCACATTCCCATTAGCCGTATCAACCAGATTCACAGGATTGTATGAAAATCCATTCGGGTCTGAGATAGCAGAAGTATTCCATTGGAACGCCAATCTGTTGCTGATCTCGGGCCCATTTCCAGAATGGAACCCTGCTGACCCGTAGGCAGCTGCAGTATATGAACTGTTTGTGGACCCGTTATTGGTTGTATACGACCATGGGCAAAACGCCACAGGAGCTGCACCCGTCTCCACAGCAACGAAAACCCCACGACAGTTCTTACAAGAAAGCCTTTTGTTTACATATTTTCTAAGATACTCATATTGAACCCGACAAGACGTGCAAACGGTCCAAAACGTGTCGGTTCTAACCCTAGAAAACGTGTTTGACCGATCAACCATAGCCAATAAGTTCTTATTCCTTCTAACATCATATGACCTCCTCCTTGCGTTATTCGACAAAACTGTCCACGCTTCAGAGACGAGCTTAAACGCCTCATCAGCCCCGATTGTCTTGTTTCTGTCAGGATGCAAAACCGCAGCCAACCTTTTATATTGTTTTTTCAGTACCGATCTCTCTGAAGATGGATCGGATCCAAGAACCGAATACAAGTCAACTTCCCCGTTGACTTTTGACTCGGTAGCAGCGTATACTTCGAAAGTGGCCACCATGAGAGCAATACCCTCCAGCTGGGGGCAAAAAGCTTGAGCCTTTAAAGCATATAGCCTTGCACCTGCAAAATCTTTAACTGAAAATAACTTCTCTGCATATTCTCTATCTCTAAGAGCCTCTTCTATGTTTGATACCATCTCAAAGGTTTAAAATTTAACCAGATCCTGTAAAAAATTTGAATTTCAGTAACTACATAAACTGATATCATGTTATCTTTCAATCTTCATCAAATCAAGATTCAAGACTGCAATTTTGACTGTTGGTGAAACATCTTAAATGTCCACTTTTGGTGTGAAGACTTTCATGATTTTGGTAGGGCATAAATGCAAGAATGAAAATGGCTTCAAAATAAAATTGAATTCCCAATTTCCCATAATCACAACTAATTTTCCCCAATTAAACACAGTTACAGAAGATAGTTAAAGTTCTTAACCAGTCAACAAGATTCAACCTATCATGAAATTGGATCAATTCAAAGAAACCCAATTCATCTAAAGAAAAACCCATAAAAACCCAATCATAATCTTGAATTCCCAATCCGATCGCAGCTCAAATTTGCTAAAAAGATCAAACATTTATCACTTTAAACCCCTAATTTTCAATCGTGTTACAGTTAAAATTAAGTAATTAACAGTAAATAAACATGAAATTGAAGTTAAACTTACTTAGATCCGCATCCTACATCAATCGAACATCAACCAGATCTCAAATCAGGCGGTTGATTCGTTTAATTTATGCTTCAGATACAAGTCAATTAAAGGTCTCAGCTTTTTCTAAATCTTGAAAAGTGAAAAGGGGGGGAAATAAACTGGGTATTGCTCAATGTTTATACCAAAATTAAAGGATAGACCCTTGATCAAGTATACAAATTGAGATGAAAAAATGTGGAACGGCGTCGGATTCCGGCGGTGGAAATGGATCAACGGCGATTGGGGCAAATCGCCGACCGGATATGTTGATAAGTATAGGATTTACAATTTTTAATATGATCATGTAATGATTGCGTAGTGAAAGTTCTAAGTGAAGCTTTAAGGTTCCGTTTAAGGGTTTGTTGTTTCCAGAGAAAAGATTTTGAAATCAAGATTTTTGTACAGTTTTTAAGACAGAGAGTACAAGTGGTTGAAGGATATATTTGTGGGTTTAGATGTTTGAGGTGTGGAAAGAGAGGGTTGCTTTTGTTTTCATGTGATAATAAAAGGGGTGAAGGTGCGCAGGTGTGCGTGATGCGCACCCAGGGTAGGGCAGGGTGGGGGGTGGGGGTGGGGTGGGGTAGGGTAGGGTAGGGTGAGTGGTGTTTGGTAGTGGGGGAAAAGTGAACATTGGTTTGGTCCAAAGAGGATCTAACACTAGCAACGAATCTTTTATTTAGAATTGCTGATAAAAAGAACATCTTAACGGTTTATGAAGTTTATAAATTGAGAGGCTAAATGATGTTGATTTGTACAAAAAATGAAACTTTTAAGTTGTTCGGATGATTTCGATTTTGTGATTCGATTAAAATTGACTTCGAAACATACAAACATGTTGCAATGACATATTCGAAATTTAAGATGTTTCATATTTTAGAATAAAGTAATCCGTAGAGTAGCTTTGTTCGTTTGTATGTTTGTGTGTCGTTGACACTACTCTATTATATACATATTGATTTTATATAATCCGTAAACTTGTGGAGTCCCAGGTTAAAGGTAAGAAACATACCACTCGGGTTGTGGTGAATTTTATTAAGATGCTGTTTGATTTCACCATTTACTCAGTCAAAACCTCTTACCACTTACTCGGTTATAGGTTTTTGCTGGTCAGAACGTTTGATTTCACCAAAAAGATTCACTTACTCGGTCAGAGCCTCTTATCCACCCTTTAAAAATCTCTTACTCGATCAGAGATTTTTATATCTCTTACTTGATCACCACTAGTTATCCACTCAAACATGGCCTAAGTGAGCACATTTACTTTATATATATGTGTTGATCTTTATTTAAAAGAAAAACAAAAAGCAAAATGCAACCCAACTTTAGAGCCGTCCGTTACAAAACCTAGAGTGAGACTTATACAATGACACTATTCATAATGACTATATAGTTTGTATATAGCATACATAATTTTAAAAATTAAATTGATTACATGAAATACATGCAATTGATAATTTAAAATGTATAGAGCCTTTGAACATTTAGTTTTTACTTTTTAGTCTTTGTGTTTATACCTAATTTTAAAGTTTCTACCTTGTATCAACACTATCTTGTCCTCGCTCCATGTTGTTATTCCCACTATTGTTGCTTTTACCTTTGTTTGCATTCTCCTTGTTTAGAGTATATGAGTGACATTTATGGTATCTAAATTAGCACCCCACCCTCATTGTTGTTTGGATCTTGCATAGGTTGGGGCTGATTTAGAGTGAATTAGTTTGTAGTGGTGCAGTAACATTTGGTGGTCCATCAACAACTATACATCGTGTAATAGAGAAATATAAATATATAAATAACTTTTGTTATTTTTGAATTTTGATATAACTTATTAAATGGCTAAGCATAAGTACTTCTCGACAGCGACACCATAATTTGAACAATGTTGAAGCCCCGATAAAAAAAAATTAGAGTTTAATTGATATAAATTGGCTAAGCATAAGTACTTCTTGAAACACACTATAGCTACTAAAAAGTTTTGGGATGCTTTTTACAACGTATAATAGTTCAGGGACAACTTTTGCAATTTCATATTAGTTCTAACTTTCTAACCCCTGCCCTCTTCCCGCTCCATCGCCTCCAATAAACCCTAGAATCTGCAGTTCCTTTTACTTCTCCCTCATTTCGAATTTATTGCAATTCAATCAATCTTGTTACGAATAAACCCTATAATCTGCAGCATAACTACAATTCAACCATCAATTGATGGATTTTTATAAAGCTGTTATTGAATCCGTATAGTCATTCATTACAAAACCCCCAAACCCTAAATCTCTTAGCTTTTCCATGGCTATGGAAGCCCTTTTCAACGCCGGTTCGAATTCCTTGTTTACACCGATTCAATCGCACAAAGTTACAACCTTTTTGCCGTTCCGTACTTCTGATTCTCTTCCGTTCAGTTCACAATCAAAATCTCAGAGTTGGATATCCTTAAAAGTTCGTGATTTGACGCCTTTAGTTGGTTCGAAGAAGAGGGCATTGAAGTGTATGAGTAGCGATGGAGGAGAGAGTTTGGAGAAAGGTGTTCGAAGGAAAAATCTTGCGGTTTTTGTGTCCGGTGGTGGTTCGAATTTTAGAGCTGTTCATCAGGCAACTGTTAGTGGAGATGTTCATGGAAACTTTGTTGTTTTGGTTACCAATAAACATGGTAATTTTTTCGCATCTTTTTTCAACTTAATTTGTATTGTATGGGCTATAAGTTCCATGAGTATGGGAGTATAAATCCTTTTGATCTTCAACCATAAAATTTAGTTAAAATAAGATGATATAGTTATGAGATTAAGTGGCATTGTATTTTATCCTAATTTGATATGGAATGCTCCAGAATTGTTTGGAAGTTGAACCCGAATTAGCAAATCCATGATGTATCTGCCTGGAGAAAATTTAACTACGAACCATAGTATAAAAATACAATTTTAGTGGTTCTTGATTTGTTTTAGCCTTTAGGCTTGTTTTGAGCTACTTGAAGTTGTTTTTTGTTGATTCGATGCTTGTTAAGGGCTAGTGTAATTGTTTAAGACCTGTTTTGATGATTTTTGGCTGGAACTTGGCCTAGAAATGCGCCTGAAGGCCTTTAAATGGGGCTTTTGAAGCAAGGCGACAAGGTTGTGCCTGTGTGACTATCTGCGTGCCTTGTCGGCTTTTGATAACAAAGCTATGGACATGAAAGTCGTTTTCATGGTGAATTCACAGAACAATCTGTGAATCCATTCTTCTTTGATGAGAGATTTGTATTCCAGAATCATTATTGGTAACATTTGTGTTTTACTTATATCTGTAGATTGTGGTGGTGCAAATTATGCAAGAGAGAAAGGTATCCCTGTTATAATATTCCCTACTATGAAAGGCAAACCGGAAGGTCTGTCCGCAAATGACCTTGTAGTTGCACTAAGGTCAGCTTGACTTATAATTACTTGTCTTTCGTGTTTTCTTCTTGTTCTTTCTGTTTTCAGTTATTTAGTACATTTGTTATGTTGTGTAGTAAGTACAAGATTGACTTTATTCTTCTAGCTGGATACTTGAAGCTTATACCGTCCGAGTTAATTCGAGCTTATCCAAAATCTATCTTAAATATTCACCCTTCACTTCTTCCGGCTTTTGGAGGCAAAGGGTATTATGGTACAAAGGTGCATAAAGCTGTCATTGCTTCTGGAGTTAGGTATGTGCAATGCTTTCTTTTCCACTTGGATTTCAAGATTATCACGCCTCATTGATCTCTCATGTACTTGTTTTTTTTGTTTGTTCGAGAAGATATTCGGGCCCCACAATCCATTTTGTTGATGAGAATTATGACACAGGGCGCATTCTAGCTCAAAGAATAGTTCCAGTTCTTGCTAACGATACTGTTGAAGAACTTGCTGCTAGGGTTCTTCGCCAGGTAACCAATTTTACACTATTTCAAATAAAGTTTGTGTCTTTTTCAAATCTTTAAGGCATGGGTATTAATGATGTGAAGTACCCGAAATATTTCGGTCAGGAACATAAAATGTATGCAGAGGTAGCAGCTGCAGTATGTGAAGAGCGTGTGATTTGGAGAGAAGACGGTGTTCCCATCATACAAAGCAAAGCCAACCCTAATCACTATAGCTAACAGACGGATACTGTTATCTTTCAATCAGTTGTTGATTATGTCGGTATGCTTTCAATTTTGCTCAAATACTTCGTTGGTTAACGGATTTTACACCATTTATGATAAAGCTTGTGTCTTGTGTAATCTTTAAGGCATGGTTATTAATGATGTGAAGTACCCGAAATATTTCTGTCAGGAACATAATATGTATGCAGAGGTAGCATAAAGAGCGTGTGATTTGGAGAGAAGACGGAGTTTCTATCATACAAAGCAAAACTAACCCTAATCGGTAGTTGACTATGTCGGTATGCTTTTTCATGTTTGCCCGAATACTGCATTGAGTCCTAGCTGTGTGTCTGTGTGCTCGTTCTGCAGGCTTTTCTTGTTACTTAGAAATGCATTACTAGAAGGAATCATGTTTCTAAAGAATACTTTTTTGTCTCTGGTGCTACATGACTTTTGGGATAAATCATGGGTTTTTGGAAATCATTCCCACAATTCTTTTTCTTTTTCTTCCATCTTCAGCAAACAAGATACATAACACAATTCCAATTTCTTGATTTTGCACATTCCCATTACTATTCCCTTTCTCACTTGATTCTTGCATGCACATGACCATTGAACAGTTTTAGTCATAGTTGCCCAAGTCGGGGGAGCACTCAGGGAATATGGGGGAGTACTCTGGAGTACTAGGCGTAGGCGGGAAGTACACGGGGAGTATTTGGTTTTCTCGGATGAGTTTTACAACCATGGTTTTAGTCATATATAATCGCTATGGTCATTACTAGTAGACAAATAATGTTACCCCCAAAGCCACCCCTAGAACGAGCTGGATCACATTCTACATGTTTAAAGTAGGAGAAGGTTATTAGGCAGTTTTTAAGATTTAGAGTGGGCTATTGGGCCCACTTGAAGGGTTGGGTCCAAGTTATTAGTGGACCATAAATACATTATCAAGTGAGGCAGCAGTTCACAATATAATGTATGAACATTAATATATGTCTATATATATTCAACAATTAAGAGCAATATTAGTCTTTTCAATTCAAAAGGCCCTACTTAGTTTCGCAAGCCTTTGTCATTGTCAGTCAACTAAGTAGGGCCTAAGGCCCCCTGTGAATCCGTAAATCTGAGGAGCATGCCGCAACAAAAGGATGGTCCCCTATGCATTTCATTCTTTCCGGAAGGGAAAAAAAGAAGTACCCCCCATCATAGTGAACCTCTCCTTGTGATCGGGATGAGGTAGATGCCTCCCAGCCGGGGGGCGGATCGAATCGGAGTTTCCTTAGGTAGCCACCGACCTACAGTTGTATAGTAACGGAACTAACATTTATTTAATGGAGTTCACAATATAATGCGGATTTTGACCTCTTATACTCGATGTTGACTGCCTACCATCAAGGTTGACCGAGTACGCCTACTCTAGGTGGATTATAGCAACATAACATTAGTAACCCGCCGTCTAGCGACTCCTCGGAGTATACTCGGCCATCTAGACCGATTTTTACAACATTACACTAAGCTAGAGTAACAAACACCTTTAATTATATTATTAGGGCCCTTACAAAGAATAAAGGATTTAAGAAAGATTAACAAACAAAGAGTAACAAACAAACCTATGGTGGATCCATCACACATCAAAGATATGGTGCTTGTGTGCTTGTAAGCACATATAGTGGGTGTTACTATGCTAACTTTTTTTTGGATTGACATATTTTATAAAAATAAAGCGACGACTAAGAAAGCCGAACATAAAAACCAACTATTACATCATAAAAAGATGGTTTTAAGTCACTGAATCTAAGAGAGTTACAATTTCGATTCCTACTACCAAACTAAATAAAAGAGTAATCATGAATAAAGTCAAGAATCTCGTCATTCTTAGTCTTAGAAGAATTGAAAAAGGAATTATTTCTGAAGGTTCCAGATGACCCATAAAGTGATGAAAATAATCACCTCCACCAGAACCTTCTTTTCGGAAGACAAATGCGCATCTTCCAAATCAAGCATCAAGCAAACTTCTAGGCGAAGATGAGATGATGAAGTCTAGGTCTAATCAACTAGAAATCAAACACCAAGACCTAGAAGCAATTTCATAAAAACCAAACACATGGAAGAATCATCGGCATCATCGGCATGATTTCCACACATTGTGCATAAAATGGATTGAGTTTCGGAACCTTTATGACTCAAATTGTATAGTTTAGGGACCCTATCAAGAATAACCCGACACACAAGAATGTTAATTTTTTAGGATCACCATTTCGTACGACGCAAATTGGAAGATAAGATCCAATCTATAACCTTACGAACCGCTTTCTTGTGGACACCAATGATTCTTGACAGTGGCGTCTTGATGGGGATCCGGAGTTCCAGAGGTTGTTGTTGCCAACACCAAGACACCAAGCAAGCTCCACCTATCAACAAGAAAACAAATATTCTCACGCTCTAAATTGAATAAATGAAAGAACTTAGAGGTCAGGACATAATCCTCCAACCAAGGATCTAACCAAAACCGAGAACTCTTTCCATAACCCAGATTCCTCCTAATAACATTAGTCGTGATCATATCATACGCATGGAAACTCGAGATAACTTCAACAATTTGCTTCTAAACTCCTCCTCCCGAAGCCAAACTATCCAAACCACAAGTCGGGCCATGAATAACTTTAATAACACGAGCCCAAAAGGACTCAGGCTTATTCAAGATTCTCCACCGCCATTTATACAGAAACGTTGAGTTCATAGCTTTTAGACTACCAAAACTCAATCCACCAAATCATTGTCCGCACTAGCTAAATCGCATTTCACCCAATAAGACATCTTCTTATATCTTTTTAGAGTTCTCATTACCACCCCAAAAGAAAGATACCAACTATATGACTAAAAACACACCGAATCACTTAACATGACTAAGTACATACCGAAGAACCACATGCGAACCTATTTCAACTATGATTAAGTCATCGAAGGCCAATGATGAAGGTGCAATCGATACTTTTGTGCTCATCCACTTAGTTGGATGTGGTCTACTTGATACACATGGTTTGTTTTAACCATGTAAGGGGTCCTAATGACCCAAGGACCATCCCCATGTTGTTTCTCAATAATGAAATATGATAAATAAGATCACTTTGATAAACAAAACTATGTTCACAGAACGAAGAATAATCGACTTTTTATAAAAGAAAACAATAGTCAAATAATGTGTATCCAATAAAATAATATGAAAATATTTACATAATAATTGAAAACAAATGGAATAATTTCCAATTATATACATCCTTTTGTTACCATTCCTTGCACCACCGATATAGAAACGAAAATTAAAGCTTTCCTCGTTTTCATGGGAGCCACCATACAAGCTGAAAATGACATTACCACCCTATTGCCTCTTAATATTATAATACTAAAGTTACTTTTTTTGAATGGCAAACACCTGATTACTCGGGGGTCTCATCATTGTAAACGATGCTACCCACGACACGCTGTGAGAACAGGTAGCGCGAGCAACCCCGACCCTCTATGTTGCACATTCATCCCAGAGGAAACCCACCGCTCAAATGTTCACTGTGGTAATAAAATCTCTGACTCACCTCTATAATTCCTCATTCATTTTTTTTTGTGTCCGGTGGATTTGAACCTTTAACCTCCATGTTGAAACACAACAGTGTATCCTCTCCACCAAATGGTGGGGGATAAAATTATTATTATTATTATATTAATTATTGAATTTAAAATAATATATAAAATTATTATTATTATTATTATTATTATTATTATTATTATATTATTATTAATATTAATATAAATATTAATATATTAATATTACTCTAGTACTACACTACATTGTATACTTTTCATGTAAAAAAAAAGGGGTTTACATAATAGAGTCTTGCTAGGGTTAATCTTTTGTTTTCATTGGGTGGAGAAAAAGCTCGTCATGATAACATTCTCACATTATTTTAAAACTAATATGGCATTACATAAAATATTACTCTTTATGTTTGTTTATTACTATTAATCCGTATTCTTATAATTATAGATGGCGATTAGCTTATTTGATAGAGGTTTTGTCCTTTTAATTGTAGGTCTTGAATTCGAACTCAACAAAGTCGTAATTTAGTTTGTGAGGTATGTTGTATGTAGTTTAGGAGTAAGATAAATTTGCCGTTCAAAAAGAAAAAAAAGAAAAAATCCCTTCCCTTAATTATAAACTATAATAAAAAGACTTCTTACTAAAACTTTTTCTAAACCAAAATATTCATCAAACCACCAACAGAATCACATCAGCACGTAACAATATCACATCTGTTGAATCGTTATTAAAAACGAGACAACGTCATAAGTGTAACATTACATAAAATTTAAATACTACAATGATGAAAAATTAAAATAATTATATATATTTTTTCTTGAAACGGAAAAAAATAATAATTATATTATTAGACAATCCGTAATGATGTGGAGTTTTAAAGCTTAACAAGTGAACGCAAATAATCAACCCAAGCCAGCTCTACATATTCCAAATGGATAACATCATATCGAAGCATCATATTATCAGGAATGTCATCAATAGTAAAGAATTGAGTTGTTAGTTTTAATTGTAGTGGCTTTCAATTCCACAACATTGCGATCATGATCCTTCAACATTTTATCGATTTCCTAACTTCGACCGTTAGTCGTCATTGCCACCGTCAATTAGGTCGCCAAAAACGTGTACCGGAGGAGCGCTCAACTATATTACCAGCTGATGCAAGGGCAACAGGATAGAGAACAATTGAGAGGGGAAGAGATTCTTTTATTTCTTGCATAACGATTTCAACAGATTACAATGTAAAGGTGTACATATGAACAGGTTTGCAAACGAAACCGGGCTAAAACCCATAACCAGTTCGGGGCACAAGCCTGATTAAAACAAACTAGTTCGGTTCGTAGAGAAACTACCAGGTCCTGTTCGGTTTGCCACTTTCATTAATCTAATCGGTTCCAACCCGGGTTGGTTTCGAAACCGAATTCAAAACCGCTTTAGCGCTAGATTGTAGCCTAGTGGTAAGAGGTAATGTCCCCTTTGATGGAGACCCGAGTTCAATACTTGAGAGTGGTGAATAATGGGTGTAATTTAGCCGTGAAAAAGAAATTTGATGTCAGTAATTACATTGTTAGTTGGTATTTAATAGAAGACCCGTTAATTGCATTTAGTAAATTGGCAATTAATTTTTTTAACCGCAAATTACACTATTTCTAAACTACTCCATATATATTACAATTAAACACCCAATTGCCAACTAATTGTCTTGATGATTTTTTTTTGTTACAATTTTACCCCCGAAGTTGGTATAAATTGGTGGTGGTTGTTTTGGTTGAATCACACAAATCTCAAACACATTCAAATGGCAAACAATAAAGATCAAATGATGGTGGGGGATCTTACCAACAACAAGACCTTTTAAAATTTAGACAAACTATAATTTATATGAGATGTCAGACAACACCAAACGGGTTTGTTGTAAGACGTGTGATATATTATTCAAACTCAATTCAAAAAAGCACATAGAGACTTCAATTTGCAAACTAAGAAGTGAAGAATCTAAGAAACAAACTTTATTTTTATTATCACTTTGTATTACAATTTATGTTTTTTAATGTTTTAAATGTTCCTTTTATTTAGCTTTCAGAACTTTTAATAATATATGAATTTGAGTTAGCTTTGGTTAGTTGATATTTGTATTAATTTGAAAGATTAAAATACTGGTTTTTGAATCGGTTCAACTCATACCGGTTTTAAACTGGCCTGATTCGGTTCGTACGGGTTCTGAGTTTTGATGTTGTAAACTGTTTGTAACCCGAACCAGTTTTAACTGGAGTTGATCAAATCAGTTTCGGTTCACAACCCGAACCGTTCTGCATTATAAACTGGTTTTTTAGACCTATATATATATTACAACAGTATTTAACAACTATCATGAACATTTTCAATTTTAATCCCTCAAGTAACAAAAATGACTAAACAGCCGTTGTATTACATTTATCATGTAACAAAGAAGAATAAGAATAATCTGCAGCATCCATGAGATAACATAACATAACGAAACCAAATACATGTAAGAATTTAGAGATAACTACAGTTTGTGTTGCTTGAATATAATAGAAGTAATGTTATTTGCCGCAATAGGATGAATAATGAATTACCAATCAGCAAAAGTGACAAATTCTTCAAAACCCGCTCAATGTAAAAATGTTAAAAACAAGATGGTATATCTGTAACACGCCCTCTTAAAAATTACACAAACAAAATATTAAATTGAGTAAATTACGGATTTAGTCCCTGTGGTTTGCACGAATTTCGTGTTTAGTCCTTAAGTTTTATTTATTACGGATATGGTCCCAAACGTTTACCAAACCGTTACGAATATAGTCCCTAGGGTGGATGGCCATTAAAATTTTCTGTTAAGTAAGTATGAAATGACATTTATATCCCTCCCTTTAAATATTAAAAGAAATCTAAAATATAAAACATAAAAAAAACTGAAATTACCATTATACCCATTACTTTAATATTCCCCCCTCCCGGCAGCACTTCCTTCTCCGACGATTCCGGTGAAACCAGATGGTTCAATCGACCATAACTTGATCATAACTTATCGAATTACAAAACTAATCACACCGTTGCGTTTGAAATCGAACACCGATTCCTTCTAGATCCATTGTCAATATGTTTCGGTGAATATTTGAAGATCCGTAGTCGTGTGCACGTTGTCGTCGGGAAACGAGATCGGAATGGAAACTCAAACAAAAATTGAATCTCGAGCACGTTGCCGTGAGTCGTCGGTTCCCTAGAGCTCGTCGCTGTCGGTTGTCGCTGGAGAACGACGGAAGTCTGCGGAGCAATTCCGTTGACAATGACCTCCACTATCGTTTCGCCGGAACCACACCATAGCTGAAATAAGATATGTCAAGGGTCAAGACGAAAACAACGGTGATAAAAAAAGTACCAGAGATCGGAGATGGTGATGGAAGGTGGAGATCGAACCGATTACTTCCTCCGCCTCCTCTGTATAGAACTTAGAATCCCATAAATGATTGAAATCGTTACTAAAAGCTTCGATTGGAACTGGAAATTATGAATTCAATATCAATATTAAGGTAAATGAGATTGTTAAATTTTAAGCCAAATAAAAATGGAATCTGAACCTTTTTTAGTTTTGCAGGGGTTTGAACATTTTTTCAGATTACTCATAGCTGCAATCGATTTCATCCATTAGAGTTTAAGAAAATGTCATCTAAAATCTAGAAGATAAAAATGGAACTTTTTTTGTATGAAAGTTAAAAACAAGAAATTAAAACAAAGCGATGGTGGTTTTGACGAACAACAATGGTGGGTTTCGAGATCGATCGGTTTTGCTGTGTTTAGATGTTGAGTTTTTCTGGTGAAGGCATCAAAGACCCAGCAGCTAGTCCGGGAGATGACTGGATCTGGGAGGTGGTCAGCCACGACTAGAGCTGGGTGGTGGCCGGCGACGACTGGAGTTGGGTGGTGGCCGGCGATGATGGATTTGGGTGGTGGTCGGAGATGACTGGATCTGGGCTGACCTGGGTGATGGTCAGCGATGATTAGAGTTGGGTGACGCCGGCTATGACTGGAGATGGGTGGTGGGAAAGTGGTCGGAGATACTAGATAGGGTTTTGGTCATATTTTAGAAGATGCTAAATTTAATGGGCCCCATATTTTTTTTCTTATATAAGTTTTTTTTATATATTTTTTAAAAGAGGGGCATAATAGTCTTTTAACATTCATTTAACAGATTTTTTTAACGTCCGTTGGGGTCAGGGACGAAATCCGATACGGTTTGGCAAACGTTTGGGACCATATCCGTAATAAATGAAACTTAAGGACTAAACCTGAAATTCGTGCAAACCACAGGGACTAAATCCGTAATTTACTCTATTAAATTACAACCACTAACTTAACCTAGAGGTAAAAGTGTATGGTCATTTACCATGAGATCAGGGGCGGACCTAATGTAGGCCCAGGGGGTCCCCGTGGACCCCCTCAACCTCGTACGCAAAGTGCAAATTATGTGAACGGGTTTTTTATAAAAAAATTTGTGAAGAGGAGTTAATAAATACTTACTTTGTGAAAGTAAAACAAAGCAATTAATTAGCCTAGTGGTAAGATCCCTTGATTGATTTTGAAGGATGTAAGTTCAAATCTTGTGCTCAACCTTTTTTTCATTTTTCTCAGGTTTCTTTATTAGTTTTAGTACTATAAATGAGGAGAGTAAATGATGGGTACTTTATTTTCCACCTCTTTTTTATTTACTTTCATTATAGACCTTTTTTTTTTCAAATACATTTATCATAGACCCTTTTTATAATGCAATATTACAATATATAAAAATATAGATTTTTTTAATAGGCAAACATTTTGTTATATTATTTTTTTCACGCGTTACTTTTTTATTTTCTCTTCATTTTAGCCATTTACTAGTATTTTTTTGCTATTATATCGTTGTCAATGTTACGGCACATAATTTTTTATCAAATCATGTAGAGTATTTTTAATCAGTTATTTTTCTTTACTCGCAATGTCGTGCTGCAACGCGCGTTTGTAACCAACCATCTAAAACTAGTGACTCCGTAAAAAAAATTGTGGACCCCCTCACAAATTTTTCTAGTTCCGCCCCTGCATGAGATCTTGGATACAAGTCACATTTGTAACAAGATAATAAAAAACGGGGGTTACAACTTGGCTAAAGGGGGTTTTCTCACCAGTAGTGAGTTTCCTCCTGATTATAATTGGAGATGATCGGATGGGTGGTGTAATGTCCCCGTCGGTGATCCAAATTTACCATTAAAAAAAACAAAATATTAAATTAATCACGTAATCGAGAATATTTTAATTTCATTACTAATGTATTTCTTTATAAATATAAAAATATAATTATAACTATGAGAAATTCAAAACTAAAAACAGAAGAAAATAAAGAATGTCACCCCCTAGTAGGTTGGGAGTTTCAAATGCTCCTAGTCGTAAAACGACGTAGTTTTAATTTTCTCTTACAAACGTCGTCGTTCCCAGTTTCCAGTTTCCACATCGTCCTCAAACATTCACCGGCATGCACAGAAACTTCAGCGACGACGCCGGCGAATCTCCGGCGACTCTCCCGCCACCAACCAACAACCTCTCGTAATACTCCACACAAAACAACGACAGCGAAAGCTCCACCTCATGCTGGTTCCAGACTCGCCTCACCACCTCCGACTCGCCGCCGACTCGCCGCCGCTTGAGTCGACTCAGCACCGGCCTCACACACACCATATACAACCTCCGGTACCCTCCCAGCGCCGAAACCACCGGCCGGACCCCAACCGGCGGCGGCGACACGTGGCGGAAGCACAGATGCTCCCACAACGAATCGTTTCGCGCGATCGAACACCATTGCCGGCACACGCACGCCGCCGCGCCGAGCGAACGCCCGTCGAGCCGCTTCAAAACCTCGATTAGCAAATCCTGGTGATCGTTGATGCAAAATTCGTCAGAAATTTGCGCAGAAAACGGTTCAATTGTTTCTCCGGTTTCGAGAATCTGCGCCATGGATTGGAATTGTGGAGAAATGGAGGTGAATTGGAAGGGGGGAAAAAGGGGGGTTTTGTAGAAGTGGAGGAATTTGGGGAATCGACGGAGGAGGGGAAAAGAACAAGTGATAAAACTCCAAGGGGGTGTGAAAGAACAGAAACCAATGCTTTGGGGGTCAATATATTATTATAATTGTTATGGTTATTTTAAATCTGGAGGAAAATGTCAATATTTTTGTTTTTTTGGGGTGGAGTGAAAATGTTGTTTTGTTGTTGGGTTTTATTTGTTTATAGTTTTGTTTACAAATTCAATGCTTTTATCCGTTACTCTCATAAGTTAAAGAATTTAGTGTCAAAACTTTTTTTCTTTTTCCAAAAATATAATTTCCACTTTATATATAACAAAAAACGGATTTATCAGAGGTCTTCTAGCATATTGATACCTATAATATTATGAGAAATAAAAGATGGATTTATCAGAGATCTTTAATGTTATAAGAAAATGAGAGAGTCCATGGTAGATTAGTTGGCAGGTAATATATGGTTTTTACTTTTTGTTACTTTTAGCTTAATTTGCATGTAATTAACATTATACTTATGAGGACTAAAGTTTTAAATAGTGTATAATATAACAATATGGTATTGAAAGAGCATTTTAGAAAGTTGTAACTCTTATTTGGACAACTTTTGCGTAAGGGTTGCGTCCAATCACAAAGCCATTACGGTTGGAATGATGATGATCATCTTGAGGTTAAGGGTTCAAACTCTATCTATAACTGGTTAGTGTAATTTCGTTTGATGTAAAATCAGAGACCGTTAAAAACAAATGAAGTTTTCACTTTCAACTAAATTACACACTTTTACATATTTGAGTTAATTAGTCATCAAAATTCAGTTTTATCATAATTAATATTATTTTAAAGTAATAAACACATGTAGCAAAAAAATCCAACAACTCAAAGCAAGGTTTGATGAGTATGAAATGAAAATAAGTTTTATCTTTATGTTACATTATGGGGTCAAGAGGGTGATCCTACGATATTGATAAAAAAAAACATAATATTTAAATCAATCATTTTAAGAAACAAAAATAAAACGTATAATTGTTCACGGGGTGTTCTACTGGTTCAAAGTTGGTTATCATTACGTTTGTGATTTCTTAGGATTCTCTTCTTGTTCTTTCTTTTTTCATTTATTTCTTGATTTCATTTTTTAATAGATTTTCCCTATTATAATCAACCTAGATCTGATAGTTTAGTTAATATATTTTTTTATATTCCTATAAGGGGCTCAAAGCTTTGTCTTCGGTATGATTGGTTTTACTATTTAAAAGAGAGATGCGACGCAATTTATTACGTGTTTACCCGTCACTTCATTGTAATTGTTGCTTTATGTTAAATTTGTAAAATCCTTTAGTTCCTATAATTAGATTTATTTTCACTCTTATACTAAAAGTACTTTTTATTTGACAATATTAATACATAACAATATAACCTTTAAAAAAACTTACATTTTAGTTAGAAAAAAAGAAACATATTTTAAAAGGCAACAGCGAACCTCGATCTTCAAACACATCATTCCTCAAGTGTTAAAACTAACATGAAAAAGATAAATAATGAATAACGTATATAAAAGATGTGAAACTAGGATTTGGATATTTGATACATCCACCTTCATTTTACATGACATGTTATTTATAACTCGCTAAGTAACATGACCATATCCAAACAATTAGAATAATTTAAAGAGGAAACACATCTAAAGAAAGAGTTCTATGTACAACATAAATACTACTAGAACACGCAAAATAAAACGAATCTTTCACATTTCAATCTTAATTTTTTTTAAGAATATAAGAAAATGATATAAATGTAATGTTTATTCTTCTTTCATGAAATCCAAACAAAAATATATGAATAAATTTCGTCTATACATATTCCTATATGTAATTCATGTGTAAGTTGTTTTACCTACATATGTGTAGGAAACATTTAAATATATAAAAAACTAGTTTAATGGTTTTTTATATACATTAAACATTATATTTGAATTTGGGAAATATAAAACTTTAAAAATATAAACTAATAGATAAAATTAAACGATTTTGGTTTGTTTCTTTTGTTGTTGCACCAATTAATTAGTGTTTTGTAATGAACTACTCCTAATTAAGTATATTTCAAATATATTAATTTCTTGTCAAGACATAACTATAAATAACAATAAATCAAAAGATCTCATTATCCTTGGTGGTGATATGAACAATGTTTTGGTGTCTAAAGTCTAAATACAAAGTCAAAATTAAATCCGTTGACTTCATGAAAAAAAAAGAGCCATGGGGAAAAAACAACCAAATTACCTTGGATGCTACACTTGTTTCAGCAAACAACATTATGTTGTTGTTTGACAATGGGTAGAAACTTGTCTTCATGTTTGACCATTTTCTTTTGAGAATCTAATTGTTCGGTCTACCTCGATATAATTAGATTAAAAATTTGGGTATAATTTGATCCGAGTTAACTCAGTAAGCCATGAGTTGGCTTATTAACGGTTCCTTGTTAGACTAATATTAATAAATTATGAGCATGAGTTAAGTTGGTTGAGGTATGTGTCAAAACCAAACATGTAATCGATATTTTTGCTTCTTGTCTTTGAAGTAGGATCTCGTATTGGCTTGACATCCCACATCTTAATACCTCATCCCCTTGTGATTTGGTTAACTCCATCTGCTCATGCCTCTTCTGTTAAAAAAAGCTCGTTATTGGATGCATTGCCTTGACTTCGTGGTGGGTCTTTGTAATTTTTAATGCATCTAGCTTCTTTCTGTGGCGAAAAGTCCACACCTAAACTTATTAAATAAATAAATAAATATCCCTAATTAATTATATGGTGACGAAAAGTCCTCATGATCGAGAGAGTATTTTTTAAAAATAATAATTTTCTTTAATATGTAAAAGAATAAAAGAAAATATAAATTAATTTAATCAAACCTTTAGTAGCGAAAAGTCCTCACCACAACTTTTCACTACGCGGGAATTTTTCTGCTTAACCCTTCAGTGGCGAAAAGAATGTAGGGAAGATAGGAGAATGAAACGGGGAGCGGCATCAGCTAAACTCTTCGCCGCGCCTTCCCCACCACTTCTGCAGTGGTGTGCCCGCAGGCACCCTGCGCTAACTCAGCCACACCCGCACACTGCAAGGTGATCATTGTGATTAACCTAAGAAGCTAACTACTTGTTGGGCACACAGTTAACCTTGAAACTTGTTATATTAATGTTCATGAAAGTGAAGTAAGCCCTCAATGTTTTTGAGAACTTGGTCTTACATCTTAGGTACGTACACATGATCACAGCCAGGGGCGGATCTAGTACACAAACACCGGGTTCACGGGAAGCCAGTGACTTTCGGATTTTTAGTGTAATTATATATAAAGAGAAAGGAGTGAATCCAGATATATTGGCTTAGTGAATCCCTATGGCAGACAATGATTTCCAGATCAATGGGTAAGGCTTCTATAATTAACGTGTGTGGCGCGAGTTCTAGTCTCCTTTAGAGCCGGTTTATGCTTTTTAAAGGATATGGAGCATGGATGCACTTTGTTAATATATTATAAAAAAAGTGTATGGTAAAGGATTCGAACTCGAGACACATGAATGCAAAGAGAATTATTTAACCAAATGATGTAGAACTCAATTCATTCATTCTTCGCCATTTAATTTATTTAAAGGGAACTAATTTTGACACATTTCTTATTTTCAGCTTATTTTTCTCTTTTACAAGACTTTTTATTTATTTTTACGTTTATATTTTCTTTTCTTATACTATACTAAAAAGTGTTTAATTAGGATAATATTATAAGCTATTCACTGCAAGTGCTTTATCAAAATATTTAACTTTACATATATAATTAGCGTATATTCGTATTGTTAATGCGTGATCAACTTTATCCGACCCGAACCGACTAAACCGTAAATTTTGACTTGTAGTTGTTAGAATTCTAATCACTAAAAAAATGTGAACCCATTGAAAAAAAATCATGGATCCGCCCCTGATCACAGCCTTGGGTACACCTTTGCAAAGCAGTACGTAGTTTACCCTATATGATGTTCCATATATGCTCTTTGTCAGACGGTACCACCGAATTATTGTAATGGCAAAAGACCATATTTTCACGTGAATCATCCGTCTATCACTTTGAAGTACGCACATATATGGTGTGGACAACTGGCCACTGATTTTACATGACTTCTCATGTGTAGTTCATTTGACAATTCGATAATGATGAATTCACTTTGTTATACAGAAAGTTGCTCAATGAGATATGATCGGATGAGATCTTGTGCATGAGTTGATGTACGTAAACATATCGATCCATATCGAGTGACATTAGAGCCGTCAGTGATATTAGACTATTATACTAGGGTTGATATTATATTAGAGTATAGGGTATTAGAGTGCAATATTATTCTCTATAAATAGAGACCCTATGTAACCCTATTATTCACACAATCAATAATACAATATTTCTCTGGTTTAACTTGGTATCAGAGCCAGAGAACAACCACCGGGAAAGCAACTCCGGCAGGGCGGCCGGCCACCGCCACCGCCCTACCCACCACCTCCGTTTCTTTTTTGTTTTTCCTTATTCATCTTTTTTTGTTTATTCTCTACTTTTTATTTACAAACTCAAAAAGAAGAAAAAAAATCAGATCCTTGTCCGTCAGCCCCCAAAACCCTAAATCAAAAGCACAAGTCACCACCGAAAGCCGTTGCCAATCACCAACGCAATCCGTTGTTGTCACCCACAACTGGTTGACATCACCATCCTAATCCACTACAGACTCAACCCTAATTCGCAGCAGTAAACCATGCCGAGACCCTAAATCTTGCCCTGAATTTCCTTGTTCCGGCCGCAACTAATACCCTATACTCTAATATAATATCAACCCTGGTATAATAGTCTAATAAGTGAGACGCCCCGACAATTTCAAGACCCTAGCCGAATATAAAAAGTAGGCCCCAAAAATATAAACTTAATATTGTATGCTAACAAGAAAGATGCTAGTCGTGTGTTGCAGCGGCGAGTCAACAACGACAAGACGTATATAAAGAAGACATTGCAACCCTCAACATCATAGAAAGAGATGATATCATTTAAATAAAATAAAAATATACACATAAACACGTCGATATTGAACAAAAATAACAGACAAAATGAAAAAAAATAAAAAAAAAGGATAAACTAAATTTACAAAAGGGAAAAAAATTAGAAAATAGAAAGAAAAAAAACTATAAATATAGTACTTACAAGATTTGAATTTGGCACATAAGGGTTCTACATATGTATTTTTTTGTCACACCATCTAACTAATTTGTAAATTTATTTGTCTTCACATATATATAAATATATATATATATATATATATATAAATATATATATATATATATATAGGGAGATGATCATTTGAGAACTAATTGGTTGAGAGAACTTTTGAGAACCATTTTAAACCACTAGTTATATTTACATATACCCCCCTCCCATGAATTGTAGTGGACCCCAACTGAAATTAGTGGTGGAGATTTAGTTCTCAAAAGTTCTCAAAACAAAAAGTTCTCATTTGAACCTAACCCTATATATATATATATATATATATATATATATATATATATATATATACATATTTAAAAAATTATATAACATATATAAAAATAAAAAAAAAATTGAGCCCCTCGATAGACCGGACCCTAGACAGACGCCCTCCCCGTCTACCTCCAAGGCCGCCCCTGAGTGACAGAGGTGATGATTGTTGATCAATTCAATCAAGTAATACATAAAAACATATAAGGTGAGGACATACCGGTAGGGATTGAGATTATAGATGACGATGATGATGCCATAGCCATGATGTTCCTCTTCCCTTTAGATGTCTTCTATTGATGGATTTTGTGACTAGAGAGAATAGTGTATGTGGTGGTGTTGTTTATGTTCTCTAGTCATATATTTATAAGACATCAAAGGGCAAGAGACCTTTCATATTATGTCATTATTCCCATCAAATAATGGACTTTATGTCATACATAAATAAGGACTTTATATGACTTTATATCATTTTGGCAATTATTAATAAATGATCCCAAAGGACACATTCATGTAGGTATATTTCCAACATTCTCCCACTTGTCCGAGTGATCATTTATGATGAGCATTTCTAAAGTTTGGCCAAGTTAATAACACTCATCAGATTTTGAATTTAAAACTGTAGTAGAAAAATACAGTCATTGAGTTATTCTAAACTCAAGACCCCCATTAATCATACTACAATCGCAAAACGAACATAAGAAATTAAGGACCAAAATGACTAGATTGATGCCCTTAACGTTGATTTATATGTAAAACTGTCTATATGTCACTTAGGCATGCATAACATATTCAGAGACAAAATAAATCAAAACTGATGAGGAATAATTAATAATTAGTTATTCATATTATGATATGATCGGTCAATAGTAAACCTCGTCTTTATTATGAGCTCTTAGAAAAGACTTATGAGGATAGACCTTAAGTTATAGGATCCTTAAGCATATCATAAATGTTTTTAATACAAGGACTTAGTTTCCTCTACTTGTTCTTAAATGAATAATAATCTTGTATCGAAAATTTAACGCAGCTCCTCTCAAAACTGTTACTGTTTTTTTAAGAGATTAGGATAGCTGACTTTATCACAATGAGTCTTCAATATGTTATATATGGATTTACGGAATTATTAGTCTACTGATAAATTTACCAACAACATCTAGTGACAAACATATCATGTCATAATAACTTATGTTGTTGTTATCAGTCTCTTATGACTCATCCATGATCCATGAGATAAATCTGTCCGCAGACATAAGGATATACCCCTGAGTTGACATTTAATATCCTTTGAATACAATAAAGTCAAAATTTATAGATAGTCAACTATTTTAAGTTTCTCACTTCTTCTATAGCTTAAATTTAATAGTCTTTCGTTTCTTATAGATATTGAAATGCCATCTTAAATGCTTTATGATGCACTAAACTTAGGAAATGATTTTCATCATTTCTTAGTATTTCAGCAATGAAGGCAATATCTTAAAACGAGTATAGACTTGAACATAAGATTTGAACCTTTATTAGTAATCTCCTTTAGTTACTAGAGTTACAAATAAAGAGTAATGTTGCATGTTGTAATGTGTTCAACACATGGTTAAATCTAATAATTATTAGTTTGATCTTGATGTATTTTGATGCTTATTGTATAAGAAACATCTTCAAGACTTTAATGTCAAATTTATGCGAAAATAAGTCGCTTTGACTCATGCAACAAAACTAACATATTACTAGCCTAAAATAATGTATATATAAGGGCAAGTATTGTATTAGTTGCTCCCACTCATCTTAAGGTAGGGCCAATTTATCCACTTATTCTTGATTAAGAATTGTTACATTTATAGCTTCATCAAATTTTAATTTCACTTGTAAATTTGCTTATATTAACCCTTTATATTTACTCATCTTAAAGACTAAGTGTTCTTTAACTTTCAGGCTTGAAACCTTAAGTTTAGTTTATGAACATGTCTTCATGTTAAGTGAGTATTAAGGAAAGATATCTTATAAGGCCGTTAAATGTCACTTGTAATTATGAGTGAGTAATAAGGACAATGATTATCTCTCAGAGAACCCTTTAGAAAAGGAATTCTTAACTTGTTAATCGCCTTTAGGAAAACAACAATTCATAACGTTTAATTTCTCCTTTCGGATTTCAGTTTAGCTATGGAAAACTAAACTTCTAACGTTATTTTGATTTAGGGAGTTAAGCTCATTAATAATAGCTTTGTTCCATCAGATGAGTTGATTGATTTCTAATAATGGCTCTTAAATCAAAGATACGATTAGTAATCTTTCCAATATCCATGTAAGCTTTATTAAGATAGGTTCATAATATCAAATTTAATAGGAAATTTCATACCTTGATGACCTACTAAGCTGGATCTAACGAGTTGAAGCAGAACATTAATAGTTTCATAGATTTCCTCTTGAGCATTTAAGTCAGGTATATTAGGAGTAACATTATTTCTAAGTGTGTGGAAGTGGATCAGTGTTATAGTAGCGTGGTGTACAAGAGGTGTAATCGGAGTTAAATTCAGAGTTAAATTTAACTTTGTCTCTCCCCCCGTCTCTTGTACTTTCAGGTAAGTCATGAGTAAGGACTTTTCACTGCTCCCACTGACCTCAGAAGAGAAGTCATTGATAAGGACTTTGATTGCTCCCACTAATCTTAGAATTTCTTAGGAACTTGGTATGCAACATGCTTAGTGTTGAGGATTTTTAAGGTTTAATTGCGGCTAATAACTAATCATATGGTTTATACTTAGTTTCCTTCATGTCCGTATTTCAGAAGGAATTTTAGGGACATATTAGGTAACCTTGTTTGGCATATGATTTGTTGTTTTTAGAGCCTTGGTATATAGAAATAGATGTATAACTTAGATGACATATTTATTATCATGTTTATAAGGATACTTAGATGCATAACTTAATAATGTATCTTTAGAAGTACCATACATGATCTACTGGTTCACACTAGTATGATCCTAATGTATTTGAGAGTGTTACCATAATTTGTATGTCAATCTTAGTATTTAATCTATTAAATCTAGTCTCACAACCTTTTATTTTATGGTTAAGTTGATTTTCAACTTCGTCCTTAAAAGTTTAAGGTGAGAAAGATATTTTTCCTTATTTAAGTACAAGAATAAATAATCAGTAAATGAGTGATAAATGTGTTACGCCCAGATATTCCATTTTAGGATAAGGTCCACTAATATATTTGAGTTTTGTTGAGTTAGAACTCTTAGTGGAAACTTATTTATTCCCTTATACACATATTGTCTTTGTTAAGTTCTCACTTACGTGATAACAAAGATTGTGAACATTTATTATCTAGTTATAAGTTATAAAGATTTCAACCCACGTAAAGACAACTAGATAAGTATAACCAACAACTTTAAGAGTTTAGGGTAGTAGTGACATTTGTCATAGTCGTTTGAAACCTTATAACCGTCGATGTCTTACTTTAGTAATGATACTAGGTTCCAAGTGATCTTGGATCATAATAAGGTATCATAAAGTGTAATACATTGATAGATTTTCATGGTTTGTACAACTTTGACATTGATTTTGTCACTTACTCTCATAATAGTGGTTGTTTGGTTTATTCCTAGTGTATGGATTATAAGAGATCTTTATAAGACTAGATTTAATCCACTATGAAAATCTTAAAATTAATGGGCACAATTATCATTGTTGATCATTCTTTGTTAGCCAGTTGTTCCTATAAGGATTTAGAACTGGAAGTTTTCTTGTATCTTATTTTAGAATTTAGAACTATCCTCCTTATTTAATTTATTTTAATTATATAAGGGTTAGTGATTGTGAGGTGAACAAATCCGCTTTTCTAATTTAAGGCATTATATATCTTTTATGCACAATGCTATCAAGCACTCATTTTCCTTCTAGTACTTATAAATGTTATGACTAATTTTTAAGTAGCATGTAATTGTGCCAAGAAAGGATTCACTAAGAAATGCACTAGAAAAACCTTCAATTTTGAAACATGTGTAAGCCCTTTAAGGATGTTTTATGATGTGTTCACTAAATCATTAACCTAATTTATACTTTGCACTAAGCATATTAGATGTTAAGTGTTTGCATGCATTTAAGAAGTTCATTTGAATTTTTATTACTCACTCAATGTTTAGATTAGGATATCTAAAACATCTCTACTGATTTTGATATTTGGGGAATCTTTATCATCATAAGAGACATTTGACTTTACTCGTTTATAATGCCCTAACTGTAATATATTTATATCGTAAGGCAATGAGAGTCTTTTGTCTTAACAGATAATCAAGATCATTATGATAAGAGGAAAAGTTGTATGGAAACATTTAGTGATTGTAAATCTAGAGTGGATAAATTATGGAGATTAAAGGTTATATTAATTTGAAAGAAGATCTAAGAGTGACTATATAGGGTACTTAAAAAAACTAAGGCACAATGATTATGATAAACTAAGGTATAATAGAAATGTACTATCATAAACTAAGCCATAATAATACATTATGATGAACTAAGGCATAATAGAATGCATAATCATAAATTAAGGCATAGTAATAAGGCACAAAGTTTTAAAACAAAAAAGAAGATGTGGCATATTCTGTTATAACACCAAAATAAGAGACTAGTTAGGTTCTACTTAAATGAATCGGCTTTCGCTTTGGTTACTTGCCTATCACCTAAGCATTATGAACAAATTGAATATAAATTTCTATTTGAACATTGGCTTCGCTTTGGCTATGACCAATACTCAAATGTTATGAGAAAATTTAGTATAAAGTTCTACTCAAATATTGGCTTCGCTTTGGCTATGACCAATATTCAAGTATTATGAACAAAGTAAATATAAGGTTCTACCTGAACATTGGCTTCGCTTTGGCTATGACCAATGTTAGGCATTATGAACAAATTTAAATATAAAGTTCCATTTGAACATTGGCTTCGCTTTGGCTATGACCAATATTGAAATGTTATAAACAAATTAAGTATAAAGTTCTACTCAAACATTGGCTTCGCTTTGGCTATGACCAATATTCAAATATTATGAACAAAGTGAATATAACGTTCTATTTGAACATTGGCTTCGCTTTGGCTGTGACCAATATTCAAATATTACGAACATATCAAATATAAGGTTCTACTTGAACATTGGCTTCGCTTTGGCTATGACCAATATTCAAGTATTATGAACATGCTTTAAGAGATAAATTATGACATATAAGTACAACACATCTCCTTTGGATAGAAATGCAGTATTTATGTAATTTAGCCTAAAGTATTAATTCATGTGTATCACTAAATAATTAGCCTTTGGGTTCACTAATTAACAACACACATGACTACTTTAAATGATAGCATTAAACTTCAATATAGAAACCAAAATAAATTCCATTGAAGTTACAATTAAGTATTTAAGTGTATGATTAATACAAAAGTTCTAATAAATAACACTTATGAATACATTAATAGTCTCAAATAAATATTATATGTAGCATACATATGTAATCATATACCACAAATACTACATTTATAAAACAAACGTAGATAAATATAATATTTATCAAAACATATGGAATTTTGAGATTTGAAGAATTTCAATTCACATGGCATCATAAACAAATTCATAATGACACTGACAATTTAGTCAAAAAGTAAAATTTATAACTATATTTGTGCAGATAATAGATGCGAAAATATCACCATGTTGTATGATAAATTATTATTAACAATTCTAAAAGACTAAAACAATCAAATTCCACTAATGAATATTTTACGCATGGCTTCAAACGATGAAATCCCAAATATTAGTGAAACCGATTATAAACATATATATTGTTTCGGTTTCGGTTGAAATCACAAAGTAAATAAAGTGATTACAAGATTGAATTGAAATAATCAGCATCACTCTGAGACCACATGTTGATCAATTCAATCAAGTAATATATAAAAACATATAAGGTGAGGACATACCGGTAGGGATTGAGATTATAGATGACGATGATGATGCCATAGCCATGATGTTCCTCTTCCCTTTAGATGTCTTCTATTGATGGATTTTGTGACTAGAGAGAATAGTGTATGTAGTGGTGTTGTTTATGTTCTCTAGTCATATATTTATAAGACATCAAAGGGCAAGAGACCTTTCATATTATGTCATTATTCCCATCAAATAATGGACTTTATGTCATACATAAATAAGGACTTTATATGACTTTATATCATTTTGGCAATTATTAATAAATGATCCCAAAGGACACATTCATGTAGGTATATTTCCAACAATGATAAATAAGATTATCATATTGTCTTATGTTTGTAAACAAAATAAACTTAAGAAAAGCCTCTAGGGTATAAAATAGATTTTCGTATCGAAAACAAAATAAGAAAAGTAAAATAACAAGATATACATGGGTATATATAAACCTTTATCATTTAGTGATCAAAAATTAGGTGAGAGGAGAATGAAGAATGAATTTAGTATTGAGTAATATAATTAAAAATAGTGATTTCCAAATTAATTATTGAGTTTTTTCCTTTTTTTTTTAGAACGACAGTTTTTTTTCCCTCATGTACCCTTTAAAAGCTCATAATCTTTAGGCTGTGTTTGGCGCATTAGCTGATAAGCTAACTGCTAGCTGATAAGTTAACTGATAAGCTAGCTGCTAGCTGATAAATTATAAGCTAGCTGATAAAAATAACGTTTGGTAAAAATTAGCTGATAAATTAGCTGAAAAATATAAAATGACATAAAAGTACACGTCATAAATGTAAATAAAGATATTTATTTATAAGTTAGGGAAGGGTAAAACTGGAAATATTATAAAAGCTATTTGAAACGCTACTCCAACTAGCTTTTCAAAAGCTAACTTATAAGCTAGCTTATCATGGCGTGCCAAACACGACCTTAATTTAGTTACTAAAATGTGATATTTAACATACAATGAATAATTTCATATATATATCATTACTAGTTTTTGATACCCGTGCAACGAACGGGTGGATCTAAAAAAAATAATCTAAAATTTAATAATTCGCTAATTGGAAATTAAAAAAAAATAACATTTGAGAATGTAAAAAGTTACAAATTTGAAAATACAAACTTTTAAACAACATTTGATGTTTTGTTTGTCACTTTTCCGTCTTCGTCCAATATGAGAAGTTTTAGTTCAATTGCTACTCTTAACCCTTGATAATGCAACGTAAAGCTGACCATGACTAAAGCATTGATTCTTTAAATAGACTCCAACTCGTGAAAGTAACAAATTTGGCTTTTGTTAACTATCATTCCCAAACATACCATAATCGGAAATTGTCTCCTCTTGATTTTAAATGATATTTTTTTTATCTGAAGAGACATCGAAGTTCTGAACTTCGATAGAGATATAGATGCAAATAATCGACTTAAGATTTCTAAAAAGTTAAAGACAAATCAACATTAAACCTAAGGAAAAACGATTTATAAATACATAATAAACATTTAATTATTTTTTTTATCAGGAATTTAGTTAAATACTTCTAATTAGGGATTTTATAATATTCAATCAAATCTGCGATTTTTTAAAAACGTCCAAAATTCCTAGATTTTAGAAATTATTAATTGAGTTAACATTGAAAATGCAAATTAAAGTATTTTAGGAATCATATTACCTTAAACATCATCCACCAAGGGTGGGGGTATGGTTGGTCTCAAGTCATGTGACTTGGAAAAATTTAACCAATGATAATTGGACATGTAGGAAGCATGATTTTTAAGCCTTAGGCTTCAAAATGAGATGATATGGTTTGCCTCTTCATTCTTTTGGCTTAAAAGCATTGGAAATTGGACCCACACACACGAAAGCATGCGGCTTCATGTGGCTTCTCCAAATCGAAAATCACCCAAAATGAAACCACGAGGCTTGGAGCCGCCTCAGACGGTATCGTTGCCACTTGAAACCACGGAAGCCACAAACCCAAACCCAAACCAAACACCATACCGTCTCCCCTTAGATAAGAAATATTGATGGGTGGATGATTTATAGGAAGTGAGAACATATTTTATAATTATATGCAAAAAAAAAAAAAAAAATAGAAAACAAAATACTATACATACAAAACATGAACTCTCACCATATGGTTTGTCTTTACCTCACCAGCTTGTTCACAAATAATACATTAAAACACTATCGATTTACATATTACACAGACATAGATAGAGGGATTGAATGGCTTGCCTCTTACAGGGTATTAGTATGTTTGATCAGTGCCCCAAGAACTCTGTGAATTAGTCACCATTACAGAGGTTTGCATATTTTCAATTCTTTTCCGATTCCTATTTTCATCTCTAATCAGCATGCTATTAGATGGATATTCATAAATCAATTTATAATTACAAAACAACAGTGATTGTCAAAAAAACCGAATCAATTGTGAAAATAAAACAGTTGAAAATAGAACCAAATTCGTAAGTAACATGAAATGAAAACAAACAGCACTTTACAATCTAATAAGTCTTAAGTATTTAACCCTATACCAAACAAATTAAACAGATCCAAACAAATTCACTTTGTAACAACACATTAGCAACATAGAATATGAAGATTAAAGATGTAAATATATATAAACAATTAACCAAAGTACCTGTTCACCAAATCAACCAAACAAAACACTCATCTGTCTCTGTCACAGCATCAACAAATCCAAACATATTCAGTTGTAGACTGGAGGTTGTACTCATTTACAAAACCAAAAGAAGAGTCAGACTACAAACTAAACAAATTTTACATACAAAAGGAAATGGAATAACATATCTGAACTTCATGAACCTACCTGAATTTTCGCTTTAGTATTAGATGATGTAGACCCCAATACCCTCATGCTCATATCATCTTCACCCATTGTAATTAGGGAAGATTTACCAGAATATGAAAGTTTAGCATTGAAAGTTTGAAACTACCATTTATGTTTAACACTTGTTTTCTTGCCATGCCCCTAGTGAATCTTATAGGAATGAAATTGCCAATTTCAGGAAAGGAATTAATATGTGATACCATCATGATTTGGATGACCACCCCTAGTGATAACACTCGTTAGAATAAAACCAATTTCGGCAAAGGAAAGAAACAAAAAAAATTTAACAACTATATTACCCTTGACATGAGAATATTGACAAGTGAAGACATGGAACCGAGACAAACATCCATAAAATGTCCTTTACTCATCACAAAAAATGACATTGTTGTCTCGTAACTTCTCTCTTTATTGTGTTTACATCAGCTACAAAAATAGCAATAAATCAGAAACAATTTGTCAAAGTCAACATGAGGAGTGTGAGGGGCAAAGTCAGATCATACATATAGATTTTAGGTTCAAAATAACAATCAACATGAAAATACCTCAAGAGTAGTGTGAATAGCAAACTCAATTCCAGTTGTGATCTTGGACTACAAACAATAAACTTTCCTCATAAACCTCGATATAATATTAGATTTCCCAACTCATAGAACACAAAAACCTTTATTATAACAACTTGTTCTCGAATTAACAGGAAAAAAACACTTCGTTGCATACAAAAAGGAAAAAAAAAACTAATTGGATTGATCGATGATGAATCGAGTCTTCAAGATGAATCGATTCTTCAAGAGCAACAACGGAGCGTGAAATAAGGAGATGATGTGGTAATGCCAGGGAGAGATTTTTTGTGCGTGAATAAGGACGATAATAGTATGATGATATTAGGTATGATGATATAAATTTTAAATATTATGTATATCATTTTTAATGATATTTCACTAAATACCAACTTTACCTTATATAAATATACAATTTGTTTTATTTAGATCAAATAACTTAATTATTTTTAGTGACCGAAGAAAGTACGTTTTAATGGCTTCTTCCTTTTTCATTATTTTTTTGTTGCTTCTTTATTTTGATAGAATCTTATTCTGACGAATATATATTAAAATAAAACTTTTGATGTTACATATCGATTGATACTTCTTTCGTAATATTAATATCGATTGATACTTCTTTCGTAATATTAATATACCATTTGTGGTGATAAAATACATTGCATACTACTCTTACAAAAATAGTTTAGGGAAATGTTTTGGATAATAGGCATTTCTACTATTAAAAAAAATTTTCAATTCATAGAGCACGAAAATTGTAAATCAATGTTACAATTGGGTGAGGTTTAAATGAGAAGTTTGTTTTGTGTAAGAAGGAAATCTAGCAATTGGATCTTGATCTAATAAAAAAAGAATGAGGGTATTTTAGTCTTAGCCACTTTTGTTGACTTTTTATCTATTTCCTCCATTTTTTCAAACATTAATAACTTTCACATACGACATTGTTTTTTAAAAAAATTACACTATAAAAACGAGCGTTTTTTATCTTTAAAACGCGTATAGTGTTGTTATATAAAAAATAAATAAAAAAATCACCCCTTTCAATTTTTGACACAATGCTCAGATCATTGTGTCATTGTGTCAAAATTTCAAATCATTGTGTCATTGTGTCAAAAATATATTATATTGTGTTGTTATATATAAAATTAAAAAAAAATTACTCTTTCGGTTTTTTACATCATACGACACAATGATGTGAACATTTTGACACAATATGACACAATGATCTAAACATTTTGACACAACGACACAATGATCTGAACATTTTGATACAATCGAAAGAGTAAAAAAATTATTTTTTTATATAACAACACTATACGTGTTTTAAAGATAAAAAGACGCTCGTTTTTATGATGAATTTTTTTTACAAAAATAATGTTGTATCTAAGAGTTATGAATGTTTAAAAAATGGGGTGAATTTGATAAAAAATCAAAAATACCCTTACATCTTTTATTTTCTTTAGTTTGCCTTTAATTTACCTAGGAAAATTTTAAGACATAGATCTTCATTTAATTGAAGATCTAATGGCAATGATTCCAAACTAAACTTCTCATAATAACCTCAACATGTTACAATTGATTGTTTTTGCTATTTCAAAAAATATGGTGGTAAAAACATATGAGTTATAGTATAAAAAAATTACTCTCAAAAGTTCTTAAAACCAATTGGTTATCAAATTATATATATATATATATATATATATATATATATAGGTTTAGGGTAAAATACATCAAGCAAAAACGCTACATCCATTGCGGATTGATCTGGGGCGTCCATCAAGATCATCCAACAGCCATGATCTATGGTGTTTCCGCCTATGGTGTTTTTTTTCCCCACCGAAAACGCCATAGGCGAAAACAACATAGATCTTGGCTGTTGGATGATCTTGATGGACGCCCCAGATCAATCCGCAATGGATGTAGCGTTTTTATGTGATGTAGCCTAACTCTCCTCTCTCTCTCTCTCTCTCTCTATATATATATATATATATATATATATATATATATATATATATATATATATATATATACTAGCATGGTGCCCGCGCGTTGCGGCGGCGACAAATTATAGCGTATTATCCGTCTTTTGTTCGCGTGTTACTTCGGCGCGACAATTTACATCGCGGTATTCGCTTCTATTAGCACGACGACAATTTAAATGCCTCATATTTGAGTAGTGGTTGTAGTTAACACCCTGCCATCGCCGATGGCATCATAGCCAAGCAAAAAGAACCTTAAAAGTACAAGTCACGTAAACTAATGCACTTGAATGATAATTTTAATCAAATATCAAGGGGCTAAAATGAAATACTATTCTTCTTTTAAAACTTTACTTGGCGTGTAAAAACAAGTGTAACATTTTAAGGTATGTTTTCGGATTGCCTCATAATAGTTTTTATAAGTAATTTATTTCAAAATCTTAAATGTTTTAAACAAGTCGGTGACAATAATAAGAAGGCACCGTTCCTTTCAAGCAAACTGATATAACCCAATTGCAATCAATGACGGTAAAAAATCAAAGTAACTTGGAGGGGGTGTAGCATCAGAAAGGGAAATAACAAAGCAAAATATGTGTTATTATACAACTTCTAAGTGGGAAAGAAACACCCGTAAAAGCGGGGTTGTCAAGTTTGGTCGTTTGGATTTTACGTAGAAAGCGGGGTTGTCATGTTTCCTACAACTTGGCTCTGTACGCCTTATTAACAAAAAGTCCATCTTCAGGACATCAACTTTGGATTCATGTCATACAACAAATCAAATTTTGAAGAACAAGACCGTCAACCGGCCCAAAAGGCAAAGCAACGGTAGTTCATATTAGCTTAGAATTGTATATTGTACCCAAAAATTTTATAAAAATTACAAAACATCAATACAGTGTTGCTTACCAAAAAATAGGTTAGTGAGCCAGCAATAATGAGATTCTTCAAGAACTTGACATAACAAAGCATAGATTGACATTATTAACTAATACATAATAAAAAAAATAAAGAAAACTATAAAATATTTCTTATCAAAATCATCTGAAAGGTTAAATCTAGGCTAGCACACTCACACGCTAACATCAGAAGTAGCACAAGATACTACATCACATGTGCAAGAAGATTTACACCAGGTTCAGGCCCTTGCAGATAAAACACAACTTTGTTGGATTAATGTTCGAGACGACCCATCTATCCCATGTTGTCATCGTGATCCTATAGGCATCCAAAAGAGCCATGTCTTGGTATAACCTTTCACCAACCTGATAGAAGTCCCATCATTTGAATTCAAACCAAACCAGTCAAGACCCAATCAAACCCTATCAACACAGAAAAAAAAAGATTCAGAACCAGTTACTATTGTTGACAGTAAAAAATGATTTCTTTATGTGAGTTTATGACACTAATTACACTATAATAAGCTTGTGTTCTACTACCTAACATCAAAATAATGAATAAAGAGTCGAAGTTGAGTTTATGACACAAATCTGGCAGATTAGCAAATCTCACAGCGACAAACATCAAACTTGAGATACCTTCCTTGCATTAGTGAGGCATTCCCTACCCATAACGGAAGAATTTGTTTAAATAATAAGATGCCTTCAACCGTGAAAACTATAAAAATACTAAATTACACGAAACAAAATATGTCATAAGTTTCCCTCAGGTGTGATTTTGTTTACCCATTTACAAAAGTTTCATGAGAACTTTTTTTAGGGCAGTGCAGGTACTTCTTTCTACATCATTCTTGCTTCTCCTTTCATTCCTAGGAAATGCATATTTTAATTTCTTGGAAATGCATGTTTCTGTTACTTGAGATTTTGCAGAATCTGCCAGCAAGTACAATTAACATGTAAATGATGATAGGTTAGTGGTTTATCAAAAAGGTAATAGACATGTATTGTATAGTAGTTGGAATAATTTTGGAAGTGAGTTTGTCATGTGTGGTAATTCTTTTGAGCTGAATGTATTTTGAATGTTATAAATTTCATTGGTGGTGGATTTAAAGTATGTTTCAATAAAGGGCTGATTTAAAAGTTCACCCATAAGTCAAACTACAACTATATTTTTTATGATGATTTCAATCTTACTAATAATTGTACCTTGTGAATCTCGGTTGCCAACCTCTTCATAGTCATCATGTTTGCAAATATTTATAGAAAATATGTCAAATAAGAGAAAAATATAGAATATGCCTAAAAGTATATTAGACAGGTATGTTAATTACCATTAGAGTAGAATATAGAATTATAGAATACTATTATATAAGAAAACACAACGTTTGCCAAAGTGTATCCTGCAGGAGCACATGTGAATTTGTTGATTGTAATACATTTCTTAAACTGCATTCTCTTGTGTCTGGATCTGCCCGTTGTCTTTCTCCTAGTACACAGATACCAGCATGTTTCCATAGTAACTGCTTAAGAACTTGAACAACCAATTAAATTATGTTCAAGTAAAACTTTAACCCAGTGAGTGTTACTTAAACAACCAAGAAGCTAAAACACAAAAAAAAAGGACACCTTTGTAGATATTCAACTGAGAGGTCCACCTGCAAATCAACATAACCGAACTCAATTTCACGACCTCGTAAATAAATCCTATGATCACAAAAAAAAAATCCTTCACCGACACGATTGCAGATACAGGAGTAACATTCTTTGCAAGCCTTACTCATCAACAAATAATACGAAGTTGAAGAAACAAATTTTATCAGAAAACAACTTACAGTACGATTTCTTCGCTTCAAAATAAGCAAAACACGCACGTACAACACCATCGTTAAGGAACACTCGTTTTACAAGCGCCGTTGAAGATAGTTACCTACAATTCTTTTCTCAGACTTGTGAATCTATCAACTGAACCAAATATAACCAATAAACAGGGAATAAATACCAAAAGGGAATTTCTAGGGCTAGCATTTGAACTTACGTGAAACGAAGATCCGCTCTGATGCATAATGAAGAGTCGCTCCGTGAATGCATAAGTAGTAAAACCCAAAATCAGATCTGGGAGGTTTGATGTAGAATTTGATTGTTTCAAAAAGAAAAAACCTAAACTGATTCTTTCAAATGGAAGACAAAGATGAAGACTCATACCTGATTGTTTCATAAACCCCAGACCGATGAGCATCGTCCAACGGGGTAAGCTTTCGGTTTCACAGATTCACCTGTTGTTGTGAATGAAGATTTGAGATGAAGAGAGAGAGAGAGGGGATGATGGAGATCGAGATTGTCATGTGAAGGTTTGAATTTCAAATTAAAGCATTTCAAATTTTTGCATTTCAATGCATTTCAAATTGAAGTCGGAATTGACGTCTCTCCAAGATTAGGTATGGCGTGGACTTAAGATGAAAAGCAATTGCAGATCTATCTCAAAGAGGAGATTCTTATCTGGCTTGACAGAAGATAAAAAGCATAAAGGTAGGAGATTACCTAATTCTTGAAGATTGCTTAGGAGGGGAAGTCTGATCAAGGGAGAGGGCGATGGCAGGTTTACCTAAAAAGGAGCAAATGACAAATTTGGGATGTTGATCTGAGGACCGCATAAAGTACCGTGAAACTTGTATTGGGGAGATCCGATCGTGTATAGATTCAACACAAATATTAAGATTTTTGGCTTTAAAGAGTTGTACAATATGCTTCCTTCTCTTGTACATATCTTAATTGTACAAAGTGAGTCCAGCCAAAAATTTAAGAGATTCAACATTTTAGCTTTGTTGACTTGTACACAATGCAATAATAATTGTACATCTTAAATTTTCAACCACTTGATAGAATATGCATAATAAGATAGTATAGAAGATATATAGGAAGGATAAAATGAAAACCTCTCCGAGTTTGGAAAACCGTAAAAACCAAGCTAAAAAATTCGATTTTTGTTCCGATTTTTTTTATGGTGATTCTCTAAGTTAAAAAGACCCCCTTTATGTAAAAAATAAAAAAAAACGCCTAGTAAATTTTTAAAAAAATATATTTTATAACCGAGGTTACATATACCCTGTTACATATGTAACCTCGGTTATAAAATATTTTTTTAAAATAAATTTACTAGGCGTTTTTTTTATTTTTTTGCATAAAGGGGGTCTTTTTAACTTAGAGAATCACCATAAAAAAATCGGAACAAAAATCGAATTTTTTTAGCTTGGTTTTCACGGTTTTCCAAACTCGGAGAGGTTTTGATTTTATCCCTCCTCTATATATATATATATATATATATATATATATATATATATATATATATATATAGGAGGTGGTTCAAGAGAAAACCAAACTAAATCTAGAAAACCAAGAAAACTAATTGCAGCCAATCATAACATTTCTTGCTTTTTATATTTATTTAAAATAAAAAAAGGTCAGTAATGTAATTTGACCACTACTTTAATTAATTAATAAATTAATTATTTAATACAAAACAGTTACCTAATTTATCTCATCTATCTCTCCTTTCTTTCGTGCTCTATCTTATGTACTATTCATGTATTACTTGTTTATCTTAAGGTTACATATATGTATCTACTCATTGAAGTTATATGTTATCAGTTATTATCCGCCAAGAGCAACACAACAAATGAGTCTATATAAGGTTACATATACATAACCACTTATAATAAGGTTTATAATCTGATTTTCATCAGGTTACTTCTTTTACTATCTCGTTGTACCATATATGTAATCATGTATCAAGTTTATCATCATGTTTATGTAAACATAACCACCCATTAGAGTTTATGATCAGGTTACAAATCATCTTACATATATGTAATCATAAGTTTTCGTTAAAAATAAGAATTTATACATTTGCAAACATGCTTACATATATGTAATCTTATCTTTTATGTAAAGATTAGTATTTATAGCTTCTTAGTTATGATTGAATATATAATTACATGTATGTAACTTTGTTAATATATGTTTTTGTAAACTATATAATTGGTTTTTGCGTAACCATTTATAATCTTACGTATATGTTATCAGTTATTATCCGCCAAGAGCAACATAACAAATGAGTCCATCTAAGGTTACATATACGTAACCACTTATAATAAGGTTTATAATCTGATTTGTCATCAGGTTACTTCTTTTATTATCTCATTGTACCATATATGTAATCATGTATCAAGTTTATCATTAGGTTTACGTAAACATAACCACTCATTAAAGTTTATCATCAGGTTACAAATTATCTTACATATATGTAATCATAAGTTTTCGTTAACAATAATAATTTATAACTTTGCAAACATGATTACATTTATGTAATCTTATCTTTTATGTACAGATTATAATTTATATTAGTATTTATAGCTTCTTATTTATGATTAAATATAGATTACATGTATGTAACTTTGTTTATATATGTTGTTTTGTAAACTATATAATTGGTTTTTACCTATGTAATTACATATACATAATGCGGTTAGAGATGTGCTTACATACATATAAGCAAGTTTACATATGTCTGTTACGATTCTTTAAATTTATTCTAAAAATGATGAATATGAAAAAAACAAATGAAGATGATTGAATTCTTCTAAAAACGTGTAATGAGAGAGGGGAGAGAATGTAGGAAATTATTATGGAGTTTTTTTAATTATAAAATTGTGTTCCTTTTTATCAATTTTACCCCTTACATTTTAATTGTAATTAATGTCAGATTTTTTTTTTATTTTTTTTTTGAAAATGACATATAATATTGTTCACTCAGTTTTTAATCAATGACAATTAAGTGGTTTCCTTGGTTTTTCTAGAATTGGATGGTTTTCTCTAGAATTCTACCCTATAATATATATATATATATATATATATATATATATATATATATATATATATATATAGAGAGAGAGAGAGAGAGAGAGAAAATATTTTAATTATTTTAGATGGGATAAACATATGATATTTAATTTTTTTTGGGAACGGCAACATGTATTATACCGCAGACCGCACCGCGGGGTATTATCTAGCCTGTAGCGTTGTGGTGCTAATGGAGGTAACTGGTGTGCGTGTTTTTTTTTCCTTCTTTTCATCACTTAAATAATTAAATATCATTTTTCTTCTTTTAAATGAAACTCTAATTTTAAACACTATCATTAACTCACTACATTCCTTTTTTACAATCACACCACCATTTGAACGTTTATACGCCTCGTTTAAATATACACGCGTCTCATTTTGGCGACTTGCTACTATTAGTACAAAAACAAGGCTTTCTACAATAATTGTGCTCTATATATACATATATGAGGTTCATTGCAGACACCTTTTAAAAGTGTAGACTCATAAACACTTTTTTTCACTATTAGATCTTTTGTTTTAATGGTTATGATTAATTTCTTTTGTTCTTTTTTCTCATTATTCAGAAAACTTTAGATGTGAAAAAGAGCTATATTACAAATACGAAGGTGTCTACGATGAACCTCACCTTTTGCATACACATATATTTCATAAATTGATAATAATATATATGAATATATATATATATATATAGGAATGAGAACAATTAATTACCCTTCTTTGGAGCAATAACCAAATAACTACATCCTAGTGCCTTGATGAAAAAAACTGGTGCTATGGATTAATGACATGTGGCACTCCTTTTTTTTATATATATTTTAACAGAAAGGGTATAAGGGTATTTTACCCAAAAGAAAAAAGCACCCCCTCATTTTTATAACGCTTATAACTTTTTTATCCGAAGTTGTTATTTTATAAAAATTATACCATTGGACTCGTCGCTTTTTTATCTTTAATTCGGATGTGGTACCGACTTTTTTCGAATGTTTTTTTTTTCAAACGTCCGTATTAACATCAATGCTACAGAAAAAAGGCATCGGCGCTACCCAAAAAAGGCATCAGTGCTACTTTTTGTAACATTACATGTCAATACGGACGTTTGAAAAAAAGTGTCAAAAAATGTCGGGACCACATCTGAATTAAAGATAAAAATGCGACGAGTCCAACAATATTTTTTTTTATAAAAAACCGACATCGGATAAAAAAGTTATAGCCGTTTTAAAATGGAGGGGGTACTTTATTGGTTGAATTAAATGACTAAAATGCCCTTTCTGGAAAAAGAGGGAGAGAGACACTTGTCATAATTTTGGTGGTTCAAATGAGTTATTTAGTTATTCCTCCAATCAAGGGTTATTAATAGTTCCATACCCTATATATATATATATATATATATATATATATATATATATATATAGAGAGAGAGAGAGAGAGAGAGAGAGAGTTAGGGTAAAATACATCCAGCAAAAACGCTACATCCATTGCGGATTCATCTGGGGCGTCTATCAAGATCATCCAACAGCCAGGATCTATGGTGTTTCCGCCTATGGTGTTTTTTTCCCCCACCGAAAACACCATAGGCGGAAACACCATAGATCCTGGCTGTTGGATGATCTTGATGGACGCCCCAGATGAATCCGCAATGGATGTAGCGTTTTTGCTGGATGTAGGCTAACTCAACTCTATATATATATATATATATATATTGTAGTGGTCAGTGGAGAAGCATATGTATATATGTATAACCTTCTGCAGAAGATAAAACAAAATGAAGAAACAAAGGAGAAAAAGGTAAACACAAAGAAGATCAGTGGAAGAAACCATTAAGTCAAAGCCAAATCTCTCTTCTAAACTCCAAATGAGTCTTCCATGTAACTGCTTCTTCTGATTTTTTTTATATATAAATATAAAACTTAATGTGATATTAGTTGAACAAAAAGTCTATCTGATTAATTAATTAATTAGATGCATTAAATAAATATATTAGTTGGTGCGTGAAAAGTTGGAATATTTTATATCTGCTAAACAATTAATCGAGCTAACCAAACCTAGCTAGTTTGGACATGGTCCAATCTAGGACAAGGCTAAGTCATTTGACAATTGGGTAGGTTGAACCTGCTGTTGACAAATGACAAATTGACAATATATGGTTTGTTATATAATTTTAGTATAACTAATTAACTGCCCGTTAAAATAAAAGTATAACTTTTTTTAACGGTGTTTGAAACATTTTGAGAAAATTTATAACCGTTTATATTGGATTTAATACTTTAGGCTTAACTCATACAGGAATATCGTCAAAGAAAAAACCCACCACCCGAGAAAACTCTCTTTAGTTAGTTTAAACTTAAGGTCTCAAACTCTAACCATTATCCCCTATCATTACCATTGGAGCAAATGTCATTTGAATTATGCATGTAGATAATATAAGCTTATATTATATTATATTATGTTTATTTTCATGAGTTGAAACCTTTTAAATTTACTTTTTTGATAAAATCTATGTCATAGAATTATTAGTAGAATATATTAATTATAGTTTTATAGTATGTTTTCAATCTTTAATTTTTAGATAAAACGTTTTTTATTACAATTACTTATTAATCTAAACAACACGTAATGATAATACTTTTAAGTTTTAACGGACGAACATGTATTAACTGAAATGGTAAAAACACCGGTAACTAAGTTTTCTGTCTAGAAAGACACTGTGTATAAATCCAAAAACTACCGATGGACCTGAGTGCCGATCTGAGAATTCTTGGTGATAGTGTTATAATCTATTATGCCAAAACATGTCTTACCAAACGTCTAAAGTGTTACCATTTGCAAACGTGATATTTTCATCGTAATTTTTTGGTCACTATTCTCGATTTCTCTTGTTTGATTTTATAGTCTAGAACAAACCCCCAAAATGTGTATGAATCTAGAAATCATTAAGTCATACGAGTTCGTTTTATTCAATTATTCATTCATGTGTCATACAATCTATTAGGTTAATCTTCAGGATTGTCCAAACCATTCTCAACTTACGTTTGTGTGCTTTCTATAATCCAATCAAGTGAGTATTCATAGTCCTTTTTCCTTCTAAGTTTTGGGATGTAACATGTATACGTATTTAAATACTCAATATTTATTCATTTTACAAAATATACGATTCATTCTATGTCTATGTATGATTCTATCTTTATATTATACTATGTGGTTGTTATTGGAAGTTTATATGCCATTGAAAGTCTATTACTTTAGCAAAGTCATTAACAACACCAAGCCTATAGTAACAATGATAGATCTATCAGTGTGACGACCCACTTGAATTTGACTGGTTTTAGCATTCGAGTGATCAGAGCCTATCTCAATCTTTAGCGTAACCTCAAGTTGACCGGTTTTGGCATTCGGGTTATGGCACTACTCATCAAGGTTTGATTTTGCACATAGATTCTATTTCAAGCATTAGCTCTTAACCTGAATTTGACCGTGAGTTGCATTCGAGGTTGGCTATGCACATTTAGTCTAGTTATACATATTTGCTTGAGTCTACATTTTACATGCAAGCCGTTTTTCTTATAATATTATATTGTACCAAAATTTTATTTTTACTCACCAACTATTTTAGTTGACCTTTATTTTTATACATGTTACAGGAAATGAAGTTTGAGTCATACCTGACTGATGCTATGGACCTATACTAAATCGAAAACCATATTTATGTTATGTTTGTATTATATTGAATCTATCGTTTGACATTGGAATTTGGTATGATTAATAAATGAAACTTTCATTAGTGTCATGAGCTTATGGACAATCATCATGTCCCGACGTATTCCGCCATTAGTTGGGGCATGACATATGGGATTGCTTATAAAGATTGCTTATTGACTTATTGATTTTTTAAAAAGCAAATAGGTCATTTTAAGTCTTTGGCAAACTCAAAAACACTTTTATTGTGTTTTTTTAAAGGCTAAAAAAGCAGTTTCAAAAAGTATGAGTGTTTTTGGCTTTTTGATGGTCTAATTAACATAATATACTCACTTAACCTTATATTCTCCCAACCTTATACCTCTATAACCCACTGTTAATCATTTTACAAATAAGCAATTTCACCATAAAAGCTATCCAAACTTCTTTTTAAAAAATTAATTTTTATAAAAGTCATAAGTTAATAAGCACTTTTATCTAAAAATACTTTTGTACTCAAATAAACACTACGAAACATACCTAAAGGTGCACTTCTTTGGAATTGATATGTATTTGAATTTTGTACGACTCGTAAGAAAAATAGTAAAATGATGAATTAATTACTTACGAAAAAAAAATGAATATACTATCATCGGAAATATTGTAATTAATTAATTAATTTGTGTTCTATAAAGTTGAAGAAGATGAGCGAGAATGACTAAATGAGTTATGTGAGTTTAGTTAGTTTTAGTTTACCATGACTTGTCCGAGTGGTTACTGGTGATGAGGAGAAACTTGAAAGTGAGAGGTTACAAGTTCGATCCCTGAGTTCCTAAGTTTATCACCCGACCGTTTGCGAAGATGGATTATTTTCTAAAATGAGTTCAATTGATCTAAATACTCCCTGGATCTTCCGTCAGACTCGTTGGCCATTAAAAAAGTTTTTTTTTTTTTGAAAAATCATTTGCTTAGGAAATTAATGGCAGGTTACAAAATAAACAAAAGGATGGTAGTGGCCACTGGCCGGTGGGGCTTGTTTGGGCTTTACACAAGAGAAAAGGAAAAAAAAAAAGATAGGTTGCTATTATGTGGGCTTAAAAGAATGTGGGCTGAGATTCTAGGTGAACAAAAATTGGGCTGATGATTGGGGATTTGGAACTTTTATATAAAACATAACGTAATAAAGAAGGGTCTGCCTAAAAAATACTCGACTGTAAAGAAAGAATAGGACTCGATTAAATGTGACATTTCTAATATGTGTTTTAAGGGCACACATAAAACGCAATAAATAAACCTTGAAAATTGAAAAAGATACTAAGTTTCTTTTTGAAAATTAAAAAAGATACCAAGATTCATCTTGAAAAATGAGAAAAATATAAAAAGAATTCTTGAAAAATGTATTTTTTAATTTTCGAGATGCATTTATTGCACCTTATGTGTGCCCTTATGGCACATATTGCACCTTATGTGTGCAATTAAGTTCTCTTTTACCTTCTTTTTTACTTTTCTTTTTGTTTGTTTAGTTTTTTTTTAATAATTTTTCTTCTTTTATTTTTTTTATGGGAAAGTTTCTGTCTGTCGCTGAAAGATAATGTCAAGTGCATTTCTTTTGTAGTCTTTAGGTTTGATTTAAAATGATGTTATTTTTAACATGGTTGTTTTAAGGTGTATTGGTTTAGGAGTTCTTGCATATGATACAATTTCATTTGGACTTTTTTTTTTAATCTGGATCTTTATTGCATGGATTTAAATAGATTTTATGCCTCATATTTTCAACTGTTTTTGTGAGTTGTAGTGTGGAGGCCTTTTAACTATTCAAGATATTGTATTCACAAATAGTGTAAGTATCATTATTACACAATTATATAATTATACTAGACTAGAAGGTAGTAATATTAGACGTACAATTATGTAATTATAATAGAGTAGAAGGTAGCAGTATACTTTAATATTTACTCTGTATTTTTTTCAACTGCCAACAAACAACAAACGAAAATTGTTCAGGTACTCCGCACGGAGTGACCCAATGACAAAAGGCCACCGTCAGCTGGCCTAATCCAGTCTTGCGGAGCCCTTAAGCGCCCAAAGTTTCACTAGCTTCAGGGAAAACCAGCTAACCCGCTCGCCTGTAGACACGCCGACGAATTAACGGTAAAACCTAGTTGCCTCAAGGATCGTACCTGGATTTCCCCAGGTCTTCTATATATATATCACTGGCCAGCATGCCTAAGTTGAGCCGGACATCATTGGCAATATAATTTACTCTGTGTATATATATATGAAAGATTAACAAACATGAAGATAGGGCATATGCTAATTACCTCCAAGTCCAGATATTGAGCACAAGTCATGCAAATGATATAACAAACACAAAATGTAATAAACATTTACAGAAAGTATATAAATCAAATGTACATGAAGGTTGAATTATTCACAACTATATACTTTTAACAATATATATACTAGACTAGAGAGTAGATCAACAATTGATTCAATGCTATTATAACAGTTGTATCAATATGACCATTGTGATCGATCTCTTCACTTTGTGGTCTACAAAACTATGTCTTTTCATGTATCCATTTCAAGCTTAGACTGGTAAAAGATGAAAAGTATGATCTTTAATGGCGTTATGCAGTGATATTTGCTTGAAGAAATAGGGTATATGCTAATTACCTGAGCCGATCCGTTGGGTGGGTAGGCGGGTTAGCATTTATTGTTGTGTGGGGGAAAGGTTGCTATTTTTGGACAGCCTTTCCATGATGATGAGTGTGGCTAGAATTAATGTCATAATTTTCATCTAGGTTTTCGTAGGGTATTGAAATTCTTCAAAAAAATCTTTATTTTATATATGGCAGAGGCATTAATTAATTTATCCCACTTCGATCTGTTTTGTAGCAACTTGCCTGATTTTTTATTTAATGGATCTAATCTTAGTCGTTCAAAACAATTTAGCTTAATGATATGTTATATGGTGTCTATTTTTATGGATCGAGGTTCGAGTTTGAAGTCCGAAATTGTGAGTAGATTAGATGAGTGTGTAAATTACTTATTTAAATATTGTTATTAAAGTTTTATTTATGTTTATTCGATAAGTCGAAATCTTTTTTTACTATTACTTATATCGTTCCGGTTTTGTACATGTTGCTGATAATTCTGACCTATAGAAATAGGAGACATTATATAGTTGGGTTAGGATTGTGCTTAAGCTTTCCTAGTTTATTTATGGGTGTTGATATTAACACATCAGAAAATCTAATAGTACACCGCTACTTAAATTTGAATGGTGATTCCAAACAGCCATGTGAAAGATATTAGGAGCTTTTTTTCACAAACCCTAATCCAAACGGCCGTTTGGACAGTCATCCGAAGGCTGGTGTGGATTAGAATTGAGATGGTGCGGGAATAGTTGATCCTTTTATTTGTTATGTTATCTATTTTAAGTTGGCTTCATATTATATTAGGATTTATCTTCTAGAGAAAGGTTTGGATAGCTATTTTAATTAACTATTACAAATAGAGGGTCTATGTAATCAAGTTTGGTGTGATTTAATAATAGAGAAAAGAGTTGGTAACTCGGGATGAGTTATAAATCACGTGTTTGTTATTTTCTCCCCACTTACTCTGATTTCCAATGGTAACTACCACGTGAAGTTCTTAATATATATTCCGGGTGGTTAAGTGGTATATCCGAAAATCAAAACGATTGAGAGTTTAAATCCTGTAAGATGTAGTAGTAATGTAACTACCGCGTGAAGTGGTTCATATGCATGAATTTTATCGGTTACAGAAGCATAAATGTGCTCATTTTATTAGGGACCTACCCTTTTGTTGGTTGCAAGTTCATTTTAGCATACATGTTCTCTATGACCCTGAATCTTACTATAGTTTGTAGAAGTATGCTGATATGTTTGTTTGTTTGTTGATAATATAGAGTTTGGAAGAACCAACAATATTCCAACTTACGGCTCCCTATTAAGCAAAGATTATTTCACGATTTTCGTAAATGAATCAAGAACGCGAACAATTAAACATCATGTTTGTAACTTGCATTCTCATAATTTGTGGTATCATCGCGTCAAGGAGTATGATCATAGTGGGCATGAACTTTAACCTGTGGGAATAACCAAACACCCAATTAAATTAAAACTACTAAAAGACTTATTAATACAGCTTGTAAAGATAAAAGTATAAAACATACATGTGAGCTCAAATGGCGTGCTTTAAAAAGTTTTTTTTTTTAAAAGCAAAAGGATGGAAGAAAGGTAAAAAAAAATATAAGGAAATGGAATAAAGTAGTTAAAGAATAGGCTACCTCTTTAGACTTGTATAAAGTTTCACAAGGAAAAGAGGATTAAAACAAACCCAAAATCATTAAATATATAACAGCAAATATATTCCCTTTCTTTAATCGCATGGGTGCGGTGAATCTTTCTCAATCATAATGTAAGCAAAGTTGTAAAAATGGTGTTTAGATCTGTGGTAGAACCCTTAAAGTTATTCATGCGTGTCATGTGACTTGCGGTGGTCATGGTGGTACTATATATGCTTGAACGTTTGGTAGAAATTAGTGTTGAAAGCAGTTGATACGAACCCTGACCCGGGTCCACATGAGAATCGAATCCCACCACAACCTAAGAGCCAGTCAAAGCAGATTTAAGTCACTAAGTTGAAGCAGTTTCATGTTAGTTTCATATTAGTGGGAATGTTTTTTTGGGGGGTGGGGGTGGTGGTGTTGTCACAAGTTCTCCTTTCAAGATTAGTGCTTGAAGAGGAGGGATAACGAATCCATCATCTGAGCCGTCCATGGGCCTGGTTAGGCCCCACACCACGCTTGATCGGCGGATTAAGCCCAAACCCACGCAACCTATAGACGTTCGTTTAGGTAAGGATCATGCATAAGAAACTACAGGATTATATGTGATCCTCTAAGCAATCAATCTCTTTTTTGAATTAGGAATGTCCCTATCTATAACGTACACCCAATCTGACGTCATCTTGACGGGTCAAACCTTAATTCTGAAATTCAAAAATACAGACGTTGTAGGTATCTTTTATTCCCTATGTTATCTCTCTCCCTCTCTCTATCTCTCTCTCAAACCCTAATCACATGCATTTCTCATTTGAGTTACTGATTCTCACGCTGGAGGGCCGTTAGGCCCGTTACAGAGACCCTTTCCTCCTTGTGCTGCCTTAACACGTTGCTTTCCTGTGCAGGTTGATCCGAGTTCACGTAGCAGTCAACTCACAAGTCTCAAGATCAAGATCCAGGCATCAGCAGCTCGAAGAGCAGATTAGAGATCCCGTGTGATTGGTCCGATCCGGTCATCCTTAATTTCTACAGTGCTCTAGTTTCATTTTGGGTTGTCTTGTTAATAAGAGAGCAAAGGACGTTCTCGAGTTATTCATGCGTGTCATGTTACTTCCGGTGGTCATGGTAGTACTATATATGCTTGAACTTTTGGTAGAAAGTGTTGAAAGCAGTTGATACGAACCCTAACCCGGGTCCACATGAGAATTGAATCCCACCACAACCTAAGACCCAGTCAAAGCAGATTCAAGTCTCTAAGTTGAAGTAGTTTCATGTTAGTTTCAGATTAGTGGGAAATTATTTAGGGGGGGTGGGGTGGGGGTGGGGGTGAGGTGTTGCCACAAGTTCTCCTTTCAATATTAGTGCTTGAAGAGGATGAATATCAAATCAATCATCTAGGCCGTCCACGGGTCGAGTCAGGCCCACAACATACTCGAGCGGCAGATCAAGCCCAAACCCACGCAACCCATGGACGTTCGTTTAGGTAAGGATCATGCATAACAAACTACCGGATTATCTGGGATCTTCTGAGCAATCAATTTCCTTTTCTAATTAGGAATGTCCCTATCTATAAGGTATACGCGCGCTGAAGTCATCTTGACGGGTCAAGCCCTAATTATGAAATCTATAAATACAGATATCGTAGGTATCTTTTCTTCCTTATGATATATCTCTCTCTTTCAAACCCTAATCACATACACTCCTCATTCGAGTTACTAATTCTCACGCTGGAGGGCTGTTACAGAGACCCTTTCCTTCCTGTACTGCCATAACGCATTGCTTCTCTGTGTGCAGGTTGACCTGAGTTTACGTGGCAGTCAAATCACAAGTCTCAAGATCAAGATCCATGAATCGGTGGTTCGAAGAGCAAATTAAAGATCCGGTGTGATTGGTCCGAACCGATAATCCTTGATTTCTTTAGTGCTTTAGTTTCATTTTGAGTTGTCTTGTTAATTGCTATATGAATTTGACTTGTAATAAGAGAGCAAAGGACGCTCTCGAATTGGGTTAATTTATCATCAATCAATCAATTATTTCATCACTAAAATCCTAGTTTCTATCGGAAAATGAAGCATGGTTCTTTAATTTATTTAGTAAATAACAAGTTTGATTTTCTTGAATTTTACTACAATATGCACCCCCTTCTGCCCTTCGCTACATGTGCAATCTATTATCCATAGCCAGGGGCGGCCCGGGGTATAGGCAGGGTGGGTGACCGCCTAAGGCTCGGGATTTCGGAGGGCCCAGAAATTTTTTTAAAAAAATTATAATATATATATATGTGTGTGTGTGTGTGTTTTATGGTTTTTAGAAATATTGTGCAAAAACTGATGAATTGCTCATTACTCCAGCCGGTTTGGAAGCGGACTTAAGTTGAAGAGGTCTCGCGACCGAGACCAGCTTACTGTGTTCTTTTTCTCTTTTGAAGCAGTCCAATCTTGTAATGTTTTAAAGTTGAGGGACCCTTTTTGTGAACTTTGTAAACTTTTTTTCCAATCCAAATCCAAACAGACAGACGGTCTTTTTTTTAAAGCAATCCAGTTTTGTAATGTTTTAATGTTGAGGGACCTTTTTTATTACTTTCTTTTTAATGATAATCGGTGTATAACCTTTTTATAACTTTGAAAACTTTCTTTTAACCAAAATCCAAAGAGACTTCAAATTTTCAACACAAAACTATACGACCAACAAATCAACAAACTTTTTGCCTTCTTCTTCAATCGTCTTTCCGTTTATATATGCGTTTTTTTGCTTTATATTATAAGGGTCCATTTTTTTATTTCACTTAGGGTCTCAAATTTTATTTGAGGTTCTCGGAGCCGCCCCTGTCCATAGCTGCTTGTAGTTCTACAGCTTTGACTATTCTCCATTGCTCAAATCCCCCCTCTAAAGTTTACCAACATCTGGTTTTGTGGGGTTGTGCTCTTGCAGGATTACTGGACCACAAGTATATTAAATATATATACAATATGTATATATGTGTATGTATGCACATCTATGTAGTTCACTAGTTTGAATATCAATTCGAGGTAGGGCCGGGCTTCTATAATCTTGCATCCCATACAATATATTAATCTATATCTATATAGAGAAAGGGCATCCTTTGATATATAACTATTTTTAAGTAGGAACCACAAATAAAGAACCATAAACCAGATGGTTCTTGATCGAGATTGATTAATATAATATCTTATTATATTTTTCTTTTATTTTTTTACTGTCTTTATATTTTAAATCATCGATCACAGCTATACTTTACAAGATTTAAACTCGTATCTATCCGGTTAGACAAACAATACACAATGTCTCTTTGGAGATATAAAATTAACATCTAACTCCAAAAACAAAGAAAATCATCAAGAATGAGAAGTGAATTAGGCTACTTACTAGATTTTTGTGGAACATCAGCTTGAGAAGCAGAAATGGGAGCCAAATCTTGAGTGGAAAAGGTGACAATTTTGTTTAATTAAATTTCTAGAGAGAGAGAGAGAGATGACATAAATACGTGGGGTTTATATATATATGACAAGATCTGCAGTGAGGTTTACAGAAAATGATGAGACAAGATCCGAACATAGCTTTAGTTTTTAGTTTTATGTTGGATCATGTGGAAGGTGGCTCGATGTGTTCCACATGCATCCACATGGAAGGTTTCTCATTGGTCCATTTGTATCAATTATATATTTACGGTCAAAGTAAACAAAGCTGCGTATCGGTTAATCGCACGGTTTAAGAAAAACGGGAAATTCTGTTTAAAAAAAATCGTTTCGGTTGAAAACAGTTTGTATAAGAGTAAACCCACAACAATTAAACCGACTTGCTTAGAAATTGAACCGGTTAACCGGTAAAAACTGGTCTAATAACCGGTTTTTGGAAAAAAGTTATACATTTTTAATTAGTTAATTAAAACTTTTTTCTAAGGGTATGTAGTTCTCAGCTAAACTAAAAAAAAGACTCTTTAGAAAACAAGTCAATGGTGGCCCTCCATGGATTCACCTATATAAGCCGCGGCTAAAGTTACAAAAATAAGACCTTGAATACCACTTGTAAATAATCCAAGGAACATGACGGGGATAGGAACCACTGAAGGTACTAAAGAAACAAGAACAACAACTACTAATTCATCGGCTAATATATTTCCGAAAAGTCGAAAACTATTTGAAACCTCAACTGGTACCTAACCCATGATAATAGTTAATAACCAATTTGGATGTGGGTTTCGGGACTGGTTCAAGTCGGGTAATTGGTTTTAATTTCGTGCACCTCTACTGGTAAACCAAATCTGACATCAGAGTCTCGCTTTCACAAGTGAATGATACAACTTTTAATGTATAAGGTAAAAATCTCCTAGGGTTTAATTAATCAGCTATTGTTGCTTTGTTAGTTGTTTAATCAAAGTCAAACCATTATGCATCATTTGATCTTGACCATGTGTCAATCTTGATCCTAAAAGACAATTAAATAGTTAGGCCATCATCCAGCCTATGTGGACAAGCCATCACACTCAAACACCATGTCTGGAAACGTGATTAAGGGCGTGTTCATCCTTCCCTGACCTGCACAAAGGACGTTTTTGAAAATCTTAAAAAAACGGATTTAGGCAAAGAACAGATGTGGAATGGTGTTGAGAAGCTTTGAGACGTTGTCTTTTCATAGAAATTGATTCTAAGAATCACCTCCCTCGTCACTGTTTACACTTTTGATTTAAAACCTGAGTTATTTTTAACATCGTTTTCGTTTAAGTGGCAAACGTCCACCCTAAAATCTACTCGTGAAGATTTAAAATCCACCTATCACCTACTTGTAAAATTTAATTTTATACTATTTGAATGGAGAATAAACATCATGTCCTAAACTTGTTAAACTTGTTGCTTATATTTTATTAACATAGTCAACCATTTTTACTCTGTGACCAGTAAAGTTACAAAGTCAAAAGGTAGGATTGGTTAGTGTGTTAATGTTGAAATCTTTTTTGAAATTAAAGACTGGGCAAAAGTCATACTTTTTTTTAAACATCAAAAGTCATAGTTGTTAGTAACCCACCTTCACTTGAAACAAACAAAACAAAAAACAAAAAAAGTAAAGAAACTGCCCTATTTAGTGGGGGTAATATATACTTTTTTTAAGCAATCGCCCCTCGGAACCATTAGAGTAATCTAAAGTAATGAAGATTAGTTTTATACTTTATCAAGTTCTCTCTCCCCTATGAACTTACTTTAAATCCACAAAAATTTTATCATGATATTAGAATCTTTAATTATTATTACTTTTAAAAAAATGTCTATGTATATATATTCTATATGCTATACTATATAATAAACGAAAAGTTTGTTCATACTTTAATTAATAAAAAAATACACCCGTCATCACCACAAAATTTTGTATTAAATCAAAATTTTAATAAATAATTATCTAAATACTAAATTTCCATATCAATGTTTATTTAGTTTAAACCTTTTAATAAGTAATTATTCAAATATAATTTTATATATTAAAGTTAGTAATTATTCAAATATTAAATTTTAATATTAAGATTTATATTTTTTTCAAGATAATATTTTTATTGCATATATTATATTTTATTAAAATAATATATTTTATTGCATATACTTTAGTATTTTAATATAATGCTTATAATATTTTATTCATAATAATATTTTAATAATAATATTTTAATTAAATATTATGCATGTAATATAAAATATTTTATTCTATTTAATTTTATATTTTGTTTACTTTAGTTGAGTTTAAATTCAAATTTACCAAGTATCTAATTTCAATATAATAAACAAAATCTTTATTTTCCGTGACTAGATTTTTTTTTTAACTGCAAACATCCGGTTACCCGGGGATCTCATCATGGCAAACGATGTTACCACGACACATTACGACCGCAGTCTGTACGAATAACCAAGATTCTCTGTGTTGCACATCCATCCCAAAGGAAACTCACCTGCCTCAACTGTCATAAAACCTCCGACCCACCTATAATTACTGAGAAATTTTTATATAGATACAAACATACATAATTGTCGTAGATTATGATTGATTTATAATTTTTTTTAAAAAGTCAGCCGTGTATAGTAACACACGGTATTATATATATACATAATTGAAATAGTTTAAAATTCAATATTTTTAACAAAATAAAATACAAAAACATTAAATTAAAATTAACTTTTTAATAACATTACAAAACAGTAATTAAAGATTATACAATATTCTTATATTCATAGCATTTCATATTTCTCCCTAATCTCTTATTTCATCTTCTTCGTATTTTCATGATCGTGACACGTTAAGTGATCCATGTTTGCCCAAATGAGTTCATATAGCTTGATTTTTGTCTTCCTTCAAGTGGATTTTCTTTGTTGTTAGTCATTAAAGCGATTTATCCTCCCTGTTATGGTGTCCAAAGTTTCCTTGCAGTCAGACTATCTAGAGGATGACGACGCTCGTTTGCCTTTCAAGTGTACGAATCTATTCATATTTAATAATGTAATATTGTGTGTGTGTGGAATAAGAAAAAAGAATAGCATTTTGTAATGTGTGTGTAGGATGCTTCAATGATATTGTTAAGTATCCGATAACATTTATCATTTCTTATTAGAGTTGGAATAAGTTATTCATTTATTTCATACCCGCAAATGCCCGACCCGTTTGACCTCACATATTAATTTTTTTTTAACCTGATTTTTTCTGACTTTCTCTATTTTTGACCCCCACTAACAATAGTTCCTGGATCCGTTAATAAATTAGAGGTTGAAAAGGATAAATTAATCTTCATAATCCAGAAAATAGGAGGTTGAATGAAACTTGATAAACTAGAAAAATAGGAGCTTGAAAGGATGAAATAAACTTTTAAATATATGAAAACATGAACCTTAGATAATCTAGACATATTTTAGTGAGAGACTGAGAAGGACGAAAATATGAGAGGTTGGCAGTTTCTTTTACTTTTGAAAATGTTGAAAAATGAGGTTGATAACCAGAGGTTTAAGTGTTTAACAGCTAATAATGGATGTAACAGGAGGTTTAAAGGTTGATAAGAGAGGTTGATTATGAAGCTTCACGAAATGAACTTGAAAAGAAGGTATTTGAAACTAGATGAGATTTTTCCTAATATTGGTTATCCGTAATCATAGAGCCTCTATATTAGGCCTTTTGAGACACGTATCGTCCTAGTCACTAAGTGACCCCATAACAACTCTCTAATTATTACATAATTATATTATTTTATTTTTTATAAAACTCACTCAAATAAATATACCCAATCAAAAAAAAATAAAATTCAATCAATGAGGGAAGGGGGGAGAGACATCATGTAGAAAACGCCCCAAACAAAAATTTTGCCCCATAGCACCCTGAGGACGGTGTTGCGACGCTAATAGGATGTCATTTCTGCCTCTTCACGCCGAGTACGGGCATTGTACGCATTTTATAGATAAAAAACGCTCGTTTTTATGGTGTAATTTTTTTAAAAAAATATCGTATCTAAGAGTTATGAAGATTTAAAGAATGAGGGGAACTTAATAAAAAGTCAAAAATGTTAATCCATCTTTTATTTTCTCTTTAATTCTACACAGAAAAACTTTGAACCATAGATCTTTATCTAATTGAAAATCTAATGCTATAATTCATTCTTATCATTTTTACCCAAACCAAACTTCTCACAATAACTAGTCTCCCATCTTCACTAGGCAACTAATGAAGAAAAATTCGATTATAAATGAAGAAGATTTCCCCTAAGAACACCTAACTATTTGATATGATCAATTTAGATGATGGCTTTTGTAATCAATAAATAACTTTTACCAAAAGAACATGTTAAAGACGAAAGATTCGTTAAATCAAAAGATGAAAATAAGGTTTTTATGTACATTTCACGGACACAAAATTGAATAATCACAAGATTTGCGAAATAGCTAGAATGACCATGAAGAACACAAAATCAAAGGAACAAAAAAAACACAATTTTATATGCACGTATTTTGATCATTACACATGTTACACGTACGTATTTTGAATTTTTGATAACACACATATAATTTAAACTCTAATTTATTATTATTATTACTATTATTATTATTATTATTATTATTATTATTATTATTATTATTTATTTTTATTTATATTTTTATTATTTGTGTATATACTGAGAGAGAGGGTCCCAACACCCATTTTTGATGGAGAAAAGATGGACTTTTGTCACATATACTTACAAATTATTATTCAAAGATGGACCCCATCATCAATTTTATTCAACCTAGCCAAACTTTGTTAAATTTATTATACAATACAACCCAAACTGCACAACGTACAAGTCACAGCAGCATTGTTACCATCAACTCCTTTCACCTTACAGCTGCTATATTACATTACTTTCGTTGTGCTTTCCGTCTCTCAAACTCCCAAAAGCATCTTTTCCTTTTCCTCCATTTTCATAAATCTTCACCCCCTCCCCTTCATTTCTTGTATTATTCTTCATGGATTCGAGCTTTTACAACGAACCCAGAAACAAGAAACCAAAATTCTCAGATGCTGAAGATAAAGCCACGATCTTGATCAAGAACCCGGGTCTTGATTCGGATTCGGGTTCTGGGTTTGACGTTTTACCCCGAGATTTACTTCTTGATGTCCTCACAAGACTCCCCATATCCTCCCTGATTCAATTCCGGTTCGCCAGCCGCTCATGCTACGCCTTGTCACGTGACCCCGAGCTGCCACGTCTCCACCACCCCACGGCGGCGAAATCCGACCCGATTTTGTTGTTCCATTGTGATTACCCGATCCGAAACCAGCTGTGCTTTGTCGGGTATGATGGTGATCAGGGTGGTGATAAGGTTGTTAGGAAGATAACGACGCCGTTTTGTAGTTCCATGCCAGAATTCAACGTTGTGGGTTCTTGCAATGGGTTGTTGTGTTTGTCTGATTCATTGTATGGTGAACCGGTTTATGTGTTTAACCCGTTTACCCGAAACCATTTCGAGTTACCGAAATGTAGGCAGTTTCAGGATCAGGAGCTGGTTTACGGGTTCGGGTTTCATCCGGTTACAAACGAGTACAAGGTTGTTAGGATTGTGTATTACAGAACCAAGAACCGGTTGAGTAGTAACAACCGGAGTTACCCGAGGTCCGAGGTTCATGTTATAACGATCGGGGACGCGAAGAACGACGGTTGGAGGTTTCTCGGGAAAGTCCCGTACCAGCTTGACCGGCAAGCGAAGGAAGTGGTGGTGGTGAATGGGAGAGTCCACTGGGTGGGCCGTCCCGGACGGCTCAGTGGGCTTCCAGGTCGAACGATAGTTTCGTTCGACCTGGAAGACGAACGGTTTAAACTGGTTTCCAAACCAGTTAACCGCAGCAACTATCACCTGGCGGTGATTGATGACTGTCTTGCGGCGGCAGTGTCGTGTGGGTATGGGAAATTGGAGATTTGGGTGATGAAGGAATACGATGTGAAGGAGTCGTGGACGAAGCTTTTTAACATCCATGGGGCGTATTCGGCTAAACGGTTGAGTCATGACTACAGGATATGGCGGAAGACGGTGCACGGGAAGATGGTTAAGGTTCTATGTGTGTTGAAGAATGGAGAGGTGTTGATGGAGTATAGAGGAGGGAATTTGGTGAAGTATGATCCAAAATGGAAGGAGTTTAAGGATGTTGTGTTTCATGGGATGCCTGAGTTGTGCCAAACAATTGTGCATGTTGGGAGCCTTAATTGGACTCATACACCAATATTCTAGCAAGTCAGTGAGTCTTGCTTTATATAATGTCTAAACTATAATGTCTAAACTATGCATATAAATCTTACATTCATGTAATATCAAGAAAGAGTTTCTGTCTTTACTTTATATGGTAACTTTAGTACTTAATCTAATATATATTTCATCCTTACATCGATTGGCGCCCGCTATAAACATGTATACACAACTCATATCTCCTTTTGTACAGTCGAAAATGGCAATGCAAGCCGATATTGTGTTGTTTTCTTGATCAACTGCACTGGGACAGTAACAAAAACCTGGTATGCAGATTCCATGGTCATCTTCGCTGAAAGTTAAAACAAAACAGGCTTTTAAACTCAAAAGAATCATAATATAATCTTGAAATTAGTTCAAGATTGTTTAGACCCGTATACGAAATGAATGATTAGATACAATAAAGTAAGAATCTTTTTTTTGAAAAAATAAGATCTTGAATAAAAAAGTTACCGTAGCAGATAAGCAATGTGGTTAGCATTAGCTAGATGTGGTGGTTGCGGTTGTGACCTCCTATGCTGGACCATGAGACGATATAAAATAACGCAAGCTTTGGGTGTGTCAATTTTCATGCTGCTAGTTCTGAGGAGAATCAACCCACAGATATATATGACCATATTGTTAGACCTAACAACGGGTTAAACCGGGTCAACCAGTGTGACCCACTATATATAATGGACCATTGGTCCGTCAACCAGACTCAAAAAAGCAAGCTGCGGCTGAGTACAGCTGTTCTTCCTCAAATGGCTTCGAGACATACCCGTCCATTCCACACTTAATGCATTCTTCATCTCTAGCCCGAATTACATCTGCTGTCATTGCTAAAATAGGCGTATGCCAATGACCCACTTTTCCATATGTTTCTGTTGACACTTCACCGGATTTGATCTGTTCGTTAACCACGCTCTCTATCCTGCGAATTTGTCTTGTAGCTTCAAACCTATGAAAAAACAAAATGCAGTTATTTTACCATAACCATACCAACTTCACTACATTACCCATTCTCATCATATTAACAGTATTCAAGGGTATTTTAGACATTTTACCCATCCACTTCGGGCATCTGGAGATCCATGAAACAAGCATGAAAAGAGTGAGGAGGTTTAAGCTTCTCTACGGCAGCCTTCCCACTGTTTACACAAGTGACAATAGCTCCATATTTCTTTAAAGCACCTTCCGCCACCCGTCTATTGACAATGTTATCATCAACCACCAAGATTCTTTTACCGCGTAATAAATTCCCAAGATTTGATTGTTTTCTTGTTGCTACAACTCTATTGTTTCCTACTGGAAGTGTTTTCTGAAAGCAAGAAATCAAGACACTTAACCTTAGAGGCTTTTCCACAAAGGTTGCCACCAAGTTAGCCGATTTGATCTCATCTTGTATCTTAGAGCTTACAGAGTTGGCCAATAGAAATAGTTTCGTGCTACTTTTCAGGCCACGAAGAAATGCAAGACCATTCTCATTCTCCTGATCCCAAACTTCTTGGTCAACAAGAATCGCTGCAAAACCGGATGAATTGCTGCAAAAAAAAAAGTTAATGATGTCAGGAACAAAACAATTGTTGCTTATGAATGGGTCAATTTAAGCTATGTTTCATCTCTAACAGGTCAAACGTCAAGGAATCAGTTCAAACGGGTTTAAAGGCGCCCAAAAATGTACTTTTAATGTATAAAACCTAAATCATTTTATTTAAAAAAAAGAAAGAAATAGATTATTGTTGAAAATGACAGAAAGTGTATTGGGTCAACCAAACCCAACCTAAATTGTTTCTAGCTGTGCCAAAAATGCCCCCATTTCAATTGGAACACATTTTGACACGTTACCCAACTCGCTCGATTCGCCCATCTAGCCACCTCGAAAAATAACCTACCTTGCTGACAGGTAAGATTGTGCAGAATCAAAATTAGATGTGATCTCAACTGATATTCCCATTCTTTGAAGATGATATCTTGTGACTTCCACTCGTATGTCTTTCGGATCAATCACCAATGCCCTTAGTCCCCTAAACTCCAATATGGCTTGATGATTCTGCTGTAATACAGTATCAAGAGAGCGGGTTTCTTTTCTCATGAAAACAACTGTGAAAGAGAAAGTGCTTCCAGTACCCGGTTCACTAACAAAACCAATCTCACCATCCATTAAACCTACCAACCGCTTGCTGATGCTCAAACCAATCCCGGTGCCACCATAAGTTCTTGATGGTGAACTGTCAGCCTGCATAAAAGGCATGAATATACGGCTTTGTGCACTTATAGGGATTCCCACACCTGTATCTTCAACAGTGACTAATATTTTAATCTTTTCGGATTCATTTATTGAATCTTCGCCTCTCAACTTCTTGAAGTTCTCCCAACTTTTCTTCCTATCGACCACAGGAAGCCCACTTAAAGTATCACGCGCTAAGTTTGACTTTGACCCGTTCAAGATTTTCTTAAGTATGTCATCCTTCATGTCATTTTCACGTGTCACCTCATCTGCTAGATGTACAGACACGAATATGTGTCCTCTATCATGTGTGAACTGCAAAAGGAAACATATGTGAATGGGAGAACATAAAACACAGAGTATTATGTGTTGATTGTAATAAAGATGAGAAAAGGTGCTGACTTTAAGTGAATTTGCAACCAGATTTGTGATTATTTTCTTGAAACGTGCAGGGTCACCAACAACTACTTCAGGAAGGTGATTAGAAACATAAACCGCCAGCTTCTCGTCCACAAAAACAAAGTTTTTTAGTCTTTAAATATGAACAAATATATTATAACAATAAAGTAAGAATAAATACAGAAAACAGGCTGTGCTTGGTATCTACCTCGATTCCCTTTTCTTGAGATTTGGTTGAGAAAGATGATAAAACATCATCAAGAATGGTATGCAACTCAAAAGGGACAGCCTCAAGCTCAAGCCTTCCAGATTCGATTTTTGCTTGATCAAGAACTTCATTAATCAACTTTATTAAAACTTTTCCACTAGCATGTGCAGTTTGTGCAAAATCCAATTGCTTTACATCTAGATTTGTGTCCATAAGCATCTGCAGCATGCCTGATATAGAAACCTTATCATATTAAACTCCCAACAACATCGAATAGCAGTAACGGAACTCAAGTATAAGGTCTACAAGTTACCTAAAACACCATTCATTGGTGTCCTGATTTCATGTGAAACAGTTGCAAGAAACTACAAAAAGAGATTGTTTTTATAATCATGGTAAAAACCAAAAGAGAAAAAAAGCAGATATGAAAACTGTTGTAAATGCACCTGAGATTTTGCTACATCTGCAGCTTCAGCACGATGCTTGAGTGCCATCATTTTTCTATAATCACGCTCTACTGCTGCAATTCGGTTTATAGCTGCATAGAAGATATGACCAAGAAGAAATGTGATTGTAAGCACCCCGCCAGATGCCAGTATTGCCGTCCAAGGTGGAGGCGGCCTCTGCTTGAACCTATTAGAAAACAAAATTCAATTAAAAGAAAACTGTAGTGGGCCCTGTGTCCTTTTAAAATAAAATAAAAAGACAAAATTTTTTTGAGATATATAACCTGCAATGCATTTCATGCTTCCTAGTAGGATCACCAAAGTCAAGACTGTTAATGCGAAGTAAACCCGTATCAATCTCATCAGGACCATACATTTTAATGGCTGCAGAAATATTTGTTGTGTCGTATACGTTCACAACAATGGTCTGTTTGCTTGCTAGCTGGTGTAGAAGCTTCTCAACAAGTGATGGAACATCATAAGATGCACCAAGGTACCTGTTTCATAAAAAGTTTTCTTTTTTTATAAAAATGAGGTAAACAGTTAATCAATGATATGATGTCTCAACATCGAACCTACCCCACAGTTGCCTTAATTCTCTGTTCTGGTGTAGCATCTTGAGGAAGATGAGTGCTATAAACAGCAAAAGTAAGCACAACTCCTAAATGGTTTGATTTTAATAGCTTAAAAGGAGATGTCAAGACTCCTTTACCAGATGCCCTTGCTCGCAAAATATTTCCGCGGTCTTCCTAGAAGATAGTGAAAAAGAAAAGAAATATAAGTAAGTCATACATTATTTGTTAAAAAATTGTAACTTTATCAGTGAAACTAGCCAAGAATGAAGCAAGTAAGAGGTGGAAAAATTGGTGTCTTAGGCAGGTAGCGGGTTAAAGTGGGTTTGGTCAATCAGGTAACTTTTTGGTACAGTTTGGATTCACCCAAAACACTTTTTTAAGCTTAATAAAATTCTTATGAATAATTAGTGTTTAAACTATGATTACGAAGATCATATTACTTCTAAAAAAAGGTTAATTTTAAAAGAATTTAATTTAGAAGGTACTACACATTAAAAATAAACTTTAGGCAACTTTCCACCCATTGACCCGTTTCATATGTAAACCGGTCGAGAAACTGCCACCTATAAAGGATACCCTTTTTAAGCTTGATAAAGATAGATACCTTTCCGGACATCATATCAATAGAGACAATATGAGAAACAGTTTCTTGAGATAAGATAACTGGAGCATACTCATCTTGAATAGGTGAAGGATCAAGATTCTGAGGGTCACAATCTTGAGCCAATGTCTGGTCTTGATCTTCAGTTTCCATCTTCTTAATTGTCCATCCATGTTCTTTCTCAAATTTCTCCCTTTCAAAATGGCGCACTCGCAGAGCATAAGAAACACCAGTAGTCAATGGCCTCTCAAAAGATGTTCTTTCTGTGTATTCCCCAAAAGTTTTCTATATAAACATAACATAAAGTTTCTTAATTTATGAAGTTTTGACAAAAGACAACATTAGAAGGTTGGAATTATTACTTGATCAATAGCTGGAGGCTGTTTCCCATGATAGAAAGTGGAGACAAGAATAGCAAGAGCATGAACATGGTTCATGCTCACATTGAATTGATCTTGCAACATCCGTGCACGCTCATCACACATGCTTGCTAAAGTTTCTTTTCTTCTTAATTGAATACCTTCGTTTAAGTACCAAAATAACCAAATTGATAGAGTGACTCCAGTCAACACAAATAGAACTAGAAGCTTCTTCATCCACCTTCCTGCACTCCTCGAGACACTTTGTGCATGCTCTTTCTTCTTCATTTTAGCTTTACGATTTATCCACAAACAAGAGATTGGGGAACACACTACAAGTACAAAAAGGGCCCACATGCATCCTTTTATAATACCATTATGCTCTCTTGCAAGTGTTCCATTTATTGACGAACTACGTACCGAGGGAGCTTTACCATCATGAATAGGGCATTGACCCAACATTTCCACATTTTGTTCATGATCTGGCTTGTTAAGGGAACAAGAAATTTCATGTTTTGTTGACATTTCATTTCCCAATTGTTTGGTACATTTCGAAGTGGTTATCTGAAAGACACCGGCGATTAATTAGAACATAATTACCATGTCATGTATCGAAATATTGTTGCAGATTACATATCTGCTCCATATCTACGATGACATGAACAAAATGGACTTTGCATATTAAAAGGCTTTTGTCACATTCTTACTTAGCATATAAAAGTAAATTCTAGCACCATTTATAGATTGTGAGTATTTCAATCATCCTAATCAAGTTATACAAGACATAATGAACATCAACATGTAAACCATTGTGCTTGACACTTGGTTCTTAAACAACTGGAGTCTATACAAATTTGAGTGCTTTATTTGCTAAGATTTTTAAAATGTATTAATCAAAAAGTGAACAAAATATAGTAAAACCAAGAAGATGCAAAAAAGGAAAACCTGATCTGGTTCAAAGGATGATGAAGCTAGCTCATGAAGAAGATCTTTGCTGACATTAAATTGTTTAACTAATTCTAAAGAATTATCTTCAGATGTTCCAGTTATCTCCATCTTCTTCCTAAAAACACCACTAAACCAAGATAAACCAAACCCAACTGCAACAAGAAGAACCAACACAAAAAGGACCAATCTTTTCCATTTCCAGCCATTATTAAATCCTCTCAGAGGCTTATTAGCCTTCCTCATCTTTGAACTGGTCAACAATCTACCATTTAACCCAGAAATCTTGCAATTCAAAGACATTATCACAACACCCACTTGTATTTCTTGAGGAAAAGACTTGAAAACTCAAGAACAGCAAGAAAAATCACCAAAAAGCAGAATCTTTATGATGTACAGATCAATCTTGCAGCAAACCCTGCTCACAATTCAATGATATAACCCTATTGACACTTGGTAATTATCAAGAAACAGAGATTTTAAGCTCCAGTGAGAGAATTACAGAAACACTTCCTATCCACAGTGTCTGAAGCTGCAAAAGAAATCATATCTTATGGGGGAAGAAAAGGTAAAGGTTAAAGGAATCATGGATAATCACAAGATGTTGTGTCAAACCCATAAGTAGAATTGGGCAAAAATTAGGAACCAATCATCAAGAATATGGAGAATTAAGCAATTTTCCTAATATGTATGCCTGCCTCACCATAGACTACTGGAAGCATAAAGAGACAACAAGAACAAACCTTTTTTTATAACAAGAAAGACAAGAGTGAATGATAAATTAGATATAGTTTATTTATTTGGTTTTTAAAATATTTAAATTAACTTGAGTTTGAGTGTAAAATAAATCTTGTTTGATAAAGAATTTTATTATTATTATATATTATATAATAATGTTAATGAAAAAGAAAATTATATAACTATAATTAAAGTATATAAAAACTAATTATACATATAAAAAAAGAATAATTTTTTCAGCTTCACTCGTAATCTTGTTCAGAGTGTTCATTGCCATTCGGCTGACTAGATTCAGTGACCAGGTGCTTTGTGATTAAAGATCAGAGGGAAAAAGATGCACCTTTGCTTTTTAATCTCCCTATCTGTCTTTGTCTCTATCTCTTCCTCACTCTCTCAGTCTATCTCCACAAATAAAAGTAGGAATAGCCAATGCTTGTTTTAATTCACTGCTATTATCTCATCATCTTGTGGAAAATATTTTTTTTTATATTTTAAAGACGAATCTATCTTATTCATATTTACAAGTTAAGTTACATAAATTACGACCCATGACGTCCTAACTAAGGTCGTGTTTGGCGCGCCATAAGCTAGCTTATAAGCTAGCTTATCAGCTAGCTTATAAGCTAGCTTTTTGACGTTACCAAACGGAGCTTTTTAAAAAAGCTAGTTTTTTTTAAAAGCCCCGTTTGGTAACGTCAAAAGCTAGCTTATAAGCTAGCTTATAAGCTAGCTTTTGAAAAGCTAGTTGGAGTAGCTTTTCAACTAGCTTTTATAATATTTCCAGTTTTACCCTTCCCTAATATTTTGTTTTTAAATTTTAATTTATTTATATACATGTACTTTTATGTCATTTTACATTTTTCAGCTAGCTTATCAGCTAGTTTTTACCAAACGTTATTTTTTATCAGCAAACTTATAGTTTATCAGCTAGCAGCTAGCTTCTCAGCTGGCTTATCAGCTAGCAGCTAGCTTTTCAGCTAGTGCGCCAAACACAGCCTAAGATAAATATTATTTTTGTTCAACTTTTTAAAGATATTATTATTTAAATGAAATTTAACGTCCATTGATCTCAGTTATCACACATTGGCCGATATGTAATAACTGAAATTAATATGATCCAATTTTTTATTTAAATAATATTATATACTGTATTTTTTAAACGCCAAACATAAATTATCTTGGGTCCTGCTATTTGTACACCCCTTTCCATTTGTTAGACTTCGAATCGTTGCGTATAGCCGAATACGCAACGATTATATACTGTATTTTTTAAACGCCAAACATAAATTATCTTGGGTCCTGCTATTTGTACACCCCTTTCCATTTGTTAGACTTCGAATCGTTGCGTATAGCCGAATACGCAACGTATTTGCCTTTTTTGGACGCCGTCAACATAAAATTCAGGGGAGGGGGCTGTACTTTTTATACGCTGCGTTTTGGCTAATACTCTGCGTATTTACTCCTAATATGATGCGTATTAACCAATACTCAAAGTATTAGGATGTAGAAATAACATTTTTTGTCTTTTTACGGGTATAGGAATAGAATACCCCATTATTATAATTATCTTAGACAATCATAGAAAATTATACGAGACACTTTTATCATTAAATATTATTCGTTATGTATTTCCCTATATACAAAACTAGAGATCGACCGCGCGTTGCTACGGTAATCTAGGAAAATATCTGAAAAAGTGAATATAATAGATAAAATATAGATTTATAAGGGTTATATAACTTTTGTATAAACACATCTCTCATAAATTCAAGATGTTATATTCCATTTCTTTAATCTTTAATTGTTCATGTTAATGCACTTAATATCTGTATTACATCCCATATTTAAAATCAACGTGCCGTCTCAAATAAAGCTCTCTGTATCCAAGCACTTTTAATAGTAAAAAAAAAGGTGTATGAAGTCGTGGTGTTTGATTCTTAATATTAAAATATTAAAAAAAAACGTGTAAAAAAGATGAACGTTATGAAACACGAATTGCATTGCATCGGTGACAACATTGATATGGTTGAGAGTGTAAAAATAATCGTATAAAGTTGAAATGACTTTATTCCTAATATTAAAAAGTAGATAAATAATGCATATTGTAATGTGCGTTAAGACATAAGAAATATAATTTGAATTAAAAAGAAAGTGGAAATATATTATATTTGACTCAGCTCGGTTTAAATAAAATTTACGTCGAAACGTAAACAAAGTTGGTTTTAAATAAAATTAGATACGAAAACTTGTTTAAAATCATAGATAGCAATTTATATCATAATATACTTATTTTTAACATTATCACAGTTAAGGTTTTGTGATTTATAAAATTAAGCTATTATTATTCTAACATCATGTACACGTCTCACTTTGATATGGAACTCACTAAAAATCATATAAAAAAGGGTAGTTCAAAGGATCGAACTTGGATGTCTTGGATTTAGGGGGCAAAGACCAAACCAATTGGGCTACCATGACTTTTGAGATATTCTTCTAACTCTAACTGTATGTATATATTATTAATCTGGTTTTGTTTAGAAAATGACAAAATGACACAATTCCATAAGTTGGCTTTGTCTATTGTATAATATATAGGGCTGTTAACGAACCAAACGAACACGAACAAGACATGTTTGTGTTTGTTTGTTAACCTGTTATCGGACAACCGAACGAACACGAACAAATAGCCGAACAATATTTTTTGTTTGTGTCCGTTTGTTAACCAGAGAGCTTTGTTTGTGTTTGTTTGTTATTTTCTTACATTTCTAGACAAATGAACCAAACAAACCAAACGAACCGAACCAAACAAACCAAACAAACCAAACGAACCAAACAAACGAAATGAAACAAACAAACCAAACGAATATGAACTTTACCAAAGATCAAGATTCACATCTACAAATTGACCCATTTGACCATTTGATAAACTTATAGACTGGCAACACAGTGGATGGCGGCGGGCGGTCCAGTGAGGCGGAGACTGGAGGTGCAGTTGAAACGGTGGTCTGTGGATGCCGAAAGCGTGGAAGCGGTGAATGGAGGTGGAGTTGGATGCCCGTACTAGATTCGTGGAGGCGTTGGTGGAATGGTGGAGAATTAAACCCTAATTTAGTGGAGAAGTGATTGTGAATCTGCGATGGTAGATGTGAGGATTATTAGGAATAATTTTTTTTTTTTTGAAAGGACAGGATTATTAGTATTTACTATTTAGGAATTAGGAAGATTAATAATTAATGATAATTTTTATTAAAAGATATTATTGAAGGTAACAATATTACAAACAAACAAACAAACACAAACGGATTGTACAAACAAACACAAACGAACGTATACAAACGAACGTTCATGAACACACTTACCGAACGTTCACGAACACATTTAAACGAACGTGGACTTTTTTCGTTTTCGTTTGTTAAGCTAGACAAACAAGATTTTTTGTTTGTGTTTGTCCATTTAGTAAACAAACGAACACAAACGAACTCCCGCCCAAACGATTTCACGAACATTTCATGAAATTTCAGTTCGTTTACAGCCCTATGTATATATATACAATACAATTCCCCTTTTGTCTTTTAGTGGGGTTTTATCTTTGTTATTATTCTTTTTAGTTTTCTATCAATATTTTTTTTATTTTGTTTTTTATCCAAGTATAACAAATTTAACAAAATAGTTGGTGATGTAATAGATACATACATTTCTTTTATTTTTTTATTTTTAATTTTAAATAATTTACGAGTTAGTGTAGACTCAATAGTTTAAGAGTTTTCGTTGTTACACAACTTTTTTTATTTCAATTTACTTTACATAGCATTATATCAGTGCAACTATTTTGTGTGTCCGCATTATCCCCACGACATCTTTATTAGTGTTTTTTAATTTTTATTAAATCATTTTAAGTGTTTCATTTGTTTAAATTTTTTAATTTTAGTATCACATTGTAGGAAACCTTTTGCTAAATTAAATAAATAAAACACTTTTTATTACAATTTAAGATTACAAAGAAATCAAAATTACAAATTACAATACAATATAGTTACAAATTTAAAGGAACAATTATACAGAAATTAATGAAATAATACGATGTAAGGCTATGTGTAATGGTAAAGTCTTACGTTGGGCAAATCGCGACATGTGATAGCCCAGTTAGCAAGGGCTCACGATGATACGCAAAGTATGTCATCAAAGCACCACATTGTGCCTATTGCCCACGTCACATGTGCGCTTGTGCAAGTGCTAGTTGGGGTGCTACCCTTGGGGTCAAAGAGATATCTCCTACTTAGGAAACAATCTTGGGTTGGAGCCCCACCTTAAGTAGCACTCTAAGTTTCACCCCCAACCAATGTGGGATTAGTTCACTCTAGAGTAAAAATGTTTCTCTCTATTTTCGTAGCTTTTACTACTTTAAACCCTCTCATCTTGAGCATCGATATCTTATTCATCTTAGCTCTGTTTTGGATGTGGTTTGCTACATTAGAAACCCATGCATTGTCGCGCATGATGAAAAGTAGGACAATAAAACATCCGTTCAACTCCCTGTTGGGCTAGAGCGACTAGCTCGGGTGGGCCTCGTCAGACCCAGTAGTACTACTTCATATTTCCTCGCTATTCCCCAATACTAGTGGTACTGATAGCGTAGCGGATAGTGACCTTGATCTATGTCAAGGAATGAAAACCTAGCCCCAAAACCCGGTGCTAGAAACCCTAGAAGCCAAATACCGGCTCTAGAAACACTTGGATAAACCTCCAAAGTAAATATTTATTATAAAACTTTAACCTCCAAATTATGAATTACAAAAGTTCTTAAATAGATAAACACAAACTTGACCAACAAGAAAACATGAAATAGGAAACTAAATAATAAAATAAAAGTATTTAAAACGAAGATAGATTAAGATCTTCAACCCGATGGGAACGGGTCTCTGACTTACGGACGGGCTCGGGCTGGGTTCATCTAGATCGCCATCAGGTACGCTATAAAAAGACTTATGTTTATGGCAAGTTATATTCACTTTGTTTCACAAGTTTAGTATATAATTTATCAAGCTCGTATCATAAAAGAGTTTTACCACATGTCTTTTCCCCCAGAGTAAAAACAGTAAAAGTAGGGGCCTAAACTTGCCTCGGGGTACGTGCAAAAATAGTAAATCAAAGTGCTGCAAAGGACCGATGAATGTCCTAGACTTCACCTATGACACGCAAATGTGTAAGTGCACATTGTGTTTGACCGGATGTCTCATTTTACACAAACAACAACAAGTTGACCAAGTTGACTCGACAACAAATTGATGATTTAATTAATGATAATTGCAAGTATTTATTATAACACGTACGAACATCATAACATGTTATCATGGAAATAAATATTCAAGTTTCTTCACAACATTGTCAGCCATCTGACACGTACGATGTAAGATTGACGAGGAAATCTTACAAAATCTTGTCATTCCTACCGAAGCGAGAGACTTAGTGTAACACATATACATAGCTTAACGCTTTATGACGTTACAAAAACAAATACATGTTGTGTACAATCTCATAAAACAAATATTTCAATTTAACAAATTTAAAACAATTGACGTACGGTCGAAAGACTACGGTCTGTGGAGTTTAACTCGTAATCATGACATATGCTATTTCGTCCAGAGAAGAGGCCATATGATGCATTACCTCATAGTAATGCTTGCAAGTCGTCATCTTGATAGTGTTCGGCTCTTCGACAAGCTCGATGGTGATCTGGGGCTCCAACTCTAATTAACCTGCCAATTTACACCAATTGTATTAGTGTTTATTGCCACAATACATGTAAGGACAGTTAAGAAAGAAAGAAAACAACAATTACAACATTTGGATCCACCGCGGCGCGAAGCCGGCCTCGCGCCACGCGAGGCATTCTAGGCGTATCGCCTGTTTTATCACCTGCTCCAAGCGATACGTTTGGAGCAGAATTTCCAGGGATTGACATATTTCGGCCAGATCCCATACTCAGTTAAATTTTTTAGTTTTCCAGATTTTGTCCTAATTGTTCTTGGGATCATTTTGGGGACTTCTTCCCCCTATATTTTGACCCCTAACACTTCTAAAAGTGTCCAATACATAGTTTAACATACCATTTAACCGAATCATGATCATACTTGTCTTGGACGCTTGGGTTGGGTGATTCGACGCCATCAATTACTTCATGTTGTTGATTATAATCATATGGATCACACAATGGAATGAATGATTCGACATCATCAATTGATGTGCGGGATTGATTATTTCCTTTTTTACCTTGATCTTGCATGGCAATGGTTATTGATGAACGTGATGAAATTTTTGGAGAAGAACTGGGATTAGGGTTTACTGATTTGCGATATTCTATGAATTTTGATAATGAAAATTCCCTGGAAAGTTTCAAATTAGTTATTCACATTAATGATAAAAAATACTTTATTAAAATAGATATGCTAAATTTACATTTTTACCCTTTTCATTAAAACAAATATATAAAATTAAATGTAATTATGTGATTGGCAGAGAGTAGTTTTCCAGGGTTTTCAAATAGTAATGGTTTTCCATTGATCTTCTTCATATATATATATATATATATATATAGGAAGAGGACTATTTGAGAACCAATTGGGTTTGAGAACTTTTGAGAACCATTCTTAGCCACAAGTTATATATAAGGAAATCCCCCCCCCCCCCCATGAATTTGAATGCCTCCCCCCTGAAAATTAGTGGCTCAGAATGGTTCTCAAAAGTTCTCAAAGAAAAAAGTTCTCATTTGAACCTAACTATATATATATATATATATATATATATATATATATATATATATATATATAGGGAGATGATCATTTGAGAACCAATTTGGTTTGAGAACTAAAAAGAACTAATTTGAGCCACAAGTTTATTTACATGTATCCCCTCTCCCATGAATTGTAGTGGTCCCCCCTGAAATTTGTGGTTGAGATTTAGTTCTCAAAAGTTCTCAAAATAAAAAGTTCTCATTTGAACCTAACCATATATATATATATATATAGGGTTGGGGTAATTTGGAACCCACGTTGAGTTGAGGAAACTTTGGAACTTCGTCAAAAACGAGGTTAAAAAAACGTTCTTTTTTCTAAATTTTTTTATGGTGGTTCTTTAGGTTATAAACTACTCGTATATGAAAAAAAAATCAAAAAACCGCCTAGTAGATTTTTTTTAAAAAAATCTCAAAAAAAAATGTTACATATGTAACTTTCATATGTAAACTGTATATATATGCATTTACACATGAAAGTTACATATGTAACCAATCTTTTTTGAGATTTTTTTTAAAAAAATCTACTAGGCGGTTTTTTGATTTTTTTTCATATACGAGTAGTTTATAACCTAAAGAACCACCATAAAAAAAATTAGAAAAAAAAACGTTTTTTTAACCTCGTTTTTTACGAGGTTCCAAAGTTTCCTCAACTCAACGTGGGTTCCAAAATACTCTTTCCCTATATATATATATATATATATGTAGACACTTTCGCATGTGAAATAGCTCTTTTCACATGTGAAAGTTTCTAATTAATGAGAAAAAAGAAAAAAAGAAAAAAGAAAATTAATCACAACCATTAGATCAAGAGATCTAATGGTGAAAAAGGGTGTCTACCTGTCTACACTTATGGGGGTGTCTACAATGAACTTTTCACTATATATATATATAGTGAAAAGTTCATTGTAGACACCCCCATAAGTGTAGACAGGTAGACACCCTTTTTCACCATTAGATCTCTTGATCTAATGGTTGTGATTAATTTTCTTTTTTCTTTTTTTCTTTTTTCTCATTAATTAGAAACTTTCACATGTGAAAAAGAGCTATTTCACATGCGAAAGTGTCTACAATGAACCTCACCCTATATATATATATATATATATATATATATATATATATATAGGGATGGGGTTAAATGGAACCCTTGTTGAGTTGAAGAATCATTGGAACCCAAATCTATGGCTCACAATTGTCCACATCTACATATATAAAAGGGTAACAAAGTAAATTACCCAATCTCTCTCCTCTCTCCTCTAACTTCTTTTCTCTCTCCTATCTCCTCTCTCTTCTTTTCTCTCTTCTCTCTCCTCTCTCCTCTCTTCTCCATCCTTTATCCTTTTTCCAGATTTTTTTCTTTTACCTTTTAAAACGTTTTTAAAATAACAAGAATATAAAACACGTATTTACAGATACGAAATGTTACATACGTAACTTTTTTTAGTCTGAACAAAAATATTACAATCAATGGCATATATATTCGCGAGTACAAGTTAAATTTGAAAATAATTATTATAAAAAAAAGATTTTTTAACTACTGAAAACTCCTTTTAAAATGTTTTCGGGTGGGAGTGTAACTATTTTCTAAGATGCGAAATGCTACATACGTAGCTTTTATTATCTGTTGTAAAGCAAAAAATTGACAAATATACCTAATTAAAAACATTACAGTTAACACCAAATATAACACAATTAACAATATACATTTTGATGTAACAAAGTATAATAAAACAAATATAAAATTGTCATAAAAATTATATAACAAGCTACATAAACATCTAAAACTATTTATTCTTCAGTTCTTGATAATTATCTTCATATTTGACAAAAAAAAAATACATTCACCTACAAAGAAAAACAAATTCATTAGTTTTATCTACATATATAACTCATATATATTATTAGAAATATATGTTAAGCATTTAACACACGGCATATAGACAAAAATAAAAATAAAAAACATCAAACAACTTACATCTTGAACATCAAAAACGTTACATATGTAACGTTATCAAACAAAAAAATATGTAACTTTTATAAACAAGTTTAAACATATCAACAAGACACTTTAGCATACTTTTATGATTTTTAATTAGCAAAAAATCAAGAAACAAGTTTAATTGATATATACATTTAACACATGGTATATAAACAGAAATTAAAAAAAACATCAAAAAGTTATATATTTAACTTAAAAGGTTACATATGTAGCATTATCGAACAAGTTACATATATAACTTGTATGAACAATATTAAACATAACAACAAGTTACACATGTAAAGTTACATATGTTTAATATCAAAAAGTTACACATGTAACATAAAAAAGTTGCATATTCAATATTAAAAAAGTTACACATGTAGCATTATAAAACAAGTTACATATAAAAAAATCAAACAATTTCAATATTCAACATCAAAAAAGAGTTACATATGTACTATTATCAAAAAAGTTACATATGTAACTTGTATATGAACAATATTAGACTTATCATTAAACTACACATGTAGCATATTCAATGTCAAAAAAGTTACACATGTAGCATTATCAACATCAAAAAAATTAAGTTAGATTTCATTTCTTAACATCATCCAATGTCCAATACCGTTTCGTAGCATATAGCATCATCCAATGTCCAATACCGTTTCGTAGCATATAGCCATAGAAAAACCAAACTTAAGTAGAGACCTGCATAAGCACTCGTATAGTTGTATGTGTTGACTAGATATAATTGGAGAGAGAATGATGGTGAATTATACGGTTACATAACAAACCTTATGTATCACATATTCAAAAGTGATTGTGTATTGAATCAACAACTTTTTACCTCAAAAGCAATAGGCACATGTATTTATGCTGTTCTCACAACTCATTAATCAAAGACAGGCTTCGTAAGGGGGGGGGGGGGGGGGGAGGAATGACAAAAAATCAGTCCATTTTAACAAATATTTCCATCCAGTCGGCCCTAAAAAGTTAGATTTTAAAAATCGACTTCACAAACCCTAAAATCGGTGGAAAACTCGATACACAAACGAAACCACAAATCAGACCGTAGTAACGATAGAAACAAGGGCGAATCGAGTAAAAACAATACCGTCATCATCAGGAACTTGGACCTGGAGAAAGAGGAGCTTGAATCCAGCGGTATTGGAGCGAATGATCTTGTTTAAAGTCCAATCGAACGTCGATTTGCTACTGATTGAAGCGTGTGGATATCCTTTGATGCTGGACTCGTTCACTCCGAGCATTATCCGAGTCACGTCACCGGAGCTCGAACAGCGGCGGCTCCCGGAGCTCCTACTTCGCTGGTGCGCAAATAATAATCCGCCAGATCTGGAACAACGGAGGTGGGAGGTGGCGGTGACTGTGACGGTGGAGTAGATGGTGGTAGCTCCGGTTGCAGATCTTGAAGGAGATGATGGTTCCGGTCGACAACAGTGGTGACGACGAACGGTGCGAGTAGATGGTGGTAGCTCCGGTTGCAGATCTTGAAGGAGATGATGGTTCCGGTCTTTAACAGCGGTGACGATGAATGCAGATCTTGAAGGAAATTCATGGTTTAGTTGAGATGCAAGAGTAATTGAGAGGAGATTTGGGTTGAAATCTGATGAAAATTTTGAATGAATATAGGAAATAGAGAAGAGTAGTTGTAGAAGTACACTGACAATCTGAGTAATAATTAAAAAAATCATGTTAACATTACCTTTCTACCCCTAAAAGCAACTTTGCTAAGTAATTAAGGGATATAATTAAATCAAAATTCGAAATTTAATAAGAGCCATTGGATGAACTTGATCAATGGTTAAAAAGTGGGTTCCAAGGGTTCTCCAACTCAACAAGGGTTCCAATTTATCTTTTCCCTATATATATATATATATATATATATATATATATATATATATAGAGAGAGAGAGAGAGAGAGAGAGATTCATTGTAGACACCCTCATAAGTGTAGACATGCAGACATATTTTTTCACCATTAGATCTCTTGATCTAATGGTTGTGATTAATCTTTTTTTTTTCCTTTTTCACACTTTTCAAACAATTTCACATGTGAAAAAAAGCTATTTCACATGCGAAAGTGTCTACAATTTTTTTTTTAAATGCGAAATTATTTGAAAAAAAGAAAAAATAATAAAAAAATAAAAAAGTAAATAAAAGAAAAAAAATGTTTTTTTTTCACATGCGAAATTGTATGAAAATTGTAAAAAAAAAGAAAAAAAAATTAATCACAACCATTAGATCAAGAGATCTAATGGTGAAAAATGGTGTCTACATGTCTACACTTATGGGGTGTCTACAATGAATTTTCACTATATATATATAATTTATCCTCATCAGGTTAAAGTATTTAAGAAAATATAACTGTTACATCACAGTAACAATTTACAGCGACACAGAAAGAAAATATAATTATTACATCACTGTAACAATATACAACAACACACAATTTTTATTTTCTTGAATCATCTTATAATAGTGGTAAATCTACAAATATATTACACTGTTGTAACATATTTTTCTTTTTTATCAATAATGTGTTTTTAAAAATATATTTTTTTCCTTATTGAATCTAAATTCCTTAATTGTTACAAAGATGTAATATAATTTATCTCCATCAGGTTAAAGTATTTAAGAAAATATAACTGTTATATCACAGCAACAATTTACAGCGACACATAAAAAAAATATAATTGTTACATCATTGTAATAATATACAGCGACACAAATGAAGTTCACCGTCGATGCTTCGAATCCTAGTTTCTCTTCGCCGTCACTGCTTTTAATAGATACGATCAGAGTTTTTTTTTTCTCCAAGATTTTCAAAAAAAATCTGGAACAATATTGAGTAGAGAGAGAGGGGGTATGAGACGTAGATTAAGGATATTAGTTTTTGGTGGTTCAATTTTTGGGTAAACCAACTTACCATAATGTCCATTATTAAATAATATGTTATCAGTATTTACAATCCACAGTTTCTCCTTAATCTAGACCATTAATTTGAAAATTAATGACTAAAAAGGGGTTTTTTAGATTTTCTAGAAAATAAGGGGTTTCCATGAATCCTACCCTATATAATATATACGAGCAATACACCCGCGCGCTGCTGCGGGATGCGTTTATTTAATTGAACATTAAATTGTAAGTTTATATACTGTTCGTCTATTCCTAAACTCTATTTTTATACCAAACACACTACTCACACTACTCTGTCTAAATCACCACCACTCTTTTTTAACCCTGTATTTCACTTGAATAAAGTAACTTTTATAACTTTCATGTCTCACTTTCTCGTATTGTTGAGAATATTATGAGATTTGTTACGTGTTTTCATAAAAATTTCAACTATTTTTTTTGTTAAAGCTGATGATTGATGAAATTTTATAAAATTAAATTTAAAATTATTCTAGCCACTTTGTTAATCAAAATTTTAGCCTAAGAAAAAAAATGTGATTGTGAAATGAACGACGTCCAAACCATATGAAAACCTTTTAAACCCAAGAAAAAAAGCTTAGCTATCAAGTATTAACAATCAAATTACATTATTTGGTTGTTAAAAACCATCTAGCTCAGATTATGTTCTTTAGCTGTAAAAAACACTCATTTGGTTATTACCACCCAAATAAACATTTCAAATCATCACAGCCATAAACCATAGACATAAACCAAGAGACAAATAACATTTTCAAATCACCATAACCATAAACAAACAGGAACAACTCAGATCTAAATGAAAATCTTCATTGCAATAGAGAAAACCCGAGAGCAACCATCAAACACGTAAATGAGGGATCGAATCAGATTTTGCCAACTGGTATGATCATGTACACATTAGATCTGGGTTCTATTAAATTACATCATCATCGCTTCAATGTCTGGATGTGAAGCCGGCCAACGAATATCATCGCCGGACCATAAATGACCATAATAGAACTCCCTGTAAAAAAATGTTAATTAATAAAGCTTCTCATATTTTTTTGGTTTGCTCACATACTATAGAATCTATAAGAATTTGGTAAAATCATCTCTGTTCGAGCAAATCGAAAGCAAAAGTGATACAAAAACATCAAAAGGTTATCATCAAACGACTGCAACCGGATAGAAATGAAAAAAAAAATAATCAGAAACAATAATAGAAATCAAAGTGACAAAGCTCTAAGATCCGTAAAACCATAATCGAAACCACCAAATACCACCACAAACAATCACCTCAAACTTAAACAATCGAATGCCTGAAAACACCATCAACGATAGACCCAAAGTCGGGCAATCATCAACATCCATCTCCGCCGACAATGCCATAGGAACCTACAACTCCATCGCCGCCTACAACAAACAACATCGGCCAGATCTGTCACCACCATAGCATAACGTATTGATTGAGTAGCGTCAAGGTCGATGTTGATGTGGGGAAACGATGACCTCTAAAAGTCATGAGGACGGCACACACGCATTTGACGAAGGGTTCCCCGGCAGATTAGGACAGAGATGAGAAGCAATGAGAATACGTACCGAAAGAAAATAGGAAAAAGGAGAGTTGTTTTGCCATTATAAACTCGTGGGTAAAGCAAATGGTAAAATGGAGCATTCTTCGGCGTATGGGCAGAGCAAGGACATACCACAGTTGCTTTAATATAGGATCAAGACAGTCCCCGGTTTCTATTATCTAGTTTCGAGACAGCCCACAGCTTTCAAACCTTGCCCACCTGTTTAAAACTGAGACAGACACCTGTTTAAATATTAAGAAGCATTTGACACGTATATGAAATAACAACAATAAGCATTGATGAGAATATACCAGCTTAAATCGTGTAAAATTCTTTGGCCATTAAAAAACAAATGAAAACATGACAACTGGACCGAATAGTGAAGTTTTAGTGTACACATCAGCTTTTAATTTTGATATATAAGGTAATATTGGAAACAGAGTTCTATCTCCAATTCTTTATCATGGTTTTGAGAACCATACACCAACAATTCATTACAATGATAATTTAATCATGATTCTAGCAAATCATTTGGACATCATACAACACATACTTACTATGTCATGGTTTCTAAGAACACCTGGCAAACCTGGGTATTTAATCCTATCTTTATGATTCCTATTGATCATTTGCAATAAAATTCACACACTTTCGCTTTGTCATGGTTTTATATAAACCACTTAGCTAGCCTACCTTTTTTTTTATAAAACCAGGGTTTATATAAACCTGGGTTTCTAAAAACCACATGGCAAATGGCAAATCTGGGTATTTCCTTTTTTTCTTATAGAAACTTGAATCAACATATATAAAATAATGAGAGATAAATTGTAAACGTCAAATATAATAGAAGGAAGTACTATTCTTTTATATCAAATTATAAAAATAGGGTATTCTGACAATCGACAATTTACCAGGTCAATGTTAAACCTTGACTAACGTTACTCGTTAAACTTAATTGCATATTAGACTTAATTTTGTAGAAATTAGGTCATCGCATGCATAACACGTCTGTACATCACACTGTTTATGTCCAGTTGTCTGATAAACAGTACCGGATAACACTTGAGTCAACCCAACACGAGACTATCGGTGACATTATTCGATTTAACATAACCATGCATATGAAGGTGGTAGAAAAATAGTATAATAATAAAATTCATGTTTTGTTATTCTATGTAAACTTTTTATTAATATTCATTTATAAAACCTAGAAGTCGTTATAAATAGTTTTTAAGTTTCTTATGTAAACTTAGCATTGTAAAAAACAGTTTCAAAGTTAAATGAAAAGATAATTTTTCGACTTCGGTTTTTAACAATCGATCACGTAACATACCCCATCGTGGGTGAGCTGTGAGATTATGTCATACACCCCTCCAAAGTTATGTAACTTGCAATATGCTACATCATGAAATTTACTATATATTGCTTATTACAAGATATCTATTCATTTTCATCCTCTTATTCATCATTGGCTTTTGCTATAAGTTACACTGAAAAGGAACAAAAGAAAGATAAAAAAATCAACAGACATGAAACCCAAGCCTAATTTCTTACAGATGAAGGGAAGTATCAACATCGGGTTCATCAAGAATACGCGCTGTGCTAACTGTGCTAAGTGTGCTAACTGTTACCGAATCCATGGACAAGAAGTCTCTAAATGGTGGAGTCTTTGACGGTTGATATTCTGTTATCTTTCCATACAAATCAAGTCCAAGAGACAAAGAACCTTGAAAAGATGATCCTGTGGTCATAGGCAGCTTGTGATGCATCATTTCAGGGTGCACCAACAAGTTGGTTTGACTTACTGTTTTCGACTCGGAAAACAGCTTTAACAGCTCCATTTCTTCTCTCCTCTCCCTCATTTTCTGCAGCTGCCTGAATCTTTCTTGCAGGAGAGCAATGGAGGAAGAAGAAGACGTCATTCGATCACCATTTTGCCGTTCCATTGAATGAAGGGCCATCATCAATTGTACATAAAAGGGTATGATATGATGAAAAGTTGAAAACTTATTCTTGTTGTAAATCTGAAAGTGGGACTCATCTGTTTTTGTGACCTTTTATATATATAAGATATAAGTTTGTTTGGTACTGAAATTTTGGTCTGGGAGCCACCCTTTGTTGATTCCGGGTGGTCCGGATCAGCAACACTTAAACAAGATCCAAGGGGAAGATGTCAAGCAGATAATGTAGGATATGAAGGCAAACGGACTTTGGATGGAATGTGCAAAAATGTGAGAGAGTATGTCCAAATGGAAGTAGGGTTTAGCATTTGGAAGGATGTTTGTGAGAGAATATAAGGTTAGGTTTGATGTTGTGGTCAGCTTTTGACCTTTTTAGTCGTGTAATTAGGCTATGTAGAAGATGGTAAAATATCACCATCTACCCCAAAAACATGCATTTGGTCGATCTGTCCATACTACCATTATAAATTATTTTAAATAAAATCATGACAATTTATTGGTATACGACGTGCGTTTTCACACCATCTTTAAATATGATCTTACACCATCTTTTAACTTTCTTTTTTTTTATATTCATAAAATACAAACCCCACCAACTAGCAAAACGCTAGAGATGGGCAACAACAACGGAACTTACATAAGAAGTTTTAAGTTATATTAATCCCTCCAACTTATTTCACCGATTTTATTTCTATTGGAAATCCAAAAGAAACTAAGGGACCGTTTAGTTGTGTAAAATGTTTTCTAGTTTTTCATTTCTAGTTTTCTAGAAAATGAAATGAGTTTTCCATCTCTAAAAAACACATGAAAATTTTTGAATGCGCGTTCAAATTTGAAAGATGGAATTTTTATCTTCAAAATTAGAAAACTAGAAAACATGTTTAAATCAATTGTTTTCTATTTGTTTTCTATCTCTACATTTTATTAGATTTTCTTACATATGACAAATTAAAGAACAAAAATATTAAAATAAAACACATAAAGTAAAGACAATACATATATAAAAGATTTAAAATAATAAGTATTTCTTAACGGAGGAGAGGTCGAGCGGCTGTGCGTATAAACCCTAGAAAATGAACGTCCCTTTTCTTTTGTATATATTTGGAAAATAAAAATAGAAATTAGAAAACAGTAAAAAAGGTGTTTTCCAATTTTAGTTAAAATTTAGAAATTAGAAAGCGTTTTCTAAAAAAATACAATTTGAACGCGTTTTCTGTTTTTCTTGTTTTCTTGGAAAACGAAAATGGAAAACACCCCCTGTTTTCCACAACTAAACGCGCCCAGGATTTAATTTCAAGAAACAAGTTTTACACCATCTTTAACTATCAGTTACCACCACATTAAATGACCATTTGACTCTAACGTAACGAGAAAAAAGCAAATTATATATTTACACCAAGATACATTATTGTCTGGGTTTGAATTTAGGACCTTCAACTAAGAGGACAAAGTCTCTACCAAATAGGCTAGTCCTACATTAACACCGACATTTTGATAATTAGTTGGACATGAGGTTCATTCACATGTGATTTGACCAAAGGGGATGTATGGGATCAGATTCTCCAAATTTGGAATAACACCATTCTATATATATTAATATTTTTGATAGTCGGTATGAAGAGTATCATCATTTGAAGTAATCAATTATCGTGACTATATTTGAAAGCATTAAAAAAGGAATATTAATTAATACAATTGCTTCCTTAGTTTAATGGTAGTTCATACTAGAGGTGAATTAATCATTTATCATGTTTTTTTCTTCTTTTCAAGCTTTCTTTAGTGTTGGGGCTTCTTCACTTGAACCATAAGTGGTTCGAATCAAACCAACATTAAGGAACCCTAGGATAGATTTGATCCAAACTCTATGTATGTAAGAAGTCAAACGGTCTGAAAGGGCTCGTTACATAAATTGCGGTATGTTTCTCAAAGCGGAGTCGAACTCTAATATAGAAAGCAAACTCTACGTACTTACTTTGAAGAATAACTAATAGTAGTCTTGAGCCCAAAAGATAAAAAACAAAAGATCACAAGACTACGACTACAAAGACAAGATGGTGAACACAATTACACATTTACACGACGACAATCACAAATACTATAAATACAAATTTAATATATTTTTTAAAGTTTAAGTTTTCGTTTTCGTTTTCGTTTTCTTGTTTTTTAAAAGTTAACAGTACTAAAAATAAAAAAAATGCACCATATTGAGTTTATACTATATATTTAATGTTTGAATATGATTTTTAAACGTTTTGGTTTTACTGTAAAAAAGAGTTACCGCAATGTATTTTGCCAGTCTGCCTTTTTAACTACTTAATAAAACTTATAGGCTATCACCAGCCACTAATTAACCTTAACCTTAAAGTAGGTCTTTCTATAAAAAGAGAGGGAATTTAAAATGCCGTTTTCTTTATTCTTTTGTTTTTCTATATTGGTCAGGTGATGTCTTGTCCACATGGTCCAAGATAAGCACAACGGCAAAGGTGACAAAAGTTTTTGGTGAATCCTATGCCCAAAGATGAACCCAAACGAGTATCGATGCCGGATCCCAAAAATAATTAAGGTGAACACAACTTTGATTATGTCTGTTTGTTCAATAGTGTTCTACAAAGCTCATTTGTCCCTATGCACCTGTACTTATACAAAATATTTAAACCTTCTTTGTTACCGTCCAAGATGTTCAGGTGGTCACAATTTTTTTTGAACAGTCTAAGATGTTTCGGTGGTAAAAAAATAAATGAAATATAAGGGTTTGATATGTTAAAAGATTACTTAGCTTAAATAGTTTAAATGGTCCAAATCAAAACAATCAATATAATAATTTACTCTTTTGTTATATATTATACTAGGATAGAACTCGAATGTTATACGGGTTGAATCGCTAAAAATATATATGTGATAATTCATGCATAGTCTAGTTATTAGGCTATGTGTAGTACTACATAAAAGAACCTTCTCGAAGCATACAACTAGGGCTATAAATGAACTGAACGTCCAACGAACTGTTTATGAACTGTTCATCTGGAAGTTTGTTTATGTTCGTTGTTTAATAAATGAATGAACATGAACAAGAAATTATGTTCGTTTAGTTAATCGAACGAATATGAATAGAGTTTGTTTTCGTTCATTTATGTTCGTGAAAGTTCGGTAAGATATCTGTTTATGTTCGTATGTTTACACGTGTTCATGTTCATATGTTTATGTTCATTTATTAAATGTTTCTTTTAAACATTTTTAATATTAAGTTTTCTATGTAACATTTAAACTAGAAACCCTAGTCATTTAAAGTTTTTATCTTGTTAAAATTTAGTCGTTTAAACTTAGATTTTTGTGGCATTATTATGTTTTCATTATCTTTATTATTCCTAACTTGAGCTATGTTTTTGGATAATTATGTTCATGATTATTATATCAAGTGTTTAAGTATATATAATTACTTAATCTGATTATGTCTAACGTTTAAACCGTTCATGAACATGTTCAATTCCTTAATAAACGAATACAAACATAAATTTTCATTATTTATGTTTTCGTGAACACATTCCATGCTAAATAAACGAACATGAACAAAGCTTATTTTGATTTGGTTCGGTTCGTTTACTCGCCACATATTCCAAGTTAACCTTGTATTGGGTATAAATCAACTTGTTTCACCAATAATATGCACCTAGTAAAAAAGCACAAACAAAACCGATTCATGGACCCAATCACCCAAACAAGATATAGACCAGCAAACACTATTTCATGAATGATGGCATGGAGTCCCAACAAATTAACATCAAACATTCAAACACATGTCAGGGTCAAAATAACAGCCCCTGCTCAATTTGGCACATGTCAAACATCAAATTTCAGGTAGACATATGTCAGGGTCTAAGTAATACCTGGTCAATAATTGAAGTCTTGGACTCTTGGTGCCCAAATAAAGACGAACAACAAGTCAACAATTATCATGTGCCAACAATTATTAAGTGATGTACTTTAAAGAAATAGAAAGCGAAGAAATATATGCCATGTTTTTGATGATTTCTTATGTGAAACACATTAAACCAAAAATGAGTGCAAGATTAAAGTATGGAGCAACAAGTAGAGTTTAGGTTATTTACATGGATTAGTAATTGATGACGATATGGGATGATGTGATGACGATTTTAAATCAAAATTCAAAAATCATGTGATGAATGCGTGGTTGAAGAAATTAGGGTAAATGTGAAAAGATGAGTGGAACATTCAACTGACGCTATATTAGAAAAGTTTTAATAAAAAACATGAATTTTAGTTATGTTTGTTTATTTTGTAACTGGTCTTGAAAACTTAAAAGTTTGAAAGAAAAAGAAAAAAAAGAACAACCGGTTTCAACCCGGCTTGAATCAATTATAATAACTATTGTTCCCAGCGGGTAGTTACCCTACGTGGCACCATCCTCACCGCTGAAAGGGGATCTTTTGGCTCATATTAGCCGTAGATCAAAAAACAAAACTGCTAATTTGCAGTTGAAGCAGTTAAATTTAGAAATCTTAACTGCTGAGAACGTGGAGCTGTTTTTAAGGAAAAATAAAGCAGTTGTAAAACATTCCTGTTTTTATGGAAATAGAACATGCTCCACGATTTTCAGCAGTTAATACAAGTAAAAGATTTCGATATTACGAACCATACTGTCATTTGCAGTATGGTGTATTAAACTAAATGCAGCAAAACACAAAAAAATAAAGTTAAGAGGAGCTTTACAGACCATTACGAATTATGAAACTGAAAACAAAATTAAAAAAAAAAGAAACATAGAATGCCAAGAATTGCTTCCAGCATACAGATTACCGCATCCACAAAGCCGTTTTCATTATTTTACCTGCATGAATCAAAATGTATGAAATTATTGGCAAATTTAGTAATATAAAATGAACACTTCAACATGACATAGCCTTGATTATAATAAACATTAGATATGTAACAAAAACTAAACATTCTCGGAAAGAAATAAGTAGCAGAAAATTTAATTGATAATTGATAAATGTGTTGCCATACTCGATATTATCCAGAAAATGGTTTCCGATTTTCCAGCTGAAGATAAAAGTCATTATTTAAAAACTGCTTTAAAACGTGGTCAGTTTTTTTTGTGGCAGTTTTCAATCGTGTGTTATTTCTGACATGTTTTCCACATTTCCAGCAGGTAGTTAATCTACCTGCTGGCTATAAATAGAGATATATTCACATTTTGCGAATGTGAAAGTTTCCGGCAAATTGTCAGGTTCAAAATGGTAGAGATCGTAGCACGTGAAGGTCAGACCAAAGTAGTAGCGCCAGATGGCACAGTCAGGGTTATTGAAAATGGTACACCAGAAAAGGTATGTTATATTTTTCATTCGTATTGCACAAACACAAATCAGTTAAACACTTTATAATGATACTAAGACAATGAACAGGTTGCTCAATTGCAATTGCTGGAAGATATAAGAACAGAGGTATACATGCAACTATAGTACTATTTGCTATTTACTTTGTTTTTTGCTGATATTGTTGTATCAAACACATAAGTTTTACCACAGTTAACAACCAAAATTATATAGTGTGTACGGTCCGGTTTTATTTGCAGAAGTATAAAGCTCGAAGTGTTCCAAGAGTTGAAGAATTCCCTACCTTTACGGAAACAGAAGTTGAGGTGTGTATTAAAAAAATCGTTTTATTTTTTATTTCTTCTCAATGAAGTAACAGTGATTGTTAATACTTTTTTCACAGAAAATTGAAGAGGTCCAAGAATCCCCTACCTCTAACAAAGCTGATGTTGAGGTATTTAGTGAAAAAATGCATTTTTTTTATTTTACCTCAATGAAAATAATATTATTTTTTCATACTCTTTTTTTTTCCAGAAAACTGATGGGTATACAACTGTAAATATATTACTATTTTATTTCAGTTGTATTCTTCAGATTTTCAGAAATCACTTGCAGGTAATCAACAATTTCAGTATTACAATTGTTTTGTGATCTTACTTTCATGTATGAGTAAGTTTTAATCCTTTGTTTATACAAACCAGAAAGGATCTTTGCAAAGGGAAGTTAGCTGGTTTGTGTTTAATCCGTTAAAGTTTACAAGATTTTCAAGCAGGTATTCTTTTCCCTTTAATTTGTTTAGTTCCTTATGATTTATTTGAAATTGCCTACAACTGATTAGATTACCATGCATAATTATGGTTATGACCTACAATGTTTCAAATTAATACAGTTTTTGCCATGTATTTCATATAAGAGTGACCAAAGATAACACACATTTAATCAAATTAATTGAAAAACAGATTCTGCAATGTATGACATATAACAATAAGTAAAGATAGGAATTTAACATTAGTTAGATAGCCACACACTAAATTGATAGCGATTAAATAAGTAACTATTAACAGATGGAAGCAAGAATGAAATAAGAGAAAACTTTATTTTCAATTTGATAGCAATTAAATAAGTCTCATAACAACACATGACAGTCATATATACACCAAGTCAAACACAAAACCAGCATAACATACATTTTCAAATCATAATAACACAACACAGTCATATACAGTAGCAGCTAGGGCAAGAAAACACACAATATATACAAATAGATTCTCAACAGATCTAATAAATTTAATGTTAAGTAATAAGAAATGATAGGAACAATCTCACCAGGAGTTTTTTCCCAAGTTAGGGATCGCCAAACAATTAAACCAGCTGTATAACCTTCACTTAGGGTTATATAAGCTAGGTTGCAGAAGTAATGTATAAGCATATATCCAATTCATCTTTTCAAATCACTAAACCTGTTGTATAACCTTCACTTAGGGTTATACAAGCTAGGTTTAATAAGCAGTCCAGTAAAGCATATAAACAAGCTATTTTGAAGCTGCAAAATGTAAAATATGAGAGCTTAGAATAAACCCTAGCAAATAATAATAACGAAATATTACTTTATAAATTACATATTAATGATAATTAAGCAGATCTAACCTTGTATTACACAATCAAGTAAGTAAACCCTAGATCTGGAGCAAACACTCTGATTAAATCAGAGATAACCTATATTTGTAGATACAAAAAAAATGGAAATCAGGCTCATGATGTTAAGACATAGTAAATGGATTTAAAATAAAAAAAATGTATGGATTTAGAGTACATAACAGATGTTACCTTCGAACTAGGTTTTCGCAAACGTAAACCCTAGATATCTTCAAACTCCGAACCAACTATATGCTCCGGAATCTAGATCTTGAATAAAGACTTCAAAGCACGAAATATTCATGAAAATCCAAACGGAACACAAACATCTCAGAGATCTAGGGTTTTGATCGCAGAACCCTAAACACCCTGAATCGAGGATAAAAGATAATCAGTTGTAAATATACACTATAATCACTTAAAATAGGCAATCAAACACAAAAGATTATAGGTTAACAACAACTTATCTGAAAATGCATAAAATCGGAGTCATATTCCGTAGATGTAGTCGAAATCGACAGCTTTCCTCAAAAACCCTAGAACTCCGATGACCTTCATCTCAGACACGATATCGACTGATTGATGCTAGCCGGAAGGGAACGGTGAGCTAAAATCGTTCACATAACAGATCGATTCCGTGAGAAACCCTAGAAATCGGCCGATCGTCATCATACAGACGAGAGAGACGAGAGCGAGTGCGAGAGTTCTCAGATCTAGATTTTGGGCAAATGAGCGAAAGATTAGGGTTTCGGGGGGTTAAACCGTATCCCGAACATTCGGTTATATGGGCCGTTGTTTGTGGGCCGGTTTTTTTTAATAATTTGGACTGCTTTTCAACCCATTAAGTTTATATAAAATTATATCAAGTAAATTATTTATTAAAGTTTTTTTAACAAATCTATCAAACTTTTTTATTAATAAAATTAATTTATTTACTTCATATTTTGTATAATTTTATAAAGTAACAATTTGAAATGTTTTACCCGAAGCTATATTATTTTTATATATATTTTTATTAAATTTTATTATATTTTAATAATTTTAAAAAAATCGATAGTATTGTATATGTTTTATTATTATATTTTTTACTATCCAAATAATGCTTCAATAATGAAGTTAATAGTTATTAGATATAAGTTAAATATATTTTAATGTGTATCTGAATTAATACATTTATTGTGTTTTAAATACACCCTTGATTTTTTACTTTTATGTTGAATTTGCATTTGAGACATTTTGATTATATGAACAATTTTTTTGTTGTGAATTTCAGATATTTGTAGAATATTTTGTTCGTAATATAACCAAATAGTGTAATTGTAAACCTATCCGATGATTGGACGCGTTTAAACAGAAAAAAATATATTTAATGTATATATTATTTTGTTGTTGACACTTTTTATATTAGTGGTTGTCTTGACTTTTTATTTGGTTGAATAATGATTCATGCTATAAAACTAGGATCGACGGAAACCGTCCCGGCCAACGGCCGGGTATTAAACTAGTTTGTATAGGTTCGAGGGTTAGTAGGTTTAAACCAGTTCGATGTCAAACCGATTTTGACCAAACTGGTTTGGTTTGTAAATCAGTCCGGTTAGGATTTTAAAACCGATTTGCCCACCTCTCTGACAGTTTATAAGTTTTTGTGGCTTGGGCTAATTGATGACATAAAAAATTTATATAAGGGTGATTGTAATACCTCAAGTTTGGGAGTCTATCCCGAGCTCGGGATCGCGGGAGAGCGCGGGAACACCATGACAGGGTGCTCGGGATCGGGACTCGGGAGACTCTCGTGGGAGTGGGGTACCGAGAAGAAAGAGCTCGGGAAAGGCTTGGAGATTGTGGGCCACCCCCACTTTTGAAGGGTTTGGGGTCTTGGGAGAGGATCTTGAGGTATTACATGCAAAAAGTGTTCCCGCGCTCTCCCGCGATCCCGAGCTCGGGATTGTAATATCATCTTTAGGTATTACAAATACCCTAAGTGGGCTTAGATACATAATTTCTTCCTTCGTACAAAGTGAGTTGTGCAAGTTTCTGGGCTTACATTTAATAAAAGTGGGCTTAGATAGAATTCTTTTTCTTTGAAGTTTACTTAGGCTATCCACATCGGTGGTGGTAAATTGAGTGGTACGTGGCCTACGTGGCCAAAGGTACTTCGATGTAGAAAATGTATGTTGCATTGTACGTACGTGACCACGTACCTTCACGTACGTGGTTTTTCTTTTTTTTTAAATTTTTTTTCTTTTTCCTCTCACATAATATTAAATCACACTATTTTAATATGGTGGTATGTGGGAAGTACGAGTATTTTATTGATGTGGAAAAAAGTGGGTTTTGTGGTATGTGAGAAAAACCTGACGTGGCACTGATAAATGTGGTATGTGAGAAGTACCTGATGCGGGTAGTCTTACAGATTAGGCAAAATATGCAAATCTCAAAGCGGTTTATGTTTTTAAACTGATTTCAAATCGAAACCGGTTTTGCTCAAATCGGTTATCAAACAATACAAACCGAACTGGTTTCCTTCCTTTGTGTACAAACCGGTTTAGAAACCAGTTTTGTTCTTATTATATTCTCCGTTATTTATTCTTTAATATGTATATTTTTTTTATTTTCTTTTAAGTTTCCTTTGTTTTAGCTTTACATCATTTTATTTACGCATCAGTTTTCGCTCCGTTATTTTTGTTTAACGTTGTTGCATAATCATTTTGTATTTGCGCATCTCTTACGTTATGTTTTTACAATACAACTGTTTTGTGTACCCGTATTATCCGGTCGCAAATCGCCGGCAATAAAATCATGTTCAAAACAAAATTGTTCAAAGAAAATACACAAGATTAATTTGGATGTTAATTAGCTAATGTCGATCACGACTCTGATCAGACCCACAACTTTTTTCTTGACCCCTTAAAACCCCTTCTCTTCTCAACTTTTCTTCCTTCGATCTCCTGCAAAAAATCACCCAAGAATTCACTTCTAACGCTACACAAACTCCAGTTAACGTAGCCAAACACAAACAGTACATCAACTTAGCATAAGATCCTCCTTCTCCCATAACTTCAAACCCTTGAAACACATTCACAACCCCTATAATCACACACCCATAGCCCACAAAATGGTGGTATGATTTCCAGTACTTCCTAAACTTGTTAGTAGTCTTTGGCCTAAACAACAATGCTAACGTTTGAAGACTACCCAAAAAGAATGCCGCAAACCCTAGCTTACGGTGAAGCCCGTAGACCCGGCCCGGAGACATTTGGCCCAGGTGGATCCCAATCGCAAAACCCGCGGTTCCTAGGAGAAAAGCCGAAAGCTGGATCCCGGCATGGATGTAAAACCACATTGGCCCGAGCGACTGGATGTGTCGTAGGTAACGGGCCGTAACCGCTCCGGTTGGTAGAAAAACGCCCCATGAAACTGCGTTTGTGATAGCGTGAACGAGTTTTAGGGTTTTGATGTTGGTGTTCGGGCCGGATGCGGATAGGCCCGATAAGATGTCGAGCGTGGCGACCGATGAAAGGTCGTTAATGGTGGTTGGATGGATGGTTGGAGAGTAACCTTGTACGTATAACCCTCGGTTCCAAACGTGATGGATCTTGGTCTTGTTCGGTTTAAGTTTTAACGTGGCGAATATTTGAACACTGGCACCGTTACGGACCGTGCCCATTTGCCCCCCGTATAACGCGGCAGAAGACGATACTAGGTGGATGTCAAGGGGCCTAGAGAGCAAAGGGCTTTTTTGTAATTTCACCGTAGGGTCCAAGATAAACGGTAGGAGGACGAGTTGGCCCGAGTTTGGGTCCGGGAAGGTGATCAGGGCCCGGGTTCCCGTCATTTCGGGTGAGTTAGGGTTGATACCCCATGCAACCCAACCCGAAGGGGATATAAACGTCCCCCAGAAAACCATCTCGAGAGTCGAGTTATGTCTATGGAACGTCCATGCTATCGAAGCGTCTTGAGAGGGTAACGACATGCATTTTTCAAAGGTTTTGGTGGCGGTGGTGGCGGTGCAGTGGGCGGCGAAAGCGCGGCTAGGGTAGAGAGAGAGTAGGAAGATGAGAGAGAGTAAAGAGGTCATTCTTGGTGATTAATAGAAAGCATAAGGTAATTTGTGGTTGTGTTTTGTGAGGATATATGAGGTTTGTGAGAGAATAGTCATGATCATAAAGGTTTGGTGGTTGTTATCATATGTTTGAAAATCTTTTTGGGCTGCTTAACTTTGAAGTGAGGCAATGGAAGAATATAGTGGGGTTGGTGAGCAAGTTCTTGATAATTAGAGACAAAGGTGTGTTTTTTGGTTAATGATTTCATCATTTCCCCATGCTCTCGGTTTATGGACTATGAGTTTTAATTATAACGAGTATTGTTCAACTCGTGTGTTGCTGTGGGATTTTATATAAAAGTAATAAATTAAATATAATATGTTTTGGATTGAAATAAAATCTATGTTACAAAGTAGATTGCATGATCAAATAAATGTAAAATACAAAGATAAATTTTGAATACACCATAGTTAACAAAAAAGAATTGTGCAAAAAAAAAAATCAACAGGAAAAAAATTGAAATATGGTTTTTAAATAACAAATATAAGTTTTTTTTGGAACGGCATCGATCAGGCGATTTTGGTCTCACGTGTAAACCTACCCTTGCGGGGCTATGTCCAAGGTCGATTACTCGGACCTCCGTGAGAACCAAGACACCCCCTCCTGAAGCTTTCTCCTGGCAGAAACCCCCTCCTGGGACAACATGGGGTAAAACTGCCTCCCCTTGGATTAGAACTTGGGTCACATAGTAACCAAAGCCCTAAGAGCCAAGGGGGTAAATATAAGTTAGAAAGCAGCACACCCTACTAATAATTCCGGATGCTAGTGTAATTAAAACGACAACTTTCTTACATTTATTAATGAAATAGGGTTGTTATCGTATTAATTAAAAAAAAATCTCCACAAACTGGAAAGAAATTCAACCCGGATTCTTCAAGTATAATACGTGTTGTGATACATTTTGTGACAAAAAATTGTGTCACAACTCGCAACTCTCCTACCTTGATGTTACAAGTCCGTCATTTTCCTTTCTAAATCAGGAACCAATTAAACGATTTCAGGCCAAACGGTGTACTCCGTCATTTCCTTCTGTGGGTCTAGGTGGCACCCATCCACGCCTTGCACACCACCCCCACTTCCGGTACTTGGTTGTGTGGCTTTCCTCTACCAAGCTTTACACGGCGTGAAGAGGAACAAATTAATGGGTTTGGCTCTCCCCCATCCAATCATATCAAGACACAAATCACACCACATTTATTTATTAAATCAAAATAATATCAACTCACACCATCATATTCCTCCTACCAAACTCATACATGTGACTCTAGTCATTGCCTATGTAACAGTCTTACACAATCAAACCCACACAGATATACCATATGCCCTTATAGAAGTTGGTCGTAAAATCTATCACTAAGCGAGGGTCACTACTTAATTATATGTATACCTATTGTACAACTACTATGCCAACTATACTCTCACTTCCAAAAGGGAATATAGAATAAGTCTTTGCTTTACATTATATAGGTCGATTGGAAGTTATCAAGCAAATGCTCATGTGACCAATTTTCGACTCTATACATTATGTTTCGATATCTACTAAATGACCATCAATGTCAAAGCTTTTGAAGTAGCTTCAGGATTTGTAATTTTCTTTTGGTGACATGGTTATTCCTCTACAAATTAAGGACAAGGCTCACTCTAAGATCGGTTGAAATGTGTATTTGCTTAAAAGATTACCGGGAGGTGACAGAACGAGTAAACCATATATTTTCACTTGAAGCCAAAAAATCTTGTTAAATGTAAGATATACAAACACGAGGTAGATGGATGATTGACGACCACATTGACAGAAGAGAAATCTGTCTACCTTAACTACCTACGAAACAGCTTGATTTTCAATAATGAATACTGAATAAAGAAAAAAGTGCTAAAGAAAATGAACCACGACTTATATTTGTATGTTTTTGTAAGTTTTTAAATATTAAATAAAAAAGTATACTTTCTTTTGTATTTTTTCATAATAAACGATAAAACAGTTCCTTTAAAACAGTTTCGATTTAAAACACGAATCGGTTTCTAAATACAAAAGGAAAGAGTTAATGGGCCTTTCTTGCGATATAATGAAAGCCCAATAAACCAGGTTTATTTTCTTTGTGATTCACCTTCTGTGATTCTGTGTGTGTGGTTTGAGGGGAAGAATGGGGGTGAGCTTAGAGGGTTCGAAAGTGATTTTGGTAGCGTACATGAAACAACACGTCCTCAACTACCATCAATGGATGCAAGATCCATCTCTACTTCAAGCCACCGGGTCGGATCCTCTCACCCTCGAAGAAGAGTACCAGATGCAGCTTTCATGGACCCAAGACCCCCTCAGTACTACTTCCACTCTCCCCCCTTCTTCTTCTATCATTATTATAAACTGTAATCTTGTTCAGTTTCTGTTGTTTTTGTTTGCAGAGTCTACTTTTATCATCTTGGATAAAGACTTGATTTCTGGGAAGTTCAATCATGGAGATCCTCATGTTGAAGGTCAATTTTTTACAATTTAGTGAATTTACATTCTAATTTTTGGTTTAAAACTTCTATTTGGGTGTTAGTGGTTAACATTTGATAATTGGATTAAGGTGAGAGACAATTAGGCAATTTTACATTTCTATCATGAATCAGAACATGTTTACAATTAGAATATGGAAGTAAGTTTAAAACTTGGATGGTTACTTGGTTTTAAAAAGAGTGAAGCACCCGAGGCGTTTTGGTCCCGAAAGATGATTACTTTCTTGTAATTGTATATTTGATTTCTCTATATTTATAAATTCTACAGTAAGTAAATAGTTTGGGTAGTGATGGTTGTTCATTTTTGCAGCCATGGTAGGTGATGTAAATATATACATGAATGATTCGGAGGATTCTCAATTGGCTGAGATTGAAATCATGATAGCTGAACCTAAAAGGTATTAAGCCTGCATTTCTTAATCATAGTTGTATTTTCATTTGTTCAAATGTTTAATTTTATTGGTTTTATACCATGTCATTGTTGCTAGAGTAGCCGTGGCAAAGGACTTGGAATGGAATCGGTGTTAATGATGTTAGTGTTCGCCATTGAAACCCACAAAATCAATACCTTTCGTGCCAAAATTGGAGATTCAAATGAAGCTTCTTTGAATATGTTCCGTAAACTGGTTCATCTCTTCCTATGGACTTATTTAAAACACATTTTTATTATTGTTTCCCTTGGTTAAAAAAGGAGCACATTATGCGTAAGGCGACCAAGAAAGGACCTCAAGCATGTACTTCCGGGTCAAAATCGTTAAAAGTTGGTCAAAATTTAGGTTTGTAAGAGTCTAACATGCAAAAACAACCAAAGAGATTAAGAAGTTATGGAAGGTTTGCTTGATAAAAAAGGTTTATATTTCAAATAGACAAGAGACTAAGAGAGAGACAATATTCTTTTGTAAATAACGCTCATTTGAATGCATATAGATACGTGCCCCTGCCCCATCTTTATGTGTGGGACCTAAACGTTTTGGAACGATTTGCGCCATTTTAAACCAAGTTGTGTCCTATTATATATTGTATGGTGCTAGCTAATGCATTTTTTATCCATCCTGTAGGGCTTCAAGGAGGTGTCTCATAGTGAAATCTTCAAAGAGGTGAGCTTATCTTAATGCGAAATAACAATGAACCCAAGAAAGTGAACCTATAATTGTGGGTCCCATTTACTGCCATATCAAGATGGGACCCATGAAAAGAAGAGTCGATATAAATGGTGTGATTGAAAGATTTATTCTCGATAATGAATTTGTTGAGTGCAGGTGACTCTTGAGCTGCCAGTGACAGCAGAAAAGAGCAAGGAGCTGCTTCAGTTAGTTGGAAATATGGTTAAATATGCATAGGTCTCAATACGGTCACTTATATGAATGCACTAGTTCTCAAAGGTTTCAACTTTAACCTCCTTAAACATAGAGAGTAGTTATAAATACTTGATTCACACTTGGTGCTGCAATTTATTTCACTTCTTGACAGTTCAGAAACAAACTTTTGAGTTGAGATCAAATGCTATGTTTATGTTCTGTATATGGGTGCAGTACTTATAGCTAACTCGTGTTATCATTGATCATTGTATAACTTGTTGAAACCCGTTAGTGTTGGTTTTGTACCCATCATGCCAGTTCGGGCCGGGTTGATGGAGCAGCCGGCTTGCTGATGGTGAGTTTTGGTGTGATCTGGAAATGGGGACTAGGAGGATTTTCACGGGTCAGGTAAATGGTCAACAGAAGGTGAATTTTGTTTAGCATGTCGGTCAGCGTTGACAGTTTGCTTATTTTTGAACTTTAGTATATTAAATAGGAATAGGATCACAGACACAATTGCTAAAATAACGATCCAGTTCTTTAACTGAGAACAATTTAAGGTTCAATGTACAAATGGTGGATATGAATTGGAACATTCCTGGGAGTAGCTAAAGGGTGTAGAGGGGAGGCCACATTGAACTTCAGTTTTCTTTGTAATTTTTCTTATAAAGTAGTAAAAAAGGGGGAAAAAAAGATATAGGCTTCTTCAGAAAAATTAGGTAGACCCTTTTTACTCTTTACCAGACGTAGAAAATGTCTTGAAATTTTTTAATATGCCGCTTTTAGTTCTTTCATAATGAAAGTTTGGATTTATAATCATGGTGGTTTGTATGTCAAAATCTTAAAAGATTAAATTTTTAATATAATTTAACGTAAACTTTTAACCAACAAGTCTTCACTTAACCATTATAACTTAACTCATTTTTTGCCCCCTCTCAAGACAAATCCTGGTTCTTACACTGCCACGGGCATATAGGGGATGGTACTAGGAACGTGATTAATCGTAAACATCATGTGACTTCCGAGAGACCATTTGCAATAGAATGAGTTTGATCGGAATTCGTTTGAGTCTGCTTCTCATGGTTAACATCAAACAATATGAGTTCTAATTTGATGTTTCCATTGGGGAATGATAAAATGTGAACCTCTAATTTTCCTAAGAATTCATGAGCATTCCATTAAACAAACTCTGATTGGGTTTATTCTAGTGGGTTGAAACCGACTTGTAGATCCTTAAATAGAATAGTGTGGACCACATTGATAGACCTCCACCTGAAAACCATTTATAACCCAGCGGTAAAGACGGTTGAAAACTGTGAGTACCATTCAAGACATGATGAGTATGATGGGTCTAATCACTTACATATATAGTCTCCAAAATGGCATATGAGAGGGATTGGGCCTTAAAAATGATCAATAAAACTAAAAAAATTTTTAGAACAGCAGTAATCAATAAAACTAAAATTGATTTATTGATAGGGTTGAAGTCTCCTCTTAGGGTGGATGGAGTCTTTCATTCTAGGGCTTCTTCGTCGTGGTGCGAAGCGAGACGTCCTTTGCATTGTTTGCGAGATTCATGAGGTGTCTTTGGACCATTTTCTTTTCGTTGTTGCAAAGCTAGCTTGGTTGGTAGCATGGTATGGTATAGGACCCTAAGGAGCTGTTTCTTATTGTGAAAGACATCCTTCTAATCCAACCGAACTAGCTTTGCAACAATATTTCTCATTGTGAAAGACGTCCTTCTAATCCATGAGTGGCTAGTGTCTTTAAATCTCAAACAAATTCTTATATGGGATCTTCGTTTCGACTCTTTAGTGCTTTTGGAAGTCTACAAATGATAGTCCATTCAATAATCACGTCATGGGTGAAATTCTAGGGGATATCAAATCATTGACATTCTTATGGGTTAAAACTAAGGGTCCTCCTATACTCACACCCCTTGACTTTTTTCTACACTCCTTTACGGGGTCGTAAATTGATTTACGGAGTCGTAAACATTTTACGGGGTCGTAAATTAGTTTACGGGGTCGTAAAACGCCAATTTCGAGGAATTCAGAGATTCCCTACTGATTTGATTGTATTACGGGGGTGTAACAAAACTTACGGGGCCGTAAAGTTTAAAAATTCTACAATAATAATAATAATAATAATAATAATAATAATAATAATAATAATAATAATAATAATAATAATAATAATAATAAATAAATAATAATAATAATAATAATAATTCTTTTTTTTATAATATCAAATCTAAAGTTAATACTAAAAATTCTAACAATAATATTAATATAATAATCAAATAAATTTAATAAAATAATAATAATTCTGTAGATATAAATACGGAGTCTAAAAATTACTAAAACAATAAGTATAGTAATAATACTAATAAGTATGCGGTAATGATATTAATAATAATTACCCGGTTGGTAGAAGATGAGTCTGTAGAAAAAAACATATCCCAGTACGACATTATTGATTAATAACCTCGAGATATAACCCGCCCTCGTGATCATTAGGCGAACGAATCGAATACAAACGTGGGTTAGTGGAAGTTATTATGGGTTTTGGAGTGGAAAATTTAAGATTTTTAATGAAAAAATGTGGGGAGTTTGGAATGAACCGTTCAAGTGTATATATAGTGGGTTCCTACGGGGTAATTATAATTACGAGGTAGTACAATGTGATAGGTAAAAAATAAAAAAATAAAAAAAATAAAGTTTCACGGGGGTGTAAATGTATTTACGGGGCTGTAAAGGGGTGTAAATTTAGAAATTTTGTCTTTTAGCTATACGGGGGCGTAAATACATTTACGGGGTCGTAAAAGGGTGTTAAAATAGAATCAAGGGGTGTGAGTATAGAATTTGCCAAAAACTAAAGGGAACTTTGATGTGATTAATTGGCATATTTGGTGTAATTTACTTTTTATTACTTCATACACTAGCACTTTTCTAGCTTTTCTTTATTAATATTCCTTTGCTTGCGTTATAAAATAAATCATATCTAGTGGTAAGGGGTAAAGCCTCTTTGGTGGATACCAAGTTTCAAACTTTGACATTGGTGATATTTGGTGGAATAAAAAAATTGACTGTTTAAAAAAAAAGAAAAAAAAAACATACCTGTACTTCATGACATTTAAATTCTTAATCTTTTACCTTTACTATCATAGCATGCGGTATACATGCCGTTATGGGGCGTTATCCCCCATAACGCCCCTGGAACACCACCCCGCCCTGGGCGTTAGGGGGGCGTTATGGGGGTGGCGTCGAGAAGCTAACGGGCGTGAAAAGGGAATGTTACCGTTGAACGGTAATATTTGGAGCCGTTGGAGATTTTTTTTTATTTATTTTTTTTAATCAACTAATTAACCTTTTATCCACTATATAAGGTGTTGATCGAGCGAGAAAAAGCCGATATCGTCGAGAAGTTGAGGAACCGAAACCCGTAGTTTTATTTTTTTCGCATGTCTTTCTATGTCTTTGTGGTTTTTGTTGTTTTTTATTTGCAATTTGTATTAGTTTTAATGTTTAATATATTTAGTTTTAATGTTTAATATATTTAGTTTTTATATTTTTCATTTAAATTACAAAAAAAAAACATTAAAAAAATTGATAACATGAGGTGATAACATGGGAGTATACCCCTCCCATGTTACCAAGTCATGTTATCCAGTCATCGCCTACGTGGCGGGATAACATGAGGTGATAACCTGGAGGTATACCCCATGCTATCATAATGTTCTTTTGAAACTCATCAACTGTATTTCATTCACATTAACTTAATATCGCATTTTCTACAACATTCTCTAATCATCTTAGCCGTCTCTAAAATCCCTATAATTCTTCTTTCTTAATTTGTAGATCTTTTTTTCCAAAACAAAAATAAAAACAAATATGAAAAATATAATTTATTTAAGAAATACTCCATTGAATCCAGAACCATCAACTTAGCCGTCATGACTGGGTCCGGGATGTGCTATTTGACATTTTCAGAAAGGTTGAGATTTCAGCCAAGAAGGAAGCCCCCGTCAATTTCTTAACTGACCCAAAAGAGGGGCGTTCGACCCTTAGACCGGCGGACATCCTGGTGTTTGGGTGGTCAGGGGGGAAGCACGCTTGCATCGATCTGACTGGGGTCTCTCCCCTTGCGGGCTTTGGCTCTGGAGTTTTCACGGCGGGGCAGGCTGCTGCTAAGGCGGCTGCGGGTAAGGTGGATAAGCACGAGACGGCATGTCTCGAGAATCAGCATGTGTTTTTCCCCTTTGCTTTTGACACGTTCGGGCACCTCGCGTCAGAGGCTGCGGACACGCTCGGGCGGATCCAGAAGGTTATGCATGGACATATAGTGACTCCTAAAGCTAAGAAACTTGTTTTTATCAGCTTAGGTTTTACTATTCAAAATGGGCTTGCGGCGCAGCTTGTTGCCCGTTTGCCTCGTATGTCGGACTGAGTTGTAACCGTTATTTTGATTGTTAAATGAAAGAGATTTGAAATAATAAAAAAAAATTCTATGAGGACACAAAAGCCTCTCTCAAATAATATAATCTTATAAAAAAGCATTTGGCCTAATGATACCTTCTATTGATGCCTTGATGTTGAAAAAAGTTTTATTTTTTAAGTGATAAAGGGTTCAATCCTTAATTCCTTATAGTAAAAAAAAATATTGTTAAAAGAATTTGCTAAGGGGTTTCTTAGGGGAGGCGGTATCATGGGCGGTTCCAAGGCCCGGCTCCCCTTGAACCGCACTACTCCACAAAGCCACCATACCATGTGTGTAAGGCTCCTCCATGCGGCTTCACTTTTCTTGTTTTCACGGTTTCATGAAGCCACTCAAAGCCGCCCAATATTACATTTAATGTTTGAAATGGTTTCCAGATTTGACCATGTGGCTTCACCAAGCCACACCACACAACCATACCATGTGGTGTGGCTTGAAGCCTTGCCAATTTCACCTAATTTGAAGTGTCACCATGTTATTGGTTGGTGATCAAGGCTTCACCAAGCCTTGTCACAACCATACCCCTCCCCTTAGGTTTCAATCCTTACTTCCTACGTTGTCAACTTGGCATTTATGATTTGTGAAACAGATTGTCAAGAAAAATACACATCTCACCCATCCATTAGCTTTCTTTTAAAATAAGTCTCTTCTTCTTTTCTTTTTTTGAAAATGTGAGTGATCATTTATTATTCTCTTAATCTTTAAGGTCAATAGGGCTATATATGTCATTTCTTGAGAACGATTGAACGAATACTTAAAAACAGTGAGAAAATACGTTGCTCCACTTCTGCCGCCGACAGGTTTGGTTCTTTGCTAAAAATAATAATAAGCCTTGCACCTTCTATAAAAATATAAGAAATGTTAGTTTTGTATTTGTTTTTTATGCTTGTCACTATTTGACCCTCACATTTTAATATATTTGCACATGCTTACATTCTCAGATCTTGATTTCTTTTAACTGTTTTTTTCTCAATCTTTTGATTATTATAAAGACAATTTACATTTTTATATGTACATACCAGATCCAATAATATGTTTTTTTTTTGTCTTTATAAACATTATTTATAGCATACGGGGAAATATTCAGAAACTGAGAAAAGTCATACGTTTAACCGAAACCTAAGGAAAAACCGAAAACCGATAGATTATTTTTATTAGGAACCGAAAGATTCAATTTTCGGTTTGGTTGTGGCAAAAAACTGAACCGGACCATACTCATAAATCGATAGTGTGCAAACGAATATTTGCTTTGCAAAATTAAGGGAGACCAAAGAAAATTGTTAAAGATAAGGACCAAACTGTAAATTGTCAAAAACATGAGGACTTGTAGAGAAATGAACAAAAGGCGGTGTCTGAACTCATGCCTCATGGGGCATGTTTCCCCCCTGTTTTTTGGCTGCTTTTGACAGGATTTGTAAAGCTGTGATGGAATTTTATATTTTTACACAATATTTCACAATATTTTAGGTTTTAGAATGTTATCCATATGTAACCCCCATGAAGAATTGAAGTTTTGATTGATGAGCCTTCATCAAATGTTTAAAGGGTTTTGGTAAATATAGCTAGAGTTATGTTTAAGTGATAATAAAATGCATAAATTATGCAGTTTAGGCATAAACACCTCATAGAGATCAATGATAAATGGTGAAACTGTGAAAGTACAATAATAATCATCAGAGACTACATTTAGGAAACACGAGAATTAGTAATCTTTTGTGTTAATAAATTTAATATTGTGTGTGTGAGGGAAAGAGTTTTAAGTTTCAAAATTTTGAATAGCTAGAAATTGTATAAGCAACCGACAAAAAAATGTCACAAGGAAGACGTTATATCACTATTTTTGAAATATTATAATATTTTAAAATTGTAAAAAATGATGTTTTTCAAATGTTAGTTCATCTATCTTGTCATATTTTAATAATTTAAAACGTGATTAAACATAACTAAATGTTACTAATCAAGGTCTATGTGGTAAATTTTCTGTTCTTAAGGGATAACTTGGACTCAGGGACGGAGCTAAAAATTTTCTTAAAGAGTATCACACATACAAATTTTTTTTAGCGGTAACACAAATATATAAAAACTAAAAAATCTTACTTAAAAATTAAAAAATTCAAAACTTTTCTATTTCGCGTACGGGTTTAAAGGTGACACATGCCGCCCCTGGACACAAGCTATGTCCGCCCCCTGAACTCGGGGGTAAAATAATGACTAATCAACTAAAAGGGTGTGGGTTTAGATATGCAAAACTATATGTAATGTTTTTTGCTATTGAAAAATTTTGGTAAACTTTCTATTGCAAATGGGAAAAAGTGTATTTTAGCCAATGCTAGAGGACTAGTTTTGTTAATCTTCCCCAAGAAAAAGCGAAAAAAGAAAAAGAAAATAACATTCCACCTCCTTGAAAGATAAACTTTAAGATTTTGTGTTGGTGGTAGGGTAGAGTGCAAGGTTGGACACTTGAAACCTGTTTGTTTTGTTTCCATTTTAAAAAATGTGAATCAGTTGAGTGATTAAGAGAGTTGTTTGATTAAGAAATCTCACCTTGAGAACCTTGACTCTTTAGGACATACATTATGTTAGAATGGCACATACTCTTTGAAACTGAGACAATTAAATTCAATTAGGCAGTACACAAATATTAAGAAGAAAAAAAAATTATTAAATAGTTTATGAAACAAAAAGAAATATGAATGTTTAACCCATGACCTCTCATATGTGAATGATTATTTTTATTTTTTCTGTCGAACCGATGTAATAACTTGTGTAAAACTAAAAAAACTACAACTAAAAGATTAGTTAGAGTTCTTAATTAGAAAGCGAATACTTGTTCAGAACAACACCATGATAAATAAAATAAAACACTCATATAAACAAGAACAATTACAAGGAATTTGTGATTGAATAAAGAAGTGAATGATGAAGTCCAAAAAGACTTAACAAATGAGATATGTTTATAAACCAATAAACGGGTCTATAAGTCACGCTAGACCGTGAGCTTTATAACAAAAGTTGTCTTACGAGTATCTAAATTCTAATCCTTCAAAAGTTATGTATATGTGATTGAACAACAAGACGCACTTGTTGAGTAGTTAGCGCCGTTAAAGCCCTTCAACTTCATTGACACCAGACTCAACTCCAACAATTACTTAAACGTTTATAGTTTGCATCAAAATGTAAATTTAATGAAGAAATCTATAACAAAAGACGTCTTGTTTACCTCAACAAAACATAAAGACGTTTTAAATAACACATGCATTACCCATACAAGTCATACTCAAACATTTCGGATTCAAATCATTCAAACTTTATTTTTTTTACATCTAAAAAATTCATAGATAGTTTTTTAAATCTTGGATGAATATGTAACAATCAACCCTAACCACAATATCTTTTGCTTGCAGTTTTGAGTTGTACCTACTCTTACCTTGCTACACCACCAGCTGCCACTCTAATAAATACTAATTTTATCACCCAAACCCTCTTATTTATACTCTCACATACATTCTACTCTCCATTGTAGCTTTTCACTCTCACCTCCTGCCAAAGGTCAGTCTTTTTTCTTTTCTTGATCATCTCTGCAACTCAATCATATAAATCAATCTGGATGATTACATTGCATTCTTGTTTGAATAAGTAAAGTGGGGTTTTTGTTTCAATTACTAATTATTCCCTTTATTGATGAACAGATCTAGATCTGTTTATGTATGTTACCTATCTTATGAAACACATTGCATATGTAGCTACCTTTTGTTCTTCCAAGAATTCTTTTTACTGTTTCATTAGTCTTTTGCTGATAAACCCAGCTTTGATCTTGAAATTTCAACCCAAATTCTTGTTACTTTTTGAGTTTCTTGGGAATTTATGGCTTAAATTTATGATCTTGATGTATAAAGATGGTATCTTGAATCTCTGATCTTAGATCTTTGTCTGCATATTGATGCTCTGTTCTCTCTTTAATTACAAACCCAGTCCAACTTAAAAATTATCTTACAATATGTCGTTATTTTAGCTACTAGATGTCATGTCACATTTTAATGATCCTTTTCCGATTAAATCCATACAATTTGTTCATCTCTTTAATTCGAACAAATTTATAAAATTTTTAAAGGTCAAAAAACAACTCAATTGACTTGGAAAGTCAAAACAGGAGTTCATGTTCTTGAAATTCCCAACCAAATTCTTGTTATTTATTTATTTCTTTATTTATATATAAAGTGATGGCTTTAATTTATGAATTTGATTTATAAAGATGGTACCTTTAATCTCTGATCTTAGATCTTTGTCTGCGTATTGATGCTATGTTTTCTTTAACTTCAAATAGAGTCAAAATTAATAAAGTCAAACCACTAAATTATCTTGCAATATCTCATTAATTTAGCTACAAGATGTCACATTGTAACGATCCTTTAATGATTAAACTCATACGATTTGTTCATCTCCTTAATTCGAATTCATTTCTATAAATTTTAAAGTCAAAAACCAACCCAATTGACTTTAAAAAGTCAAACCAGGAGCTCATGTTCTTGAGATCTAAACAGAACCACCTAAATTTCACCATTTTTTTAATATGGTTTGAAGATCTTCACCACATGATCTAATCCCAAGTGGGTTTTGCAGGATTGCTGTTAATTTAAATCTTGACCATGGATTCTGTCAAGATTCTCATATGTTTCACCACACTCCTCTTCACATACTCACAAGCAGCAACCTCACCTCCATCCCCATCCATCATCTTAACCCCAACTCCGGCACCAGCTCCGGCACCGGACTACGTCAACCTCACCGAACTCCTCTCCGTGGCCGGCCCATTCTCCACCTTCCTAAAGTACCTCGAGTCGACGAAAGTCATCGAAACATTACAGAATCAAGCCAACAACACTGAAGAAGGCCTCACCCTTTTTGTACCTCAAGACAAAGCCTTTACTTCCCTCAAAAAACCATCCCTTTCGAACCTAACCGCGGATCAACTCAAGCAACTCTGCCTCTTCCACGCCTTGCCGCATTACTACTCGCTATCGGACTTCAAAAACCTCAGCGATGCAGGACCTATCAACACGCTCGCCGGCGGTTCCTACACTTTGAACTTCACTGACGTCACGGGAACCGTGCGGATCGGGTCGGGTTGGACCAACACGCTAGTCAGTAGTAGCGTGCATTCTACCGACCCGGTTGCGATATATCAGGTCAACAAAGTGTTGCTTCCTGAAGCAATCTTTGGAACTGATATACCGCCTCCGGCACCGGCGCCAGCGCCCGTGCCGGATATTGCCCCGGTAGCTGATGCCCCGGGTGCTGCTGCTGATGGCGGTAAAGGTTCCGCTGCAAAGGCGAAACCCTCGTCTTCGAACAAGATTGTTGGGTGGAGCGTGTGGAGATGTTTGATGATGGTGGTTGTTTCCGGTGGGTTTATGGTGTTTTTGTAATTTGAGTGATGTGAAAATATATTCTTTTGATATCGTATTTATGTATTTCATTGATTGATATTGAATTGTGTACGAGAATTTGAGGTTCTTCTGTTGTATAATTTTGTTTGAACTACCAAAAGAATACTTGTTAACTTTTGGTTATGCTACAAGTCTAAGAGTTACAGCTTATGACATCCATGCTATAGGTATGGCACTTAATAAGACCTTTCTAGTAGCAATTATGATTGAAAAGTTGTGTTGTAGTTGTGTATAACTCAAGAACTACCTTAAAGACAAATGAAAGAAGATGAATGATGAGGAACTTGTGTCTCTAACTATGTGTTAACAAATGCAAAGTTGTCCACAAAGGCCAAGGCAAAGCGGTGCATCATAAACGAAGAAATGAGCTATGAAAAAGAAGTCTTCAACGTTCCAATGAAAATGCTACAACTGCGGTGAAGCTGGACGGATATTTGTAAGGTAACAAGTGTGAGCGGATACATATGATGAATGATAATATGCCTTTGGTGGCTATAGTTTCTGACACGTCTCTTATGCTTTTGGATGTTAACTTCGTGGGAACCGACTCCAAAGAGTGGTTCGCTGATATAGGAGCTACCGAACATGTTTAAAGAGGTTGTGGGAGACAAGAAGTTGAACACACCGCGGACATTAAGAGTGAAGGCAATGTTATGTTGAAGATGACTTTCACAAGTAACTCATATTGAGAACACACTATATGTTCCGAAGATTCACAAGAATCTTGTTTCGAGATAGCTACTCAATAAGTTTGGATTTCGTTCGGTGTTTGAAATCCAATAAGATCATGTTGATCAGGCGTGGAATGTTTGTAAGCAAGGGCTTCGTGTTATGTTAAAACTCATTGCAATGGTTGATAAAGATGATATTGATAAAACTGTTACTACTTTTGCTTACTTTTTTCTCTAGTCTTCTATTTCAAATGTTTAGCAGTAGACTGTCATATTTTTAATTCATACGTCGTTTGATGAAATTAAAAAAGCATACCGTTATTCCGTATTGATTTAAACTCTAAATGTGAAATATGTGTTGAATCTAAACTAACAAGACTTTCCATTATATCGGTTGAACAAATAACCGATCGCGTATATAACTCTCAAGGATGTGTGTGTTTAAAAATTTATCGTCACAAGAGGTGTATATGTACTTCATCACGTTTGGGGATTTTGACATAACACGGCGGAATTGGGGTTTTATATTGGATTCATTAAATACTTACGTCTATCACCCTCATCTATGAGACATATACAAATGTATAGTAACCTAGTTTAATACCGAGCATAAGGCTAAACACAATACATCCCTATCACATTTCACTATCTCACTCACTTTTTTGCTAACTTTGTGTCACATCACCACCCTATACTTCCTCAATTTTACTCCTAATACATTCTCCTCACTTTTTCAACTTTTCACTTTACTTTTATTATTATTTTAATTAATTTAAATTAATTTAAAAATATAAAAAAAAAACACATTTATAAGGAACGAGCAGGAAGGAGGGTCAGGGAGCGATGCCCACGCTCTCCACCGAGACCACCCAGTGGTTTTACCGAGCTCCACCGCTGCCATGTCACCCACACCGAGCACCGCGGTGTGGGTGTTGCAATCAACCTAAGACCCAAAGATTATTCTAAGAGGAAAACCCTATGACCAGCCTGAAAACTCTATTTTTCATCACAAAGGATACTTAATCGAATTCTTTTATAGGTTTGGTGTTTTAGCTCTAACATTTGGACTCACATGGTTTCGTAAACACATAGTCACACATATATACTTTTGAATTTAAATTGTCTCATGTTAAAGAACAAAGACGACAAGTCAATCATACACCATCACCCTCTCTTCGATTTTCATTCCCTAAGTTTACGCGGGTCCGATAGCCATTGCGATTTTCCCTCCACTCTCTATGCACCCCCTTTCGTCCAATTCCATTCCCAAAACACAAAACCAAAAATCAACTAAAAGGTCCATCAGCAACCCTATCCGGCTTCTCCGACCTACATTATTATTCATCCATGATCAATCTTGTTAAGGTTTTATCATCTCTTCTCTTAATCCCATTTCTGTTTCCCTCAATTCTCTGATTCTTGACCATAAAAATCCAATCTTGCAATCCTTTTTTGTTTTCTTGAATGCTAGTTTACTTGAATTGTTATGTGCATTGATCTTTTTAGCAATTGATTCATCTGGGTTCTTTGCAATTTATGCAAACAACAACTCGTTTGATTGTTTGATTGTGGTTGATCTTTTTCAAGATTTTATGAATTGGGCACTCAATTGAAAGATGTCAACGTTTGAGGGTGTCTTTGTTAATGATCAATGGCTCCAAAGTCAATTCACTCAAGTGGAGCTTCGTAAACTTAGAACCAGAGTATGCTGTTTCATTTAGTCATTGACTCATTTCCATATCTTTGCTCATTGATTTGATACAACTATAAAAGCTAACCGATTCGTATTGTCATGGGATCTGTTTATGTAGTTTGTATCAGCTAGAAATCAATCTGGGACAGTCACAATACAGGATTTGCCGCCAGTTTTGGCAAAGTTAAAGCCTTTTAATGAGGTAGCAAGCCAGGATGAGGTTGTCCGAATGTTAAGTGATTCTTATTCTAACTTGGAGAAAGAGTTGGATTTTGAGGCGTTCCTTCGGGTGAGTGGATCTTGATGGTCTAAGTTCGTTTAGCAGGTGTTTGGCATTGTGTTCTGAAACTAAGTATCTAATTTTCCGTCTTTCAAGTTGCACATAATCACTTTCTAGTGTTTGGGTGTGCCGGAATTGTTTTTGGTCGTCATATTATCAAATAATCAGTTTAAAAGTATTTGCAACAAATTGGCTAATCTTACCTCTTTCCCAAACGATAAAGAGGCTACACTTCAAGAGACCCCATGGCTCAGAAAGCAAATATATGAAAAGCAAGTAACAAATATCAAGAACCAAAAAGAAAAAAAAACATACATACAATACTCAGCAAGTAATAGATATCGAGAACCAACAGCATATATAAGAACAAGACATAGAAGTCCATACCATAAGCAAACAAAAAGAGCAGACATAACTATCATTAGGTCTAAAGTGTGAAGGATACAGAAAACATACAAGAAACAACATGTAACAAGTATCAAGAAGCAACAACAAATAAAGGAACAGTTTTTTTTTTTTTTTTTGAACGGAAATAAAGGAACAGTTAGGCATACAATTCCACACAATAGAAAAATTATACTCCACAGCCTGTTTGTTATAGCTTATTAGCTAATTCTGATTGATCCATATTAAATATTCACTTTCAAAACACAATGCCAAACACCCCTTTATTCTTTTAGTATTGATTAGCAAGTGGGATTTTTTAAAATTTTACTGAGCACAGGTATATCTGAATTTACAATCTCGAGCAAGTGCGAAAATGGGAACTTCAAAAACATTCAGAACTACGTCATCTTTTGTCAAATCATCCACGACTCTCCTTCGCCACAGCATTAGTGAAACAGAAAAGGCTTCATATGTTTCCCATATTAACAACTATCTTGGAGAAGATAAATTTTTGAAGGATTTTCTTCCTTTAGACCCTGCGGGCAATGCTTTATTCGATCTTGCTAAAGACGGAGTTCTTTTATGGTATTATTAACTTGATGTTCTTCTTAATTAGTTATTTATTTAAAGATGATTATGTTAATTAATTCCTTTAAGTACTGTTTTGTAGTAAACTGATTAATGTGGCTGTCCCTGGTACGATAGATGAACGAGCTATTAACACTAAAAAGGTTCTTAATCCATGGGAAAGAAACGAGAATCACACTCTTTGCCTTAATTCTGCAAAGGCTATAGGCTGCACCGTAGTTAACATTGGCACACAGGATTTGGCTGAAGGAAGAGTAAGTTTCTAAGTTGAGAACATGTCATCACGAATTACACCTTCAAATGGGTCAGGTGGGTTGGGTAACGGGTCAAATGTGTCAAACTTGGTTGACACAAAACATTTTGTGTCTAAATTTTTTAACTATATATCTAAAAATAAGTAGTATTAAATATGACAATAAAAGTTGAATAATCTAAACTTAAGTTTGTACTAATTTGTTTTTCCTTTCGGTTCCTGTTTACAGCCCCACCTATTACTCGGGTTGATCTCTCAGATTGTTAAGGTAATTTAATGGGATTATTTTCTGTAAACTAATTCAAGGGTTGTTAACATATTTATTTTTAACTTGTTGTTGGCTCTCAGATACAACTTCTATCAATTGTTGATCTAAAGAAAACTCCTGAGCTAGCTTCAATGGTTGAAGATAGCAAGGTCCAAAGACTTGTTTGGTTTCTTACAGGACTATTTGTTTATTTAAAATTTTATACAATTTATTTACATGCGAATACTATGATAAATTACAGGAAGCCGAAGAGCTCAGGGGTTTGGCCCCTGAAAAGGTTCTTCTAAAATGGATGAACTTTCAGTTAAAGAAATCAGGCTACAAAAAAGAAGTTACAAACTTTTCATCCGATCTAAAGGTATGTTTTCTTTTTGAAATTAAGATGAAAAATGTTATGTGATATTATTACGCACTTTATCTAATTTATTTGAATCAACTGTAGGACGGAGAGGCATATGCACATCTGCTCAATGTTCTTGCCCCTGAACATGGTAGCACGAAAACTTTGGAGACTAAAGATCCCACAGAAAGAGCAAACTTAATTATTGAACAAGCAGAGAAATTGGACTGCAAAAGATATGTTACATCTAAGGACATTGTTGAGGGGTCCACAAATTTAAATCTTGCATTCGTTGCGCAAATATTTCAGCATAGGTGAGTCTTGTTGCTTACTTTTAAGCTTGGTTTTAAAAAGTATGAGGCGCTTAGAGGCATTTAGTTCCTGAAAGCAAAGGCATGGGGCATGAGGTGAGAGCTTAACGTATATGAGGCGTAGCAAATAATTTTTATGGACAACCAAAAGCTGCATTTGTCTCATCTGTTTTACATTTTAACTTTTTTTATCAAGTAAACCATTCATAATCTCTTCATCCCCTAATCTTGACCAATTTTGACTCAAATGTGCATGAAGCACTGTCTCAAGTCCCTAAGACGTTTTCCCTATCACCTTGTGCACCTCAGGCCTCAAGCTTTTAAGTGTATAAACGTTAGAAAATGTTTGATTATGGAACATATGATATGCTACGTGTTACTTGAATAACAGGAATGGACTTACTATAGATAAAACAAAGACTTCGTTTGCTGAGGTGATGACGGACGATGAAAGCACGTCAAGGGAAGAAAGATGTTTTAGAATGTGGATCAACAGTCTTGGAGTCGAAACACATGTTAATAATGTGTGGGAAGATGTCAGAAACGGGTTAGTTGAAAAGAAAAAAAAAGTTGCTTGCAAGAAAAAGGTAAGCGGGTTTATGATTCAAACACTTGATATAGTTTTTTTTTTCTTTTGCATTTAGATGGGTTCTTCTAGAAGTTCTTGACAAACTTGCCCCGGGTTCGGTTGTATGGAAGCAAGCATCGAAGCCTCCGATCAAGATGCCTTTTAGAAAAGTTGAGAATTGTAACCAAGTTGTAAGGATTGGGAAGGAATTAAACTTCTCTCTTGTAAATGTTGCTGGAAATGACATTGTTTCCGGAAACAAGAAGCTCATAATAGGTTTGTTACTTAAACTTGATTATATGTTCTAAATGATTAAGAATGTTTAATTTTAATTTGCATTTGCATTTGCATCCAGCTTTTCTATGGCAATTGATGAGATTTAGCATGCTTCAACTTCTCAAAAATTTGAGAACTCATGGTCAAGGAAAAGAGATAACCGATGCGGATATTCTCCAATGGGCAAACACGAAAGTCAAACAGTCGGGGAAAAGACAAATGGATAGCTTCAAGGTAGTAATGAAAAGTAGTTATTGCCCTAAACTTTAAACCTTAAACCATAAACCCCAAACTGTGGTCTGGTTTCTATATTAGGTAACCATCTTAATTTTACCTCTAAATCCTTCAAATTTTCAAAATATTTGACTCAAGATGATCCGTAATGGTTAGCGGGTCAAAATGATGATGTGACATGACATGACATGACGTGTCAGTAAGTTCAGTTCGACCTGATTCTTCAAATCGAATTTTATAAAGTCTTTATATTAATATGAGTGAAAACAAAGATGATTACTCAAAACAGAATTCAGACCAAAGTGTGAACCTTGAATCTTGTAGCCACTTTATAACTGTTGTCTGTCGTTTTATGTTCTTTTCGATCATTTAGGATAAACGCCTATCAGACGGTATTTTCTTCCTTGAACTTCTTAGCGCGGTGGAAAAGAGAGTTGTAAACTGGGGTCTTGTTACCAAGGGCGAGACTGGTAACTTTCAAACTCTTATCATTTTGAGTCGTTAAAGATTCGCCTTTATGAAAGTAACAATCTTTTTTCTGTTTGTTTAAATGACAGAGGAGGATAAGAAGTTAAATGCAACTTATATTATTAGTGTTGCAAGAAAGCTTGGATGCTCCATCTTCTTATTGCCTGAGGATATTCTTGAGGTAGAGTTTATTACGTATTATCATTGAAAAAATAAGTTGACTTTTTAAAAGGTTATAAAACGAAATTTGATTTGCTTACAGGTTAACCCGAAGATGATTCTGATCCTAACAGCAAGCATCATGTACTGGAGCTTGCTACAGAAGACTAAAGGTGATGAAGAAGATAGACCACCTGATGAAGAGGTCAATGCACCTGAACCAGAAGGCAATGCAGCCATGGATGAAGATGATAATGCCCAAATGAAAGAAGAGACAGTTGAAAACAATGATGAATAACTACAAAAAAAACAAACAAGTGTAATATTAATCATTTATATTAATAAGTAAATTTTGTAATTTCCTGTTACTATAGAAAACAACAGGTTTTGGTATTAGATTTGTATTTGACTTCTCATTCTGTAACTGTAAGAACCTGTTACCAGTAAACTCACAAAGAATGTATTTGACCCGTACTGTTTGTGCATGTAAATTGTACTTGTTTTTATTCTCAAGTGATATTTACACGAATCTTTCATGAAATAAGACCGGTTTTGATCTACTGTTGACAAAGTCTTAATATGTTAAAATAATATCAGTCATAATCAGCTGCAGATTGTTCTTGTTATACCACCATCATAAACATATCAAGATGGTTATCAGAAGAAAGTAATGCACTTTTCATCTCTTTTATCAAGTTCTCAAGCTTCCAGATTATGAACCCAAAACCAATTTAGGGGTTGCTGATCAAAAATCCCAAAAACAATTTAGTGGCTACCCCAATGAAATTGATTCTGATTATGTGTTTACTTAAGGGTCATTTTACACTCAAACCAAATGCCATCTTATTATCACAACTTCAAACAGCAGAACCCGATATCTTACCGGCTACAGCTCGTTTTGTTATCATCCGGGTTCGATTATTACACGTCGCATATATAATCAGTTTAAAAAGGCAAAACCACCCCTTAATTACCAACACGCGATAATAAGTTTGACTGCAATAAGTACATCTGTCTCCTAATTTCAAAGTAGTTACGTTGCTTTTTGTATTTTCATTTTCTTTACGTAACGATATCACAATGCTACTATTTCATATACGCTCTCGCTAAAGACACAGACAATTTTGCTTTCTACACAGGATACAAACGGTCGTTTGTACCCAAACGACCGTTTGTAGTTTTTTTTTTAATAAATGTTTTAAATTATTTAACTTTTATAAACATTAAAAAAGTTTATTTATCATATCTGATAAAAGGTACTTAAACGAACACAATAGTGACTTAAAATAATAAATTTTGAGACTCAGAGTCTTTACCGGTACCGTCTCGATAGCATCTCAACAAGTCTATTCCGTTACCCTAATAAATTTAGGGACTTATTCTCGACAAGGCTTCTCGACAAACGTTTTGAAAAAAAATTAAAATAAAAAAACCAGGGGCCATGGGGACCCAACACCGGAAAAGACTTGTCGAGATGTCATCGAGACGGTATCGGCAAAAACTCTGAGTCTCAAAAATTTATTATTTTAAATCACTATTTATGTTCGTTGAAGTACCTTTTATCAGATATGGTAAATAAACTTTTTTAATGTTTATAAAAGTTAAATAATTTAAAACATTTATTAAAAAAAAAAGAAAAAAAAAACTACAAACGACTGTTTGAGTACAAACGACCGTTTGAATACTGTGTAGAAATCAAAACCTCCTATGTCTCTATCACGTCCCTTCGTATAGCGCGTTATTAAAAAAAAAGTATAGTTTTCATAGATCCCAACTTCTTAATAGTTTTCCCATAATATATAATACAAATTGTCAACTCTTGGAAACTCGAACAGTCACTTTAACGCCACCGGAGCTCCGACCACCAATGGCCTTCACCGGCGGCGATAATTTCAACCGTGAAAGTGAGCTGAAGGCGTTCGACGAAACAAAACGAGGAGTCAAAGGCCTAGTTGACTCCGGTGTCACCAAAGTCCCTCGTATTTTCATTCAACCACCTGATGATGATCATCTCCCGCAATCAAACACTCCTTTCGATTTACCGATCATAAACCTCCATGGATTCCACTCAGATCCCGTTCTCCGGAACGAGATCGTGAAGGAAATCAAACACGCATCCCGGATTTGGGGGTTCTTCCAGGTGATTAACCATGAGATTCCGGTGAGTGTTCTGCGAGAGATGAGGGAAGGTGCGCTTAGATTCTTCGATCTAGATCATGAGACGAAGAAGGAATGGTATGTTACTGATAGCACGAAGAAGATGTTCTATAATAGCAACGTTGATCTTTCGAGCACGCTACCTGTTCGATGGAGAGACTCGTTTCATTGCCGAATGGCTCCTGATCCCCCAAATCCACATGAGCTGCCTCCACCTTGCAGGTAGTAATTTGATCCGAGTTTAGTTCGGATTAGTAATGTTGATCTTTCATGCACACCACCTGTTCGATCTTTTGCTTCATTTTAGTCTGATTTTAGAGATATATTGAATCTAGCGAAACTCACGGATATGGATACTTTGACCTGAAATTTTGTCAAAAGGACCATAATCTTTTTGGCTTTTAGCCTACAAAACTGTAGCTTTATCCATTTCTAGCAATATCCAATAATAGAGGGCCAAGATAACTAAAGAGGAAACACTCCATTTTTTCAATTATTGGAAATTCGGTCGGACCGGCATGACATCCAATGAGCGACTCACATTTGTTCATCCGGCTAAAATTTTGCTCGAGATCTAAAACCTGGCATGCGAGCTACTATTTAGCTTGCACGGACAGGTGTAGGTCGCTCATTGATTGTCTTGCGGGTCCCATCAAATTTCAAATGATTAGAATGAAGGTAGGACGTTGTCTCTTTAGGTAACAATGTCCAAATGACCCTTTCTTATTGGTGGAAAGTAGATATGATTATCTTTCTGTGGGCTAAATAATTATGGTCATTTTGACAAAATTTCTGGTCAAAGTGGTGATATTCTTTCATCTTTTGTTACCGATTGAAATATTCTTATTCATTGTTGTGTACAAACCGGTTTCTTCCCAAACGGTATCAGGTTGAAACTACTAAATGTTCACGAACATAAATAAACGAATGCGACTTATGTTTGCGTTCGTTCATTAATTAGTCGAACGAAATTCTTTATTTGTGTTCGTTTATTTATTAAATAGAAAGACGTAAACGAACTTTATGTTGAACGGTTCGCTAAACGTTTGGTTCGTTTACAGTTTAGAGCTCTAACCGGCTTAATACATGTTTGGTTTGGTTTTGAAACTGGTTTTATACATGTTTGGGTGGTTGAAACCAGTTTAGTGGTATAGGGTTAGAAACCGATCTCAACTCTGAGATCGAGTCAGGCGGGTCCAAATGAAACCGGTATGAAAAACCGGTTTGGGTTGGGTTCGAAACCGGTTTAGCAGGTCCAAACCGCTTTTTTACATATCTCACCAATCCCTTTGGCAACATCAATGAATTCAGAATTAATGTCTAAGATTATAGAGTTTTATTGCAGAGAAATACTAATCAAGTACTCGAAACAAGTGATCGCATTAGGGTGTTCTTTGTTCGAGTTGCTTTCTGAAGCTCTTGGGCTTGCTTCGAGTCACCTAAAAGACATAGGATGTGCAGATGGACTCGCCACCATCTGCCATTACTATCCTGCATCTCCACAGCCCGAACTAACAATCGGGGCTCGAAAACATGCAGACAATGACTTCCTAACAGTACTCCTACAAGACCATATCGGCGGGCTGCAATTCCTACACCAGAATCAATGGGTTAATGTTCCATTTGTTCCTGGAGCTCTTGTGGTCAACATCGGTGATCTTCTACAGGTAAGATTATAACATGGTATTATACTATTATCGGTCTAAAACACTGACAGATTTTGCAATGAACTGGCGGATTGCAGTTGGTATCAAACGACGAGTTCATGAGTGCAGAACACAGGGTGGTGTCTAGCGGTTTTGGTCCACGGGTATCAGTTGCGTGTTTCTTTACCACCGGAATGGTTGAGACTGGGAAGGTTTTCGAGCCTGTTAAGGAGCTGCTATCGGAGAAGAATCCGGCCAAGTATCGGGCCACCACGATGAAAGAGTTTGTTCAACACTCCCATTCAAAGGTCTTTGACAAATCCTCTATGTTGCATTTCAGAATCTAGTTTAGTTGGCCTTTTTGTGTTCATTATGATGTAATGGAGTGTTAACTTTTGCGATGCTAGTTTTTCAAGAATATAATTGATTGAGAAAGAAACAAACCCACTGATTAGAGCATCTCCCATCAGACACAAAAAAAAAATCCCACCAGACACAAAAAATAAATGATGAATTAAATAGAGGTGAGTCAGAGGTTTTACCACAGTGGGCCTTAAGGCGGTGAGTTTTCTCTGGGATGGATGTGCAACATAGAGGGTCTTGGTTACTCGCACGACCTGTGATCGCAGTGTGTCGTGGGTAGCATCGTTTGCCAGGATGAGACCCCCGAGTAACCGAGTGTTTTACGTTCAAAAATAAAATAAAATTAGAGCATCTTCAACACATGGAGAAAACGAGACCAACTGCTAGGTTGGCTAACAAAAAAACAAACTTTGAGTTGGAGGGTGGTGTTTGTTACACATTTGTGATTTGTCTCACTACAATTAAAATTATAAACACCAAACAAATGAGTAGTGGACCCCTCTCTTATAAACATTTGAATAAGGGTTATAAATGGTTTTTTTTTTCTTTCAAACTAATTACAGTAGTTGAATAATAAAAACAAATATGTTTCAGTTGTAATCATGTTATAAACGAATTAGGGATGTTTTTGATGTAGGTTGTAAAGACAAATAAACAAATAATTAACTATATAAGAAGCAAGTTTACCTATGAAATGCAAATTCATACATCTAAAACATATTTGTTTTTATGAGAGAACTATAAAGAGATGATAAAAGAATTAGAAATTACTTTAATAGAAGCCAATGATACAATACATCTAAAATATATAATGCTTATCTGAATGCTTTAAAACCTATTATCCCTATTATGAAATTTGAGATCTTCAATTAATTATTTTTAATTTTAAAAAATCTCACATAAATTTAATGTATTTCTATCTTGTTAAATTTTGTTTTAGTTCTCACTGTTGCACCTTTTTGGTGAAAAGAAAAAGTACCTTAAAAATCCATAAACAAGTGTTATGATCACTTATACTAACTGCAATAAGAATTGTACAATGATTAAAAAAAGGGTTTTACAGGTTCACAAAAAAGCTGATAAAAGAAAAAGGGAAGGAAAAAGTAGTCAAACAAAGTGATTAAGTTAATGAGGAATGTGATTAAAGTGAGAGAATCCTAACTAACCCATCATTCAAACATCCACATATATAGCCATTGGCTAGTCCCATCCATGGTAAAGTTCACATTTTCATTATCAAGGAGACAAATTTACCGTTTAAAAAACAAAGTTTACCTTCTCATATACTTCTAAAATTTGGCCAAAGACAATTTAAAGCTCTATAAACATATATAAATTTCACATATTTTATAGTTATAGATGGACAATTTAACTTGAGAGAGTAATTATAGAAAGTCATTGCACAAGAAAATGATCTTTAAAAAGTATGTAAGAAGAAAAACGTTTGTAAAACCATCTTGATGTTATGATAGATATAGCTAGGATGACATAAAATCGGGTCCTTATTGGACTACTCAAAGCATTCAGGTTATTAGATTAGATACGAGATTAATTTGAATTTTTTTACGGGTACGAGATTAGATGATACCTGAACTATATACAAAACATTTATTTTTATTTTCTCTTATCCTTTACTTAGTAAAGTTTCATTCTAGTAACTTCCAAAAGCATTCAAAGTTGTTCCGCTAATGGAATCTATCGATTCTCTAACACCTTTATTCGAAAAAGAAGTATTTTATCGAAGTGATTGTTATGACTGCTTGGTGGATTATGAAAATTTAGATTTGACATCTCAAGACAATTTATCTTTGACATTTTATGAGGGTGGATTATATGGAAATTCATAAATGACATCTCTACCATTTTATTTATTTTTTTAAAAAAAATCAGAGCCGACTAGGATAACGACAACAATACTGGTGGTGATGGCGACGAAAAGTGACAAAGTGGTGGTAGAGTTTTTTTTTAAATTATTTTATAAATAAAAGATAGGGGTATAATTGTTAATTTACGCTGACATAACGAAAAAATCCAACAACAGTTAGCGTCAGAAACTAAGGGCGTTACAAAAGTGCAAACATTTAAACGATAAATTTAAATTTTAAAACTTAATAACGAAATAGAATTAACCAATCTAACAATTTAACAAATGGGCTTTTAAATGCAAGGATAAATTAAACAAACATAGAGACATAAAGACTGGAGGCTAGGGTTTGTTCATCAATATCCATCAAAGATTTGAACAAAAAGATAATTAGATGGTGACTTTAGGGGAGGGGGTATGGTTGCCTTGTGGCTTTAAGGAGCCATGCTCCCCAACCAATCATCATGTGCCAACTCATTTGGGATGTTTTTGAAGCCTTGTCAAGCCACACCACAAGGTATGGTTGCCTTGTGGCTTGGAGAAGCCACCGAAAAATTAACTTTTTTTTTTTTTTTGATTTTTAACATCTTTTAATAAACAAACAACTTTTATATAAAAAAACACTAGCATTACGAAATCAAACGGTTACAATACTTGAAATTAAAAAAAAAACACAAATACAATTTAAAAAAAAAACAACTAAAAGTTGCAATCCCATCCGTATTCCTCCGCGATTTCTCTTTTTTGTTCAAGAACAAGCGGTAGGAATTGAGGATCAACATCATTATGCGGTTTCATAAATATCTCGAGATCACGTGCTTTTTTCTCTTGTCGTTCACGTGCTTGTTTGAACTCGATCACTCGACGTTGAGCCTCCATTGTAGTTTTCACCGCATCGTACATCGCTTGCTTCTTTCCAAAGGTTTCGTCCCGAAGCTTTGCCTTAAGCTCCCTTTCTTTGATCCAATTGCTTTGAAAATCCGACATCATTTCCAACGCCTTTTCCGATGCCGAACTTCTTGCGGTGGACGAAGACTCGCCCAACTTCTTTTTCCCTTTATTTTTTGGGTATGTAGGGGTCGAGTCTTCATTGAGATCGGGCAATTGAGTCGATCCAACATCATTTGAAGTTGTGTAGTCCCCCGACTCGGACGTCTTCGTCCTTTTACCCGGTTCCGGTATTTCACCATGTACATTCTCAACCGGTGCCCACTTGGGATGGTCTTTTATCTCGACCCAACACGCCAAATGAGAAAACCCATTTTTCTCGTATATTTGTTTATACAAGTTTTGGGCTTTCACCAAAATGTCCCCATCCGCACACCCACTTGCCCAAGTATTTTTCTTTAAAAAAAAAAAGTTAATAAATATATATATATATATATATACATATATCGAGTTAGAAAAAAAATAAATGTATTTTTACCGTTTGAATGTAGAGGGCGTTAAAGTTCGACAACTTTGTGTTCAACTTCTTCCACTTTGAGCTTAGTTGGTCCCTAGATCGCCCACTAGGTGCACCCATCAAACCGTCAAAGTGGGCAAGAACTTTAGCCCAAAACGAATCGCGGGATTGTTGATCCGCTTTTCTCCCATCTTCACTACAATGAATATAAGCTTTTGTCAAGTTAAGCTCTTCCTCCGACGTCCAAGTTTTACATTTTGCTCTCCCCGGAAATTTAGCTTTCGTCTTCGTAATTACTTGGACGTCTTCGTCCATCACCTCGATCTCCTCTTCTTCAACCGCATGTTCTTCCTCTTCTTCTCCTCCTTCTTCTTCAACTTCTTCTTCGGACTCGGAATCGATTTGACGACGTGGCTCTCGAAATTGCTTGTTTTGGTACATGACGTTAGACGGGTATTGGGAAGAATGTGGGGGAAATAACTCCCCTTGAGCCCCATAACGACCGGATAGGAGATCGATTAACGAATGTTGAGAAGGGTGTGGTGCGAAAAAAGCCGGTTGTGATTGCGGTGGAGGATTTGCGTTGGAGGCTTGACCGGTATTACGAACCTTCGGTTTGTATTTTTTGGTGGGAGCGGTGGATTTTTTCGTGGTAGCGGGTGATTTCTTCTTTGATCGATCCATGGTGAGTAGAATATAAAATATGTGAAAGAGGGAGATGATAGGTGAAGAAGATGGTGTAAAAATGTTATAAAAGGGGTAGAATTTATAGTTGTAAAATTGTTAAAAAGAAAAAAAAAAAAAGGAAAGTAGCCGTTGGAGGCAACGGTCAAAAGCCCCAACGTTCGAATTTTACCCGGCTCCCCTCGGTTCCATATTGCCGCTCGACCAAAAATATCCGGAGCCTAGCCATCGAACCGCCTAGGGCGGTATGGTTGCCCGTGGGAACCGCCCGGCTCCAAAGGAACCGCGACGCGGTAACCACCACCATACCGTCCCCCCTTACGAGTTCCCCCAAATAATCACACCATTAAACAAACATAAACCTCAATCTCATTCCCTAATGCCAAAAAGGGGATATCTTTCCAATCGACGCCTGCCTTTTAGTCCGTGTGAACAAAGCCTCTGAATATATAATATTCACTATTTACGCATACCCAGTTCAAATCGGCTTAAATCTCATCAGGGTTTCATTGATCTTGATCCAAAAACTCATAAATTCCACGAATTTGTTCGATTTATAGTCGATACGATCATAAATCAAGAATGAGGAAGAGGGAGAGAGAAAACCCATGTGGGATTTGTGGGCACTACCACAAATACGAAGAGGGGGAAGTTTGTGGGATTTGCGGCCACCGTATGCCGGTCGGAGTTGAAAGAACTTTGATTCCAGTTAAGGCTTATCCGTCGGAAATCTTGCCGGAGTTTCTGTATCTTGGTAGCTACGACAACGCTTCTCGTTCGGAACTTCTTAAGACATTAGGGATTTCTCGCATTCTGAATGTGATTCACTGATTCTTCCCCTTTATTTATTTAATCTCTTCTGATTTCAAGATTTCAAGATTTTAGTCAACTTATTCGTTAATTGTTTGATTTATTGGATGAATTTAGTGTGGCATTAGCTAGTTGTTCTTATTGATGGGTTGCTATCTTTGATTGTGACCTAGCATAACTCCATCCTGCTTTTTATCCTTTTTGCATCTTGGTTTTCAATCTTATTTGATAAACTTAATGTGGCATTAGGTTGGGTAATTGTTTATCAATTTGAATTTGATTTATAAGATGTGTCAATTTGATATCATGAGGAGATTGTTTAGATGGGTGCATTGAGCATCTTGTGTGAAACTTGACATGATTTGAACCCTATTGGTGGTTACTCATTGATGTATATTCATCTCTTGTGCAAGTTATGTTTTCTGGTAATATGTTATTGATACTTTTTCTGGTCCCTCATTAAGTGTTCCATTGAACATATACAAAGATTATTAAAATGAAATCTGGTGGCAACTTCACAAGATAGCTTTTCTTGGTGCATCTTTTTTACCATTTCTTTTGTGATATTTGTTTGTAAGAAACAGGGTATAGTTTCTAAATCATCAGTGGTCATATGTGTTTTCTTTAAAAACAATCAGTGTGAAGGAATCTTCTTCACTGAAAAACAGGACATTCGATGCAGGACACTTAATAGACGCATCCTAACTTCTCTTGTCTTCGATTGAGGATCATCTTTTATTCAGTTGGTGTGTTTATTCTATATATTATATGTTAATGTGTTCTATATTTAACGCCGACAGGTAATGAAAAGTTTTTGCTGATATAAAATCCTTTGTATTCAAGATCTGAAATAGTAGTGGTGATTTTATCTTTTTACAGACGGTACCTGCATGCCAGAATCTCTACAAAAATTCATTTACTTATCATTGCCTTCCCGATAGCCCAACTCTGGCATTTGACGATGCTGTTAATTTCCTAGGTATGTATGTTATAATGCTGCAAGATTATGCTTTTTGGCTTGTTTTACTGTGCTTGAGATACTTCTTTATCGCATATCTAGTGACAAAATTCTACGCTATTCTTCATCTAAAGATGAGTAAAATCTTGTATACACACATAAATATACACAATTACACACATATATGTTTCTCCTTCTCTTCATCATGTAAACAGTAAGTGATAACTAAATTACACTTATGTAATGTGTTTTGAACGCATAAATACTATGATGTTGAACTTTAAACCTTTTATTCTTTCATGCATAACTACTATGATGTTGAACTTTGATATTGATAATATTGTGGTTTCATATGTTTTTTGAATAAATCACTTGGATGGTTTGTTTTTTTTTTGTTATGATGAATTTTTAATGAACTGAAGTGCTTATTTAATATTGGAAGTATGGTATTAAACCTGTTTTACAGAGCAATGTGAAAATGATAAAGCTCGAGTTCTTGTTCACTGCATGTCAGGAAAAAACAGGTGAACTCTCGCTGCCGACTGAAGTTGTTTCAGTTTCTTATTTTCTCGTTTTGTTTTCTCAAACACGTTGTTTAGAAACCAAATCGAGAGTATAATGGTTTGATATGTTAATCACAAAAATGAAAACCAGGATTCTTAAATTTTTAAAATTTTCTTTTTGTATATGAAAGAATTGTGTGATGAATTACTCGTATTATTATCCATTTTGACAGATCACCCGCTGTGGTTATGGCGTATTTAATGAAGAGCAGAAGGTGGACTTTTGATCAGAGTTATCAGTGGGTGAAAGAACGCAGACCGCCTGTTGACATAAATCCAGGTATATATTTACACCGATTAAACCAACCTGATCCAGAAGTGTTTATTGTAGTTAAGTTACAAATATTCCATTTTTTCCATATGGAAGAGAAGGATGATTGTTATTTGGGACCATTTTTTCTGATCATGAAATTTTCGTTAGGTGTTATGCAGCAGCTACAAGAATACGCACAGAACATTCAGGCGGCAGTGGCGGCCAGTGGTGGTGGTGCTCTGTCACTGACCTCAGGCGGTGGAGCCCCATTTAGCTTCGGGTTTTCAAACCCTTCCAACGTTCCACAAACCTTCCCTGCTTTCAACACCACTGCAACCGCCACCTCCATTTTCACTCGTGCAGACATCCCTCCAAACGAGTTCACCTTTGGTGCGGCTGTTCAGACCCAGAACGCCCCGCAAAATCTGGTGTCTTCTGGGCCGAGTTCCGTGAATCCAAATGCTACAGATGTATCAATGGATGGATCTTGAATAAATTATTGTTTTTTTTGGGGTTCCTTGGATTTGGATTATTTCTGCAAATCTTATGAGAAGCCATGAATGTAAATGGTGAATGATAAAGCTTTTGGCTTGTTAGACTTCACAGCCTTGAAAGGTTATATTCATTCATTGTTTATTAGCAATCTACAAACATCTTTAATAACTTCATCGTCGTATCTCATGCTACATCTTTTATGAACTGTCTTAAGAGCATATGCAATGCCATTAGTCGACTGTGTTAATTATTCCAGAAACCAAGACCCAAAATTGAAGGAAGCCGTGAAGGAAACTACAACCAAGTAAACTTAATAATACTTTCAGGAATGCAATAGTTCTGAGCCGTTTGTAGATTATGGAATTCCATGTCGTGGATCAAGATCGAAGCTAGTTTGTCTTGTTGTCCTTGTTTCTATTATTTTATTTTATTTTTTTTTTAAATTTTTTCAGTCTTAGCTTATCTTTCCGCTCCGACTATGAGGGATTACTGGAACATATTATTATTGTCAACCCATGAGCTCATTAGGTATTTTGGATTTAGATTCGTATGAGCCTACGAACCCATTAGATATTTTGGGTTTAGATTACGTTCTCTATATATTGTAACATAATCATTCAATAATATTCATTCAATTATTTAACCATCTTATAGTAGGAGACATTGATGATCATGTGTTGTTGTCGTGCTGAGCAGCTAGCATATATACCGTAAGGATGGAGAGTTGTGGTTGAAGTAAAACGGGGACCATCTATAGGGTAGCCTTGAGATGGAGAGTCAACGTAGCCAGTTAGAAATGAAAAGAGACGGAGAGAGTTTTCATTCGAAACCTTGTCTATATACATATGCTAGATTAAGCATCTAATGTTACCATCTCTTTACTGTCATCCGTTTCTCATCAGGCCATAGTCCCTTGTCTCCAATCTTAGTCGATACAACCACGGGTTGATCTGATCTCTTTGTTTCTCTTTTAAAGACCCTCATTTGACCATGGTCCCAACCTTCACCATCTCTTTTTTATTAGATCTACGGATCTCATCTGTCGATCTACGGATCTAAGAGACCGTTGCTTCCCAGTCTCGTCACACCATCATACGACCACAGTTATCGGTTGTCGATTTGCTTCGTTTTCTAGCAACCCTTTCTTCGCTATTTTGTCTCGCCATGGCTGACAATGATTAAATCGCTTAGTGGGAATCTAGAAAACCATGTTTGTTATTCTAGGTAGGGGTGTTTGCGGTCCGGTTTATACGATTATTGGGTTAGACCGTAAACCAAACCGTTAGTTATGGTTTTTAATAATCGAAAACCTAAACCAAACCATTAAAAATTAAAACCGAACCGCTACTTCTGGTTTGGTTCCAGTTTGATTTTACGGTTTGGGATCTATAGGCTTTCGATACAAGTTGAGAATAATAAAAATTAAAACTAAAAAAGATAATCAATCTTATCATATGAGGCTATAAGCTGCTGGACTATAGGTGCTAATTGCCACCTTTAAATTGCTAATACAAAATCCGCTCTAAATTGTGTACTGGATGTTGATATATTGTTAATAATAAAGTTAACATTAAATCAAAATAGGAAACCTCCAAAAAGAAAACATGTAAAAATAATAAATTTCATAATATAAACTGCATTATACCAGAGTTCTAAATTTTCAAAACCCAACATTTCATTTTAACAAGACAAATTAAGGTGAATTATTTCTATATATAATTACATATATTTATTTATATATTTTATAATATATAGTATATGTACATGGTCCGGTCCGGTTCTTTACGACCGGTTTTTTGTATAAATCGTAAACCAAACCAATGACCGGTTTGGACGGTTTTGCGGTTTGAAACCGAACCATGAACACCCCTAATTCTAGGAACCAATTAAGACCCAAATTGGAGGAAGCCGTGAAGGGAATACAACCAAGTAAACTTAACAATACTTTCAGGGATGCAACAGCTCTGAGCCGCTTGCAGATTATGAAAAAAAAATTTGATCGAGATCGAATCTAGTTTATCTTATCACTCCTGTTTCTATGTTTCATTGTTTTGGTTTGTCAGTCTTAGCTTCTATTATCAGTCCGCTCCGACTGGAGGGGAATACTGGAATATATTATTAGTATTAGTTAGAGGTGTACAAAACCGGTTTTTTTTTCAAACCGATTCGGGTTGTAAACAGAAACCGGTTTGGTCAACTTTGGTCAGAACCAGTTTGGCCTAAAATCGGTTCGGGTTACAAACCGATTTGAAGCAACAAAACCCCAAGCATATAGAACTGAATCAGTTCAGTTTGAAACCGGTTTGAGTTGAGCCGGTTTGTAAAAAAAACGTTTTTTTTTTAAAAAAAATTCTCTCAAATAACAATCAACTAAACAAAACTTAAGGTTTAATATAAGAGAAAAAAGTTGACTAAAATTATTAGTAGAACTAAACATGTAATACTTCTATTTGTACTGGATTGAGTTCTGTTAGTGCATAAACTTGCACCAACACCAAAGGTGGTTATAAAAATATAAGGACACCTAAGTAAGAAGTCCTGATTTATACTATTCTATTAAAAGTTGATATTGTCACTTAAGGCTAATTGAGAAATCTCCTTTAAAATGCTAACGTCTATTTCAATTAAGATCCATCTAATTACGGCTAATAGGATTTAAGAGATTAATGGTTAATTGAAATTAGAAAAAGAAGATGGGTTGTAAAGCGGTTTCAAACAGGTTTCTAATCCGGTTCCAAACCAGTTCCAAATCGGTTTCAAAGACAACCCGGTTTGGAACCGGTTTGTTAAATGAGAATGCCAAATCGATGGGGAACCGCCCGTTTATACTCGAACCGAACCGGTTTTTTAAAACCGGTTTTTATCCCAAACCCGTTTCGGTTTTTATACCGGTTCGGTTTGCAAAATCGGTTTTTTTGTACACCTCTAGTATTAGTTATTGTTATTGTTTATTAGTATCAGTCAACGGGCCTATTAGGTATCTTGGGATTAAATTCAGTTCTCTATATATTGTATAACCTAATTATTCAGTAATATTCATTCAGTTATTTCACCATCTTACAATAAGAGACATTGATGATCGTGTGTTGTTATCATAACAGCTAGCATATATACTGTCAAGATGGAGAGTTGTGGTTGAAGTAAAACGGGGACCATCTAGAGTCGCCTCGGATGGAGAGTCGACGAATCCAGTAAGAAATGAAAAGAGACATAGAGAGTTTTTATTCAAAACCTTGTCTATATACATACCTTTCTCCTTACAACTTGGCTTATCTCCCTCTTAATATCATTTTCCTGTTAAAATGTTACTTATATTAGAGCTTTTTAATTCTAAATACGTTCTTGTTTCTCTAATTTTATGGTTCTTCACATAACTCATTCATATAATCATATAAGTATATACAATCTTGGAAGAGTGTCTAACTATATACAAATGGACTTTCTGTCTCTAGTGAGAATCTTATGGTGACAAGTGATCTATTCACCGATTAAAAAGGTTGTAAGTTTGACTTAAGAAAATCCAAGTGTCAATGTTAAAAAAAAAAAAAAAAAAAAAAAAAGTTAAGTGGACTTCTCTAAAGTAAACCAAAGTACGCATTTTCATTTAGCACAGTAATCATTCTCAATAATATAACTCAACCAAAAACATTGGTGTAGAAGATGTTTTTTCACATCTTACACCAAAATCAAACTTACAACAATAAAAACTCCATATGTGCCACCCCTATCTTTAAAACCGTAGCACAACTAAACATAAAAAATAAAAAATAAAAACAAACTCCTCAGGACATCATGTCCAAGCTTATTCAACTCATGTTTTAGGTTCAACTGAACCCAAAACAATTATTCAAAACATAAAAAAGAATCAGAACAATTATCTCTCGTCTTCCTTGATGGTGGGGAGTACAACCATGAGCGGCCGCCTGACGACCACTATAAACCGCGGTGGAGCGACCTCCATCGCCAATCGTTGGCTTGGAATTTTGGATGTAGCCATGGATTCATGCATATGGGTTGACGAGAAATTAGAAGGATGAAAGTTGGTATTTATAGAGTTGTGCCGTGGGAAGGAGGTTGTTTACGGTGGATATTGGCCGTGCAATTTTGTAAGTGTACTGTCTACACCGTTCTTTACTTTTAGCAATTAATTTCACGTTTCGTCGTTTGTAAGCTCGTGCACCGTTGCATTTTGTTTTTTAGGTGGAAAATAAATGTTAAAGACTTTTTTAGTATTCTAAATTGGCGTATTGCAATTGAATATAAAAGTGACATTCTTGATATGTAACATCTCAATAATACGATGACCTGTCATATACATATTCACATTGGACAACTTGTAGCCTAACGAAAGCTTTTGAGTTTTAATGGTTACAAATTAAAGTTACCATGTCAAAAATTACAAAGTATATAATAGTTTTTTTTGTTTATATTCTAATCATAATATGATTTTCTGTCTTTACCAATGTTTAGGATGTAGGTTTTATCTCATGAACTATGAAAACAGATAGTAAGAAACCAATAAGATGAGGTAAAATGTTCAGAAGATTATGATAATATACAACTTGGTGGGATGGCAATTATACTTAATATACTTATTATTGACCCCGAAGAGAAAGTTGAGAGGTTATTGCACGTTCTTACAATTTTAGCCTTTAGATCTTGAGAATATTAAATCCTAGCCGTTCTAAGTAGGGAGTTTCAAAACTGTATTTCAGTTGAAACTGCTAAATTACATCAGCTATGACGTCATTTTCTTTTTGACCAATCCGAAACCTCGCTGCCTTAAACTCCCACACCCACGTCTCCTCTCACCTCCTCCTTCCTCGCTGTTGTAGGAGTTCTTCAACTATATTGCAGTTGAGTCTTTCTCCTCCCCCACATCGCCGATAACTCCTCACTCCATCTTTCTTCATGTTCTTCTCTCCCACACCATCTACGACCACCGACCCTTCGAACATCTATAACATCGAAGAAGGGATGTTTGTACAAAGTTCCCGTCGCGCATCTTCATCGGATCGATATTCGCAGGTATTCACTATTTGATTACCAAATCTTTTCGATATAGATGCATGTAAATTCGTCAATGCTATACTGAATTCTATATGGAATTAGACTCCGAGCTGATTTTGGGTTCGTGTGTAAACAATTTGTGATTAGGTTAAGCTAGGGCTTCAATGAAATTAGTATTTTAGGTTTTTTTTTTTTTTTGTAATTGAAATTGATTGTTAACTTTAATTAGCGATTTTTGAAGGAGTTTGTTCCTTCCCCCCCTCTGCAGTAATATACAGTGACTAGGAAATCAAGGGTGCATCCAAATTGCAGAGATTTATCGAACCCCCAGTAAAAAAGTTCTGACCTTCATCCCTTCTAATTTCTCATATTAAAAGTAAGCTAGGTAGGATAAGCCAAGGATTGCAGTTTTGGTGTAATGAACATTACTTTCATATATAAGCTACTTCGCCTCAACATTTACAAATTAGTGACCCACTGGTGTTGCCTTCAATGATTAGGATAAGCCAAGGATTGTAGTTTTGGTGTCAAAGGCTGCATTTCAATTTATACAAGGTAAGTTCCTCATTTTGCAACAAACAAATTTTATTTTATTATTCCACTTTGTAACACTGTTTATGAAATTTCTGATATCAATGTGTTGTGTGAATAAAGATTATAGCTTAACTTGGTGCTGGAGAAGTCCACTATGTAGGCTCAGCAGCAGTAGGTCTTTCTGCATGTGATATGGTTATGTCCTCTCCACCATCACCTGGTATTGCTTATGTCATGATTTTTAGTCCCACCTCTAATAGAATTCCATTTTTAAATATGTGCTGCAATTGGCAATTATAACTTGTGCCCAGAGAAATGTCATGATTTTTAGTACCAACTGAACTGAAGTGCTGAAATTATATATTTGACATCAAAGTTAACAAAATGGCCTATTACACTTTATGACCGCTGATAATATTTCAAGTTCTGTCCCTCTTTCTTAACAAAATAAATGACTGCCTAGATTTTAGTTTGTATATAAGGAAAATTTAAAAAAGTCTATGGGCATTCATTATTTGTGCAGATATGCTCATAAACTTTATTTGATGTATGTGATGACTGAACTTTGGGGAAGTGTGGTCGATTCGGTTTTATTTTGGGGCTTTGCTAATAAGGTATAATGATTATTTTTTGTTACTAAATTGTGTTTACAAGATAAGATTTTGTTTTATTGTAGATGTAGTGTGTTTGAATTAATGTGAATATGACTGAATTTATTATTTTTAGACCATAAAGTTAATGTTCTTGTGGATATAAATTCAGTTTGAGACGAGAAGTAGAAAATGTGGATTGTGGACCAGGTTGTGGAATAAGTGTTTCAAGCCTGTGAGGTCGTGAAAAGATAATTTGAGGGCTTGTGTTTTGTATATTACAATGTTCAATACTAAGATTAATGGGACAATGACTGGAGTAAGAATAAAGACTTGGCAAGTAAATAAGTTGTCAGTTTTTTGTATAAGCACGGTGGTGGTGCTAGAACCCACAGTCGGTAATCGTCATCTTCTATTTGGGGTATTTTTTTATAAATATACTGTAACAGGGATGTTGTAGGGTGACTGTGTTCTTATGTGGGCTGTCAATAAGAATGCTCTGGTCTTCTGTAAATGCTCCAACTGTTATGTTGGCAAAATTTGTTGCCACTCCATTAGAGCTGAGGTGAGGGCAGCACCTTTTCTTTAAAAATTATTAGTATCAACGGTTTACTAAATCTATCCTAGGTTGATATCATCATTTGTTTCATTAATACCTAAAGTTTAGTTCACTGCAATGATAAATTTCTTTGGTGTAGGTTGGAAACAAAGGATTTGTATAAATTTGGTCAAAGGTAGATCATTTAAATCAATTAAATATATTCCCAAACATAAAGATTGTGTCATTGGTATAGCCGTATAGCAAGATATATGTATATGTCGATTCATTAAATTAGATAATATATGATTGCAGATATCGGTGGATGTTTCAAGATTTGTCTTTGTTAATTCAATGACAAGTTATTGCATGACATAGGATGGAGCTCTTATCCTAAAACTTCTCACATGGCCAACTTATTATGTATTTACTTGATGACACACATGTGAGTTAACTCTACTAAGCATTTTTAAGAACTTCAGGAAGACCTAAAGTGTTTAAATCAATTAATTGAGGATATATAGGGGTTGTAAAAAGGTTCCTACATGAATTTTAATTTTTACTGATTTATTGTTGGCATCATTAGTTGTTATGTTAGTGGTTGATCATCATTGATTTGGCAGGCACACTTCAAGCAAAATACTTAGACTTTTATCTACTCTCTTGTAGGTTGTGATATGTCTCATGTTCAGGCTGTAGGAAGCCTAGATGTTGACTAGAATCTGATTATGTCGCAATAGCTAGATATCGAGTCCCTAAACACAAATCTGAGCACCCCTCAAATGCTCTTGGATTGTGGAAAACTAGCATTTCTGTGTGTCGTTTAAATACCTTTTTACAGGATCAAAATTTGGTCATTTTATATTTTCTTTTAATTTTTTTTTTAACTCTGTACCTTTTGTTGATGACTTGATCTCAGACAATGGAGGACTATGTGCACCGAATTGGAAGGAGTGAAGGACAGGTCGTGTAGGATCAATGGGCCGAGCTATTTCACTTTTTACAGATGGTGATATGGTATAATTTTTCTTAACCCTTTTCTCTTTTTTTTTTCTTTCTATTACACAGTTACCCATCTAATCAGTTAAAATTTTAGCATTTGAACAAACATACCGTTTTTTGATAAATGTTTGTCTACTAACGAAAACCAAAACGCTGTACTTTGTGGAGCCATGTTTAATATCATCAGTTAATTGTGTTGCAATTTTGACCCATTTACTTATGAATGAATCAATTTGGGATGTGTTTTATCTCAAGACTAATGATACATATGCCTAAAACATCAACCTAAAAATATGCCTACCACATTTAATGTTTGACAAGATGCGATGAAAGTTGCTGAAGCTTTTGGTATCTCAAGGTCTAAATGTTGTTTGTTCTTCATGGAGGTCGAACTCAAAGTGAAATAGAAGGCGCCCAATGTGATTTTAGACATGGGCCCACTAGATCTTAGTGCATCAGAAGGCATATAATATTTAACTATAATATTTAAAATTTATAATACTGAATTTTTCCCCATCTTGCATTCTGATTTTCAGGTTGCTACTGATGTTGCATCTTGGGGCCTAGATGTTACAGGAGTTGCTCATGTGGTTAACCTGGACCTTCCAAAGGTGTTTTTACTATATAACTTGAGGTGGACTGGTGGAGTTTTTTTACAAAGTTTAGTAAAAGTCTAACAGAGTGTTTGTATGCGTGTTTGGGAATTTTGATTATGGGAGTTATTGAATAACCAGAATCAAGTAAAAAACGGATTTCAGAAGATAGTGTGCGAATATGTTTGTTATGCTTGATGTTGTAAGATTCAGATAATTGGTAGTTTGAGCCTTTGGTATATTCCAATTGTTCAGGAGATTAATACAAATTAAAATGACTATATAGTACAATTTTGTTGGTAAAAGATTAGATGTGGAAAAATCCTGTCAAATTAGCTAATTGAGTCCCTAAACACAAATCCGAGCACCCCTTAAATGCTATTGGAATATGGAAAACTAGCATTTCTGTGTGTTGTTTATTGATCTTCTTACAAGATCAAAAGTTGGTAATTTTATAGTTTCTTTTTAATTTTTTTAACTTTGCACCTTTTCTTATTGCCTTGATCTCAGACAATGGAGGACTATGTGCACCGAATTGGAAGGACAGGTCGTGCTGGATCAACGGGCCGAGCCATTTCATTTTTTACAGATCGTGATATGGTATTTTTTTTCTTAACCTTTTTTTTCTTTCTATTACACAGTTCCCCATCCGACCCGTTAAAATTTCAGCATTTGAACAAAGGTACCGTTTTTACACAAATGTTTCTTTGCTAACCAAAAATAAAATGCTCAACTTTGTGGAGTCATGTTTAATATCATGAGTCAATTGTGTGGCAATTTTGACCCATTTATGAATGAATCAATTTGGGATGTGTTTTATCTCAAGACTAATGATACATATGCCTAAAATATGCCTACCACATTTAATGTGTGACAGACAGCTTAGATAATTACTCTACCAGTGTCTCATTCTCCTTGTAAAGCTATAGCTGATGTTCAATTTGGGAATAATGTAGCTTTCGCCACGGGCAAGGTATTATTTTTTTTTTAATTTGATTAGTTGTTCTTTTTAGTGCGTAGAAGTGACAATTTCGACAACTTTAACTGTAAACTGTTCCATTTGGTTATATTTTCCCATTGACGGGTCAAAGTGGTAAATTTAGTGAAAATGAAGCTGAAATTTCCACAAGTGTATTCATATGTTGCAACATCCTCAGCGCGCTTCATCATTATGATGGTAATATATTTTTTTAATTATCTAACATATTAATCATTTATAAAAGGTATTATTTCTCATATATGTTTATTTAGAAGTTCATACTTTCAAATACCATGTTTACCCTTTAAAACACCAAATTATGTTTACCATTACATAGTATATAAAATAGAATCAGTTACTTATGACATGTTTCGTTTACTAAATGAAGAGAACATCACATGTCTATATGATTCAAAACAATAACTTTGTCTTCCTGTTCTTATTGAACCATGGGTTTAATCTTAAATACACGCCAAAACATTTGAAACACTATATTTCATGGGTTAAATAAAGTTGATGTTCCATTTCATTCAACACAAATACATAATACATTTCACTCAACTAATATACAAAAGCTTGATATTCCATATCGGTTGTTCCTCCTTATAAATCCCTTCCCACAAGCATACATGTTCATTCGGAATTACAATTTCCTTATTGTGAGTCTTCAGGTAGTCTGGGTGGGTGGTTTCATAAATATACAAGATCAACTTCAAATGTTTATTCACAGTGGATAACTGGATATCGGTTGGTTGCATAGAGTGGAGTTGTGGGCTACTTGAAGGGGATAATTGGATGAAGGTGCATGCTTCTTCTCAGAGTTTTTATGTTCCAAATTTACACTACTTTGTATATTGGAATGTAAGTGGCACATGTCGTTTGCTTATGGGGTGGGGAGAAATTTATCAGATTGATATAATAGCAGCTGATGTCAAACATTATTGTTTGGTCTCTCCCTCATTATTAACACGTCCTTAGTTTAGTCTGCACCAAGATTATACTTTCTTTGGCCTATTTAGTTAAATGGCATTGTTTGTATTTGTTCATTCTTTATTTTTTTTTGTTTTTTTTGTTTTTTTGGGGAACGTGCAAATGTGCTTTTAAATTACAGTCAACGGTACTTATGTTCCAATGCTATCAATGTTTAGTTACTATTTTAGTACAAGATAACGTGATTTTAGATTAAAAAGTTAGAGCACACGGTATGCATTTAGTTTGGCGCCACCAACATCCATGTGGCAATAGTTTGGCGCCGTGAATGTATCCCTCACCTCCGCCAACCTCCGCCAAATGCTTGCGCCATGTTCTAGGCACCATATTCTTCACGCCGTTAACCTTCACAAGCTTTTAAAAACTATCCAAAACCATCCACTTACATCTTTACACCTCACCACATAACACCACATCAAACCAAATGGAGTATACCCCATTTATGTTATCTGATGTTAAAGTCCAGTCAACGCTCACGTGACAACCTTTAACATATAACATAACATGGGTATACCCCATGCCCTTATAGTTTTGTTTAACATGGAATATGAAGGCAATGAATGATATTGTCATTTATATGTTATGTTTGTATAGATATGTTACATTGTTACATATGCATGTATTTACATGCGCCACTTGCAGTTTATTGCAAATATTTCTGATGGTTTTTTTTTTAAAACTTTTTAGTCGTTATCTTCATATCCATGAGAGTTCAAATGTACTTAACAAAAAAAAGTTAGTTTTTATCTTTAAATTTGTATAATAGGTGGAATTTAGGGTGTGTCTTTCATAAAAGAAAGAAGATATTTTAACGGATGGGGAGATTTATCATTTATGCATCAAAGTTGTCCCTCCTTTTCATAAGTACTTTTGAAGGAAATTGTTAATATAACGAATAGCCCAAGTGGTTAGGGTTCACATTGAACATTTTCTAGATTGTTTTAGTTATATGTTGTATTCATTTTGCCCGGAAGAGATACATTTTACATCACGAATAAAACGGGCGATGTTTCCTTTTGTATGAAACATGGATTAGTAGTATTTGTTTTTAAAAAACGCTTTATTTTCATTAATATCAGATAACATCGGTTACAACTCAACATGAAGTACATGGGAGGCGGGCAACAAGCTGCGCCGCCAGCCCTTTCTGAATAGCAAAGCCTAACCGAGTGAAAACCACATTCGAACCACTAGGGGTCACCACGTTCCCATGCATGACCTTCTGGACACGGCTCAAGGTATCCACAGCTTCCGGGGCAAGGTAACCGAAGGTATCAAACGCAAAAGGCACGAACACATGTTGATTCGCCAAACACGCTTCCTCATGTTTGCGCACTTTCCCTGCAGCAGCATTCGCGGCAGCCAGGCCTGCCCGGAAACCAGAGCCCTTGAACCCCACGAGAGGGGAAACCCCAGTAAGGTCGACACAGGCGTGCTTCCCGTGCTTCCACCCAAAGACAAGGACGTCCGCCGGTCGAAGGGAGGAACGCCCGTCCGCTGGGTCCGACAAAAAGTTAACCGGGGCTTCTTTCTTTGCAGATATCCCGGCTCTTCTGAAAATATCAAATAAGACGTCCCGGACCAGATCATGGCGGTATTTGAAACCGGGTAACTCTTTGCAATGGACCGCGTGTTCCCCGTAAGCATCCAAGCATGCCTTGCTGCATACTGGACATCTCTCATCACTTGGGTACAGGGGGATCATAAGCCGGTATTTAAGAATTGCCCGATATTCGACTGGCGACATGTGCTGCCCCAGCCCATCAATAGGGAGGGCGAGGAGGAAATCTTGAGCATGTGGTTGGCGAAGACATTCCCACACAGCTTTATCCCTGGCTGACATCCCGAAGGCAGCTTCCATTTCTCCCACAGCTTTACTAAAAAGGACATTCGCCAAAACATGCTGGGCTTTGGGTGGGGCGGTGTCCTTGTTAGAGAAACCGCTAAGATCAAAGCCCGGAATAAGGTCACGGAGGCCAGCCAACGCGCCCGTGTATGCCGAGTCCATAGGGCACACCCCACACTCTCGAAGGATATGGTCCTGGAGCTCCCAGGATTGGGCCCTCGAGGCCACGAAAGCGTAGGAGGAGGCCTCGGCAGCCGAGTAGACCCCAAGCCCCCCTAACTTGATGGGCAAGGAAGCAACCCGCCATTGGAGGTCCCCAAAGAAAGGCCCACCACACACGACGATATCTTCAATGGCCACGCGGAGATCGTTGTCAAAAGCCGCAGCTGCCTGAGCCACATGAGGGGGGTAGCAGGTTCTTTATTAATTAGGGAGTTAATTGTCATTTTTGTCTCCGAGGTTTATAAGTTTTTGTCATTTCTTCTCAGCTTCCCTCACGTTTCTAATTTCTATCATTTTGGTCCAAATCGCTAATTGGTGTTAAATACTTAACTGAATACAAGGGGTATTATTGTAAAAACATAATATCTAACTTATTATTTATTTTTAAATGGCTTATTCATAAAAAAAGTAGCGTACGTCGCTCTTTAACCCAAAAACCCTACGTCGCACACAAAATCCTCGAGCTTCTGGCTTTTGTTCTTCATCTTCGCCAATCAGCAATGGGGGAAGATTGTTGGCGAGTTTGAGCAATTAATGAAGAATTTGACATTCATAATTCTTTAGTAATCGAATCTAAAGCACCAACACAAGATTCCATTCTAAACTGGCTTCCTGTATCTGCACCAACACAAGAAGAAGAACACGGTTTAGTAATCGAATCTAACCGTTTTGTCACAAATAAAGCATACTAGATCCGTCATCGCTTGAGAGACTTTGTGTAGAATATTGCCAATCCATTATACTTAACATTGACACCGTAAGGGTCAATGACACTTTTTTTACGGTTTTTTCCACGTTTTTCTGATCTCAGCCGTAAAGAGGAGCCAACTTTTAATCTCAGCCGTGTTTAGTTGACAGTTTTAAAACCATAATACGGTTATTATGGCCTTGTGACGTCAGAAATTGCATCATCAAAAACCGCTATTGACTTTTAATCTCATCCATTTAAAAAACTGTAATAGTGGAGCAGTTTTAAATAACTCAATTTGATAGTGTTTTTAGCAAAAAACTACCCACGTTATTACACTACCAGAAAACTATCAAACGTGTTTTATAAATAGTAAAATCATCGGAAATTTGGTTCATTTTGTTAATTGGGGTATATTTGCATGCCTTCATTATAATTGATTTGTACAATATATAGTATAATACAGACTTGTTCTCCAAGCTATTCTAATATATTTTCACTTGACTACCTAAACAATTACAATAATACAATTGATCGCTATTACACCCCCGCAGTCGAAACGGGAGGTTCTCGAACGTTGAGACTGGAGCGAAAATCATCAAAAAGAATCCGAGGTAGTCCTTTAGTGAAGATATCGGCTATCTGGAAATGTGTAGGAACATGCAAAACCCGTACTTGGCCGCGGGCAACCTTTTCTCGAACGAAATGTATATCAATTTCGATATGCTTCGTGCGTTGGTGCATAACAGGATTGCTGGATAAATAAACTGCACTGACATTATCGCAATAGACAAGTGTAGCTTTAGAAGGTGGCGCAGACAACTCGCATAGGAGATTTCGAAGCCAGCATGTTTCAGACACGACATTTGCCACGCCACGATATTCAGCCTCTGCACTTGATCGAGATACCGTTGGTTGCCTCTTAGAAGACCATGACAATAAGTTATCACCCAAGTATACGCAAAACCCGGAAGTTGACCTTCGCGTGTCGGGGCACCCGGCCCAATCCGCATCAGTGTAAGCAACTAAGGAGCGATGATTGGACCGAGTGAAAGTGAGTCCATATGCCAAAGTACCCTGGACATACCTGAGAATTCGCTTCAAAGCGTTCATGTGAGATGTGCGAGGGGCATGCATGTGCATGCATACTTGCTGAACGGCGTAGCTAATATCCGGTCTTGTTATGGTGAGGTATTGTAAAGCCCCGACAAGTTGCCGATACTCGGTTGGGTTTTCAAGAACATCGCCATCGGTTGCACTTAACTTGGAGTGTGTGTCAACAGGGGTGGCGACGGCATTACACGACTCTAGGCCGGCCCGATGGAGAATTTCTCGGGCATACTTTTGCTGCGACAGGAACATAGAGTCGGCGGTTGGTTTGGTTACCGCGATGCCGAGGAAGAAAGACAAGGGGCCAAGGTCTTTCATAGAGAATTCCGCTGCCAAGAGGGCCATAAACTTTGTGCGGAGGTTGTCTGAAGAGGTGACCAGAATGATGTCATCGACATAGAGTAACAAGTATGCTGTGTCTCGGCCGCACCTGTAAATAAACAAAGATGTGTCGCATCTGCTGTTAGTAAAACCAAGCTGTAAAACATAATCAGCAAAACGTTTATACCACGCCCGAGGGGCCTGCTTGAGGCCGTATAAGGATTTCTTCAAGAGGCAAACATGATCCGGATATTGAGGATGACGAAATCCGGCGGGTTGGTGCATATACACTGTTTCGTTTAACGCCCCATGAAGGAAGGCGTTTTTGACGTCTAGCTGATGAACGGGCCACTTATTATTCAATGCCAATGTCAAAACTGTTCTGATGGTGGCCGGTTTTACTACCGGACTAAACGTTTCCCCGCAATCTATACCAACCCGTTGGGACCTCCCATCACAAACTAGCCTCGCTTTATACCGTTCCAATGTACCGTCGGATTTAGTTTTGTGCCTGTATACCCACATACTCCTTACTATATTCATACCAGGACCCCGAGGAACTAAAACCCAAGTCTTATTATCGATAAGAGCACGGAACTCATCGAGCATAGCGGCTTTCCAATCCGGGTTTTTAAGAGCATCGATGGGATTTCGAGGGAGAGGAGAAATGGCAGAAGAGGCAAAAAGGTTGAAGGGAAGTTTTGTTTTCGAAATCCCGGACATGCTTCGGGTATGCATGGTGCGAGTGGGTGCCGGAGGAGGCGGGGAGGGGGACGGTGACGGTGAAGAGTGGGAGGAAGCCGGTGAACCTCCTGGCGAGGTTATTGGTGATGCGGCTGGTGGAGTTGGTGGTGTGGGTGAGGCCGGCGGTGGGGAAGGAGGAAAGGCCGGATCGGGTACGGCAGTGGGTTGGGTAGCAACCGGTGAGGGGGAGGCGGATGTCCATACGGACGGGTGAGGGTCGGATCCGAGGGCCTCATAGGACGGAGGAGAGGAATGGAGATTTTGAAACGGAAAAACCATTTCGTTAAAGAGGACATGGCGAGACACAAGCATCCGGTTTGTCGAAAGATCATAGCATAAGTACCCTCGATGGTTGGGTGGATGTCCTAAGAAAACACAAGGGGTGGAACGGGGTTGTAGTTTGTGGATGGTTGTGGCGGGAAAGAGGGGGTAGCATAGGCATCCAAAGACTTTGAGAGTGGTGTAAGAGGGTTGTTTGTTGTATAGGATTTTGGTGGGGTTTGAGTATTTGAGTAATTTTTGTGGACGAATATTGAGAAGGTAGGTGGTGTGTGCCAAGGCATGATGCCAAAAAGAAAGAGGGGTGGAAGAATGATGTAGTAGTGTACGCATGACATTATTAATGGAGCGTATTTGGCGCTCCGCTTTTCCGTTTTGAGACGAGGTATGGGGGCATGAGAAACGAAAAACCATACCGTTTTGTTGAGCAAAGGTTTTGAAGGAGTTGTTATCGAATTCCCGACCATTGTCACATTGCAAACATTTAATCGTTTTTGAGAATTGAGTTTTTATATATGTATGGAAAACCGAAAATATGGCAAAAACTTGACTTTTGTTTGCTAAAGGAAATGTCCATAAGAAATTAGAGAAATCATCGAGAAATAAAAGATAATACCGATGTCCACCCGTGCTGGGGACGGGGGACGTCCATAAGTCACTGTGAATTATATCAAAGGGTGCCACAGAATCATTAGTAGACATAGAAAAAGGTAAACGAATATGTTTGCTTAAAGCACACGAGTTGCAGTTCGAAAAATTCGACCGCTTTATTACATTACGAGAAGAAAACGATAAATGTTTATTTAAAGTAGATAAAACATCAAAACCAGGATGTCCCAAGCGAGAGTGCCAGAGATCCTGAGTGGTAGCAGAGAAGGCAGAGGGGCTTGATTCTTGAGCGGAGAGAAACGAGAGAGGGTAAAGATCGCCAACACTATCACATCGGTGGAGCGGCGTCTTGGTCGGGTAATCCTTCAAAACAAAGCCATAGGGGTCAAATTCAATTGATAAATTATTGTCAGTGGTTAATCGTCTAACGGAAAGAAGATTTTTAACGAGAGAAGGAACATAAAGAACATTTTTAAGGTGAAGAGGGGGGAGGGGATTTTGAAGAGTTTGATTACCGATGCCTTGGATTGGAAGAGACGCGCCATTACCTACAATTACATTCCGAATACCATTATTGACATAAGATGAGTAGTTACCTGGAGTGTTGGTCATATGTGACGTGGCCCCACTATCCACGTACCAATTTGGATCATGTTGCGGATGAGATAAAGAAGTATAAGCTTGTTCAACGTCCGTTGGAATATAACCCGAGTCAGAAGCTGCATAGGCTTGAGGATAAGGGCTGCTGGGCCTTGGTCCCAAAATTCCAGCCGAATTGGGCCTGTTCGTCTGTTGGGCCTGCTGTTGATATTGAGACTGCGTTGGGTAGGGGCAGGGGGGTTGGGCCTGCCAATTGTTGCTCTGCTGTTGGGCCTGCCAATACTGGGCTGCAGTGGGGGGTTGCGAAGACCACCCATTTCCTGGGTGAACCCAGTTCGGTCCAGCCGTGGCTGAGTTCCACGATCGGCCAGAGGTGTTGCCCGGGTTACCGCCACCGCGAGACGGACGGTTTTGACGTCGGTAATTCCGGCCTCGATTATATCCGCCGCGACCACGAGAATACCCACCACGGTTGGCATTGTAATCGTATGGGGGGTTCGGTGGTCGGAAGTTATCAGAATTCCGAGAGTGTTGGGCCGTGAGAGCCGCGCCAGCAGTAACGGCGGCGGCGGCCGCTTGATTTTGCTTGCGAGTCTCCTCCAAAATTAGTTTCGAGCGGGCTTCGTAAAAGGTTGGAAGGGGATTGGTTTGTTGAATCATCATTGCAATCCCTTCATACGACTCTGGTAGACCTGCAATAAACTGCAAAACAAGACGTTGATTAGAAACGGTGGCTCCGACGTTGGCAAGCTGGTCGGATAGCATCTTCAGCGCCTGGCAATATGCGGAACAGTTTGGATAATTCGACAACTTGGTGGTAACAAGCTTGTGTTCCAAGTAGACGGCACGCTGGTTTTGATTGTCCTGAAAAATACTTGCTAGGGCATCCCAGGCTTGTTTAGCGGTGGCATCGACCTTCAGAATGGTGTTGAGGAGATCATTAGAAATCGTGCTATAGATCCATTGGATCACTATAGCATCTAAACGGGCCCAAAGCTCGGTGTCAGAACGAGCGGCAGAGGAGTCGGTAGTGGGGGGGATGATGTGGTCGAGCACTTGAAACGCGCGGCAATGGATCTTGAATAATTCCGCCCACGAGGTGTATTGGCCACTGTCCATCTCGAGGGTAACCGGAACGAAGTTCTTGATGTTCGTTACGGTAACCGCGGGATGGAGTTGAGTAGGGGAGGTAGTGGCAAGCTTATCACCTTTGTCACCCATTGATCGATGGAAAACAGGAGGGGAAAAATCGATTGAAGAAGGGGTGAAAGGGAAGGGCTGAGTTCGACAGAGAGAGGTGGGGCGGCTAGGGTTTCTCCTAGACTCGTGATACCATGTTAATTGGGGTATATTTGCATGCCTTCATTATAATTGATTTGTACAATATATAGTATAATACAGACTTGTTCTCCAAGCTATTCTAATATATTTTCACTTGACTACCTAAACAATTACAATAATACAATTGATCGCTATTACATTTATTTGACGATAACTTTGTATACTTTAGCAAAAGAGAGTGAAATGATTTAAGATTCCGTAGAAGAAAAAGAAGGTAAAGTAACTTTTTTACACTTTAGCATTCTTTGCATGTTGTGACATGTTCCTTCAATGTGATGTTACTTACCTGGTCCTTCACAATAAGTCGATCTTCAACCCTTGCAATATCATATCATATGCACTGCAAACAGAGAAGGTAATAACGTAATTACATATACTGCTTATGAATATCCTGATTCAGAAAATGAGATGTATATATAGTTATATACCGGGCAATATAACCTAGCTGTACATTTTATTTTACATAAATAGTCCCTAAACTTTACTTCATCACAGTTTTAAGCCTTATTGATTAGTGAATATACAGTTGCACGAAAATATATATTTGCTCTTTGAATTTAGTTCGAGTCGAGCCACAATAGTTTAACAAATATACTTGATAATATTAAACTAAAATATAAACACCTATATTTAAAGCAAAACCTACTTTTTAATAGATGATATTATAATAGATTATATTTCATTGGATAATTGAAGATATTTTCTTTTATACGCTTTTTTATTTAAATTAACATACTTATCTTAGAAATCATGTTATTAAATATAAACCTACAAATAGATACGTGATACCTTAACAAAAAAGTTCAAAATTATCATAAGCTCTCAAAAGTATTAAGATACCTTCTTGGGCGGATTTAGAAAAAAAAAATTAGGGGTAACGTTCCAAAAAAAATGTGTCGGGACTAAAGGGGGTTGGGGGGCAGCGCCCCCAGGAAAAGCAGGGTCCACGGGGCGGCAATCTCAAAGTCCTTCATTAAAAAAGCATCAGAATTTTCTGTCCGAAAATGCATTAAGTTAAATTTGAGGCGCCAAAATGTGTCGGTTTCCAAAGGTCGATGTAGTCATGTTATACACTCCCTTTGTTTCATTTCGCTCCCTAAACTTACAACTTGTATTTTTAAATTGCACAAACATGTTAGTTGTTTGATTTCAATTAATTAACTACCTTTTGATCTTATTTTCATGTTGGGATTTAAATAAAAACCATAAAAATGTTTGAGGGGTAGCGTAAAATATTTCCATGGGTGGCGAAAAAACCGTTTTAGGGGTAGAGAAATATCGAAAATATTAAAAAATATATTAAAAAAATGCACATCGCAGTAAAAGTTTAGGAGTAGCGGGCGCTTCCCCTGCCCTCTTAGTAAGTCTGCCCCTAGGTATCTCAATATATTTGAAAAAATAATACAACCTAATGCATATCACAAGGTGTCAAGCTCAGGATTCATGTATTAACTCTCAAGTTTGTTTTATGCAATTGAAACATGTGTACTTATCCATTTCGGGAGCACAGAGAATAGAAAGTATCATTAATCTACTTCTACATTTGTTGTTTCATGTATATAAGTTGGTAGCAATTGTAAGAATGTAGTCAACTTTTGATGGAGTGCAACCAAACATTTGTTCGCTTGATTTTGACTTGTGGTTGTGTAGATGTTGGAGGTTTGGGACTTTTGCATGATGGTGGTCATGTAAAGCACAATAAAGCTAATGGAGGTAATTTTAACCCTCTGGTATTAGAATGTTGGAATTAGCTACACGCATCAACTATATCTATATGTCATCTTTTATTATATTGAATGGATTTGATATTATCATGCTCTCATTTCATAGAATGGTTTTGGATGGACCTCATCTTATATTACAAATATGGCATCTTAGAAACAATTAATGAATAAAAGAGAAGATGGGTGACATTCAACACACTTAGTTGCGAGAAATCTAGCCTTTGATGCTACTGAAAAAGAGTTGCGACGACTATTTGGTCATCTCGATCATGTAAATTTTTGTCAATGTTTTTATTGATTTCGCAATTTCTTTTTGTGAAATATACAAATTAGTATCTTATTTTAGCTAGGAAAATTTGTATTCATATAGCGGTGTCTTTAAGAACATGAAGAATGAAGAATGTGTTGATGTTCTATGTCTACTATGAATGTGTTCGTAATATATGGTTATATGTGTTTTGGAAGGCATCCAACTTATATTAGCTATTTTGGGCAAATCCAATTTTGGGTTTCAGTGATACCATGTGTTATGTGGTACCATCTTATTCATTGTCAAATTATCAATGAGACCCTTCTTTCTCTAATGAAAATTTGCTTTCATCACGAAACTTTTTATTAAGTGATAGTTGGTGTATTAAGCGGGATCATGCAAGAATTAGCCCCACAATATGTATCTACCCTCTTACATTACTCAAAAGTCAAAGCATGATCTGAATAAAAGTCAACCCTGTTCACTTACAATTCTAAACAATTGCATCAATATAATTGTGAGTTAATGAAATGGATTTTCCAAAAAAAAAGTTTTAACTCATCACCCTTACGAAGCGATATAGCATCAAATTAATCCTATCATGCATATTGGTGGCCCAATCCTTATAAAAAAAAAGACTTGAGTCTTGGCTGTTGGGTACCAAAGTTTGGGCCTAATTTTATAAAAAGTACAACAGTATAAATATATTCTTATATAGTTCATTTAAATTAATTAACAAATTTTAGGATATATTAGCTTGCTTATATATATAGAAACAAGGTTATGTGTTCAATCCTCTAAAGGCTCCGCTTTTCACTTCTTTTTTTGTTAAGCTGATATAAGTTTTAAGTGAGTTATTGTAAAATATTATAGATCATATTTTATTGAGTTTTATAATTATGATTTTCAAACTTTTTTACAAAAAATGAGAGAACCATGAACCGACCTGATAAAAGGTTTCACGGTTTGGTCCATTCGGTTCGTGGGTTTTAGTGGATCTAACCGGTTTTTGCTCACTTCTAGCTGGAAGATTATGCACCAAGAATGTCTCACCACATGTTCTTCCGGATATCGTTTTATATTCAGACCAAATAAACATACACAAACCAAAATTTTAACTTTGTAAGATAACTTCTTATCACACCACATAAATAAAGAATACGTTACCCGGACTGGGACGGGTATGACACTAGTTTAATGGGTTTGGGTAGTTCAAATCCCATTATTTCAATCCCATACCCTGTTACAAAAGTATGTATCATACATAATAAAAAATTCGTAGGGTTGCTAACGGATATTTACCTGTCAGGTATCAGGCATACTTGTGGGTTTTTGATATACACGTCGAGTATCTATCGGTTAACTATTGATTAATTATACTAAACTAATCATAAATCATTATATTAAATATCTCAAACAACTAAAACATATATAAATTTCATAATATATAAATTAACGTTTTTAACAAATAATAAAGTACTATAGATAAAAATAAATAAACTAATATGATATATAATGCGAATGAATAAATAAAACAAAGAAAATCATGTCGGACATATATTCGGGTAAACAAAGCCCTCAAAGCTCTAACACCTTATGAAGCAATAAAATGAAGACCACCTAACCTTCAACACATCAAAGTTTTTCGATGAACTAGACACATGAAGGTACCATCCATAATGTGAAAATGTTAGAAGACATAAGCTTAAAGGTACTTCACCTAGGCTCAGAACCAAAGTCCAAGACATATAGATTGTACGAACCTGCAAGCAATCACATCTATGTAAGTATGGGCGTGAAATTTAATGAAAACCTACCTTGAAATCGAGAATCTGAGTCAGACAAACCTAGTGACAAAGAGAACACATGGGCTGACTTTGTGGTTGAGATTCCAATCGAATCTATAAGTCAGACTCCGCTTGAGAATGATCACCATCTTAAGAAGACGTATATGAAAAAAAATCAAGACACCACACATGACCTCCATGAAGATAACTATCATGAAAATCAAGATGATAAAACCCTACAAGATGATCAAGAAAACGCAATGTGCATAGAAGCAACACTACATCAACCTTGACATATTTTGATCATAGTCCAATGAAAGGATTCAGGACCTTAGAAGATGTTCATGAACACACCTTAGAAGATCTTTTTATAACCTACGATGATGAGCCAAATAACTATAAGGAAGCAAAAGAAAACTCAAACCGGGAAAAAGCAACGGAAGAAGAGATAAATTCCATAAAAAGGAAAAAGACGCGGACTTTAACTAAATTACCCATCAGTCACAAACCTATTGGTTTAAAATGGATTCAAAGTCAAATGTGACACGACTAGAAAAATCACAAAATATATATTAAAGCAAGGGTTGTCGCCAAAGGTTATGTTAAGAAACACTGCATAGACTTTGACGAAGTCTTCGCACATGTAGCAAGAATGGAAGCTATTCGGTTGATCCTAGCATTAGCAACTTAAGAAAGTTGGGAAGTACATCAACTTGATGTAAAATTAGCTTTCTTAAATGGAGAACTTAAAGAAGAAGTATTGTAACTCAGCCAGATGGTTTCATACATAAAGGTGAAGAGAACAAGGTCTATAAACTAACTAAAGCATTATATGAACTACGTCAAGCACCAAGAGCATGGAATGTAAAACCTTGTCACAAACTTAAAGCATTTAGAATACAATTTGCAAAATGACCCCAAGAACAAGCTATCTACAAAAGAAACATTAAGAACTAATCCTTGGAGTTTACATATATGACTTACTTGTTACGAGTAAAAATAAATGAGAAATATCAAAGTTCAAGAAAGAGATGAAAATTCAGTTTAATATGAGTGGTTTAGGTCTATTAGGCTTATTAGGAATAGAAGTAAATCAAAGCCTCGTAGGAATTTCCATAAACCAGAAGAGTTTTGCTTTGAAGATACTTCAGAAGTCAGGAATAAAAGACAACAATCCTACCAAAATTCCCATGGAATCAAGAATCAAACTTTCAAATTACTCAGACAGCAAAGCAGTTGATGAGACGGAATATAGAAGACTAACTGGAAGTGTTAGGTACCTTACACACACTAGAACATATCTAAACTCTGTAGTAGGTTGGTAAGTAGATTTATGTCAGAGCCAAAGAAGGATCACTTGCAAGCAATCAAACAAGTGATAAGATATGTTGGAGGAACACCTCATTATGGGATAACCTATAGAAGAAATGGTAGCAAGACTATCATATGATATAAGTGATAGCAGTTATGGAATAGATCCAGATGATGGCAAAGGAACTAAATGCATATATTTTACTTCAATGATACACCAATCAGCTGGGTCAGTCAGAAGCAAGCAATAATAGCACTATCATCATGTAAATCAGAATTTGTTGCAACTACTTCAGCAACATGTCAAGGTTTTTCATTAAAAAGCTAATTAAGTGAATTAATGGGATGGAAACAACATAAGTTTTTATTGCGTAGATAACATAAATATAATACTATCCATGAAGAATCTAGTCTTTCACGAGAAGAGTAAACACATCAACACAAAATACCATTTCATCAGAGAATGCGCGAAAAATTATATATATATATATATATATATATATATATATATATATATGTTGAACATGTTGCGGGTAATCTACAGAAAGTTGACATCTTAACAAGCCACTACCCCGAATCAAGTTAATCGAAATGAGAGACTTACTCTGAGTTGAAGACTTGAAGCAAGCTAAATTTAAGGGGTATATTGTCGCATTTAGTTTATCTAGCCTATTAGGATCCCTAAACCGGACCACGCCATCAAAAGAAGACCCAGGCTGATCTCCTTGTTCGACGTCAACAACAAGTAGCGACCTCTTTATCCTCCATCACCGTCGTATAACCAAATGCAACCACCAGTTCATCTTCAACCTTCACACCCTTTAACCAAGAAGACACATCTGTTAACTTAGTGTGTGGATGTGTGTATGTATTTTACATTCATAGATATGGGTATGATCTTTTTTTCATACGAAATTCCTCGAGATTTTTGATACAATTCATGTTTATATACTACTTAATGTATCTAAAATGGAGACTGGGACTTGACGTTTTGAGAGCCGCTAGAATTCGTCTCTTTGTCATTTAGTTTGATTTAATCTTGTTCCTCTCCGATACAATATTGAGATCAATATAGAGGGACTTGTGAGGATTTCTTCAATAATCATTTTCACAAAGAGCCACATAGGATAAGATACATGTACATGAATGATAGTAATCTAATCCTATAATTTAGCAAAGCATGAAAGGAAATCATAATTACAGGGAAAGAATAAAGAAAAGTGTTACAAGTCAATCAAGTCTAAAGATATGCAATATTTAACAAAACTCAAGTAGATTTAGATCTATGAACATAATGCTAAAGTAATGAGAAATAGTTGAAACACAAGCTTTAAATGATCTATTTGTCATGACCCTCTTAAGGTAAGAGGGTTTCGTTCAAGATATAATTGTTTCGAACACATGACCATGTATGGCTACTTCATTGACTTGTGATAAAAAAAATTGACCGGGCACAATTCTGCCTGAAAGGCTACTTCATTGACCTGTGATAAAAAAAATGACAAAAAATCTGATTAGGCACAATTGTGCCTGCAGTGACGGATCCAGAAACTTTTTCTAGTGTAGTCACTATTTTTAAAAGCTTCAATTTTATAGAAACATACATAAAAAGTCGGGTCGGGTCAGTCACATAATACTAATGTGAATGCATCTTTTTGTCCAGTTTCACTAAACAAGTAATAATACAAACAATACACGTTATCACCTTTGACACTATATTCTAACCAATTTCTATATTTTTGAAACCATTTTCATAGAAACATGGACATTTTGATAAGTATGCTCGTCTAATGTCATCTTTTTTAGTAAAGTGATAAGATGAAATTGGTTTTCTTTCAAAGAGATCCGATGGAAGATCATCCAAATCTATTTTGGTGGATTTCGTATTTGAAGATGACGATTCAATGTTGGATGGGTTTCTTTGATAACATGCCTCCATAAACCTAATATTCAAGTTCAAGTTTCAACAAATCATCAAATAAGCAACTAATTAAAATTTGTCTAATTATATAAATTCTTAAACTAATAATGCATAAACAAATCACAAATAAGAATATGAATCAGCAATCAAACTAATTATCCATCAAAATTTTAGACTTAACCTTGAAGAATTGTGAAGTTGAGAAACTAGAACTTCGACTTTTGATTTCTTTTGTTACTTTGTACGATCAAGAACAAAAACCCTCAAGATGAGAATGTTGGAAAATATCAAGAAGAAGAAGAAGAGAAGAAGCTAGAAGGTCGCAGGTCGCTTGCGTAGTTGCATGGATTGGAAAAAGAATTAGAAGGTCGCCTCAGCCTACAACCGTCGATAGTAGGGTTGAAACCCCAATTGGGTCATTAAATGAGATTACAAAGTGGACTTCTATTGGGGGTCTGTTAGGGACACCCCCTTAAATTTTGGCTGGCACCCCTTATATAGGTGACTCTGAGATCTAAGAGTCACCTCTAGATTTAAAAAGCTCACATAATGCCTTAAGAGTCACCTATAAAAGGGGTGTCAGTCAAATTTTTATTATTAAAATAAAAAGTATTATTGTTATATTAATAATAATAATAATAATAATAATAATAATAATAATAATAATAATTATTATTATTATTATTATTATTATTATTATTATTATTATTATAATTATTAATACATATAAATAAATAACACAAATAAAATATGAAAAAACCTTCAGGGTGACATAAAGGGCTGGAGGTGAGATATTTTACTCCTTATATGAGATTCAGCTCACCTCTTCAACCAAGAGGTCACCTATAAGGAGAAATTAAAGGTGAAGCTAAGGTCTCAGAGTGACCTAAAGGGCTCACATCTTACTATGCAGGCTCCCTCTAAGGTCTCTGTGTGACCTATATTATCGCATCTCCTACGTATTATTACACCGTTACGTGCATACACACACGCATACAAACACATACTAATACGTTATCAAACCACACACATATATACATACCTACATGATAGATTTTGACTTAATATATGTTTATATATACATACATATGGTCACGTGGATACTTCATACAAGAGCTCCATTGATATATTGTATTTACTATATGCATATGTACATACACATACCAACACAGTTACATGCACACAGATATGTACATACAATATTAATATGAATAAGCTTAATATACGTTCACATATGCATACATTACACTTTTACATGTATATAAACATGCATACCGCACGTACACATATAAAATTATTATTGTTATAATAATAATAATTATTATTATTATAATTATAATAATACTAATTATTATTATTATTATTACTATTACATATAAATAAATAATACAAATAAAATATGGAAAAAACCTTATGGGTGACACAAAGGGCTAGAGGTGAGACATATGACCCCTTATATGAGATATAGTTTAAAGACACCCCTCATATAGGTGAACGTTTGGGCTTAAAGTGAGGTTTCCTTAGGGACACTCCTTATATAGGTGACCTCAAAACCTCTGAGTGACCTCTAGGTAGGGTGTATTTAAAAAAAAAACGGGTGTCTCTAAGATTTCCCCTTCTATTGTGATATTGGGCTTCTAAACAACTAAACTTGGAAAAAAAAACATTAAAAGGATTGCAAAGAGCTAGATTGTTTTTGTTGTTTATATTTCGTTCTATATATATATATATATATATGTATGTAGGGTTAGGTTCAAATGAGAACTTTTTTCTTAGAGAACTTTTGAGAACCATTCTGAGCCACTAATTTTCAGGGGGGGGGGGGGGGGGGGGGGGGGCATTCAAATTCATGGGGGGGATTTCCTTATATATAACTTGTGGCTTAGATAGGTTCTCAAAATTTCTCAAACCCAATTGGTTCTCAAATGATCCTCTCCCTATGTATGTATGTTTAAATATTTACATTTTGTATCTCAATAAAATAAGTACTTACATTTTAGAAACCATTCAACGCGATAACACATCGACCAACTTATTTAACAGTCGTGTTCGGGTTGACCTGTTTAAGAAAATTAGTCATATAGGTTGACACAAAACCTGTTTTTTCTTGAGTTGTGTTCGGGTCGTGTTTCGAGTTGGGGTCAGGAATTGACACCCCTACTAATTTTACATGCAACAAGTACATAAAGATTCTGCATGTGCTGAAAAGAAATAATTATGTAGTATTTATGCATTTCAGCTTGTATCATTTATATTTTATTTTATAAATTTGTAAGACAACCAATTCCTATGTAATATATATATGTTAAGCTTTTTGCTACAAGTATTGGTATCAATAGGTCACATGTGTCCGTGTTTTAGGTGGGATGTGACAATGAATGTATGACTATGTGTGGTGGTTGTAGAGAAGAGATTGATAAGAGACATTGATTATCGTGTGTTGTTTTCGTAATGAATAGCTAATATATACTGTCAAGATGTAAAGTTGTGGTTGAAGTAAAACAGGGACCATCTCGGGTTGCCTCAAGATGGAGAGTCGATATAGCCAGTGAGAGATGGAAAGAGACAGAGAGTGGCGTGACGGTTTCATTCAAAACCTTGCCTATACACATATGCTTCTCCTTATCTTGAACGACAATGTATCACATATATACCCGTTACTTTTCGCTATAAAACGTGGGCTTATGGCCCTCTTAATACCATTTTAGTGTTAAAATGTTACTTATGTTAGAGCTTTTAAGAGTCTAAATATGTTCTTGTTTCTCTAATTTTATGGTTCTTCGCATAACTATACAAACTTCTCTGAGTGTCAACTATATATTATATAAATATAGAGTTTATGTCTCCAATGAGGATATTATAATTGCAAAGTCATGTACTAACCAACTAAAAAGTCCTAAGTTTTGAGCTACCAAAATCTGGCTGTTATGTTAAAAAAAAAAAGTTAAGTGGCCGGACTTCTCTAAATCAACCACACACTCATAGTACGTATTTTCATTTAGCAGGTTATCATTCTCAACAATATAACTCCCCTTACACACATCAACCAAAAACATTGGTGTCCAAGATGTTCACACATTGTAAACCAAAATCAACTTACAACAATTAATAAAAACTCCATATGTGTCGTCCCTATCTTTAAAACCGTAGCACGACTACACGTCAAAAATAGAAAATAAACCAAACTCCTTAGGACATAAAAATAGAAAATAAACCAAACTCCTTAGGACATGAGGTCCAAACTTATTCAACTCATGTTTTAGGTTCTAACTGAACCCAAAACAGTTATTCAAAATATAAAAAAGAATCAGAATAATCTCTCATCTTCCTTGATGGTGGCGAGAACAACCGTGAGAGGACGCCTGATGACGACTACAAAACGTGGTGGAGCGACCTCCATCGCGAATCGTTGGCTTGGAATTTTGTATGTAGCCATGGATTCATGCATGGGTTGGCGAGAATTTAGGAGGATGAAAGTTGGTATTTATAGAGTTGTGCCGTGGGAAGGAGGTTATTTACGGTGGATATTGGCCGTGCAATTTTATAAGAGTGCCGTGCACACCGTTCTTCACTGTAGCATTTTGTTTTTTATTATTCTAAATTAGCTGTGAGAGATTCAGCGGAAATTTGACAAACTAATCGAATTACAAACGAATATGAAATCGAGAAATTCAATTAATTGGAACAGAAATTGAAACTTTTATTCATGTGGATCGATTGTCGATCTTATTACAAAGCTAGAAACGGAAAGAATTTGGAAATGAATTGCAAAACAGAAAGATGCCCAAAATGATGAACTAAAGCCCTAATATCAGCTCCTTCAACTAGCCGTTGAACTGTTAACGAAACTTGTTTCGTTTATTACACATTCACCCCTCAACCTTTAACTATGGTGAACTTGTCAATTTCTGCCCAAAAGATTATATGAACCAGAATTCACATATAACATGAATTCCATTCAACTTAGCTAACTTCTAATCTCATCATCAACATATTAACATGCACAAGCCACAGCGGTTCGATGAACTTGAGAACCTAGTGAGCTAACACATCAATAACAAGATTAAAAGTCAACAAGTATTAGTCTTTGAACACTATAAACTCACAATCTCCACCTTAGTGTGAAGAGACCAGAAATGGTATCACTGCTACTCAATATTAAGTAGCTCCAAACAAGTTTTAAACTTTCCTCCTGGAACAGACTTTGTAAGATAATCTGCAGCATTGAGACCTGTTTTGACATACTCAACCTTTACTTCATCAGTACTCAAAATATCTCTAATAAAATGCATCTTAACACTTATGTGTTTAGACTTATCATGAAACACCTGATGCTTGGCCAGTTGTATAGCACCTGTGTTGTCACATTTTATCAAAACTGTTCCAGGATCATAACCCATTTCTGACAGAAAACCTCTTAACCAAATAGCCTCTTTCACTGCTTCAGTAAGAGCAATAAACTCTGATTCAGTAGTAGAAAGAGCTACAACCTTTTGCAAAGATACCTTCCAGCTAATAGTTCCTCCACCTACTTGGAAAACATAGCCAGTTAAAGATCTTCCCCTATCCAAATCCTTTGCAAAATCACTGTCTACATACCCTGTTACCAATGAATTTGAATTGTATCCTTTCCCAAACATAAGACCTTTATCAACAGTCCCATTCAAATATCTCAGGATCCATTTGACACCTTCCCAGTGCCTTTTGCCAGGATTACTCATGTATTTGGCCACCATACTCACTGCATTTCCTATATCTGGCCTAGTGCATATCATCAGATACATCAAGCTGCCAACAGCACTTGAATATGGGACTTTACTCATGTATTTTACTTCTTCATCACTTTTAGGACAATCTTGCAGTTAGAATCTAAAATGCACAGCCAAAGGTGTAGTTACAGGTTTACTTTTATCCATATTAAAGTTGGCTAACACCTTTTTAATATAACCTGTTTGAGACAATTTAAGAGTACCTGCAGCCCTGTCTCTAATAATTTCCATACCCAAAATCTTTTTGGCAACTCCCAAATCCTTCATTTCAAACTCAGCACTCAATAATGCCTTAGTGTCATCTATAACTTGCCTACTTTTGCTCATAAGTAAAATATCATCTACATAAAGCAGTAAGTAAACAAAATCACCTTGGTCTAACCTTTTGAAATAGACACACACATCATAGCTGCACCTCTGAAAACCTTGAGACACCACATAAAGATCAAACCTTTGATACCACATTCTTGGGCTTTGTTTTAAACCATATAGAGACCTTTTTAGGAAACACACTTTGTCTTCAGAACCCTTCTCAACATACCCCTTAGGCTGCCTCATATACACCTTTTCATCTAAATTGCCATGCAGAAAGGCAGTTTTTACATCCATTTGATCTAATTCCAAATCAAACATTGCTGTTAATGACAGCATAACTCTGATGGAAGTATGTTTAACAACAGGAGAGTAGATCTCGTTATAATCTACACCTTCCTTTTGTGTAAACCCTTTTGCAACCAACCTAGCTTTGAACCTAGGTGGTTCTCCTTCTAATCCTTCCTTTACTTTATAAAGCCACTTGCAATCCACCAATTTTTGACCTTTTGGTGGATCTACCAGTACCCATGTCTCATTTTTATTCAATGAAGTCATTTCTTCATCCATAGCTGCAACCCACTTATCTTTATCTTGAGAAGTTACTGCTTCACTATATGAAACAGGATCATGGGTACCTTCCTGTTCTGCTACATGAAACACAAATGCAGATAAATCATTATCTTTGTACCTTAAAGGCTTATTAACAACTCTCCTGGGCCTGTCATGAGCTATTGAGTATTCTGGTGTATTTTGAACCTGTTGCTGACTTTCTGAGTGACTTTCAGGTTCTATTACTTCAGCATTTTCAGTTCTTACTTTAGGCTCCACCTCAACATGAACTCCACCTGCATTTGAACTATTTCCTTTTAACAGATCTTTGTAATAAACCATTTCATTAAAGGTTACATCTCTGCTTATTATGACTTTGGGACTGCCACTTTCCATCCTCCAAAGCCTATAGCCTTTCACTCCTGTGGGGTATCCTAACATTACACATTTAATAGCCCTTGCTTCCAATTTTCCCTGGCTTTGATGTGAATAACATGTTGTCCCAAACACTCTCAAGTGACTATAAGTGGGCTTCTCCCCTGTCCAAACTTCTTGAGGGCTTCTCATCTCTAAAGCAGAAGATGGTGACAAGTTTACTAAATGAGTTGCTGTAGCTAATGCTTCTGCCCAAAATGATTTGGGCATTCCAGCACTCAATAACATACACCTTACTTTATTAAGTAGGGTCCTGTTCATCCTCTCAACAAGCCCATTCTGTTGAGGGGTATAAGCAACAGTATAATGCCTAGCAATTCCATATTTCTTGCAATATTGATCAAACAACAAGTTGCAAAATTCTAACCCATTATCTGTCCTTAATTTCTTAACCTTTCTTTCACATTGATTTTCAACAAGTACTTTCCATTCTTGAAATTTTTTAAATGCCTCATCTTTTGATTTTAATGGATATGTCCATACCTTCCTTGAGAAATCATCAATGAGATTAAGAAAATACTTTGCTCCCCCCATGGACTCATTCTTTGCAGGCCCCCACAAATCTGCATGTATGTAATCCAGTTTTGCCCTTGTCTTTGACTTGCTTCTATTGAACTTCACTCTATGAGCTTTGCCCAATATGCAATCTTCACAAAAACTGGTTTCACAACTTGACATTTTACCAAGTACTTGAGCTTTGTTCAACTCAATCAAACCTTGCCCACTTATGTGACCCATCCTCCTGTGCCACAACATAGCTTTGGTCTCTGCCTGTTCTTCTTCAGTCACATTTACCAACCCATCACTCACATTCCTATTCAAGAAGTATATTTGATTATCTTTTCTTGTTCCTGATAGGATAACCAAATTTCCTTTGATGACTTTGGCTTTACCATTTTTCAAACTGACTTGACAGCCTTCATTCTCTAATGTTCCTAGGGATATTAGATTTCTCTTCAAAGCTGGGATGTACCTCACATCTTTGAGATCAAACTTAGACCCATTATCTAACTTTAAAGAAATAGTACCTATTCCTTGGATTGTACATGGCCTATCATCTCCAAGCCTCACAGGACCAAGTTCTTTAAATTCTAAGTTTGTGAAATATTCTTTGACAGGAGACATGTGATAAGAACACCCTGAATCCATTACCCATTCTTTTCTTCCTCCACTAACTGAAACATTGAGAACATCTGCACTATCATACCCATCTTGGGACTCATCAGTTGAATTACCTCCACTATAGGACTTATTCTTTTGGTATTCTGCTTTCCTTCTTTTCCATTCAGGACACTCCTTCTTTAAATGCTTTTCTGAGTGACAAACAAAGCATTTCAACTTTGGTTTTGACTTAGATCTTCCTGCACCCATTCCCTTTGACTTGTTAGGCCTTGACTCTGATCTTCCCCTAACTGCCAAAACCTCTCCCATTTCACTTGATTCATTTCTTTTCTGCAATTCTTTAGCATTCATTGCAGAAAGAACTTCTTCCATGGATAAACTGTCTCTACCATAAAGCAATGTATCAACAAAATGTTCATAGCTTTGTGGTAGAGTTGATAGGAACAGAATTGCCCTATCCTCATCTTCAATTTCAACCTCTATATTTTCAAGATCAAGCAATATCTTGTTGAACTCATCAATGTGGTCTTCCATTGACTTCCCAGTTCCCATCTTGAATGTATAAAGCCTGGTCTTCAAGTATAGCCTATTGGCTAATGACTTTGTCATATAAAGGCTCTCCAGTTTAATCCAAACAGCCGCCACAGTCTTTTCTTTTGACACCTCACGAAGAACCCTGTCGCCCAAACTCAGAATTATAGCACTGTGTGCCTTCTCAAGTTGTTCCTTCTTCTCCTTCTCTGTTAACTCTTCTGGCATGTACGGTTCACCGAGAAGAGCATCTGCCAAGCCTTGATGAACGCTTTCATCTTTAGACGCCAGAGACTGAAATCATTTCGACCATCGAATTTTTCGATGTCGAACTTGGCTGTGGACACCATGATTAATCAATTGAATTGAATACCTTCGTTTGAATCACCGATCACGAGCCAAAAAGGCTCTGATACCAATTGTGAGAGATTCAGCGGAAATTTGACAAACTAATCGAATTACAAACGAATATGAAATCGAGAAATTCAATTAATTGGAACAGAAATTGAAACTTTTATTCATGTGGATCGATTGTCGATCTTATTACAAAGCTAGAAACGGAAAGAATTTGGAAATGAATTGCAAAACAGAAAGATGCCCAAAATGATGAACTAAAGCCCTAATATCAGCTCCTTCAACTGGCCGTTGAACTGTTAACGAAACTTGTTTCGTTTATTACACATTCACCCCTCAACCTTTAACTATGGTGAACTTGTCAATTTCTGCCCAAAAGATTATATGAACCAGAATTCACATATAACATGAATTCCATTCAACTTAGCTAACTTCTAATCTCATCATCAACATATTAACATGCACAAGCCACAGCGGTTCGATGAACTTGAGAACCTAGTGAGCTAACACATCAATAACAAGATTAAAAGTCAACAAGTATTAGTCTTTGAACACTATAAACTCACATTAGCGTATTGTTATTGATTGTAAAAGTGACACTCTTTGATACGTAACATCTCAATAATACCTCCTATTCACAATGGACAGCTTCTAGCCTAACAAAATCTTTTAATGGTTACAAAGTTACCATGTCATAAATTACAAAAGTATATAATACTTTCTCTTATTATATTCTATTCATTATATGATTTCTATTCTTCTCATTGTTTAGGATGTGGGTTTTACCGCATGAACTACGGAAACTGATAGGCTTAATCGGCGCAGCAGAATATACCGACTCATAATGAACACACATAGAAAACGATAAAGAAACACGAACAATAAATCTTACGTGGTTCGGTCGGTGTGACATACGTCCACAGGCTGCAACTAAGAATATCTTATTCAGTTGAGTATACGGAATTACAATACACAGACACGATATATATAGAGAATAATTAGGGTTTTAGTTTTAGAAGTGGTGAACAAGTAAATTCAATAGGCCTCCTAAACACCCAAACCCAAAGACTTCAACCCCAACAAAAACAGATAGCATAGCAGAAAACCAATAAGATGAGGTAAAATGTTTAGAAGATTATGATATACTATTAGGGGATCATATATAATGGGCACGGGTTTGATGGGATTCATATATTTTTTTATAGAAGTAATAATAAAATATTAATAACGAGTTAAAAGTGTTTTTTTTTAATGAATTGAAACAACAAAATTAAAACCACCCTTTAAAATGGATTAAGTGAGTTGAGTAAAACTCTCATATTAATTTATGACGAGTTGTAATAGTCTTTGGCTGGTAACTGACCGGTCAAAGGAACAACCTTAAACTCTTATATTAAGTGGGTCATCTGTGTTCGCGCAACGGTGCCACCAACAACTTGGTATCTGCACACACTTAGCCAGCCAACACTCCTGTAACTGTCAACTGCACAATACTCGTGACTCACGTACACATCTGTTATTTTCCTTGTGCTTCCGCACCTAGGATCATCCAACGCTCCTTGATCTGCACCAACACCCGCCCAAGGAATGTCTAGTTCTTAGCCTTCTATATATTATTTAGAGGTCTTTCTGTTTCGCATCTGCTACTTTCAGATATCATGATCTACTTCTTCTACTTCCTTCCTTCTAATTAGCATTTACCCTAGTAACACATATATGTCTTTTACAAGATTTAAACCACATTCTTTTTAGCTAAAAGTAACTATTTCTACCATAAAACATCTAGTCGATCACATGCAATTGCCTAAATGACCTCCCCCCACCTTTTTAGATTGATTGCGCGTCTTTGTCGTTTTTAAGGCACGAAAATGAATACACAGCTCGTGCACAGTTGCATTTTGTTTTTTAGGTTGAAAATAAATGTTATAACTCTGTTTTATTATTTTAAATTAGCGTATTCCTATTGAATGAGAAAGCGACACTCTTGATTTTTTTTTAAGGGCATCTGACCGAATTTTCTTTATCCACCGATTTATCTTTTTTTAGGGCTAAATTTTACATTATCTTTATCACGGCTTGAACCTTTAATTTTAAGAGAAGTAACATCTTAACTTTAGCTACTTTTTCAATTGAATCCAACCTCACACCCATCCTCCAATCTATCTAATACATGATTTGAAATATTAATCTAAAAAACAGAGAGACGAAACAACACCATGGATACCATTGTACTTAAAGTCAGGGGAGGATCTATAGCATGGTGAGTGGGGTTCAAGGCACCCACTCAACCATTAATTTGTATTGTAATTTATGTGTAATTTTCGATTAGGCACCCATGTTTTTTTCTTGCGGGCACCCAAGAAGAGGAAGAAGAAAGATACCTTTTCTTTCAAAAATGACTACTTATTATTTTTTTTTACTCTTTAATATTACCAAAAGATCCGGTTATGTCAAAAATGATATTATTTTAGGTTTTCTTTTTATTACAATTTGATTTACTTTCATTTATTTTTTATGTATTTCCATATTTATAAATTAGAAATGGGGATTTTCTCTTGATACAGTTCTTTTTAGTGTAAATATCTTTGTAATAAAAATTACAAAGCGGTGAACAAACATATAATTCATATTCACTAAATATTTAGTGTAAATAAAATTACGGACTCATTCTAATTTAGTTTTTTCGATATGACATGTTCCGACCACATTTATTCTAGGGTCATGTGTAGTTATAGGCGAAGCTTAGAAAGGACCGGAGGGGGCTACCGCCCCCGTAGTTTTTTCTGTCAGAAGCACTGATATTCGTAATTTTATGTATAAAAATATTATATGTATTGAGTATCGCTCCCTCGGATATATTGATCATCGCCCACTCGGTAAAAATTTTGAGTCCCGCCCATTCGGGATTTTCTTTCAAGCTTTGTCACTGTGTGTAGTGGTGTGGTTATTCAAAGATAAAAATTACGTCATGCAGGATGCTACGCACGCAGTGCTGTGAATGTAAAAAGGTAGTGTAGTGGGTAGTGGTGGTATAAAAAAATTGATAAATGAGGTGTAATTATTTAAGTGGTTGAAAAGAAAAAATATAAAATCAGCAAACACCCTCGTGAAGTTTACAACGGAGGGGAGGATAACGCCTTTGGGGGGGGGGGGCGTTTTGCCGGCGTTATCAAGAAAAACGCCGCTCCATGGGGCCATTACATACGTCTTAACGTGACCCATTTTTGACACCCATTTTTGGCACCCACTGACAAAAGTTTCTGGATCCGCCACTGCTTAAAGTCCTTTGGTATGTGACACCCATGATATGTAAAATCTTAAAAATATGATAACAAATAAACAAACATACCCAGCAATAATCTTACTCAAAGCATTGCCATTCGTAGGTATTGGAAGTGTACGAGAGAACGAAGTCTTACCTCAACTCAATGATTAGAGACGCTAGCTCGTAGAAATCTCGGTTCAAAAGATACAACTAAACTTGATAACCTGTCATATTCACGTTGGATAATAAACAAAATACATTTTTAATAGCACATTAATTTGGAAAAAAAATACCCAAACTTAAAAAAAACGTAATATTATATAGATTGTTGTTTTAAGTTATAGATCTAAGTTTTCTTTGAGATCTGATCGGAATCGGCGATTGCTTAGAGTAGTCGTTGACGGTAATTTGCTTTCTTTCTTTGATTCATGGATTTGATTGATTTAAGTTAATGTTTGATTTGGGTTTTCTATTTGCTTCGATTCTTTGATTTGGTTTATTCTCATCTCGGTCGATTACAATGGATTTGAGTTGATTGATATAAGCTAATGTTTGAGATGGATTTTCTTAATGCATTTCTTTGATTTGGTGTGATTGATATTTGCTAAGTTATAAAGCTTGTTGTGTTTTAATGCCTGTTATTTGTGAGCATGTGTTCTATCTTTTCTGATATACATTGATGCCTCTTGGTTAAATTTTTGGGTGTTTATCAATGAATCTCTGTGATGTACTTCTGTAAGCTTTTATTACTAATATCGTGAGAATGAAGGTTGTGGTGATCCAAGGCAATAGGGGTTGTGATGATAAAAAAATTAAAAATATGAGGCATAAGTAATGGTTTATGAAATTATTAAGTTCTCATCGAATATGAATCACCAAAATGTCTGGCTTCGTAATATGAAAACTAGTATATAAATTATAGAAGTTTAAACTAAATATATAACGTTAATTAAAAATCTAAATAGACATTCAAAAATAAATAATATTAAACAATATAAGTATAAGGATTACAAGCATAAAGTTGTAATTAATATAAGTTTTTATTAATAAAAGTGTCATCATGAAACTACAGTATTCCATCACCCAAGAAACATAATTTACTTTAAATTAGGGGAGAGGCAACTGTAGCACTAGAATAAAATTATTCCTAAGTAATCCTCAAGCCAGTAAGGGAGCCGAGCCGATAATCCTCATGGACAGGTGGGAGGTTCGAAAAGGTTCGAGTAACACCCCTAATATTCTGATTTTTTCTCCAAGTGTCGAACAATTATTGGATGTGAGTGGGCTCCACCCTTACCCTTCTTGTCAAATGGAGGACATGTTTAAGTTGATAATTGGGTAAAACTTGACAGGTGGAGGGTCTTCATTGGGTGATAAACCTTGAGTCATTTGAGTTAGGATAATTTTAGTGGGTTATTTCTGGATTTTCAGGGTCAAACATGGTTATTTTGGTGATTTTCCCATGACATAAACTGCATCAACTTAAATGGAGGTTCAATTGGTTGCTATTTGCTATTGTTTTTTTCTAAGTTTTTCTTTTGAATAGCAAAGGTAAATGATTGCCTTCATCCCCCCATCATTTGGTAAAGTGGATACAACCCTTGCCTTCCAATATGGAGGTTAAGGGTTCAAATCCTACTGGACACAAAAAATGAATGATAAATTATAGAGGTGGGTCAGAGGTTTTACCACAATGGGCCTTTGGGCAGTGGGTTTCCTCTGGGATGGATGTGCAACATAAAGGTTCCTGGTTATTCGCACAGCCTGTGGTCACAGCGTGTTGTGGGTAACATCGTTTGCCATGATGAGACCCCCGAGTAACTGGGTGTTTGTCATTCAAAAAAAAATGATTGCCTTCCCTTTTTAGAGAATTCAATGCTCGTTTCTAAATTCTAATTTCTTTATACATTGGGACTCGTTGTTCCCAACTGACCCTCGTTTCCCCCTAAACACACCTAATTAGGTCTCATTGGTCCTAAACACAACTTATTGGTTACATACACACCTTTTTGGGCCATCATTGGTCCTAAACATGCTTATTGGTTACATACACACCTTATTGGGACACATTGGTCGCAACTGACCTCGTTACCCCTAAACACACCTTTATTGGGACTCTTTGTTCCTAAGCATAACTTATTTGTTACATACATACCTTATTGGGACTCATTGGTGCCAACTGACCCTCATTGCCCCTAAACACACCTTATTGGGCCATCATTGGTCCTAAACACAACTTATTGGTTATATACACACCTTAGTGGGACTCATTGGTCACCTATTGACTAAACACACCTTATTGGGCCATCATTGGTCCTAAACACAACTTATTGGTTATATACACACCTTATTGGGACTCATTGGTCCCAACGGACCCTCATTGCCCTTAAACACACATTATTGGGCCATCATTGGTCCTAAACACAACTTATTGGTTATATAAGACACACCTTACTAGGACTTATTGGTCCCAACTGACCCTCATTGCCCTACTAAACACACCTTATTGGGCCATCATTGGTCCTAAACACAACTTATTGGTTATATACACACCTTAGTGGGACTCATTAGTCCCAACTAAACACACATTATTGGGCCATCATTGGTCCTAAACACAACTTATTGGTTATATACACACCTTATTAGGACTCATTGGTCCTAACCGACCCTCATTGCCCTACTAAACACACCTTATTGGGCCATCATTGGTCCTAAACACAACTTATTGGTTATATACACACCTTAGTGGGACTCATTGGTCCCAACGACCCTCATTGCCCTTAAACACACCATTATTGGGCCATCATTGGTCCTAAACACAACTTATTGGTTATATAACACACCTTATTAGGACTCATTGGTGCCAACTAACCCTCATTGTCCACTAAACCCACTTTATTGGGCCATCATTGGTCCTAAACACAACTGTATTGGTTATATGCACACATTAGTGGGACTCATTGGTCCCAACTAAACACACCTTATTGGGCCATCATTGGTCCTAAACACAACTTATTGGTTATATACACACCTTATTGGGACTCATTGGTCCCAACGGACCCTCATTGCCCTTAAACACACCATTATTGGGCCATCATTGGTCCTAAACACAACTTATTGGTTATATAAGACACACCTTACTAGGACTTATTGGTCCCAACCGACCCTCATTGCCCTACTAAACACACCTTATTGGGCCATCATTGGTCCTAAACACAACTTATTGGTTATATACACACCTTAGTGGGACTCATTAGTCCCAACTAAACACACATTATTGGGCCATCATTGGTCCTAAACACAACTTATTGGTTATATACACACCTTACTAGGACTCATTGGTTCTAACCGACCCTCATTGCCCTACTAAACACACCTTATTGGGCCATCATTGGTCCTAAACACAACTTATTGGTTATATACACACCTTAGTGGGACTCATTGGTCCCAACTAAACACACCATATTGGGCCATAATTGGTCGTAAACACAACTTATTGGTTATATAAACACCTTATTAGGACTCATTGGTGCCAACTAACCCTCATTGTCCCTAAACACACTTTATTGGGCCATCATTGGTCCTAAACACAACGTATTGGTTATATGCACACATTAGTGGGACTCATTGGTCCCAACTAAACACACCTTATTGGGCCATAATTGGTCGTAAACACAACTTATTGGTTATATACACACCTTATTGGGACTCATTGGTCCCAACTGACCCTCATTGCCCTTAAACACACATTATTGGGCCATCATTGGTCCTAAACACAACTTATTGGTTATATAAGACACACCTTACTAGGACTTATTGGTCCCAACCGACCCTCATTGCCCTACTAAACACACCTTATTGGGCCATCATTGGTCCTAAACACAACTTATTGGTTATATACACACCTTAGTGGGACTCATTAGTCCCAACTAAACACACCATATTGGGCCATCATTGGTCCTAAACACAACTTATTGGTTATATACACACCTTATTAGGACTCATTGGTGCCAACTAACCCTCATTGTCCCTAAACACACTTTATTGTGCCATCATTGGTCCTAAACACAACTTATTGGTTATATGCACACATTAGTGGGACTCATTGGTCCCAACTAAACACACCTTATTGGGCCATAATTGGTCGTAAACACAACTTATTGGTTATATACACACCTTATTGGGACTCATTGGTCCCAACTAACCCTCATTGCCCTTAAACACACATTATTGGGCCATCATTGGTCCTAAACACAACTTATTGGTTATATAAGCACACCTTACTAGGACTCATTGGTCCCAACTGACCCTCATTGCCCTACTAAACACACCTTATTGGGCCATCATTGGTCCTAAACACAACTTATTGGTTATATACACACCTTAGTGGGACTCATTGGTCCCAACTAAACACACATTATTGGGCCATCATTGGTCCTAAACACAACTTATTGGTTATATACACACCTTACTAGGACTTATTGGTCCTAACACGACACCTCATTGCCCTACTAAACACACCTTATTGGGCCATCATTGGTCCTAAACACAACTTATTGGTTATATACACACCTTAGTGGGACTCATTAGTCCCAACTAAACACACCATTATTGGGCCATCATTGGTCCTAAACACAACTTATTGGTTATATACACACCTTATTAGGACTCATTGGTCCCAACTAACCCTCATTGGTCTCCTAAACCCACTTTATTGTGCCATCATTGGTCCTAAACACAACTTATTGGTCTATATACACACCTTATTGGGCCATCATTGGTCCTAAACATAATTTATTGGTTATATACACACCTTAGTGGGACTCATTAGTCCCAACTAAACACACCATTATTGGGCCATAATTGGTCGTAAACACAACTTATTGGTTATATAACACACCTTATTAGGACTCATTGGTGCCAACTAACCCTCATTGTCCCTAAACACCACTTTATTGGGCCATCATTGGTCCTAAACACAACTGTATTGGTTATATGCACACATTAGTGGGACTCATTGGTCCCAACTAAACACACCTTATTGGGCCATAATTGGTCGTAAACACAACTTATTGGTTATATACACACTTTATTGGGACTCATTGGTCCCAACTGACCCTCATTGCCCTTAAACACACATTATTGGGCCATCATTGGTCCTAAACACAACTTATTGGTTATATAAGACACACCTTACTAGGACTTATTGGTCCCAACCGACCCTCATTGCCCTACTAAACACTCCTTATAGGGCCATCATTGGTCCTAAACACAACTTATTGGTTATATACAAACCTTAGTGGGACTCATTAGTCCCAACTAAACACACATTATTGGGCCATCATTGGTCCTAAACACAATTTACTGGTTATATACACACCTTACTATGACTAATTGGTTCTAACCGACCCTCATTGCCCTACTAAACACACCTTATTGGGCCATCATTGGTCCTAAACATAATTTATTAGTTATATACACACCTTAGTGGGACTCATTAGTCCCAACTAAACACACCATATTGGGCCATAATTGGTCATAAACACAACTTATTGGTTATATAAACACCTTATTAGGACTCATTGGTGCCAACTAACCCTCATTGTACCTAAACCCACTTTATTGTGCCATCATTGGTCCTAAACACAACTGTATTGGTTATATGCACACATTAGTGGGACTCATTGGTCCTAACTAAACACACCTTATTGGGCCATAATTGGTCGTAAACACAACTTATTGGTTATATACACACCTTACTAGGACTTATTGGTTCTAACCGACCCTCATTGCCCTACTAAACACACCATATTGGGCCATCATTGGTCCTAAACATAATTTATTATTTATATACACACCTTAGTGGGACTCATTAGTCCCAACTAAACACACCATATTGGGCCATAATTGGTCATAAACACAACTTATTGGTTATATAAACACCTTATTAGGACTCATTGGTGCCAACTAACCCTCATTGTACCTAAACCCACTTTATTGTGCCATCATTGGTCCTAAACACAATGTATTGGTTATATGCACACATTAGTGGGACTCATTGGTCCTAACTAAACACACCTTATTGGGCCATAATTGGTCGTAAACACAACTTATTGGTTATATACACACTTTATTGGGACTCATTGGTCCCAACGGACCCTCATTGCCCTTAAACACACATTATTGGGCCATCATTGGTCCTAAACACAACTTATTGGTTATATAAGACACACCTTACTAGGACTTATTGGTCCCAACCGACCCTCATTGCCCTACTAAACACACCTTATTGGGCCATCATTGGTCCTAAACACAACTTATTGGTTATATACACACCTTAGTGGGACTCATTAGTCCCAACTAAACACACATTATTGGGCCATCATTGGTCCTAAACACAATTTACTGGTTATATACACACCTTACTAGGACTTATTGGTTCTAACCGACGCTCATTGCCCTACTAAACACACCTTATTGGGCCATCATTGGTCCTAAACATAATTTATTGGTTATATACACACCTTAGTGGGACTCATTAGTCCCAACTAAACACACCATATTGGGCCATAATTGGTCGTAAACACAACTTATTGGTTATATAAACAACTTATTAGGACTCATTGGTGCCAACTAACCCTCATTGTCCCTAAACCCACTTTATTGTGCCATCATTGGTCCTAAACACAACGTATTGGTTATATGCACACATTAGTCCATTTTGTTATATGCACACATTAGTGGGACTCATTGGTCCCAACTAAACACACCTTATTGGGCCATAATTGGTCGTAAACACAACTTATTGGTTATATACACACTTTATTGGGACTCATTGGTCCCAACGGACCCTCATTGCCCTTAAACACCCATTATTGGGCCATCATTGGTCCTAAACAAAACTTATTGGTTATATAAGACACACCTTACTAGGACTTATTGGTCCCAACCGACCCTCATTGCCCTACTAAACACACCTTATTGGGCCATCATTGGTCCTAAACACAACTTATTGGTTATATACAAACCTTAGTGGGACTCATTAGTCCCAACTAAACACACATTATTGGGCCATCATTGGTCCTAAACACAATTTACTGGTTATATACACACCTTACTATGACTAATTGGTTCTAACCGACCCTCATTGCCCTACTAAACACACCTTATTGGGCCATCATTGGTCCTAAACATAATTTATTATTTATATACACACCTTAGTGGGACTCATTAGTCCCAACTAAACACACCATATTGGGCCATAATTGGTCATAAACACAACTTATTGGTTATATAAACACCTTATTAGGACTCATTGGTGCCAACTAACCCTCATTGTACCTAAACCCACTTTATTGTGCCATCATTGGTCCTAAACACAATGTATTGGTTATATGCACACATTAGTGGGACTCATTGGTCCTAACTAAACACACCTTATTGGGCCATAATTGGTCGTAAACACAACTTATTGGTTATATACACACCTTACTAGGACTTATTGGTTCTAACCGACCCTCATTGCCCTACTAAACACACCATATTGGGCCATCATTGGTCCTAAACATAATTTATTATTTATATACACACCTTAGTGGGACTCATTAGTCCCAACTAAACACACCATATTGGGCCATAATTGGTCATAAACACAACTTATTGGTTATATAAACACCTTATTAGGACTCATTGGTGCCAACTAACCCTCATTGTACCTAAACCCACTTTATTGTGCCATCATTGGTCCTAAACACAATGTATTGGTTATATGCACACATTAGTGGGACTCATTGGTCCTAACTAAACACACCTTATTGGGCCATAATTGGTCGTAAACACAACTTATTGGTTATATACACACTTTATTGGGACTCATTGGTCCCAACGGACCCTCATTGCCCTTAAACACACATTATTGGGCCATCATTGGTCCTAAACACAACTTATTGGTTATATAAGACACACCTTACTAGGACTTATTGGTCCCAACCGACCCTCATTGCCCTACTAAACACACCTTATTGGGCCATCATTGGTCCTAAACACAACTTATTGGTTATATACACACCTTAGTGGGACTCATTAGTCCCAACTAAACACACATTATTGGGCCATCATTGGTCCTAAACACAATTTACTGGTTATATACACACCTTACTAGGACTTATTGGTTCTAACCGACGCTCATTGCCCTACTAAACACACCTTATTGGGCCATCATTGGTCCTAAACATAATTTATTGGTTATATACACACCTTAGTGGGACTCATTAGTCCCAACTAAACACACCATATTGGGCCATAATTGGTCGTAAACACAACTTATTGGTTATATAAACAACTTATTAGGACTCATTGGTGCCAACTAACCCTCATTGTCCCTAAACCCACTTTATTGTGCCATCATTGGTCCTAAACACAACGTATTGGTTATATGCACACATTAGTCCATTTTGTTATATGCACACATTAGTGGGACTCATTGGTCCCAACTAAACACACCTTATTGGGCCATAATTGGTCGTAAACACAACTTATTGGTTATATACACACTTTATTGGGACTCATTGGTCCCAACGGACCCTCATTGCCCTTAAACACCCATTATTGGGCCATCATTGGTCCTAAACAAAACTTATTGGTTATATAAGACACACCTTACTAGGACTTATTGGTCCCAACCGACCCTCATTGCCCTACTAAACACACCTTATTGGGCCATCATTGGTTCTAAACACAACTTATTGGTTATATACAAACCTTAGTGGGACTCATTAGTCCCAACTAAACACACATTATTGGGCCATCATTGGTCCTAAACACAACTTACTGGTTATATACACACCTTACTAGGACTTATTGGTTCTAACCG
>JBCNJP010000020.1:18384251-18478856 GCA_039602395.1 Deinandra increscens subsp. villosa | reverse complement strand
CTATGGATTTCTTTATACTACGGAGCTTGCTGTTATTTTTAGATGGTTGTTGAAAATTTTATGAAATATGTATGGTGTTTTTTTTTATTTTTAATGTTGGTTATGTAATCCTAGTTAGTTTATGAATTTTAATGAATATTTTGCTTTTATATTTGTTAGAAGTTTTTAAGAATATTTAATTTTGATAAAATATTTAATTTATATTTGATAAAACATATAAAAGTTAAATCATAAACAATATAACAATTTAAAAAAAAAAGTTAATCATAAACAACTTACCTAAGACCACACCATTCTAAGAATATTAAAAAAGATATCATTTTTTCTCCCTCCTATGTCATCCTCCTATTGGTTAAAAAAGTTAATCTTAAAAACTTGTCTAAGACCATACCTCCCACCCTATTAAATTAATAATGTAACATCAATAATTTATACCAATCAATAATATCGTCCCGCTTTGTCTACCTGGAACTTGTGGTTTTATTGTTGGTTACCTAGGATATGGGCCCGCCTAAAGTATCACCAATAAGGTTTCATTTAGTACACAACTTATAAACCTACAATATGATTCTTTTTGTCAAATCTTCAATATCATTGTCATCTATTTGAATAATCCCGTGATATTTAAATAATCAAATTATCATTTATACCATCACACTGAATATTTTATAACGTGATCAATCACTTACTGAGCAATCTTATTTTAGATTGCTTCATTACATATACATAACAAACGGTTTATTTTTAATTTACAACTTATCATTTTCAAGGTTTGAGATGGTGATTATCCCAAGAAAACGAGAGGACTTGTGCTGCTTCATTTTCTAATAATCCATCAGGCCGAAACTGAATCATCCCAATCAACTGATCGTTGGTGTAACTGTAACTCGGTCCTGTTACATTTTGTAATGAAATATGTGAACCCGAATGCTGACTCGATGAACCATTGAACTGAACCTGCAGGTTGTTCGTTGGATCACACACTGAAGCATGATGCATTATGTGCTTTGAATTTGACAGAAGATAGAGAACACCTTGTGGTTCAACTAGAAGGTGTGCCGATGTTGCATTTGTGTTAACGAATTGTGGGAAAGGTGCTTCAGGTTGCGGTTGGTTGACTTGATGGGAGTCAACATCCAACAGAAACGGGAACTTGAACCTTCTCTCAGTTACACCGCAGAAACGAGCATATGAATTTGATGGTGTTGTTCTATGTTCAACAGTAACCTCGAGTTTTTGGTTCAACTTTTCTTCATCCCGATGGCCGCCAAAAGTGGTCGTGTATGCCGGTGAGCCACCAAAGTGAAGCAGTTTTGTACCTGTAAATACTAGTTAACTGGTTTGAAATCCCTACACATTTGTTTGAATCCAAGTTTTGAGAATAGAATCGAATCATATATAAACCTTGTTGATTGGTAAAAAAGCTCTCGTAATCAAAGTATATGGATTCGGGTCTGGTCTTTCTCCTACGCTTGTTATGCCCGTCAAGTCGTTTTCTGCAACTCCGTTTCACTTCATCAAACTCCCGAAGCGGATGGAATCTGTGAAATTCGGGTCAAAATGTCTACTACTTTGATAACATTAAAGGGATGGATGTTAAGATCATACCTACTGCATTGCTGGCAAAACCTTTTGTCTCTACCACCTATGATGACAACCGGTGTCTTCGAATGAGTTTCACAGACCCTATGACGACGGTGATAGTCCCTGCAACCGTGAAGATCCGCCTTGCATCCGTCCACTAAACAAGAGACTTGTTGCTCGCTGGAATCAGCTCGTGGTTCCTTGGATGAAATTACTGAATGATTTTCCTCGCTCAATTTGTTCAAGATTCCGCCCTCCTCGGATGTACCGTAGTTACAGAAATCCTCCATGGTTTGATTCTTTTCGAGCAAATGAAAGACATCCGCATCCAGTTCAGTGAATTCCCATGAAGAAGCTGATGGTGTGAAAACCCAATCCATGAAGTTGACCTATATCAAAAGTAACAAAAAAGATTGAAAAGAGTTTAAGATTATGCAATCTGAATATCTGATATGGTGATCATGAAACTTGAGAGGACTTCCAGAGATGATATGATATGCAAATGATTGAAAGGGTGTTGTTACATTCGTATATTTAATGTGGCAACATGCAGATGATTAAAGCGAGAGGTTGATGGAGGACCATTTGAGAAAGAGAAAGATTGTTGTGTAGTTTTCTGTCTCCTAAAATGGTCCCCTAAACTAGGGTTTTCTTTCTTTGGTTAAAACTGATGATCAGGTGAATGATGGCGATGTTAATGATTGAATATCAAAGAACACACACATACACACAGTTGAATAGGAGGGCCATCATCTTTTTCATCTTCAGAAACCCTTGTATACCAGAGCTTTTTTGTGCATTTGAAACTGGTTTTTTGTGATGTTTAACATAGCTTCAGTGTTTGAATATATGGATGACATGAAAGTGATGCAAAACGACACAAGTCTCCGATCATACTCCATTGCAAACAACTTTTTTGTTCTTTGTTGATGTCTTTATCAATGTCCATGTCAAGAACATAAAAAAACCCAAAAGACTGAATCAAAATACGTTTTTGCTACTTGATTCATTAATGTTTAATCAACTTTTCGTCAAGTTAGCTTCGATCATAAACATGAAAAATCATGTTATTGCCTTGTGTCACGGTGAAATTTCCTGTTTAATTTAATTTTGTCAAATTACTTTAGGGGGTTTTTAGAGACACTTTTTTGGAAAAATATGTCCTAAGCCTCACATATAGGCTAAACGTTAAATCTCATTGGGTATTATAAATTTACTCTCACATTGAGCTCCAAATTTGAGGGATCATTTTGTTTATGTTACCATATTTTAAAGTTTTCGACAAAGAATTGTATGTCTTGTGGTTGTTTTATTTTTAGTTGCTATCATTTTGCTTTCAATAATAAGATATAAATGAAAATAGTTATGATTTAGAGAGCGATTTCCTTCATTTGTTTCACTTTATTTATCCATTATAAAACCACCAAATCGCATTAGATTAATAGTAATACCTCCACCAAAAAATTAAACCTATATTTTGTCACATCATCATCTCAAACTCTCCACACTTTTCTTAAATAATACCTACCCATACTACCAAAACCTTTTTAATATTAAACTTTCTAATATTAATTTAATAGAAAAAATTAAAGAGAAAAGTCGGAAGAGGGGGTGATTTGGTAGTGGTTTCAGTGAAAATCAACCGAAGTTGACATTTTATCCTAGAGAAGTTGGTAAAATTAGATCTATATAAACTATTTAATATTCACTTCACAATTAGTTGATAGATCATTCTTATTTGAAAAGTTTTAGAATTACATGGTATAACATGTCACGTCAGTCATCAAATTTAAAGACAAAAAATTGATAAAAAGATCATAGAAATCTATAGATAAAAACAAAAGATGTTGCGATTTGTTCGAGGCCGTATTCAAAATTAAAAGATTTGACAGGCACGGAGAATCACAGAGATTGTTTTGATTTTGCCAACCTTCAATGCAAGTTTCGTCACATTTTATAGGCGTTCTTGCTCTGCAAATTGGCTTGTTTTCTTAAACCCTAATCTATAAAAACAACAGATAGACAAAACTACAAATTGATCATAAAAATAAAGATATAGTTTTAAAACAGATGTTAAACTAGAAACTGACGTATAATCTCTTGAATAAACTGAAGGACAAATACAAACTATGCCAAGTAGCTTTGAAACAGGGGTTAAATTTGGAACTGTTGAGATTTGTTCGAGGCCGTATTCAAAATTAAAAAGATTTGATAGGCACGGAGAATCGCAGAAACTGTTTTGATTTTGCCAACCTTCAATGCAAGTTTCGTCACATTTAATAGGCGTCCTTGCTCTGCAAATTGGCTCGTTTTTTTAACCCCTACACTATCAAAGAACAAGAATTGCAAATTGACCAGAAGAAAAAATAAACATTTAGCTCTGAAACAATTTATATGAATCTTTTTCTATAAGAGAACATTAAAACGGCTTAGTGATCACACAGCGAGAAAACATGAATGAGAAGAAAATGATAGTTGATGGTATAATGATGGTTGAATACTTGAATGGTTGATGAGTATATATATAAGGCTGGTAAACCCTAATCCTACTTTTTAGGCCTTGCTAAAATGGCAAAAGCCCAAGTATAAAGTATTATAGGCCCAATTTCATATGGCTAAGTAGCTAACCGGCTAAATAGCCTTTTTAAAATAGACTAATGTCTACGTAGGTTGGACCGTTGGAGCCTGAAGGGAGTGTCTCCTCTTTGGCATCCAATTTGTGACATGAAACCGATTAACACTCAACGCGGTTGTGTGTCTACAATCAATCGGTTGTGAAACCGATCGGTATCCAAATCGGTCATGTATGACTCCAACCTGTCGGCCCGAGGCCTTGGTGAGGAGGGCGACCGCCAAGGGCTTTGGTTCTCGAAGGGTCTGGAATTTAAAAAAATATATTGTTATGTATATAAGTTTTTAGTTATTATTGTAAAAAAATTTGTTACGTATATAATTTATCTTTATATTTTAATACTATGTTATAACACATTTATTACATGGATTGAATATATGCAAATTATTATAAGCAACAATTTTTATAAAGACTTATTTATCAGATGTCATTAGCCATTTGTTAAATAAGAAATAATAAATATTTAAAAATATAAAATAAAAAATAATAAAGACTTAAGTAATATAAAATTATATTTAAGATAAGATATATTTAGAATCTTAAGTTTGCATTATTAGAATACTAAGATTTATATTTTTATATTTAATTATATAATATAACTAACTAAAATTATTTTATTTAATAGATAAGAAGATGGTATTTAATAAGAAAGATGCGGAAAAAATAAGATGAAAATAAATGTTAGATTGACATGTGGCAACAATTGTGATCATTTATTATAGTGGGTAATGATCAATTCCATTGTTGACTATCCACAATATAAGTAATCGAACCCAACTCAATCTTTCATTAAAATATTAGTTTTTCTTTCCTCCACCTGCGCAATTCAATCGAACCCATTTTTTTACTCACATTCACAATCAACCCAATCCAACTTTTTTATTTTAAATATATGATTTATGATTACTTTAAATATATTATATAATTATTTTATTTCTAAATAAATATATTAGTTATCAAAATTATGAAAAAATAAAATAAAAGTTTTTAAAAAAGAAAAAAATAATAATTATTTTACACCACAAACATACTTAATAAAATAGATAAACCAAATTATAATTTTAATTATTCATCAATAGAACGGTTTTGCCACACATGCTCAATTAGGTCGTTTTTTAAAGCGTTGTGAGTTTCTCTGTTACGAAGTCCAGGGGCGCAGGATAAGAGAGACTTGGGGGACTTGGGGGGGGGGGGGGACCATTCGTGCGGTTTTTCGAATAGAAGTACTAATTTTTGCGACTTTTTCAAAATATTTTTTTATATATCGAGAGAATCACCCTCTTGGATTATTTTTTCTAAAAAATTTTGGCCCCTTGGACTTTTCTTTCCTAAAAAAATATAGCCCCGTTGATTTTTCCTAAAAAAAAATAGTGAATGTAAACTTTGTTCCACTTAAAAATAATACTCATTAGTATAGGGGAGATTATAATTAATTTTAGGGGAAAGTGAATATGATGCTGTAACGCATCTAAGCTTAGATGCGAAACCCTTCAAAACTATGTAGTTTTGTTTGTAAATTAACAAAAATAGATGACTTTGGGTTTTATGTTTCGTTTTTTATTCTCATGTCTTTTTATAAATTATTTTTTTAGTATTTCTTGGTACGTAAATTAGAATTCCATTGGTTTAAAAATCATAACTTATTGGTGATCTTAACATGTTATTAATCATTCATTTTACTTTTCGAGTTTTCGAGGCACTAACAAATGAAGAGACTGGATAGTTCATTTTCTACAACAAGATCTGTAAGCGTTTCATTTTCTATTTTTATATTAAATAGTAATAACGTAATTATGCAATTAGGTTTTGTTTGCTATACTAAAAAGTGACAAGCGCAAATATGAAGTCTAAAGATAAATGTGGATTCAAATGATGTGTTTTTAAAATAAACTGATGTTGGGGATTTAGTGTAAAGCTAATTAATTAAAACTACGTAGTTTTGGCATCAAATTAAACAAAACGACGTAGTTTTAAAGAGTTTCGTATCTAAGCTTGGATGCATAATAGCACCCATATTCACTTTTCCCTTAATATTATCCATATATGATTTATCCCCAAATCCTATCCCCTAAATCCCTAAGGTAATGTTTGGTATGTAGGAATGAAAGGTGGAATGAAATAAGTCATTACGTTTGAATGAAAAAATGTCATGTTTTGTTGCACATTGGAATGAAATGGACCATTACATAAGAAATGAGATTACTTCATTTCTAAAGATTTTCATTCCATAGAAGAAAAGTATTTTTTTTTCTTATCCTTTCAAGGAATGGAATGAAATTTTCTTTTTCCATTATATTTCTACTTTAATTTTCATGGAAAAAAGTCAAGAAAAAAAAACAAAAATAAATAAAAAAATATAATCGAAAAATGAAAATAAAACAATAAATAAAAACAAAAAGAAGATTAATAAAAATAAAAGCAAATTAGAAAATAAAAAATAAAAAAAATAAACTAAAAAGTATAAATCAAATTATTTTATAAAAATAAACTAATAAAAATTAAAAATTAATTCATTAGAAAATAAAATTTTAAAAATATATATTAATTTTCAATGGAAACATAAATATTAGTAAAATTATATACGATTACTTCGTTTGTTGTAAGCATCAAACAACGCGAAACAATAATTTATTATATTCCCACATAGTTACCAAACATAACGATAGAATGGTAATTATCTATTTCATTCTCTCGCTCATTCCATTCCTTCGTTCATTTCACTACCTCATACCAAACATACCCTAATTAAGAAAAATCTAGTCTTCATTATTCAATTAGAACAGAGGAACGACCACCAAAGTCACCGAACGCCATTTCCCTCCCACTCAAATTGTTGCTCGCTTGCATGCTTCGCAACTCAAATCATTGCTCGCCTAGTCGCTTGCGCCTGCTTCATTAATCACCACTCAAATCAACTTTGGCGCTTCGCTAATCGTTGTTGATGCTGCTGCTTGAGTGCTTGGTAAGTGGTAACTAACGCTTTTCGTTTTAATTTTTCTAGATCTTTAAGGTTGAAAACTTGAAACAGTGGTTTCATGGTTTGATTGGTAATTTTGGAGCTTCAACGTTTCTACACAAGTGTTGTGTACCCAGTACACTTGTGTTTTTATTTGTAATTATTAGTTCACATAAGTTGAAATAGTGGTTACTTAGATTTGTAATTTTTTATTATTGAAATAGTTGTGAAGATCATGTACTAGGTTCCATTACAATTTATAAATTTGTATTGAAATGGTTGTCAAGATCATGTGATTTGATTTGTTGAATTGTTCATTTAGATTTATATTATGTTTCCTCTTAATTAGATATATTATATGATCATGGGAAAGAAGAAAATTATTAGGTATAGTATATTATATTAATTCGTGGTCAAGGGTATGGTGGTGCTTGCAAATTGAGAGGGGAATGAAACGGATTGCAAGCACTTGTTCTTAAGGATTGTCCATATGTATATTATGTTCACTGCTTTGCTCGTAGGTTAATATCTTGTTTATTTTTCCTTTTCTTTCTTCAGTTTTACTAAAATACTCTTATGCACAGATGTTACAACTTGTCTTGGTTTGTGCTTCAAAGGAAGTTATGGCAGTAGATAAATTCTTTGCAGACTTAGTTTCTATAATTAATGTAGTTTATACTTCCAATAAGCGTCATGATGAGTTACACAGAGGTGTACAAAGAAACCGGTTTGCAAACCGAACTGGTATAAAAACCGAAACCGGTTCAAGATAAAAACCGGTTTAAAAAAACTGGTCTGGTTCGAGTATAAACTGGCGGTTCCCCATCGATTTGGGATTCTCATTTGGCGAACCTGTTTCAAATCGGGTTGTCTCCGAAACCGATTTAGAACCGCTTTGGAACCGATTTCGAACCGGTTTGAAATTGGTTTAGAAACCCGTTTATTATAGGTATATGCTTTTCAAGATTCCAACTAGCCACTAATCACTTAAATGCCATTAGCTGTAAATTAGGTGGATTCTAATGAGATAGCCGTTGAATTCCGTTAAGTCACAATGTGGCTTTATATTTTCCTCAACATTTGAAATTTTGATAATTCCTACCTTGTTGATTTTAAGCTTTTAGCCACTGGTAGGTTTTGTACAAACTTTAAAAATTTTGTAACGTAGTTTTAGCCAACTTTTTTCTCTTATATCAAGTCTTAAGCTTTGTTTAGTTGATCACTTGAGAAAAAGGAAAGAAAAAATTGGTTTTTTCATAAACCGGTCCCAACCCGGTTTCAAACTGACCTGATTCGTTTCTATAAGTTTGGGGTTTTGTTTGCTTCAAACCGGTTCATAACCTGAACCGATTATGACCAAACTGGTTTTGACTAGAGTTGACCAAACCGGTTCCGATTCATAACCTGAACCGGTTTGTAAAAAAAACGGTTTTGTACACAACTCAGTTACACAGGCAAAGGAACATGAGATACAAAAATTATTGGAACTGGGTGAAATCAACTCGAGAAAAAGACATAATCAACTTGGGACATTAAGAAGAACCGGTAATACACGTTGGGGTTCTCATTTTAACTTTTTTTTTAGTTTGCTTAGCATGTTTGATGTCACTCGTGTCGTTCTCAAGGGAATAATGGAAGCCTTATCTCATGCTACTTATTCTCAACATGGAGATACTTATGCATTTTATGGCCACTTGCAATCTTTTGAATTTGTATTTATTATTCACTTAATAAAGGAAGTAATGGAAAAAACCGAGACACACTTTCTCAGACACTACAAAAGAAATCCCAAGATATTTTCAATGTCATGGATCTAGTTTCTTCAGCAAAGGTTAGTCAAGATAATTTCAGAAACACTAGATGGGATGCATTTCTTGAAAAAGTTAGTTATTTATGCAACAAGCATCAAATAGATATACCGGACATGAATGCTCCATATACTTCTACTTAGTATCGACCTTGTAAAAAAGATGGTCATGTTACATTTGGACATTATTATCGAGTAGATGTGTTTACATCCACATTGAATAAACAATACATGAGTTGAATAGTATATTCACTAAGCACACAATGGAATTGTTATCTGGTAGTGCTAGTTTAGTTTCAAAAGAGATTAAAGTTAAGCATATTTGTCTTCTTGTTGAGAAGTATTATCCTGAATATTTTACATAGCATGAGAAGAATGAGTTAAGATATCGTTGGAGATTTTAAATATTAAAATGACAAATAATACTAGGCTAAGTGGTGTATCAACTCTTTCTAATTTATGCAAAATTCTCGTGAAAATTCATAAACATGATACTTCTCATTTAGTTGATAAATGAGTCGGCTAATTTTGACACTTCTGGCTTCAACTGCAACAACATAGAGAGGATTTATAGCAATTAAGATATTCAAGAGTCGCATTCGCAATAAGATGTCAGATAACTATCTCGCTAATATCTTGGTGATTTACATAGAAAACGAAATAACTGAAAACTTTGATTCAAAGTTCATAATCGATGAATTTAAAGGTCGTTGGGCCGATTTGTGATTTTTCTTCTAGATAGTCTCTATTTTTCTAACATTATCATATCTATTTTAGGTCTTTATTTGTTTTTAAAATATATTTTTTTTATGTGTAGTATGCTTTGTTTAAAAACTAGTAAATTGACCGCGCGTTGCCGCGAGTCTTAATTCATCGATACATGGTTCGACTTTCGCTTTTAGAACTGATTTTCAGATGGAAATAACACTTAAAGGAAGACCTGCAAATAAATCAAACAGCAACATATGCATAAGGATAAACTAAAACAAATGTCACTATGTCCCTGCAGCAAAAGGAAAAATCAACAACCTTTAAAGCAGTATGTACTTAGTCCTACAACAATGCCAATAAAAGAAGTTAGACTTCAACACATAATATCTACCTCCAGTTAATCAACACATAAAGAAATAAAAAAACAACATGCAACTGTCATAATCTAATTAATGCAAGTCACATAATCTAGTTACACATCAGTATGTAGAAACACAAAGAAAAAAAGATCGCATTCCAAACATCCACATCCAAGTCACATAACTGAATCTCAACCACTGAGTGATAATACCCGGACAAAAAAGCTAATCGCAACCCAAACAAAATGGCATATTCAAACATCTGTGTCTAAATATGTGCATAGAAAAAAGTTCAGTAGCAAAATTAACCAAAAAACATGACCCAACCATTGCAGTAAAGCAATAAAAATTGACATTTTCACAGAAGTTGTACTAACCGTAGGGGAGCAGAGGTAAGGACAATCAAAGAACAATAGACCTACAAAAACAAATACATTGAGGAAAGACATAAGCATCATAAATAAGAACCAAAAAATAACAAAACACACGCATGCAACTCATTCAAACATTCAAATATAAAACAATGAAAATAGACATTTTAATAAACAATGAAAATAGGCATTTTCATAAACAGTTGGAGTACACAATTTAGTCGCTAACCGATTAAGGAGCGGACAAAATTTCAAATGTGGAAACTCATTACTGAACAGTAAAGCATGAGTTATGCGATTCAACAGATTGAATTCAAAGTCATCGTAAAACAAAAGAACACCAATCCCAAATCACACATAAAATTGAAAACCTACCCACTAAAATTCATCTAATAGACATTTAACTTATTGCAGATCATATCTAATTAAGAACTGAACAATCAAAACTCAAAAGCATGAACCAAAATATCTAGGAGCGTCGCCGCGGATTTGTATTCAACGATACTCGGTTCGAGTTGCTTTTTAGATAATTGACACGAACGCCAGGCAATCCAGATATTGAGATAATACCGAGCATTATTAAGATGAAAACAATAATGCATAACCATAGTTCTACCATTCATTAGATATTTGCATACATACAAAGGTATCTACAATGGTACTTGAAAATTTAGTTGGATGGGTAATGAACCCAACAAAAATTACAATTTTATTCAAATCTACAATGGTTTTCAATGAACCACCATAACATAATAGTTTCTCTACTACAAATTTCTTGCTCCACTTGAAAAACTAAACATCAGTTTTCTTAAGAACATCTTTGAATACATTTGCCCATTAAATTCCAAATAACACCAAAAAGAAAAATTAAAAAGCTTAGTGTTATATTAGATTGTATATGTAGGGAACAGATAATAAACACAAACATGGTTAAGTATATGTGTGGTAAGAACCATATCAAAAATATTTTGTTGAAACGGGAATGAAAAGAAAAGGAAAAAACTGGAATTAGGGAAAATCTAATGTTGAAGATGAAGCGTATTTGGAAGACTGTCCATCAAACACATAGGTGTATTACATAAGCAAATAAAAATGAACAGAAAGATGAGCAAACATCCGTGGAATGCAATCGAAGGCTAAAATCAAATAAAGAAAAGAGAATTAACCAATACCCGTAACGATTCCCAAATCCAAGCGGCGATCCTAAACACCTGAAAGTAGAAAATCGAAAAAGAATAACAATTGAAATAGACAAATACGATGTCCTAAACACAACGATCTTACCGACGATTGTGAAAGAAGTAGCAGATTAGGAAGATCGGGAACAAAATCGAGTAAGTATGGAGGCCGATAAGAAACAATATGATGGTGGAAGTGATGAATCCAGGTCCGGTTACAATCCTTATTCCGCTCCGGCGCCGTCGTCACTCGTCGTATCAGTTTTTGAGTCTTGGAGTTTCGCTGAAATAAGTCCGGTCCAGTGGGTAGCAAAAACCTGAATTTCCCTATTGTCGTCGTCGGTTGATTATCACGATTTTGCCCCTTGTCATGCCCAAGCTTGAGCTTCGGAAGAGATGAAAAAATAAAGAGAAAGAAAGTGAGAGCCATGGATGTGGATGTCTGTGTGTTAGAGAACGAAGAGGAAGTGGATATAGGTTACAAAATAAAGCTGAGAGAGAGAGAAAGATGCAGTGATAAAGCTCAGACAGACACGTTTCAAAAGCCAATGTGAGGAGTACAACAAAGAGGCACCGCTATTAAAACCAATGAGAATTTAAGTATCCTCTGATGTGGTATTCACAGTAAATATCAGTGAACAACTAAGCATTTTGAATTGTTATATAAATAATATATATTTTAGATCTTTATTTATTTTTAAAATATCTAGTTTTATATGTATAGTAAACGATGCTTTGTTTAAAAATATATAGTTTATATTGTTTGACCCAACTTAAACCAGATCGACGACCCGGATCCAAACCGGATCACCAACCCGAACATATAGTATATACATAGCGATATCCAATACGAAAAAAACATGGGCCTTGTGACTTATAGCCCCGTCACGGTTATTTTCCAAGCTTCGTCATGAAAAGTTCTGCCTTATTGGTCATATATCTTGATATGTATGAAATTTGCTCCATAAACAACTCAAAATCATTTAACTGAGATCATCCCTATAATTTACATTTTTTTTTCTTTTACTCACAACCACAATTAAATAAATTTTTTTAACTTTATCGTTACGTTTTCTATCTCTTTCAATCACAGCAAAAACCTCAAATTTTAACAAATCAATAATTTATTTTGTCATAAATGCAAATTTAGTAAGAGTTGTTATAGATAAACCCAGTGAGTTTACTAGAGAAACCCAATTTCTACGGTCGTTTGCCCAAAACGGTCGTTTCAGGCAAAACAAGGTGACGTGTCGCGTCGACAACAACCTTAAAATTCAGCCCCCCCCCCCCCCGCCCCCCTTTCCACAAATCGTATTGAGATCATTTTGTTTGAAACGGTCGTTTTGAGGTCGTTTCACATGAAATGGCCGTGGGAAATAGGTGAATATATCAATTTGGTGGGTGGATATATCTACAGCCTTTATTAAACTTTCTATTTCTCCTCTACTCATAAGGATGGGCGTTATAGGCTTGTCAAGGTGGCTCGGCAAAAAGTGGATATTTTCGGCACGATTTCAGAGGCCATACTCACCAATTCGGCAACTCACATTCGGCAAACTTTAGGGTGATTTTCTCCAAGTTTTTGCCAAACTTTGCAAAAGATATGTGTGAGTGCCGATGGTTGTCATTTTTGCCTAAATTACTTAGGCAAATCATACCCTCCACCAAACATCAAAAAGTTTGAACTTTTTTCTCTCTTCTAATGTCATCACCATGCATTTTTATGATTTTACACCTAAACTGATTTATCAATATGCTATTATGAAACTCGTCCAAAATGATCAAGTATTCCTCAAATATCTAGTCAACTAAAGGAGCTTACAACTAGCACACCCCATATATTCACTATATTATCCGAGTACTCACCCAATTTATGAGAATACCTACAACTCTCCCGAACAAACGAACATGTATGGTTAAATTCAAATGCATTTTTATCAACGAAAAATTGTATGCCAAAGGTTTATTTTATTTTAAGTTATTTTTGTATTTCTTATATTCGACCCAAATTGAATGCCTGGTGTTTGTTTTATTTTTAGCTGCTATAACTTTGCATTCAATTATTATCAGATATAAATGAAAATAAAAGCTTTATTTTCTCCATTTCTCTCAATTTTATCCTAGAATTAGATAAGCTATTACCAATATAACAAATTACAACTTCTAGGTAATAAAAGTGAATATAATATTATCTCCATCACCGCCCGTTCTTCTTTCCCCGCCGCCTCACCAAAACCTGAACCTTATGCGCCAACCCTCACCACCACCTACTTCCGATTGACCACCACGTCCATCCCTCCGCCTCGCCAAAGAACAAACTATTCACCGACCCCTTTCCATCAACCGTTTTCCTCTCGAAACATCATGTTGTTCCATATATATGCTATCCCCATTTATTGAAATTGATTTCTTCATCAATCGCTCGGATTGGCAATTTGATTACCGCCTCACCATTCTGAAGGTAATTCGTCCTCAAATTCTGTCTTCATTTATGTTCTCTACGCATCGATTAGGTAAGTTTTTTTATTGAAACCCTAATTCTTCGTTTGGATCTTTATATTTTCTTTATACCACATATTTCTATTGCCGCATATTCCGATTTTATTGTAGTCTATTTTTCTCTTTAGTTTCATCAATTTCTTCCATGATCTATAGAAATTTCTTCCATGATCTATAGAAGTAGGCAAATGGATGCAATTATTAAAATCAAATCTGTCTAATTTCGTTTGTTTAATTTCTGCATACTAGGAATAAATTTACTTTCCTTTTCCATTTGGTATGTATGGCTACAAATGTATCTGGAATTTGGAATTAGGCTCATTTTCTTACATATAATTGAATCCCCCATTGCAAGAAGAGGAATTTTAAGCAGTAAGAATGGCGATGGACAGGGAAGATACATAATAAATATAAATAAACTAACAAATGGATAGAAAATTTACTCAATGGGTTGATGGAGAATGATTTAAGGGTTAATAATTCGTGGGAGGGACGCGACGGTTGTAAAAGAACCGCCATGTGGTTGAATAGCAAGTGTTGCAAAGGAAGTGGGCATGAATGGCGGAGGAATAGAGAGGCACCGCATTGTGACGGTGGCTGGAGAGGGCGGAGAAGGGAAAGGTATGGATCAGACATAAATGAATGGCAGAGAAGGGTGTCATGGTGCGTTTAGGAGGCGCCAACAGTGGATTGTGAATGAATATAATAGTCAAGTTTAATATATTTGAAGTTGTAATTTGTTTAATAGGGAGAAACAGAAAATTGAAAGGGAGAGGGGGTATATATAATGAGATATGGTGTCGGAAGAAGCGACAATTGAAATGGCCCTGTCTATTTGTACACCCATATACGACAAAATCTTCTATTCCTACATCCTAATACGCAGCGTATACAATAATACGCTGCGTATTGTTGTCAGCAGCCGTCAAAATCATTACGAGGTTGTCCGAATACGTGACGTATATAACTATACGCAGCGTATTAAGTTCATGCATTAAAACCGAGAGAAAACCAAGTTCGGTTGGTGTATACTATTCTTTATACGGTGCGTATACCTGTATACGCTCCGTATAGGGGTAGGTAGGTTGAAATTTCAATCTCCAACTATAAAAGACATCATAATCATCCAAACTATCTATATCCTCAACAATTTTAAAGAAATTTTTCGTTTTACACCAAAAAAGAAAAAAAATATGAGCAGCAACCCTAAATTGTATTCAATTCGTTCGTCAAATGTGTATGATGACGGATTGGTGGTACAAGATGTGTACTCACAACATCCTGAAAAATACTTCACGTTAAAAATTTTTCTCGGAGGCCATTTTACATCTTTACCTGGTAGGAGGTACGAGGGCGGTGTATGTGTTCATGTTGACTACATAGATGTATGTAGCTTTACGTTTTCATACATGGATTTAATAATGCAGGATCTCGGGTTTCTTGATACGATCAACCTGTGGTATTACTTTAACCCCAAAAATCATAATAATTTTGATACGGGTTTGATGGAATTAAGGAATGATTCAGACGCCAGTTGGCTAACTAAGTACCATTCTGAAAATGATGAAAAGAGTATAAGGGTGTATGTTCTACACAGTAAGTTGGATGACTACGACGGCAAGAAGTATCAAAGAGAAAATAATCTGTTAAAGGAGTTTGAAGAACGGCTCCGACGGCTCCCACGCCCCCATGAGAGACGTTTTTTATAGTATTAATATTTAGAAAAAATGTTTGAAAGCGTATCGAAATATTATGTGGTTGATGGTGTTGAAATAATGTGTATGCAGAAATGTTTGAAGGCGTATCGAAATACTATCTGGTTAATGGTGTCGAAATGTATTTTCATTATAAAAAACGCGTTAACAAAATTATAACTTTATTTATTTTTATTACACTATGGCCTAGTAATGTAGTAATTAATTTTTACTTATATTTATAATTTATTTTAATTTATCTTTTATTATTTTAATATATTTTTTAATTTTTTAATTTATTCATAACTTTTTATTCCATAAATGCATCCATTCATAAAAATTCAAACATCACAAAATATATAATAGATGCATCAATTCATCAAATTCAAACATCACTAAATAAAAAAGATAGTTCAAAATACATGATCAAACATAGTTCAACATACATGATCAAACAAAAAACAGAAAAGCAAAATGAGACCCTGCTAATGGTCCTCCTAATCCTCATCATCAGCCATATCATCATCATCATCTGTCGCCTCGTCCTGAACGTCGCCCTCACCACCCGGGGCATGTGGAAATGGAGGATGGTCATGGATGTCCAAACGTGCGGCAACCACCAGCATCATCTGGGCCAGCCAGTCCTGAACCTCACCCAATCGGTCTAATCTCTCCCTCACAGCACGAGGCATCCTGACTGCCCTATACCTATGACGCACCTCCTGCACCTCGTGTGCCACGTCCCCGGCGTGCACCCCATGTCCTCCCTGCACCCCGTGCCCTCCCTGAACCCCCTGGCCGGCCTGGCCACCCTCCGCCTCTGCCGGACCTCCACCATCAACCTCCGGCACCCAAATCTCACGATCCTTCCCCACCATCCGATAAAAAAAATTAGGACGTGCGCCAAACTTCCTAATGATCTTCATGCTGCTCATGGTGGCCCTGCCTAGTGTCCTCGCCGGCAGTGGTGGGGGCATCTCAAGCTGGTGCTGCTGGAGGACACCTATCGCCGATGCAATCCGTGTAATGAACGGCCCGCAAAAAATATCACTCCCAGCCTTCCTACTCTCGTGCTTCCCCAGAAATTTAGCCAGACCGTGTGCTAGGGCGGCACTCCTCCCGCGAATCAAACAATAAAAGTAGAACAAATCGGTCTGGGTGACGTGCTCCTTGCTGAAGCCACGTGATGTGATGGAGGTACTGATGAGTTTATGGAGGTATCTAAAAAGTGGGTCCCTAATCTGTGTAGCACGGTTCTCGTCTCCACGTACCGGTGGATCGCTGATCGACTCCCACCACTGATCCTGAGAATGCTGGGCAATGGCCTTTACGGCCTGAGTGTACATCGGGGTTAGTGTCTCATCCACTGTGTATAACCCCGACAAGACCGCAAACGCACGCAGCGTGTAACCATACGCCACCCCGAAAAGTGAGAATCTAACTGCAATGGGCTCGTCCGCGAAATCCTGGACGGCCTGTGGGAAGGGACCGACAATCGGTACGTAAGCAAACGTACATAGAAACTCGAGAACTAAGTACGGATACGTGGGCAATCCGGCTGTATCGAAAAGACGCCTGAACGGAGTATCCAGCGGTACGATAGCGTCGTATCTCTCAATGGCCTCAATCTCCGTCAAAAACGGCACGTCAACCGCATCCGATGCCCTAATATCCCACGTGATGAACCTCTGAAGTCTCTCTCGTGCAGTAGTCCCCGCGGCAAACTGGAGATACGGATAATCATCTATCTGTAAACCAGCCATAACACCTACAAAAAAAAAACCAAAAACAATAAAGTTAATAATTTAAAAAGTTAAATAAATAATAAATAATAATAAATAATAAATAATAATAAATAATAAATAATAAATAATAAATAATAAATAATAAATAATAAATAATAAATAATAAATAATAAATAATAAATAATAAATAATAAATAATAAATAATAAATAATAAATAAGTAATAATAAATAATAAATAATAAATAATAAATAATAAATAATAAATAATAAATAATAAATAATAAATAATAAATAATAAATAATAAATAATAAATAATAAATAATAAATAATAAATAATAAATAATAAATAATAAATAATAAATAATAAATAATAAATAATAAATAATAAATAATAAATAATAAATAATAAATAATAAATAATAAATAATAAATAATAAATAATAAATAATAAATAATAAATAATAAATAATAAATAATAAATAATAAATAATAAATAATAAATAATAAATAATAAATAATAAATAATAAATAATAAATAATAAATAATAAATAATAAATAATAAATAATAAATAATAAATTATAAATTATGAATAATTAATAATAAATAAGTAACAATAAATAATAAATAACTAATAATAAATAATTAAGGACCCATAATTAATAAGAATTAATAAGAAACAAGATTAGTAAAAAATATCTACAATACGGAGCTGTTTATGAATCTTTTCACGGCCGAGTGCTCGCTCTCGACCCTGTTAGTTGTGTACTCACCATAATTTCTGTTTTGATTTATCCAAACGCACACAAACTTCTGTTTATAACGGCCCAGCCACTCTCTATCCATATAGTCCAACACACCTGCCAAAACCAGGATTTTAATATATAAAAAGTATAAACAGTAAGTTGTAGGCATGTAAGAAATTGTAATGTAATACGGAGTATGGTACTTACGTAATCGGTTGACGGCTGCGAGTCGTTCATATATTGTGTTTCTGTTATTCTCGTATGCACAAATGGTAGCGGAATTACACAACCGCCACCAATGTTTTTGAAACATCTTCCAGCTATATACTTTATCATTCCCAAAGGAATTTTGGCAATGTTTACTAATATTCTCATAAATGTGCCACCTACAAAGCTGGTGAGAAGAATCTGGAAATACTTTCTCACATGCGTTAACAAGAGAGAGCTCTCTATCGGTAACTATGACGCGGGGCTGTACACAACCCCGTAACATTTCCTTTACGATTTCAAGTAACCACGTATAGGTATCCTCACGTTCATTGCTTAAAAATGCATCCGCAATTAGGAACGATCGGCCAGTTGATGTCACACCAACCATTTCAACAAGTGGCATGTTGTACACGTTTGTTTTGTAGGTCGCGTCAATAAGCAAAACGTACGGGTATGCCCGCCAAACTTTGTAGCCAGTCTGGCTACAGAAAAAGATCTCTCGTGTTATTTTGGTCTCCTCATCCACTCGGATGTGGTAGACGTAATTCTTCTCAAAGAGTAAGTTCTCAAGAACTTCCATCGGTGTAGTACCTACTCTCTTTCTCGCCTTAATTTTATCTTGGGCGTTATAAATAGTTTTAAGTACGGAAACATTATCTGGAAATTTCTTCTTTATAGCAGATAGTATTCCTCTTGGCGGCACGTGTTCCTGCATTAGGTCAGAAAGTATAGCTTCTTCTGGTTCACGAAGTCTCCTGACATACGCATGACCCTCGAGATGCCTGGCCCGCCGGTGGTTATGCAGTGGGAATTGCTCAATCAACCGATATGAATGGGTCATACCATCGTACTCACCAGTCAGCTCGAACGGACAGTTTATTTTCTTACTTCCGGTTTTTCTTTGGGTGGCTGTGCTAACATATACCCCCCAACGATCACATTTGAGCCACACTTTCTGAACAAAAGTAGATTTTTTCTTCGGGTTGCTCCGCCGTGTTATAAGCGCGTAACCATTCTCACGGGCTTTCTGCTTGGCCCACTTAATCAACTCATCGTGACTTCGAAATACCTACAAATATTATTAAATTTAATTAGTTTAAAACAATTAAATAAATACTGAAGAATTATTTTAGACAGTTTAGAAAACATATCAAAAACACCTGATTCGTGGAATAATCAACGTCCTGTGGGAATATTTTACGGTGACCAAACTCGTCAAACTCGTCAAACTCATCCGAGCTGTCACTTTCACTTAAGTTATTTTTATCTGTTTGTTGTTGTGACTGATATTCATACTCAGATTTAGAAGGCCCAACATGGGGTGCACCTGAGAAATTATTTTCTTGACCATAATTGCAATCGGGTATCTACAAACAATAAAAAGCATAATTTTTTAAACTATAAATACATTAGGTACCCATAAAATATTAAAAATATTAAATAATAGACGTTCATATGGTTTTTTCTTGCCTCGTTCAAATCGAAGAACGGCTTTGAAACAAAGGGGTTAAACACTTTTAATTGAGAAGCATCCTATAAAAAGAAAAAAATACAGAATATTTATCAGTTTTATAAAACCCTATAATTCATTAGCACCTAAAAATAATTACATAATTTAAAAAAAAAATCATACTTGATTTAAGTCGAACACCGCCTCGTTAAACGACGAGTTTGTCCCATGTATTGAGGAGGTAACCTTCCAAATAAAATAAAATATCAAATGTCTTCATAACGTCATAAATCCAATTATATTCAAAACAATATATATGAAGTTTTTTAATTTTTACGTACGTTTTGTGAAGACGGAACATACGACGAATGTTGGGATGATGGATCCCACGTTGAGTGTTGGGACGATGGATTCCACGTGGAGTCATTAGACGAGGACTCGTCGGGAAAGAGATAATCCCAGTAAGACATTTGTGTTGTTTTAAAGCGTTTACCACCCTTTTGTGTATACTAAAGAGTGGTCCAATAAGGTAGGACCAGAGATGTTCTTATGGTGTAAATGTGATACAAGTAATTGGTCCCGTTTATAAGGTAGGACCTTTGATGTTGTTTTAAAGCGTTTACTGTTCACCGTACTCAAAATCAAACATATGGTCGTCGAAAGTACTGAGAATCTGGCTGATAAAGACATAATACGCTGCGTATACGGTTATACGCTGCGTATTATGTTGCTTTCGCAGGTATCTCTGACCTGTCTGTAAGATTCCTAACCTAATACGCTGCGTATGTACTAATACGCAGCGTATTAGGTTACTTTCGCAGGAATCTCTGACCAGCGAATTGACACCCCGGTCATTCAATTTAATAATACGCTGCGTATTATTACATACGCAGCGTATTAGGTTACTTTCGCAGGAATCTCTGACCAGCGACTTGACACCCCGGTCATTCAATTTAATAATACGCTGCGTATTATTAAATACGCCGCGTATTAACCCAACTACCAAGATCCAAACATTAAGGGGTTTGGATGATTTAAATGTCGGGGTTCGGAAAAAACGAAGCTTTAAATTGTAAACCCGGGTCGAAGAGGAAGGAAAAATGACTACCCGCTCATGGACTGTCCGGTCTGTAAACGAGCCCAAGTTAATGCTGAGTGATGCCTACGCAAATAACCCGGGGTATTTTACTTTAAAAATCATGCATTACGGTCATTTTACCGATTTGCCGGGACGAAGATACGTAGAAGGTCTCTGTACGATAGCTGATTTCTGCCATGTTGACAAGTTCCGATTCTTTGATATGGGTCTGATAATGGCCCGTTTGGGCTATGAAAATATAAATAATATGTGTTTTTATTACAGGAAACCCGGGTTTGATCTTGACAATGGGCTTGTACCATTAAGGAGCGACGAGGATGTTGATCGTCTAATTTCTTACATCAGTGAAAACATTCGAATTTTGTACGTGTACGTTCTTGACAGTGAGTTAGGGGTAAAAACTGAAAAAGACTATCCGAAGATCCGGGTGAAAATACAGGCCTCAAGTTCTACTTCTAAAAGAAAGTTGTTTTAGAAGAGCCGGGTGAAAGTTCTGGACTCTGTTTTTTATATTTAACGTATTTGTAGCTCTATGTTTTTATTATAAATGAATAACAACTTTTATTAATGAGAGAAAATGTTATAACGAGAATTTAATTTTTTTTATTTATTATTACAAATAAGGATACATTTTAAAAATAAACTACAAACTAAAAGACGCCTAAATGGAAGGTTCAAAACGACATTGATATATTTTCTCAGCCATATGCCTACGGTAAGACATACATCTCTCCTTAAGATCACCGTCCATATTTAACGGCGTCATCTCCACTAACTTTTGCATCAACATGCATGCAACAACCCCCGAATCCGGACCTATACTGGAACAATCCTTGGGTAGATATTCTTCGTTTACAGCAAAGGTCAAAATCTTTTGACCCCGTCCTGTGTGCGGTCCTGTATACCTACGCCAATAATGTATCTCATCCAAGAGCCATCCAAAACAAATCGGCATCGGATCGAACAAAGGATCAAACAATAACCGCGAATACTCTTTACTGAACCGGTGATTTGTCCAAAACTGAACCATCTCCATTGTCTGCATGTCGATACGGCACAACAACCACTCTTTAACATCCCTTACGTGTAACGGCACATACACGTAATCGACCTCCCAGAAAGGCGGGAAAACTTCATCGGTACCGTTGGCGTATCTGGCCGTAATCTTTGGATCATTATGACACAAGTCATCTCTAAATTGAGGTGGTAAGATCGACCAACGCAATCCCGACGACCCGTTTTTTTTTAGTAACCCCTGTCTGCGAAGCATCATCCTGTTAACCCAGGCTTCAATGTGCTGTAAAAAATGTACAAATATCAATCGGGTAAATATAAATTAACAACTATACAAAATATAGAAATCAATAAATGTAGAACTCATATAAAAGATTAATACATACATTTGCTGTTAGTTCACCGTTTTCTTCATACCCAAGGAGAGCACCCCAGAATCGACCGTCTAACTTTGTGTTACCGAGAAATTTAGAATAACAAAACGGAACATCTCCGTTGTTGTAGAAAGTGTGAACATTCTCGGACCACCTATCAGAGTTTCTGTTTGGAAATATCCATCTAGGTGGATTACTTTTATTTTCCACATCTTCCACCTCTTCTCGTCTGTTTGAAGATTCCTCACCGGTTCTTCGTGGTGGTCTCCATTTTTGTAAAATCCACTTTGAAGCTTTCGGGGTAGGTTGTGAATGATATTGATTGTCGGTCATCTTGTTATCGTGGCGTTTTGACATTTTTTTTGTGGGAGTGTGTATTCTAGAGAGAGAGTGAGAGAGATTAGAGATAGAGTGAGATTTGAAGAAGATTTGTGTTAAATTTGTAGGCCGAAAAATGAAAAGTCCCAATACGCCGCGTATTACATAATACGCGGCGTATAGGGTTTATGATTACGTAATGATTGCTAATGATTAGTTGCCAATGATTGGTGTAAACCTCATACGCTGCGTATTGCCTAATACGCAGCGTATAGGGATGTATGAATAGCAGCACCCATTGAAATATACGTTGATTTAGAGGGGTTTGACTGAGGAATTTGGGAATGAACGTCGATTAAATAGAAGGGAAAGGGTTAGGGTTTGGAAGGTGAGGCGAGGGGGTGGTTGTGAGGGCGGAGACAGACATGAGAATCAAAAGGATGCGGTTGGGGTTTGGAATTATATGTTATTCCTTACATATAATTGGCGAAAGCGGCATATTCTTCATTACCGTCTACTTTCCTGTATTGAGTTTAAGTTTGTGTTAAAAGGAGCAAATAGTACCAACATTTATTTCAATTGAATCATCTACAAATGTATGCAAAATGAGGTTATTGATTTTAGTATAATGATGTTTGTTTCGTGGATCTAGATGTTTTATTGCTGGCTATGGTAGGTGGAATATATAATGATCCATTCTAAAATTGGTTGGTTTAGGATCAAAACGGTTTTATTAAGGGAATTTGTTTGCATATGTAATAGTTTATCTATTTGTTATAATGATTCAGATTTAAATAAAGATGGGTTGAGGTTTTGAATACTTTTATACACTTAAAATCCAAATAAATGTTCAAAATTGATTTCTATAAAAGGTGTGATTTAACTTTGGGTTTTAGTGTCATTAAGCAGAGGGATTTAATTTGGTTTTAATTTGTGTTTTGGACTTGGTAATTTCGCTTTGAGAGGGTGGATGTTTTGGACATGGTTTCCAAGTTTTGTGTTACCAATTGAGTTTTAATCAAGAGCGTCAAGTTTGAAGTTTTAGGCAAGGGTGACCGAAAAATAGGACATCAGAAGTTGATTGGATTTGTTCGCGACAAGCTTGAGAGTTAATTGGAGGAGAAGCGTGGTTGGTATACTTTTCATTAGTTACTTTTTGATCAATTCGTAGTTGTTCTTCAGGAGATGACAATTCCTATTTCACCTCAAGTTTATGATTTTATTGTAAGAACATGATTTTCCTGATGTGTGGAGTTATTTTTGTGTTCAGTTGCTCATAATTTTCATTTCTATATAAGAATTTTGTAAGTAAGTTATAATATAATTGTTTTATTTTTTAAAAACGTGGAGTCCTAAAACAGAAAGTGGAGTTTTTTAGAATAGTCTTAATCACTCTATTTTGTAGTCAATAATCAAATTTAAACTAAAGTGGATTTAGCCATTTGTATTGCGTATTTAATAGATATTTCTTTCATATTCATTTCATGTACATGCATATTTTTACATTCTCATTTATTTGTGGCCCATTTATTTGTGGAGGTTGTTAGTACAATGTTGACAAATGTTTATAGAGAAATTCTGATTTGGAAAATTGGATTGTAATAATATGAATTAAGCCCTATTGACCAATAATAATACCAATTCAGTTATTTGTCTACAATAATATCAATTCGTTAATTTAGTCTCAAAAATGATATGCCGTCTATTTTTCCCTAACGGTGTTAGTTTTTTTGCTGATGTCACATATAGAGGGGTTGTTTTGTAAGTTATATAAAATGACGGGACTAATTTGTAAAAGATTAAAATGAGGGTTTAATTAAAAAAAAAAGAAATAAAAGAAATAAAACCCTAACCTGCAAAATCCCTTTTTTGTATTTTGATTTTTGTTGAGAAATTTCAAATGGGGAGAGCCAAATTTTGAAATGCGAAGTTGGGTTTGGGAAGAACCTCAGAGACAACTTGGTGGAAAACCTCCGAGACAACTTGGTGGAATGTCCGATATCCTCGCTGTCGCCGCCGACCTCGGTTACTCTAGGTATCGCCCTCCTCCCTCCCAGGTACATTTTCCCCTATAAAAAAAAAAAAAAAAACCCTGTCCGGTGACTCCCGGCGGCCTCCTTCCCCGGCGGTACGCGCTCCTCCTTCCCCGGCGGCTGTTTCTTCTCCGGCGAACCTGTCCAGTGACTCCCGGCGGCGGAGGCAAGTGGCGGCGGCGGCGGAGTTAATTCTTTCTTTTTTTTTTTGCCGATGGTACGCGCTCCTCCTTCCCCGGCGGCCGTTTCTTCTCCGGCGAACCTGTCCGGTGACTCCCGGCGGCGGAGGCAAGTGGCAGCGGCGGCGGAGTTAATTCTTTTTTTTTTAATTAAACCCTCATTTTAATCTTTTACAAACTAGTCCCCTCATTTTATAAAACTTACAAAACAACCCCTCTATATGTGACATCAGCAAAAAAACTAACACCGTTAGGGAAAAATAGACGGCATATCATTTTTGAGACTAAATTGACGAATTGGTATTATTGTAGGCAAATAACTGAATTGGTATTATTATTGGCCAATATGGCTTAATTCATATTATTAAAATCCAATTTTCCTTCTGATTTTGAGGTAATACACTTTTTTTCCTGCTTTGCAAAAAGTGGTGGTCAATAATTTTTAGTTTCCTGTCCGTTTCTTTTAACTATATATATGCTGTTAGTAAAGCCACATATACTGAAGTTCGCCTATACTTGATGTCCAAAATGGTTAATTTTTCTGATATAGGTATTGTGGGAGCATATATTAGTTTAGAATCGTCTTGAGTTATGAACCGTATACGTGTTAAACTGTTAAAGATAATTGGAACATAGTAATTATCTATTGTAGTTGCTGTTGTCTTCTAAATTGAAACCTTTAACTTATAGAGACCTTCATTGTAAATGTGTACATTCTGGTCTTATATTAGAGTTTCAAATTGAAAGGCATTTCGTTTCTATTGCATGAATCCAAAAGTGAATGCTAACTATAATTGCTGTCTTTATCATTTTCATTACTGTGTTTTGGTTTATGTTCACTTGGTTTTGGTATGCTTATGTTTCTTCAATTTATGTAATTTTTCGTTGTTTCAATCTGTTTGCAGATGGAAGTCAAGCCTCTTCAAAGAGAGCCAAGGAAAAATGTGAGTAGTTAGAAGCACCGGCAGACTGCTGCACACACATCACCATTTTGTACATGACAGTAGATAGGTATCACAAGGCTAGCAAATGGAAAGAATGTAGTTGTTTTTGATAGACATGGGTATGCAAATATTAGAAACGGTACACATGCATCAAACGAACCTTTGGTAGTATATAGTACATATGATATATTTTGATGTTATTATTTAGGTGATAGGTAGTAACTTTCTTCATCTTTATGTGATTTATATGATTTTAAACAGATGAGCAATACATCACTATATTGAATTTGGCTGCAAAGTTTAAAATTTTCTACATATCAAATTAGTGTATATAATATAGTTTGCTAAAAACACGCGGCAACGCGCGGGCATAAATACTTTTTAATATTAATTTCACAATTAGTTAATTGATCGATCGTATTAGGTAGGTTTAAGTTTTATAATTATATGATATAACATTTAACGTCATAAAGAAATCCCTCTGTTTTCTATGTTTAAAGTTTAAAACCATAAAATGTAAAGTTACAACAAAATCACTAGATTTTTGAAGTATTAAAAAAAGCTTCATCACCTAATATCACCCATAGATGTGAACAAGATTAACAGTCATCAAATTTTGAGACAAAGAATTGATAAAAAAAATCATAGAAAATCTATAGATAGAAACAAAAGATGTTGCGATTTGTTCGAGGCCGTATTCAAAATTAAAAGATTTGATAGGCACGGAGAATCGCAGAGATTGTTTTGATTTTGCCAACCTTCAATGCAAGTTTCGTCACATTTTATAGGCGTCCTTGCTCTGCAAATTGGCTTCTTAATAATTTAAAACGCTATACTCTAAAAAACAACTAAAAAACAAGAGACCAACAAAACTAAAGATCTATCAGAAAAATAAAGAATAGAGATTTGAAACAGATTAGTTGGATCTGTTACTACCAGAGGTTCATCGATAGAACACCAGAAATTGGGTGATTAAAAGAAGAAATAAGAATAAAGAAGAAGACGAAGGATGTTTTGAGTAGCCTCTGAAGTGAGTATATATATAATGATAGAAAAACCCTAACCCTAGAAGTTATTTGCTAGGCCTGGCTAAAATACTAAAGCCCAGGTATTATGGCCCCAATAAAGAGAAATGAAGAACTTGATAAATTATGGGCCCAATTTGATATTTTCATTTTGAGTTACGTTTTTTTATTTCATATAAAATATAGGTAATAGTTAATTAAATTCTTCATTATCATACGTGTGTGATATTAAGTTATGAACACATGAATTTTGTTATATAGTATTTATATTTATGTTTACTAGTAATATACATGTGTGATGCGGTGGTAATTTCGTGTTAAGGTGTTTGTGTCATAAAAATATGTTTATTATTATTTCATTTGTTGTAGGCGGCAAGTAAATGTATTCTGAATTTTGAATAATTCTTTAAAAAAATCATTTTGGGTTCCAAACTCAACCGGTTTGTTTAATATAAGTCAAAACTTGTTCTTAGTGAGACTAGTTTGGTTTCTAAACTTGTTTTGGTTTAAATTATCTGACACGATACAAACTGGATCAACCTGGGCCAGTTCCTAAACATTTATACATGTATACAAAAAGTTTGTTTTACTTTTGTAGCTTAGGTAAGATAAAATGACATCTTAAGAGATGATTAGATTTTTATTCGTTAATCATTTTATGATTTGGGCAATATATTTCTCGGGTTAATTTAAAAGACAATACTTGAAGTCAAACTATCTAGTTTGCTAAAAGATCATTTTGAGTTGTAGGCACTCTTTGAAAATCACTTATCAAAAGTATTTTTGATTAATCGTTTACTAAAATTGTTTTGATTTCTTTGTTTACAAGAAAATATTTTTAGTCTTATTATCTTTTAAGACTCTTCATCATATTTTATCTTTTGATTATCACTTTAGTTGTGATCAAATCTCACTTGATTTGCCTTGATCAGAGTTTGAATATTTGACTTGTATCATGGAGTGCCTTGAGTACCTTTAAGCTATGATTTGTTAACATCAAATTTATAGGGATATGTATGTTACATATGTCTAATTTTCATTAAAAGCATAATATTAACATATGTTTTTATTTTTTATTTATTTATTTATTTATTTTTATCATTATCAAAATAAGGGTTTAATCATTTTCGGTTTAAACCTTTGTTCTCCTAACAACTTTCAATACTCATCATACGATAAACATAAAGACTCATACGTTGTTTTTTTTTTCTTTTTCGAACGGCAAGAAATACTTTGTTATGGTGGTTGAGGCATATATTTCCTAATTGAAAATGGATAGTAGAGTTTATCTTCTAAAACATGGTGGACAGTAGTTAACTTGTTCTTTACCATTTACAATCCAGATGGGTAAGGTTGTGTGTAATCGAGCGTTATAGCTCAAAACTCACCCATCATAACGCCCCCATAGCTCCCCTGGGCACCCCCTAGGGCGCTATGTTGACATTTTTGGTCCTCCAGCGTGATGGGCATGGCGCCTCATGATTTCCAAGATTTTCAAACTAGCCGTTAACTATTTTTTTTAATCCATCTTATACTATATATATACATCAAAACAAAAAAGAATAATAATTACATGATCATGGGAGGGGCTTTATGAATACACACCTAATTTAACATAACCCCCCTTTGCCATGTCAGCGCCACGTGTCATGTAATGTCTCATGATGGGGTTTTATGACTACACTTAGCCTAAGATTGCTAGCATTGTTCTATTGGAATAATCAATAGGTACTCATGACTTAGACTCCTCATGATGATGCATATTGGTGTGGAATGCATATTGTAGAAAATTGGTGATCCTTTAAAACATAAAATTAATGAGTTGTGGGTTTTTTTTTTTTTTTTGAAGTGCGGCATTTTATTTAAAATATACAGCCTAACTCAAGCCGAGATAGGAGAAATTACATGACAAGAAAATGACTAGACATTCAATCGTTCCAACGAAAGTTCGTTTTGCATTTTCTTTGAACAAACCAAGTAAAGGAATAAGCGACAATACAATCAAAGAGAATGGGGCTTTATTAATCAATTTAAATAAAGATATCTAAAATTTTGATAAGTTGATAGTTCTGTTTAGGGTTGTTTCACTTTATATAAATTATTAAATTCTATAAATTGATAATATAAAATTTTAGTAAGCTGATATACTAAGAAATTGTGTAAATTCCTAAATCTTATTAAAGTAATCTAGATTAATGTGTTTCTTTTATAAAATTCTATCAATATAAATTATTAAACACTACATTTATAAATATATTTATGAAGTTTTAATAATAATAAATATTTGTATATGTATCATTTTCATTTTTAACAATTTTATTTTTCACTAATAATACCTACTTTGCATTTGTAAAGATTTAAACGTTTATAACTTTTGTGAGAAGCGGACACCATATCATTAAGCTAGAAAACCGTGAGTATATGTATAATTTATTAATTTTTATTGTTTAAAGAAATATTTTTTTAATAGTTGTTCGAAGTCCTCACTAGTGTTTTTAAGATTCCTGTAAATTATTGTTTTGTCTTTACTACTGCTTTGTACAGTTAGATGAATGTCTTCTCATAATCTTTGATCGTATTTTCCAATTCTTAGTTCCTTGTAGGCATGGTGTGTTCTTTCTTAATAAATCAATGATATACTCCACTCTCGATCGCGCTTTCAAGGATTGAAAAGTTTTGATACCAATAACATGTAAGAATAATGAACCTTAGAAAGATGTCACTTCGATGGCTTTCTTATTGCTTAGGGTGGGCGGTGTACTGTGATTTTGGCCTCGGCATGGTGCGGCATCCTTGATGCCGAGCTCGGCAAGTATACCGAGAAACACTACATCGCGCGGCATCGGCATGAAACAATCCCCCCACGGCATATGTTTTCCGAATGATGCCGATTTGTGTGTGTGTGTGTGAGGTGGTCCCCCTTCACAAAATTACCAAGTTCCGAGATACTCAATGATATGTTTGCCGAATCAAGCATACCCACCAATTCTACATCAATTCTACATCACCTTCTCTCTCTCATGTGGCACCATGTGATTGGTCAAGATTTCATGCCTAAATCATCTTTTAAATGAGCATACCTCTCACCCTTAGAGGCATATTCATAAGATAGTTTGACTAACTAATAACTATCAGGTTAGTTATAAAGTTACACAATGAACCCTTTTTTAATGACAATTTTTAAAATTGGATTAAATCATAATAATGGCTTAAGCCTATTTTCTATCCCCTTAACGAAAATTTATAGATCTGTTACATTATAGGGTTTGTTGTTATGACTGTAGAGGTGAGTAAAATCCGGTCCAAACCAAAAGTGATTACAACCTTTCATGTTCATAACCACTCTTTTTTAACTTATGCAATTAGTTATGCAACTAGTTTCGTTGATACCGTATGTAACTATGTCTGTGTTGACATAATTTAGTAGCTAACTACATATATTACTCATATATATATGATACTTATTCCGACTCTCATCTATTATAAATTAGAGACAACTTTTTGTCTTTATTAAAAAAAAAATACAAAAACACCTATATGAATAAAGGTCTAAGAAGGTCTTTTTGCCTAAATCAGCTCAGATTATAAACCAGTGTTGGTTGGTTCACTGATAAGCAAAATCAATTTTCACATCAGATGAAATCGACCTAGGCTCAACTTAAACCGATGGTTTCTACCTGGTTTAACCAAACCGATTATGAACCGATAGGTCAGAGTATACCGGCTCATAACCGGTTTGATTAAACAAGAGTTGAGCCTAGGTCGATTTCATCTAAATGGGGGTCGGAAGCAGATTTAAAACTAGTTCGTCAGGAACACCATCAAGGAGGAAACTCACATGGGGATGAAGGTTAGAGCTTGGGGACCTTGAGGTCTCAAGTTCAAACCTGACTCAAGGGGGTTTTTTCTCAAGTGGTGAGTTTCCTCCTTAATGGTGTTCCTGAGTGAGCCAAGCCCGGAGTGTCAAAATCAGTATGGACGGTTGCAATCCCGTCTCAGGAAGGCTCACTCGGGTATTGAAGATTTGGGGAGTAGTTCCAAACGTCGTTAAAAAAAAACTAGTTCGTCTTTTCAAACACTGTTTTTTTTTTCACCTAGATATGGGCACCATTTGATTGTTAACGTTAAGACAATAATCAAAATAATAACCTTATTTAGCCAATGTGGGACTAGCCCACTCTTGGCAGAGGCTTTGTCCTCTTAGTTGGAGGTCATGGGTTCAAACCCTGATAATGGTGTATTTGGTGTAAATAAATATTTGCTGTTAAAAAAAAATAAAAAAATAACCCTATTTATGTCATAAATCACCCATTTACTCTAATCTAATTTATTAGATTAGAGTTAATGTCTAAAGTCTAAACAGAAACCCTAAACAGAGGTGGTTTAAACACCATAGAAATGTTCACAGTAACATTTATTAGTACTGTGATTAACAACAATCTTTGGAATATTTTATTATTTTTCTTAATAAATTGGTCGCCGTGATGTTTTCTTCTTCCTATCTTATAAAGCGATTGAAGCTGGTTATAGTTATCAATGGCGGTGGCTTCAGTTCTCATCATCTTATCCATGTGTCTTGACCTTCGCCCCATCTTTTTACCAGAAAAAGGATGAAAGATGGCGACTTTTGGGAAAAAGACTCAAAATCTTGAAATTCAATTTGAGTGAGTGATGATAATGAAGAAAAACTGTGAGACACATAATCAATCATGTGGATCAGATCCATCCCCTCTAATGGATATGGTATCCATTCCATACCTCCAATTACTCATCCCCAATTTTTGTCTTCATCCCATTATTTTCTTTATTATTTTTTATTTTAATTTATTTGGTACACACCCTTCTTTATCTCAACGGTTTCCTCCATTTTTTGTTGCTTATCTATACTTGTTCTCCACTTGTGTTTTGCTCACACTTTCCAATAGATACAGGTACAAAACTGCCAACAGATTTGCCTCTGGCTCTCTCTTTCCATACCCATACTCCCCTCCCCCTATTTGATTGATTATTTATGGTGTATTATACCAACTTGATGTGGGTCTGGGCTTAACTGCATGTTTCTTGAAATGATCATTGATTGTGCATTCTCTTTAAGCTGTTAAATTGCAATCTTTGTCTTCAAATTTTGAAAGTTGACAGTGAGTTTGTTTAATCTATATGTTTTTGTTATGTAACATGTTGATATCTATATGCCTCTAGTTATAATTTTGATGTTAAATTAGCCTTTCAAATCATTTTACATGACATACTTAGCTGAATGCAATAAAAGAACACGATTTTCGTGGTTGATCATAGTTTTTACAACCTTAAGTTATGGATTTTGTTGGTTTGTAAAGGTTTATTTAAGAAAGATGAAAGATTTATCGTGGGTTGCGAAATAACAGTCTAATTTCTGTGTTTCTTGTGGTGATTCAAGATTCTGTTGGAGGAAGCATCTTGATAAACAAGAAAGATGGAGGTGACGAATGTTACGGAGTATCAGGCAATTGCCAAAGAAAAGTTGCCTAAGATGGTCTATGACTACTATGCATCTGGTGCAGAGGATCAATGGACTCTAGAAGAGAACCGAAACGCTTTCGCAAGAATCTTGTAAGTTCTGTATATATCAACTGTATAAACTGTTTAAAATGGCGAATCTGGTGTTCTCTTAAAGTAGTATTTGGATATGTGTTGTTTTGCTTCTTGACAGCATTTAGTTTTTACTATATTAAACAGGTTTAGACCCCGTATTCTTATTGATGTGAGCAAGATCGACATGACCACCACAATTTTGGGATTCAAATTATCGATGCCTATTATGATCGCCCCAACAGCCATGCAGAAAATGGCTCATCCTGATGGAGAGTATGCAACAGCAAGAGCTGCATCTGCAGCTGGAACTATCATGGTTTGTATTTCCAAATTGACCCAAAAACAATTTATTTACCCAAATCAACCACCACTCCTGCTATCTGTTGTTACTAGCCGCCATAAAAGCAGTTATATATGGGTTCACATATTTAGCGGCGCAACTTGTTGCCTGTCTGCTTTCTGTTTCCATGTAAACTTTTGAGTCTCAGTGACCGTTCTTTTGTTCCAAAAAATATATATATGTGTGAACCCATTTTGATTCTTAAAAAAAAAAAGATTTGTTTCAAGATGAACCAATTTTGATCAAAATCTATTTGAAGAAAACCAAATTGATACTTTTATAAAACGACCCGTTTTGACCCAAACATATTTTGGTTATAACCCAGTTTTGCCTGAACCTGTTTTGACATGTTACCTACCTGACCCATCTGGCCCGCCAGTTATGCCAGGCCTAGTCGCTTAGAATCATATTAATGTAGGAGTGATTTGGTTTTTTTTTTAATTATTTGGTATTGTAGACATTGTCTTCATGGGCAACATCTAGTGTTGAGGAAGTTGCTTCAACAGGACCTGGAATCCGTTTCTTCCAGCTTTATGTAAGCAACCATTTTCACTTTCCTGGATCATAATCTGCAAGCATTATAAATGACGATTTTGTCCCTGATATTAGGTGTACAAGGATAGGAATGTTGTTGCTCAGCTTGTGAGGAGAGCTGAACGAGCTGGTTTCAAGGCTATCGCCCTTACAGTTGACACACCAAGGCTTGGACGTAGAGAAGCCGACATCAAAAACCGATTTACCTTACCACCATTTTTGACATTGAAGAATTTCGAGGGTTTGGACCTTGGGAAAATGGATGAAGTGAGTCAAAACACAACTTTTTAGTCATGATAATGTTTTGATAAACAAGTTTTGCTTTTGCTTTTGATTTTGATTTTCTGATTATCCAAGGGTAAGTTAAAACCTTCCATTGGTTTTCTGGTAACGGGTTCTCACAGTCACCAAAAAAACGTCTTTTTGGTCATTTTATCTATTAACTTTTTTTTATCCATTCATGTTCTTTTTATCTAATTATAATTATTCTAACCATGATGTGTGCAATGTAGGCTAACGACTCTGGGTTAGCTTCTTATGTTGCTGGTCAAATTGACCGCACCTTGAGCTGGAAGGACGTGCAGTGGCTCCAGACCATCACCACCATGCCCATCCTGGTTAAGGGGGTGATCACTGCTGAGGACAGTAAGAACCACAAACACACTTAAAATTAATTTTATCTACGGTTCATGTTGTCTAACACGGTTCATGTTGTCTAACACGCTATATCGTTAACCCTGCAGCAAGGTTAGCCATTCAAGCTGGTGCAGCGGGTATCATTGTATCTAACCATGGTGCTCGCCAACTCGACTATGTACCCGCTACCATCATGGCTTTGGAAGAGGTATTAACCTTGCACACACTTATTTGTTAGAGTAAATTGCCATTTTGGTCCCTGTGGTTTGCACAAAACTGTCAATTCAGTCCAATAGTTTAAAAATTGCACCAGATACTCTATGGTTTGCAAAAAATTGCCAATTTCGTCCAATGATTTGTAAAAAATTATCAATTTCGTCCCTATGGTTTTACAAAAAGTTGTCAATTCAGTCCAAAAAATTGCTGGTTTTGAACTGAATTGGTAATTTTTTGAAAACCAAAGGGACAAAATTGATAATTTTTTAACTATTGGACTGAATTGGCAATTTTGTGCAAACCACATGGACGAAAATGGCAATTTACTCTATGTTATTATAACATTGTTATTTAGAAACATGGCTAACTTTTTCGTCAGGTTGTGAAAGCGGCCCAAGGCCGTGTTCCCGTGTTCTTGGATGGTGGGGTCCGTCGTGGGACCGATGTTTTCAAGGCGCTGGCTCTTGGAGCTTCCGGCATATTTGTAAGTGGAATCGAAAATTTGAAATGACTTTTGAGGTTTTTACGAATAAAATAATTAATATTATTGAGTTTCAGATCGGGCGACCCGTGGTGTTTTCCTTGGCTGCTGAAGGAGAACTGGGAGTGAAAAAGGTACTTCAAATGTTACGGGACGAATTTGAGCTAACAATGGCGCTAAGTGGTTGCACTTCGCTGAAACAGATCACCCGCAACCACATTGTGACCGAGTGGGATGCACCTCGATCTCGCCCAGCACCAAGATTATAGATGAATCAGAAAATGATTATATTTCCAATGGCAAACTCCACAAATTATACTTGTAACTGGTATTATTTCATATTTATTTGTTTTGTGTATTGTGAATTACTTATTTTGAAATAATAAGTGGTCTGAATGCCAGTTATTGTAACAATGCGACTTCAGGATTTGATAATAAGAAAGTAAAAAGCTATTCTAAAGCTACGTGTAGTTTCTTTCTTGAACGGCTAAAGCTATGTGTAGTGGTAAAGCCTTTGCTTTAGTCAAATCATGACATATGATAGCCCACTCAATAAATGTTGCTCCGTGTGTAAAAATAGTATAGTGGAAGGAGGCTCTATAGATATTAATCATTTTATTTAAAAAGAAAAGTTGGCCAATCCAAAGATGAGAGAGAAAGTCTAAACCAATCAAAAAAAGAAAAAGAAGAGACAAAAAGGGGGGAGGCATTATGAAGGGTAAATTACGGTTTTTGTCTATATGGTTTGACTCAAATAACGGTTTTAGTTCAAAACTTTCAGTTTGATCAATGTTTTCCTTATGGTTTCCAAGTTGTCCCAATCAACTCTAAAAACTTAACACCTAAAAACTTAACACCGTTTAAACTTTTTGTTAGATTTGAGTGCAATGACTAAATTACCCCCGAATTATTAAATATTTAATTAAAAAAATTGATCCATCCCCCAGAACTTTTCAGGTCAAAACTTAAATCCGATTGCCCAAATCCCACCGGCGACACACCACCGCCACATCCCCATTCATCTACCACCACCATATGCCGCCACACCACATCACACCATCGTTGGTTGCCCAAACCCCATCACTGTATTTCTGATTTATGGTTATGTAAAGACTAAAGAGAACACCAAATTGATCAAAAGGTTTATCCAAATCTAAGAATCTGAACCAAATTCCTGTCTTAGTTAGAGAAATAACTAGTGGGCAAACCAATGTTATGAAGCTAACTACCAAAGGGATTTTGACAAAGGCAGTGGTTGAGAAGATTATGACGATGGTCTTGTTGATGCGATTCCTTTCACTAGTTTTATGATAGCATGTGCGAGTGTCAGGACTTTTTAAATTGGGGAATTGGTTCACGAGTATCTAGCAATAAATAAATGGGCATTGCACGTGTTTTCGTTGGCCAGAGTTAGCGGCTACTACGGGTACCGCTGATACCATCTCTATCAAACGTGGCGATATTTTGGTGCGGTTCGGGCGATCTCATGGGGAGGCTTGGTGGAGATCAAATCTATCTTTTATTTTTATGTTTATCCTAATTAGTAGATAATTATGGTTTTATTTATTTATTGTTTAATGTGAGTCGGCTAGGTAGACTTGGTGGCCAAGCTTTTATGTCTTATAAATAGTTTAGGTATTTCTCATTCTCTTGTATCCAATTTTCTTAATCAATAAAAAGTGTGTTCTTTTTATTTGAAGTTTTCACATCAGAAGCATTCGGCTAAATCTTGAAGATCAATTTGGTGGGTATTTAATATTGTTCTTTTATACCCAGTAGCAAACCAAGTTAGTCTCTTGGTACGTAAATTGATCAGTGCATACTAGATCAAGAACGAAGGTGTGATTCGCTTGTAAACACGTTCCGAGTTTAACAATCTCTACTGGTCTACTTAGTGTTCCTGCTCAGTCGCTCGAGAACATAAATTTGGAAATTTTCGTGCTTCCAATTATCTCCATCCCTCAATTCCTAACAACATCTATAATTCCTAAAGATGCCAATTTCGATATTTCTATGGGAACACGTGATGCAGGAGATTTTATCGACTTTGCATTTGTAATGGCTTTCACATCTACAGTCTTTTCATGGGCCATACTTAGGGCGGTTGATCCGAATTTTGCTCATACATATTGACCCAAAAAAAAAACAAGCTTCTCATACAAACCAACACATCTGCTAAGGAAATTACACAAGATACCCTTTTTCTAATGAGAACAGTTTAATTTTATGGAAGCAAGCATAAAGAACTTGATAGGTCCAAAAATTGATTACGAAAAGATACCCTTTTTCAAGAGAATAGGGTTATCACTATTGTTAGTCTGATTCTTTCCCATCCCCTTTTCTGAATTAATGTTTGTTTTGATCTTCTCGTTGTAATCGCTCTATTCCATTAATTCGATCTAATATTCGGTTGTGAAATACTAATACACTTCAACCGTTGAAGAAATCGTTTTTTTACAACGGTAAAATAAGTTCTTTTTAATTGCTTCTCCGTTGTGTGTTTTTGTATTTCTGCTCCGACAGTTATTTGTTTTAATGCGTTTGATGAAAGTCCAAAGAAAAAAAGAAATGATGAATCAATCAAATTAAAAACCTTTCTTCTCGAAGTATATTAATTTTGACATTATGGTTTAAGGATCTTTTGATGATATTAGGGCTCGGAAGCAGGTCGCCAGAAATTTAGAATCCAATGTAATGTGTTTTGGGGGGATTTTATTCTAAATCACCGACTATAATTTCACCAACAACTGAAAATCCACCACAATCTGCAATATTAGTAACCAAGGTAAAATCAACAATAATTAAATGTTCAATGACTATTGCTATAGCCATTGTTAGTTGGATAGCTCTTCTTTGGAGCCCGGAAGGTAGTTAAAAACTGGTTTATATGATTAACGAGAAGATGACCCGCCCGCGCATTGCGGCGGGCCACCGTCTTTATTGTTATAGCCTGTGTGTTTTCTTTGGATCTTATGTTGTCAGAAGCTTGCAGATTCATATACAAAAGCGTTTCTGCTGTATTTAGAGTGCATATTTGTGGCTTGCATTTACAAAAGTTTACAAAAGGCTAATTTTTATTGTAGCTACTTGACTACTTTGACCACTGCCTTGATCAATCTTCCTTTTCTTTCACTTTCTTAACAATGCATGCTCTTCATCTACATTGTATGATTTGTCATTGAGCGATAAAATACAGATAAAATGTACGCAGTTTATAAAAAAGGGAACATAGAATGGTTTAAATGACTTATTTCCCTTAATTAGTGGCAAATTTTCTAGTGACAATACGGTTTTTAATGTGCTCTGTTTTGGCTATTTCCCTTAAATTCGTTTTTCTTTTAGAAAAGATAACATCATCCATTCGGATAGCATTGTTATATGACTCTGAAAATGTAAGTTTTAGAAATTGAGTTTAAGGAAAAAATTAAGTGTAAACTTTCTTAACTCATAAATAACCACTCATCCTGAAGAAAAACATACGAATGCATAAACGAAAGGTACGAACAATTAAATCCTATTACTAATTCTGTAGAGGAAGATATGCATGCATAAATGAAAATTACAAACATCTAAATCTTAAGCCCAAGAGCAAAAATCATAAGTAAGTTTGCAGATCAGGAAGTCAGTCAAGAATGTCCTAATACTTTTAAGTTTAGTAATTGAATCAAAGTAAATAAGTTTCAATGTAAATTGGAAGATGAAGAAGAGATGATACCTATATTTCAGGAAATCCCTATAGAGGACTGCAATTTCATAAGAAAACTATCGTAAGATGAAAACTCAAAACAGAAAACTTAAACATTACTAAAAAAACATGAAAGAAGAAGATACTTTGTGCATAAAAGATTAATGATCCATATACTTTGAAACAAAACTGTCCTCACTTCAGACTCAACATTCACATGTTTAATCCAAATGGACCTCAATTAATAGAAAATCTTTCCTTCTTAGTTTTGCTATTTGATTTTAATTCAGTTTAGACTTTAACATTCCACATATAATACTCAGTTGATTTAGAAAAACAAATGACAATGTGAAAATTTGCATATTTAAATTATCAAAGGCATCAACATTCTATTTTCCCCTAGTTTTGTTTGTGTAATTTCTTGGATTTCTTATTTGATCCGTACCATATACGCCCGTATACCCCTATACGCCCCCCGTATAGGGGTGGGGTGTACGGATAGGAGGTTCCAGAAGAAAAAAAAAAGCATAACATACATCTATAGTTTTGCTCATCTGCATTTTATGGTTTATGGCTTTATTTCTGTTTATGTAATTTCTTGGAGTGGTATTACACAGCAATAATATAAATGTACATACATTCACAGTGTGCTCTCACCAAGTGCACATGGAAAAAGAAACAATAGATTACAATTCATACAATTCACACACAATGACTAACCATTTTAAAAGAATGAATTGTAAAAGTCAGCCATTTAAATAAATATTTGCAAATCTGACTACCAAACAAACCAACACTCTGATCACTAACAGGTAAATACGACAGTACATATATGGTATACTAAAGTAATAAGATTGACATCATGTGAGGTAAAACAACGGCCAGTACTCTCCAACAGTGGCAAATTAAGCTATTCAAGACATATAAAGAGAATGCAAACAATAATCTTTATAACAAATAAAACTTCTACTGAACTTATAGGTACACATAAAAAGTTTTAAACATGGAAATAGTTGTTAATATGAAGTCATTAAAAACTCATATTTGTATTATGAGGTAGTAGATCTGTAATATTTTATAATTGACAGAACAAAATACATGTAACATCTATGGCCAGAATAAATATACCTAACGTTTACAACTGCACAACATAAAGCAGCAGTTAAGTCACAACAAACCAGCATAACGACCGAAAACTACAATGTCCTCCCCAAATTTAATACAGGTATTAAATATTTAGAGATGACAATATTTGTAGATGACACTACAATTTTCAATTAAAAGGCCTACACATGTAAAAATTACAACAGCCTCATAATCTACATAGCATGTATCATATAAGAAATTAGGGCAGAAACCAAAGAAGCAAATGCAGCCAATACAAAATCAATTAACATAAATTTTAAACAAATACTAAAAACACAAAATAGAAAGAGGAAACATCTAACGTAGACCAAATTTCAACAAACAAATGACATGAAGCATCCAATTCACATTCAAGAAGCAGAAGAGAACAAATCGAATACCCACAAACCTACATGGACAAATTTCATGAAGCAGAAGAAGAGAAATCAGATAAGACACCACTAAAGCAAAATTTAAACACTAAATCACATGCAGTACCAACACAAACAAACTTCAAGTAGCAGAAGAATAAAAATCAAGTACCAACACTCCGAATGGAAAATAAACTTAGATTAGAAACCAAAGAGCCACAATACACAGACGAAACATCTAATACAGACCAGAATTGATATATACTAAATGACATGCAGTAACAAATCGAATCCACATGCAGTACCAATTGAAAGAAGAAATAAGTCTCCAACACCAAATACTACGCAATGAAAACAAACCCTAAAAAGAAAATTCCAAATCGTATCTGGACATGGGGAAGAAGAGACGCAAATTCCAAACCCTAAAAAGAAAAAAAGGCAATCGATTACCTGGAGAGCGGAAGTAAACGGCGTTGGCAGTCAAAAGGCAATCGATTACCTGGAGAAGGGGAAGAAGAGACGGCGAAAAGAAATTAAGAGGAGCCAGTGAATGAAGAAGTAAAATAGAGAGAGAGAAAGCAAATGTCATCGTTGGCTTTTGTGATTTAGGTGGTAGTAAATGATTCGTCTACAACTTAGAGGTGTAAATTCTTTATTGGACAAAACCTAACAGTGTCTCAGCTCACTAAAAAAACTTGCATTTTGTATATATACAAGCTTTTCTATTAGCGCGTTGCGGCAAACACGTCGGACCGAATTTCTATTGTATGCACGTCGCGCAACAGCCCGTAGGCAAATAGTGACGTACTACAAAACTCGTACGCAATCCCATAATTTAAAGTTTCATTCATACAAAACCCAAGAAAATCAGCCCGCACGTAAAGCTAAGGCTTCACCCCATGACAAAATAATACATAAAGTTCAGCCTTTACACATAGGCGTACCAAAATAGATACCAACGACTACTTAACCTTTTGGGGTTACCAATTTCAATAAAAGAGGTGTTAACACATGTTTATAGATAAGTGTTTCATGAAGGGCTTCCCAATAAATCTTTAAGATATAGAGAACATAACCTATGGAAGTTTGGTACAACTAAAATATTTACCTGGTGTCTCGAAGCTTCACTCGCAAAAGGTATCTTTTAATGGACGCAATCAAGAATAATCTTTATGTATTTCAGTGTGTATATGCCAGTAAAAATTTCCTTAGCCGTCAGAAGATATGGACTGTCTATCCGATCCTTGAGTTGTTCACGATTGATATCTACCATTAGTCATTACACCCAAAGAGTAATTGGATCATCCATGAGGGAAAAAAATTTAATGCAGCAACATGATATTACCAACAAAAAAGTCTCACTAACCTCACAACACTACGAACCTTGGAGCAGAGACAATGTAGGGTTCATTCAAATCCATCAACCTGCACATACAAACGACATTTAAAAACCCAAATCAAAAAAATAATGTAGTAGCCAGAAAACCCTAAAGGTTCATATCATAGCCGCATATGGGCAAACATAACGGACACTAAGTTATGAAACAATCAAACGATTAAAACCCCAAAACTTACATGTACGTCCTGGAAGAAGGATGACGGAATGAATAGACACTATTCCTTTTTCTTTGAAGTACGTAAAAGGTGCATTATAGCACAGTCCGTGACTATGTTTTACTCAGCTCTGGAATCGATAGGCGGAAGATCGACTCTCGTCACCTCGGTTTTAGGGTCTCTCGGTTCATACTTTTTCTCTCTTTTTCCAATGCCTTCGAAGGTTAATTCTCTTCTTGAATCAACCCGTTCCAAGTTTTTCTGGGGTGTTGATGATAATGTTAAAAAGCCCCCTTTGATTAGTTGGAAGCATACTCTAGCTTGCAAGGATCATGGTGGGTTAGGTATTGGTAGTCTTTTGGCAATGAATAAGGCTTTACTTTACATTTGGAAGTGGAGATTTGTGAAGAATAATGATGCTCTCTGGTCCAGGATTATCAAGGCTATTCACGGTTCTAATTCTCTTGATATGAACACTAAATTTTCTTCTACTTGGTCCCGGATCATTAAATCTTGGGAGGATTGCCATTGCAAATTTCATGTCAATCCTAATGTGGTTCGTTTGAAAGTTGGTAACGGAAACTTGGTCAAATTCTGGAAGGATGTCTGGATCGATGATTGTCCTCTTCAAACTCGGTTCCCTCGTCTTTTTGCCCTTGCCTTGGACAAAGATAATACAATCCATAATAAACGGGCCAATAATAATTGGTGCTGGCAGTGGCGCAGGCCTTTGAGAGGCGGAAGGGAAGAAGTTCAATTTTCTGAGCTCATGTTTCTCCTTAATGATATAAATTTCAATAACGAAACTGATTCTTGGGTTTGGAATCTGAACGGTGTTACGGATTTCTCGGTCAGCTCTTTGCGGATACACATTGATCGTTTCTATCTCCCAATCGGTGGACTTAGTACGCGTTGGTTGAGGTATGTGCCTAAGAAAGTTAATATTTTCGCTTGGAGATTGTTTCTTGACTGCCTTCCTACCCGTCTTATTTTATCTAAAAGAGGGCTGGAAATTGAGAACATCCTTTGTCCCATGTGCAATACACATGTGGAATCTTCTGTGCATGTGTTTGGGGAATGCTCTATCTCTCGTATTCTTTTCAACAGATTGAAGAATTGGCTTGAGCTGGATCATCTTTGTATTTTGACTCCCAAGTTGGTTTTTGATCAGATCGAAGACTGTCATTTATCAAGGATCAAGAAGGACGTTATCCATGTAATCATGTATACTTTCTGGTGGATGATTTGGAAGAATAGAAATGCTCATATCTTTCAACCTAGCAAAATTTGGAACGGTGGTATATTTGATTCGATCATTTACTTCTCTTTCGTTTGGTTTAGTAGTAGATGTCATAAGGTTGCGATGAACTGGAATAAGTGGATGATTAATCCCATCCTTTTTTTGTAATTTTGCTCTTTTGAGCTTCTTTTAATATATTCATACTGCCGTTTCAAAAAAAAAAAAAATCAACAGTCATCGACCGCCCCCAACAACCACCATCACTCATCACCACCAACGGCCTATACACACACACACACATTTATATGTCAGAAAAAAAAATAAAAAAAAAATAAAAACAAACAAAACACTGATCACATAATTTTACATGTTTGATTCTAAATTACCTGGTCAAGGGATCTCATGATACGTGAAACTCTTGCATGGATATTCTGCGCAGAAATATCCGCGGAGAAGACTGCTATGTGAAACCCAAATGCAACTCCATGGCTCCATTCATTTTATGACACACCATTAGATATTTATTATATTAAATCTGTATATTTATTTAGGATGAAATCTGATTTTCCTAAACACACATAACTAAAATATCCATATACTGAAATATCCATTACACTTAACATAAGAGCAAAAACTATCAAATTAGCAAAGTAAGTAACATGAGCCATGAATACATTAAAACCTACTTAAACATCAATTGAATTCAAATAAACTATTAGAGCTAAGAAAATAAATAGTGACATACAAACCTCTCAAGCGAAGGAGAAGAGCTGGAACAAATGAAACAAAGCTCACAACACTGAAAAAATACCAAAATAATATTATTAGCTATGAAATTCCAAAAACCATTATATTTAGGGAGTGAGGTTATAATGAGAAGTTAAGTGAAAATAAGAAGGATAAGAAGCATTCTCATCCGTTAAATCTGATGATCAATGGCCCAGATTTAATCACTTAATTAAAACTCAAAAATAAATGTTCAGGTACACGGAGGGGCAATTTGGTCAAATTGCCCAATTTTCTCTTTCCCCCCAATTATTAAAACCTTCATAACTTTTTCATACGATATTATTTTTTTATAAAAATTACACCATAAAAACAAGCGTTTTTTTATCTTTAAAACCCATACCATATTGCTATATAAAAAATAAAATAAAAAAATTATGTCAATGACGTGAACATATGACACAACGACCTGAACATATGACACAATTGACCTGAACATATAACACAATGACACAATGATATGAACAAATGTTCAGGTCATTGTGTCATTGTGTCATATGTTCAAGTCGTTGTGTTATTGTGTCATATGTTCAGATCGTTGTGTTATATGTTCAGCTCATTCACAATTTTTTTTATATATATATAGCAATATTGTATGGGTTTTAAAGATAAAAAAACGTTTGTTTTTATGGTGAAATTTTTATAAAAAAATAATATCGTATGTAAAAGTTATAAACGTTTTAATAATTGCGGGGAAAGTGAAAAATATGCATGTTTCCAGATTTGCCCTCCTTCTTATCCTTCTTATTTTGCATAAACTTCTTACGTGAACTTCTCTCTATATTTAGGAGTAGGTTTTGAATGCATATTACGTGTTCGTAATCATACCTAACATTGACCAAAAATATTCCTTAGACAGGTTAAGAAAAAACATGGCACAATTATCCTAAACACCATTGATATACGCTACTCCCCTACTCCATATTAAGCAAAGAAAACATACATGTAGCACAGATTCTCAGCAAGATCATATCTAAAAATATATATTATAGTTTCAACTGAGATGAAGAAAACCAAATTCTATCAATTATTGGTAATGGAGATTCACCTGATCTTCTGATTTAAATTTCATTAATTTCAAGCCTCACAATTAAGGCAGTGCTAAAAAACGCAGATATTGGATCCATACACTGATCCTTTAAATTTATTTAGCAAATGCAAACCAAATATGAACTTGTAGACCTTTGAAAAACCAATAACCTCAAACCGAAACTGGAATTACCTACTGATTTAAACTTTGAATAGACTCGTCTCTTGAACCGAATCATCAAATTGCATCAAAGTGAATGCTAACCTAATTTTCGCTTTCTAACATACGCAGAACTCACAACGATGAGATCGAAAGAAAAAAGCATTACACCTGCATTCAAAATATAAACATAAAAATCCTTGAAATTAGGATACCCAAATCGAAGAGAAGCAGAGTAGTTTAGGGTTACCAAACAGAGAAGTCAACATCATATCGTACTCTACCCACCCTCTGCCTTCTACCGCCAACAAAAGCACGATACAACTGGGATAGAGAGAACACCAAACAAATGGAGTTTAGGATGGCTGAAATCAATGTCTTACCATAAAATCTCATGAGTGATGAAGAATTATGGCTCATCATAGGTGGAACAGAAAATCGAAATAAGAAAACGATCAACATACCACGGGAATCAACAGAGAAAAGAAGAAGCAATCGAAGCCCTAAGAGGAAACAATCGTTGGATTTGGGGTTAGGGTTGTGGAACTGGTGATATGTGAGGAACGACAACGATGATATCCCTTCAAAACATCAAAGGATTGTCCAATATGCAGAAAATATACACTCATCTTGAAACGAAACCCTAACCCCAAATCCAACATCGATATCTACTCCGATTCCACCAGTAACGATTTCTTCATCGCATTTCCAGATTTCGGACTGCTATTCATCTTCTTCTCTTGTCCATTTTTTTTGATCTGTTTATCTCCGATTTCTATGGTTGTTGAGAGCAGGACTTTTTGACCGTCCTTGTGGAACTGTAGAACATGGTAAAGGACTGTGGATGCCTGTGCCAAACATTGGCACGCCGAAGCAGGTGAGCTGCTCGACAGAAGTGAGAGGGAGGAAAGCCAGGTGAGGTAAAGGGGGTAAAAAAGACAGGGGGAGCTTGTACATAGGGCATGATGTATTGTAAATCATGCTAAGAAGTTGTACATAGTGCATTATGCTTTGTAACTTGTGCTTTGAACTTGTAAATGATGCAACATTGTACAAAAAGTTCATAAATGTTATATAGTAAATATATAAATATATACTACTATATAATAGATATTGATAAAAAGGGTATTTTTGTAATTATTAGCGTTAATTTTAAGACGCTTTCCTTTCTTGACATAGTCTGCTGATCGATACGTGCCTCTCCACCCTGTATTTCTCGATCCGTCCTTCATAGCAACAAGAAATCAATAAGTAAATCAGAAAATCTTTATGGCATACGCTTTTGATACAGGGTTCAGTGGGAGGCAGAAGCTTTTTATCAGAGAATCTCCTATTACAGTAAGTCTTCAATTGCTTTTAATCTTTCAAAGTCCACAAACCCTAATTAGGAAAAACTCCATATCCAGACCTCAATTGAGGCAAAGATGGCAGACCCAAGAATTGGGAAAAAGATGCAGATTCACGCTTATGAAAATGACGCCCATTTGAAATCTCAATTCAAATTTTCATCTCAAAGAATCTATAAATTCACACCTCCATCTCCATTACCATTGCAAATAACCATTAACTCGAGGTAAATTTTCGTTTTAGTTTGTGTTATTTAAATCTGATTTATGCTTTATTACTTATGTTTTAGATAATAGAATTCGATTCAAGCTCCCTCACTGAGAAAATTGGATTTTGAGGTACATTCTAGCTTGCTCTTAATTAGTCAAATCTGAGATATGTTTGATGATTTATGTTTGGTTAGTGAAAGTCTGAGTTTACTTGGTTATATATGTTTTCAAACGAAAATCTGATTTTAAAATTTGATAACCACAGTCTTTGAAATAACTGAATATGTTTTACTTATAGCTTCTGATAAATGTTTACATCTTAGAGTGTGTGCTTGAATATTGAAAACTAAGACCACATTTGAAAAGAAAGTATCCTTTTTAAGAAACAAAATTCATTTAGAGAAACAAAAAGTTATGTTCTTGATGAAAAGGTGAAACTGCTGAGTATTGAAACACTGCTGAGTACATTCGACTAACTGAGACACTGTTTTTATGGCATAGCATAATATTAAAACACTGACTACACCACACCTCACTAAGAAAACTAGATTTTGGTTAAAACACTGCTGAGTATGGCATATCATAGTACTAAAACACTGCTGGGTACATTTGGAAGTAAATGGGTTTGTTCCATGTAAATAAAAAAAAAGAAAGTTACTATTATCATTGTAATTGTTAGTACTGGTGTGGTGTAATGGTAAATAAGCTTATAACTTAGTAAATGACAAAAAAGTATGGTGATTAGACCGATTGTTTTGCTATTCGGGTGCAATTTCTCTATCTTTGTTTTGCTTTTACATTTGGTTTGAAAGCATGATTTCTCTTTTACAGGTTTGTTAAAATCATGTCAAGAATAAGGTTGCTATTGCTCATTCATTAGTTAGTAAGTTATGTTTACCAAACACAGCTCAAGCATTATTCACTACATTTTATGTTTACTTTATGAGGTTCTTTGTGTTTTTATAACATTTCTTTAAAATTATGTTTTGATTTTGATTGCAGCCTTAGAGTTAAAGTTCTGTCCTCTGCTTATAAGAGTGAATCATAACAGGTACATCTTTCTTACCACGTCTTACTGATTTATTGATCTTTTAAAGTAGTTGCATACACCGATTCATTTTATATCGATGAGAAAAAGATAATTACGGATTCAGTTATAGCTGTTAACGATGAGAAGGGACTGATAAACTATATATGTGTTTGCATCATAACGATTATCACTAAATAAACAAGTATGAAAACGATGAAACTTTATTACTCTATATCTGACATAATTAGCGAAATTTGTTTTCTCTAATCGTTGTGAATTTTGTCAGTTATTTTCAATGTTCTTTTCAATGGTATCTAAGGTATCTAAACTAAACATGTCTTTTTTTTTCTTTTAATAAAATCATCAAAATATTTAGCATGATTTGGGGGCAGAGTTTGTTCTTGTATCCCACTGGTTTTACGCAAATAAATTATCAAAATATTTACATCTTTTTACTTAGGTTCATGTTTTCTGCTGGCCGGTCCGGGTTTTGCAAGGTGGTGGGTCAGAACAAGTCGTTTTAGAAAACGGTCATTTTGTTGGGTCAAGATCGGCTCGGGTCGGAATGAGTTGATTTGAAAAAAATGATATTTTACTTTTTAAGATACCTTAGGGTTGAGGCACATAAAGTTCTAAATTGAACATAAGTAAAACTGTAAAACATGCAAAGCAACATCTGTGTTGAATTTTTGGTGATAATGCTAACATGATGTAATTTGTGTTGAAATTTTACTTCTGATGCTTTTGGTTTTCTATTTATGATTTGGATCATTAATAGGCTCCCTGATCTATTGAACATTGTTGTTACTATTGACATTTTCTTGACCTCTTTCACAGTTCTATCCAAATCATTGGTGTGTTTAGGTGGCTGGTAAATATTTCGAATGGGGCATGTTGTTCATCACTTCCAGGTCCTAATTAAAATGATTGGCTTATGTTATTTTGTGGTTAACGAGCAAATCACAAATTGATTTTTATTTGCAGGCAAGAACAATATGCACAATTTGCTACAGGTAGAGCTGCATGAGCTCAGCTGCAACATAGGCTTCACCAAACAATCTCAACCACCTCTTTTACTGTTTTAGGAGGTATTAAAGGTATTAAATATACATGTCCACTTATCTATTCACCAAACAATCTCAACCACCTCTATATAGTTGATATATTACTTTGTTTGCATCAATACTAAGAATCTGGCTGATAATATTATTTACATTTTTGATCAATTTAGTAAGTTGTCCTAATTTTATTCTTTTTTTTTTTTACATTTTTGATCAATTTAGTAAGTTGTCCTAATTTTATTCTTTTTGATATTTGTGAACCGTGAAAGTTATGCTTTTAGTGCACTTAAGATGATCATAAACAGTTATCTTCAATAGCAAATCCTTGCTATTCGAGCAGCTCCACAACAACAAACCATAATATAATCACTTTAGTTTCAAAATCCTTGCTATTCGAGCCTTATGTGGTTGGGGTAGAGGTATGTGTCTACAATTTTAATTTAATGTTCTAATTTGGTGTTTATAGTTCTAATTTTGTAGAAGAATTTATATAGTAACAACTTGATGCATCAATGTTAATGACCTACTGTGTCCAGATTATTGGGTCAAAGCCATATATAGAGTATTTTTTGTTCTTTTAGATATAAAAATCTAATTCACGATGAAATCCAACAGAAAGAACACCTTGTAATATTGTTTTCATTGTTTATATATATCTTAAATTCTTTTTTTTTGGGGACAAAGGGGACGGTACAAAATCTGTGTGAGTCATACGTTGAATCTAAATCCATGGCAACCTTAATGAGGTATGTTTATTTCAGTTTTGTTATAGGTTTCCACACGCACTCTTGGTCAGTGCCTTCAATAAAATACAGCGCCCTAAACCTTTGTTATAGGCTTCCCCACGCACTCTTGGTCAGTGCCTTCAACAAAATTCATCTCGTGAAAACTTGAAGAGATGAAAAGTGTCCATCTGCTGAAGATAAAAACTCGATCCATGATTTATTTAGAGTTATAAATGCGGTTAGTCGTCGATGTTCAAAGTAAATTTTGTTGCAGCAAGCTTCTGATTATCTCTTACATGTGATTTCTTGCCATAGCCTTAGTTATTTCCATGCTCACACAATGATAGGATATAGATTCATATTTATGTTTTTCTCACATGAATCATTTATGCCTTATACATTTAGGTGGCCTTTGTACAAATCTGATACAAACAAATATAAAATGGGTTTATGTAGTATTAGTTATTTACCTTACATATATGCTTATAACCATAAATCTTCAATTGTATACATGTGTGAGACGTAGTTAAAGTTCATGTCAATGCTAACAGTTGTTATTCTTTTATTTATTTATTTATGTTCATCTATACTATTATATAAAGCATATTGGTCTTCATGGCAAAATTGTAATTTTAGGCGTCTTAATTTTAAGACGCTTTCCTATTCTGGCCTTATTTTAATTCTCTTTTGAGGGTTCAGAGAAGAACAACCATTTTGAGAAACCCTCCATCCAGACCGGTCGTTCATCCATTGCTTGACCTTTCGAATCGGCGACCAAAACTCAAAACTCTTTTTGCTTTTGCAGAAGCAAATCTCCTCTTTAAGGGTGATATCAGTCTCCTTTCAACGCAAGCAGAAATTCAGAGATCCCCTTTGATGCAACCATTAATTTACACACCCCTTTATTCGATTCTTTGACCTGAAGCATGAAACACTTAAAGGAGTCCTTCTCATCGGTTGAAATCCGCATACCCCTTTCATCTGATGAAAGTCGCTTACCCACTGAACCAAATGAAGCCCTAATTTCAAAATCTATCTGAAAAATACAGAACTTGCAGTACCAGATTTCGGAAAGGGGTTGTCTTTTTGATCTTGAGAGAGCAGAGAAGAGATTCCGCTCTTTCTTTTGATATTCAGAGTTGATGTTGTCCATTTGAGGTAGAATTTCGAAATCAGCACTGATAATACATGAGATGGCGTTTTATTTCAAATCTCATTTCAAATTAGTTCTATAGGATCACACTTCTCCCTTTCAACTCACTTAAACATCCATATGAGGTACATTTTCGTTTTGAATTCATTTTCGTGTTAGGGTTTCTTTGAATTAACATCCATTTGTTGTATGTTTCTTTCAGTTGGGTTCGTATAGTAAAGATTCATGTTTTGTTTTGCTTTTGATACGGATGCTATTAAATTTCGTTTCATTGACAGGTTTGATGTTAGCTTCCATGTTTGGGAGATCTACCTGCTGGTATAAACCTTCCATCGTATTGAACATAGACAATCCTGTATTTGTTTTTTTTTTTTTTGTTGATTGTGTTCAACTAGGACTCATATGTATGAAACAACCTACGGATCATAAATCACGGTAAGTTTTCAACTTCTAAAACCCTAAATGCTTTACTTGCATCGTAAATCTAATGCTTCTTTTTAATTTTGCTATATATGATATGATGATTAAAGTTTCCATCTGGGTTTTATGTGGGTTTGTGAGTTGGTCGTCAACTATCCAGGGAGATAGAAAGTTTAGAGCCCTAAATCTGCTCATCAGTAACTTCTACCCTACAACTGGCTAAGTATGACGATTAAAGTTTCCATCTGGCTTTTTTTATGAGTTTATTAGGCCTATGTGTTTCGATGGTTTAAACGACGATTCTAAATTGTGGTGTTTTCATGTTATTGGCTTGCAGGTTGTAGGTATGCAGACTTTGTGGGGTGTTTGGTATGTTTAAAAGTTCAATTTGAAGAAAAGGAGCTATATCAATGAAATTAGGTACTTTTTTTCAATTTATCAACACCTAATGAAGGTTGTAGACCTATTAATCCAATAAGCTACTAAATATGGTTTCCTCAAACAAACCTTTTTTTGGTGACTGTAATCTACATACTATTTCTAAATTTTGCTTAGTAAAAAATAGTTTGTACTGAGGTTTCATTTCATTTCAGTCAAAAGGATTCCAAAAAGTTTTATTTCCGTTAATTTTTTAAACGTGGAGGGTGTAGGCCATTTTGTACAAAGACTTCTTAAAACTCCTTGGTTGATAAAAAATAATATTACAACGGGTTCCACATAGGCAAGTTTATGATGGTTTTTGAATTAGCTATTTGAAATGGAGGTTGTAGGCCTATTGAAGATTATTGATAAAAAAAATATTACAATGGGTTCCATTCATGCAAGTTTATGATGGTTTCTGAAATTGTTGTTTGGGCTCCTATTAAAGAGCCATAAAGCTGCTATATTTAAGAGGTACGTTATTGTTCATATCTTTTCGTAGTCATACCATGGTTAGAACTTATTTGCTTTATTCTACACTTTTTCTTCCCAATACTCTTGGAAAGGAAACGTGGAATGAGAAATTACACCATTCATCCTCATCAAAACAAGAAAAACCCTCTCTGTATTTCATCCATAAAAACAACAATATTCAACCCGACTCATCCGTTTTACCACACAGGAGTTTTGAGGCAGCCAACCACCACCAAAGTGATCTGTTTTTACCCAATTGTTCGTGTAGAAAACAATTATTCATTCATGTGTCATATAACTTTAATAGCTAAATCATTATCTTTTATCTTGGTTTTCTAATGGAACATTTAGCTGATTACTTATCTATGATTCTTTATTTTGCAGGCATGGCCTGCTAGAATTGCTACAGCGATTCTTAAAGAACAAGGCTCTGCTGTTGAGTCTTCATCTGCGGTTAGTGAGCGCTTTATAAGGGAAATAATGTCTCTCATCCGCTCATCATACATATTATACATCTTTCATTTAATTTCTCCACTTTTATGTCAATAAAATCACTGTGTAGCAGAGGCCAAAACCTTTGCATTGTGTTCTATATCATGTGCCTACACATTTGGTCACGTATTTTGGAACAAAAGTTTACAGGAATAAAAGTTCTATCTGTCACTACACGAGGGATGTTATACAACCGTATAAGGCTGGGAAAATGCAGCCATATAGTGTTGTGAAAAGCACATATTCAACAAACTGACCGCTGCTCTTTCATCTAATCGTCGACATAGTTTCCTTTTTTTTTTTAAACAGATATTCTCCTTAGCTAACATTCATTTCAATGTTTTAGGGTTTTTCAAGAAAGCCAGTTCAACGAACCAACCGCTGCTCTTTCATCTGATCGTCATGAAGATCTGTTCCTCCTGATTTACATTAATTACCTGGTAAATTTCATCTGATCTCGATTTTTAAAACTAAGTACCCATTTTCCCTCATTCATTTCTAAAAAATCTCTACAACTATGAGTGACGGTCTCCTGGCCTAATGCACATGCTATTTCTTCAAGTGAAAATGTGAAGCAATAAATAAGATTTATTTGTTTGATTGTTTGCACATGCTATTCCTATGCCTGGCCTAATGATCCCTTTGGGATTCCTATGTCTGATGAACTAAAAATTTACTTATATATAATCTATGTACATGAAGCAAATATATAAACAAGTTGATAAGAAGGAAGCTGGCTCTTTAAGTTTATTTTTGTTTCTAATATCTTTTTTAGAAATTATAATAAACCATTTGACACACAATGTTTCTTCGTTTGCACGCAATTAAATCTAAAACACACCAAATAAAGTATGTTCCCCTAAATGGTTTATTATAATTTCTAATAAAGATCTTGTTGTTCTTTGAACTACAGATCTTAAGTATCCTTGTGATAAGCAAACAAAAAAAAAGCCCTACAATCTTTAGGGCTACAACACAATGGTGCATCTTTGGAAGGATCTAGAGAGTCTGCTATGGATGCTATTAATCAAGTTACTTAGACTCCATCTGAGGTACGAATATATATATATAACTCTTACATAAGTATTTCATTTTATCCTGGAAACCTTTTATTCCAGGATTTAATTGATTAAAGTTCACATAATTTATTAATTATTAAATTTTGAATGGGTAGCGACTTTCTTTGCATTGGCAATAATGGAAACGAATCAGAAACACAATAAAAATTCAAAACAAGATAGGAACACATATTTAAACTAATTCATTGGCAGCTGTTAACTTATTCGGGAAGCTGGCTGTTTTGGGGCGCCTTCCTACGAAGGATGGTTTGGCTCATCGGAGGATTGTCGTGTCGTCTATTGCGTGTCCGTTTTGTATGGATATCAAGGAGTGGGCTAACCATATTCTAACTGGCTGTTTTGTGTCATTGCATGTTATACAGGCAGTGTCGTATTGGTGCAAAATTGACCCGATAATTGCCTTCTCTATCAAGGACTTGATGGTGGTTCACAAAAGGCTAGCAGGAACCATAAAGGTGTTGGTGTATTTGGAAGGAACGGAACATAGTAGTGTTTAACAACTCATCATCTTTGATTCCCATAATCTTGATTTACATAAGGAGTTGCTGTCAACTTTGGGTTAAAAGTAGGGTTGAGTGCTGGATTGGAATTTTTGTAATATGTAGTCGTGTTCTGTTGTTTTGGGGGTTTTTGTGAATAAAATGCGTGCAATTTCTTTTAGTTGAGTGACTGGCTTTTGGTGAATAAAATGACCTGTAAAAAAAAAATCGTTGGTGGCTACAAGATTTGTGTTTGTACATGCGTGCAATTTTTTTTTTTTAAATTGTCACGGCTGGATCTAACTTCAATGAAGATATTATTTATTAATCAATTTGTGAATTAGGATTATATCATCTATACTAGGTTTAGTGCTTTTGTGTCAACTACGAGAACAATTTATTTCTTTCAATGGATGTGGATGTGGATGTGTATACAAATTTATGTACATTATACATGTAAAATTAACATGTAGTGATCCTTCTAATTGCTAATCTCAAATTTATGAGGTCAGAATGGGCCACTTAGGGTTGTAGCCTAGTGGTAAGGGGCAAAGCTCCTTTGGGGAAAGACCAAGGTTCAAACATTGGCATGGTGAAAATGTGGAGAAAAAAATTAGCCGTTCAGAAAAAAAAAAATGAGGTCAGAATGGTTTTTCTTTTAAAAAATATCAACAAATCAATCATTTTATTTTTTGTATAGGATGCTTCAAATAGGAAATAGGAAATGTTTGTACTCTATTGCGTTGTAGATTCTCATCACCGCTGAATATGCGAACAAAAGACAAATAACATGCTATAAACTGTCGCTGTCGCATCGCGATGTAAATTGTTGCGATGTTGTAACGAGCGAACAGAAGACGAATAACACGCTATACACTGTCGCCGCTGCAACGCGCGGGCACACGGCTAGTATATAATAATGTGTTTACTTTTTCAATATTGAAAACAGTGTCCTGAAAGCTTTACACTTTCTTATTACGATGCAGGCAATCGCCCTTGTGCGTTGGTGTTGGTTTGTGGGCTTGTTTTATAATTGGATTGGTAACTGAGTACTACACTAGCAATAGTTACAGGTACTATTATTTTGTTTTAAAAGACACTTTTTTTATCAGTCTTGATTGTTGATCTGATTTAAATTTGTCACTCTCTTTTTGCTATGTGAGGCTGACTCCATACTCTGATTGTTTTCTTTATCTTTGTAGTTTTATTTTGACTTGATCATCATGTGCAAATCGCTGATGTATCAAAATATGTTTCCTGCATTCTGTTGGTTAATTTATACAAAATATAAAGAGGTGATAATATCAAGCCAAGCTGTAGGCAAATTAATAGTCTGTAAAGACATTGTTAATCTAAATTGAAAAGTTTCCAAGTAATGTAGGAAGAAATTCTGACGGCTCACAAGCATACGGTTTAGTGGTGAAGAAGTCACTGTTAAGGGATGCAATGGCAGAGCTGCGCTCATCAGGATCTATGGCAAGAAGACTCTCTAATAAAGGAAGAGAACAAGATGGGAAATCTTTAAAAGTTTCAGTTGTACTACGCTTGTATGTCCGACTTGGCTTTAATATAGTGGCAAGTGGCAAACGGTACCTATGCCAATATATATCTGATGGTGAACCACATAATTTAAATATCTTGTCTAGCTGTTCAACCTCTGTGCCACCTGGCATTATTGGTCTGCCAGCCAGGAGCTCAGCCAAAACGCAACCAACACTCCACATATCAACACCCACCCCATAAAGAGTGGCCCCAAGAAGAAGCTCGGGAGGTCGGTACCAAAGAGTAACAACACGGCTAGTCATGGGTTGCTTCTTTTGTGGATCATAAAAAGACGCTAATCCAAAATCTGCTATTTTAAGAATCCCATTATTGTTAATTAGCAAATCAGATCCCTTGATATCTCTGTGTAACACACCGTTCTTATGGCAATGTTCAAGCCCAGAAAGTAACTGTTTGATGAGGCATTTGATCTGAGGCTCCGTTAATTTGACACCTTGGACAGCTGCAAGACTAGAAAGATCGTGTTGCATGTATTCAAATACAAGGTAAAGACTTGAAGACATTCTTGATGTAACTACTCCTTCAAGCTTTATAATATTGGGATGATTAAGCCTTTTCAGTATAAAAATCTCTCTTGTCATGAACTTAACACTATCAGGCTCGTTGAAATCAAACCTAACTTTCTTCAACGCAACTATCTTACTTGTTCTTAAATCCCTCGCTTTATACACATTGCTATATGTACCTTGCCCAATCTTATCGAGCTTCTTAAATGAATCAAGAAGACGAGGTGTCCAATCATGAATGGCGTCACCGGCAACGGCAGAGAGCCATGCTGGCCATGTTGAAGTGGTGGTAAGGCTATACTCTAGCTTCGGCATCTCCCAGTTAGACTCACCGGAGATTTGTTTGTTCCTCTTCTCAAAGGGTATCGCTGTTGTCAGAGCTTTTTTATCATCAATTTCATCCTTCGTGTGCACTAACATTAATCATAAGATGTTATTACATTTAAATTAACTATGAATCTTATAAACACCAAAAGCAAGTATAAGCACATAATGCAAATACGGAAAGTGGCACAGAGTTTTACCAATTTTTTCCTTTTTTGAAAGAGAACCATAAGCTAACATGCTCAAAGTCAACCCAAATAGGCCTGTTGGTTTTGCACAATTCTTAAACTTCTCTTGTAATGCAACTGAAAGCTGAAGTTTTACAACTATCTCAGACATGGTAGGGCGTTGTTTTGGATCGCTATGTAAACAACAAGATGCAATTTGGGCAAACACCTTCAAACTTTTAGGAGAGAGTGTTCCTCTTATTTCAGCCGCAACAAGTTGATCCAAATTTCTTTCTTTAACACATTTTTGAGCCCATGTTCCCAAACTCAAATCCTCGTCACCTTCAGGGAGGACCGCGTCCCTCCCGGACAGCAATTCAAATAACACGATCCCAAAGGCGAAAACATCCGTCTTCCTTGTGAATTTTCCACTCATACAAAACTCTGGATCTAGATATCCAAATGTGCCTTTAATTCCAGTGAGTACATAAGTAGATGGTTGATTTATTGGACATAGTTTGGCCAACCCAAAATCTGATAACTTGGCTGCCCAATCCTCGCCAAGCAGAATGTTCGAGCTCTTCACGTCACGGTGTACGATCCCATGTTGGGTGCCTACACCTGTGTGTAGATAATCCAACCCACGCGCAGCTCCTATGCCTATCCTGAGTCTCTGCATCCATGACAAAGGTGTATCACGGTTGTGCAAATGATGATAAAGTGTTCCGTTGGGCATGTACTCATAAACAAGTATCATTTCTTTTCTATCATTACAACAACCAAGGAGAGACACCAGATGAGCATGTCTCAACTTAGAAAGCGTTTCGATTTCAGCCCTAAACTCTGGTGCTCCTTGATCAGACATTGAGTCCAAACGTTTGATGGCAACACTGGTGCTACTACCCTTGATATGAGCTTTGTAAACCTTCCCGAAACCACCATGCCCGATCACTAATCCTTCATCAAAGTTTCTGGTTGCTAATCGAATATCAAAAAGAGAGTAGAACCGGCATAGTTGCTGATCAGAAGTCGAGGCCATCGAAATTCTGGATTGATATTGTGATCTGTTGGTGGATCCAAGAATCAAAACAATCAACATATTCATGAAATTTCAGTTACAATCTGGTTAAAAAATTCAAGATATATACAAATGAAGTGTTAAAATCTAACGCTTACGTTATTTTAACTTTTAAAAGAAATCAAAGATTCTAACCTGTGATTCCGGATCCGACTTGCTATTCTAATGAGTAAGAACCTTAATCCAATGAATCAACCAACGATCTATCCAAGTATTAGAAGTACTCGATTTCAAGAAATCTAAAGCCGTAGTCGATATGGGTATGGATCTACAGATATCAACCTAGACAATTTGGAGTTGACGATTGATTTGTACAAGCTGCCAAAGTTATGTACGTGGATCTTGATGGGCCTGTGATATTTTTTTGATGGACGGCAAAATATATATATAGAAATAAAACTAGCTAGCAGCAAAATACTAGAGTAGGAAAAAAAAAGTCAAGAATTAGAGAAAAGAGTATCAACACTAGTAGTCTAGTAGGAAAAAAAAAATACAAGAAAAAGAAGACAAGAATTAGAGTAAAGAGCATCTACACTAGTCTAATCGATTAAAACTATACATTTTTGCCATATAATTTAACCAAATTAAAAGAAGAAAGTTTGATGTCGTCATTGTGAAGCAAATAAATGGTCAGTATAATTGATATAACCTGTAGAGTGGGTTAGGCTCCAAGAACAAGATAAAAGAAACTAAAATTTTAAGATAATTTTCTTTGCACACTTTTTATTAATTTCAAACAAATCTAAAGTGATTTTTGTTTTTCTGAAAAAACTCTTCTTGTCATATTATGTCTGTGCTGCGCAAACCACACAGAAATATTTAGGTCTACAGACTGTTTGTTTTTCCGAAGACGTTTATTAAAATATATATGCGCGTGCTCTTCTTGGTGCAGATGTGACCCAACCACTTTTAACATTTTCTAACTTTCACTTTAAGCTGATTTTTTCATAAAAAAATATTTTCAAACGATTTAAAAAAACGTTTCTAAACAGTTTTTTAAAGTTTTTTTAATAATAAAACGTTTTTTAAATTGTTTTTTTAATATTTTAAAAAGATTTTAAAAAACTTCTTTAACCATTTTTTTTAAAAAGGCTTTTTAAATTTAAAAAAAAACGTTTTAAACTGTTTTCTCTTAAAAAAACTTTAAATTGTTTTTTTTAAACATTCATAAACAATTTTTTAAACGTCTCTAAAAAAATTATAAAAAAACTCTTTTTAAAAAGTTTTTTAATAAAAAACATTTTTAAAAAGTTTTATTTAAAAAAAACGCTTTTAAAAGTTATTTTCAAAAAATATATATATTAAACAACTTTTAAAAAACATTTGTATACAATTTCTAAAAAACGATTTTTAAACAGTTATTTAAAAAAAACATAAGTTGTTAAAAAATGTTTTTTAAACAGTTTTTACAAAACATTTTTGTAATTTTATTTAAAAAGAAAACTTTAATAAAAAAACTATTGGTTATAATATACAAAAAGAAAATCAAAATGTTTGAATGGTAATTATCTATAAGTTTTAAAAACGGTTTATTTAAATTTCAGTTTATTTTAGCAGTCTGCAGAAGTTAAAAATAAACATTCTATCTTACAGACTGCAGAGGTTTAGTCCACCTGTTCTTTTACAGATGTCTGTAGATGTGGTCCGCAGACTGCAGATATGTTACATCTTAAAAAAGAAACTGCACCTAAATACTGTAAAACGAAAACAAATGTGGTCTCCTAATTTGTTGGAACATGGAAATCGTGAAAATATGGGAAGGTAGATTGGAGAGCAAGTCTTCGTGAGATGTAATCTGGACCAATCAAATGACTTCTTGGGCTTGGCTGTTAATCTTTTGGGCTGGTTGTGACACTTGATGTGGGCTGGTCCATATCAATGACCTGGTTTTAGTTATTTTAGCACGTGCAGTTAGTATTTCCTTGTGTTTGTTACGTAGTCCGGGTCCAAAGGGGGTTGTTTAAACTTCCCGAGTTGTTTGGTTGTTTACATTGCATACATGGCTTATATATGGGTCTGTTATTGTTCAATAAGGGAATCATTTTCTAGATAGTTATTTGTGTGTATCACTTGATTACTTCAAGTGGTATCAAAGCGAGTCTAGTGATCCTAACATTAGTGTAGTCATGACTGAAGGCAGTTCCTCACAGAATTTCATTAGGTGATTATGATCATTGGAGTTCGATCATGGAAAACTTGTTGCGATCAAAAGAGTTCTGGAAGGTTGTAGAGTAAGGCTGCGTTGAGCCGAAGGCGGGAGATCAGGTTTCAGATGTCAGAAAGAAGGAATTAGCTAAGATGAAGCTAATGGATCTGAAAGCCCTAAACTATCTCTATTAATCGATCGACAAGAAAATTCTTAAAACCATCACTCAGAAAGATACAGCGAAGCAATTGCGGGAAGATATGAGATTTAAGTACAGGGGAAATACTCGTGTGAAAAAGGCTCAGTTGTAGCGGCTAAGAAGAGATTTTGTCTCAAATGAGGCATGGCAAGAGCATCACTGAGTACTTTGAAAGAACATTGACGATAGAAAATGAAATGAGGAACAACGGAGAGGATATGCCATATGTAAAGATAGTTGAGAAGATCCTTCATACCCTCACATGAAACTTTAACTTTATGGTGTGCTCCATCGAAGAATGCAAAGATGTAGATGCTATGTCTGTTCCCTATTAGTGCATGAACAAAATCTGGTACCAAACAGGTGGATGAGCATGCACTAAAGATGGAAGAAATCACACTAGGAAGGGGAAATGATCGTGGACATGGATCCTTTGGAAGAGGAAGGGGACGTGGACGAGGCCGAGGCATCTTTGACAAGAGCAGTGTAGAGTGCTACAAGTGTCATCAACTAGGCCACTTCCAGTACGAGTGTCCCCAAGACAACAAAGGTGTCAATTATAAGAAATTCGATGAAGATGAGATGGTATTAATGGCACATGTCGAAGAAGAGGCTAATGAGAGTAAGGGATACTGGTTCTTGGACTCTGCATGTTCAAATCTTATGACCAGCATGAAGGAATGGTTCATTAACTTAAATGACAACATTAGAAGGACTGTGAAACTTGGCAATGGAGTACGATTGGAAGTAAAAGGATTGGGTGATGTTCGATTTGAGATAGATGGAATCACCCAAACCTTCACAAGTGTTTATTATGTCCCAAGGCTGACCTCAAATTTAATCAGTATAGGACAGTTACAAGAGAAGAAAGTAAAGGTGGAGATAGCCAATGGTGAATGTTGCGTTTATCATCCAAGGAGGGGTCTTGTCATGAGGTCAAAAATGACAAAGAATAGAATGTTTATGGTACATGGGAGTAAGAAAACTAATCCTGACACAAAAGATTTGCTCATGTAAACCATAAGACAATTTGAACCATGCAATGCAAAGGAATGATGGAGGGTATACCTCAGGTCAGTGGGAGAACCGAAGTATGTGATAATTGCACAGTTGGAAAGCAAACCGGAACCATCATTCCAAAGAAGGCTAGGTGGAGGGCATCAGAAATATTGGAGTTGGTGCATACAGATCTTTATGGGTCTATTACACTTGAATCCCAGAGCAAGAAAATGTATGTACTTGTGTTTACTGATGTTTTTTTCTAGAAAGACATGGGTTTATATGTTGGTAAATAAATAGGAAGCCTTTAACATGTTTTGAAAAGTTTAAAGCCATTGTAGAAAATGAGGAGTTTTCTAGAAAGACATGGGTTTATATGTTGGTAAATAAATAGGAAGCCTTTAACATGTTTTGAAAAGTTTAAAGCCAAAGAAAATGAGGAGGGAAGTAAGATCGAAACTCTTCGAAGTGACATGGGAAGGGAATTCACTTCACAAGAGTTTACTAATTTTTGTGAATCACATGGCATAAAGAGGCAATTGACCACTGCCTACACTCCACAATAGAATGGAGTGGCAGAATGACGAAATAGAACATTAATGAATATGGTAAGGTGTTTACTATTTGAGAGGAGTGTTCCAAAATGTTTTTGGGCTGAAACATAGTTTTTCCTGAACATGTTTTGACATGTTACCTACCTGACCCATCTGTCCAGCCCGTTTTGCCAAGCTTAGAATCAAATTTACGCAGGGGAGATTTGTTTTTTTTTTAATTATTATTTTGTATTGTAGACATTGTCTTCATGAGCAACATCTAGTGTTGAGGAAGTTGCTTCAACAGGACCTGGAATCCGTTTCTTCCAGCTTTATGTAAGCAACCATTTTCAGGATCCTGGATCATAATCTGCAATCATTATAAATGAGGATGTTTTCCCTAATATTAGGTGTACAAGGATAGGAATGTTGTTGCTCAGCTTGTGAGGAGAGCTGAACGAGCTGGCTTCAAGGCTATCGCCCTCACAGTTGACACACCAAGGCTTGGACGTAGAGAAGCCGACATCAAAAACCGATTTACCTTAGCACCATTTTTGACATTGAAGAATTTCGAGGGTTTGGACCTTGGGATAATGGATGAAGTGAGTCAAAACACAACTTTTTAAAGAAAGCCTCAATAGGTGTTTGGATTTGAGTTTTGGAACTCTTTTATTAGTCATGATAATTTGTTTCTAATGTTTTAATAAACAAGTTTTGGTTTTGACTTTGATTTTGATTTTGATTATCAAAGGGTAGGTAAGTTAACCTTCCGTTGGTTTTCTGCCATTAACCCCTTCATTCGCAAGGTCTTGTGAGTTTTCTGGTTACAGGTTCTCACACTTGCCCAAAAAAAACTTCATTTTGGTCATTTTATCTATTAACTTTTTATATAATCACATGTCATTATGATTTAGGTTTTCTTTAATCTGATTATGATTATTCTAACTATGATGTGTGTAAAATGTAGGCTAACGACTATGGGTTAGCTTCTTATGTCGCTGGTCAAATTGACTGCACCTTGAGCTGGAAGGTGTTGGGTCCCGTGAGGGGCTCTTTAACAATGTTAGCACAATTTGATTTAAACATGATAAACAAGTTGCGGAAAGTAAATCAAATTGGAAGACAAACAATTCATAAAATGGATATTCTGTATATCTCAAATGTAAATAATGGTTTACACGAGTTTATAATATAACTATGTATCAACAAAATTAACTTTTCTATGGGAGTGATGTTGTAATTGCTTTGAGAAGATATTGAATTGTATGCTTGATGTCTTGCTTTGTTTGGTGAAGTCAGCTTGCTATTTATAGGAAGATGTAGCAAGTTGCATTGGAAAAGGTGGTTGAGGAGGGTTGATTTTGGAGTGTGTCATAGTATATAGAGATAAATTGAAGATATTCAATTTATCTCTTTTTCAACTGTCTTCAAGTGCTTTCATGATTAATGCCAAGATGGCATTCAATTTGCTTGTTCTTCACACAAAGGCGGAATTTCTTCTTCTCGTAATCTTTATCTTCTGATAGTCCAGAACTTCTTCAGGACTCTTTTTTGAAGACTATTGATGCTTCCCATTAGAATCCTTCTACAGAAATAAGGATTTCTATAGAATTTAGTCTGTACAAAACTACTTTGGAATTTCCGGATTAGTTCTGTATGAATACAGAAATCATGCAAAAATCTATAATTCATACAGACTTTCATATCCTTTCTCTTTTAAGGATGTATCTTATATTTTTTTTCTAATACTTGACTGTTTTCTGTTACATTCACATTGTGTTCTAACAGAAGGACGTGTAGTGGCTCCAGACTATCACCACCATGCCCATCCTGGTTAAGGGGGTGATCACTATTGAAGACAGTAAGAACCATAAACACATTTAAAATTAATTTTATCTTCGGTTCATGTTGTCTAACACGCTATATCGTTAACCATGCAGCAAGGTTAGCCATTCAAGCTGGTGCAGCAGGTATCAAAGTATCTAACCATGGAGCCCGCCAACTCGACTATGTACCCATTATTAGATATTGGATTATTAATAGATTATGGTTAATTAATATGAGCCCACGGGCCCATTAGGCATCTAGAGTTTAATATTTATTCGCTATATATTGTAACTGAGTCGATCAATGATATAATTTAGTATTTTTATAATCTTACACCCGCTACCATCATGGCTTTGGAGGAGGTATTAACTTAGCACACACTTATTTGTTATTATAACATAGTTTTGTAGAAGTATGACTAACTTTTTCGTCAGGTTGTGAAAGTGGCCCAAGGTCGTGTTCCCGTGTTCTTGGACAGTGGGGTTCGTCGTGGGACCGATGTTTTCAAGGCGTTGGCTCTTGGAGCTTCCGGCATATTTGTAAGTGGAATCAAAAATTTGAAATGACTTTTGAGGTTTTTACGAATAAAATAATTAATATTATTGAGTTTCAGATCGGTCTACCCGTGGTGTTTTCCTTGGCTGCTGAAGGAGAACTAGGAGTGAAAAAGGTACTTCAAATGTTCGGGACGAATTTGAGTTAACAATGGCGCTAAGTGGTTGCACTTCGCTAAAACAGATCACCCGCAACCACATTGTGACCGAGTGGGATGCACCTCGATCCCGCCCGGCACCAAGATAATAGATGAATCAGAAAATGGTTATATTTCCAATGGCAAACTCCACAATTATACTTGTAACTGGTATTATTTGATATTTATTTGTTTTCTTATTGTGAATTACTTATTTTGAAATAATAAGTGGCCTGAATGCTAGTTATTGTAACAATGTGACTTCAGGATTTGATAAAAGAAAGTAAAAAACTGTTCTAATATTCAAAGAAAATAGTTAAAACTATAAACTTTTAACTGGGAACAAAATCTTGTTATGTTTTTGATCGATTCGTTTAATATTTAATTATATATGTAAGTAACTAGATGGAAAACCGCGCGTTGCAGCGGGTACATCGAGTTGAGAAACTAAAATGTTAAATCTTTGCTTTTTTAAAAAAAAAAAATTTGTTAAATCTTTACTCAATCCAGCGACAGCAAAACAAACACCCAAATTAATTCCATCGTAGAGTTAAGAAACTAAAATATAATATTTTGTTGTTTTTTTAGCATTTGAATCTTCCTCACTATTTTGTCTATTTTATTTGTTAGCAAGTAAAAATGATGGCCACACTCAAACACTGTTAATGTCATACCGGAAAAGAAAGAACACAGAATGTATATGTTTAAGAAAACAAGATGGTAACAGGCTCTCATACAAGAAAAACGAAAACACCACGCGCAAAGTAACAACTTCTCATATCAGAAAAATAAGAATTTTAACAGTTATGGTCCAGATAAAAAAACATAACCAAACACTTATGGCTTAAAAAAAAAATAGGATGCTTCAGATCATTTAAAGGCTCAAGTAACAATAGATGACGGCTGTGAAAGACATGAGGTCACTGCCTCGCCCCTGTTTAGACCCCTTCCATTAAACGTGATGTTTTAATGCAAAAGAAAGTATGTCTCAAAAAAATTCATTTTTAGTATTAAACATAACCAAAATATTTATACCTTCGTCATACAAAAGGTGATTGGTTATACTAGTATCCACTTAATATCAGAGTACACAACATAACATAAACACGTCATGGCATGTCATGTGTTTTCTCAAACTCGAGCTTTACCATTAGTGCTGCTTTTTTATATTTATCATAATTTTTATGCTACTAATGAAAACGTAATTGAGGGGAGGGCATTCCTTTTAACGAAAAAAAATGGTTTAGTCCGAAGGGATTTGATACAAGTTACTTGAATAAGTCACCTCAAATCTAGGTAACATTCATTGTAGATTGTAGAAAGATGTATTCTCACATGACCAGCTATACATTGCTTTATTAAGGGTGAGTAGTAAGAATGGTCTCAAAATTTTAATTTTAGATGAAGAAAATAGACAAACAAATGTAACAAAAACATTTTTTTTAAGTCTCCTTTTTCAAACTTGTAACTTTACTCTTATTAAATATTTATCTGGTCTGTAGTTTTATGAATTTTTTTCTATTCACTTTCTCGTTCATATTGTACTTCATTTCATTTTTTATATTACAGTCTCGGGTATATACTCGGGTCGTTGGCTAGTTATACATAAAGATAAAGATTAAGTTTTTTTATTGAATTATTTTAATATATTAAAAATTGATTTGACTTTCACGTTTCAATGTTTAAGCTCTCTGTCTCTCATTTTGGAGTTTGGACCAGACCCCAAGGCCCAATATGTCAAGATCTTCAGCCCACAGGTGGACACAATTTGTCCAATGGCAAGCAAGACGGCCCAAACCAGCTTCATAAAATATATTTATTATGATTTATGGACACAATTTTAAATAATCTGCACCTAATTATGCTAATAAATAAAAATATATGCAGCACATGTGTCACACTCTAGTCCCTCCTTATTCTTACTTTTCCGCATATTTTTTATAAAATAATAATATTAATTATTAATTTATTATTTTCGCTTCTATTAAATATAGATATTCTTCTATTAAATATAGATATTAAATAATAATGACATTAAAATATACATATATTTTTTCTCTCATCTACGTATTTTTTTCCATACATATTTAGCTTTTTTTTAATTCTATTTTTACGTTACTATAAACATGAAAAATGATTCTTAATTAAAGTTTAACTGTTTTTTTTATTTTATATTTTGAAAAGTAGTGGCATACTTTTGTTACCAGAGTCATTTTTTAAGTCTCATGTTTATTTTCTTTTTTGGTATTATTTTACTTTTAACTTTATTTTTAGATAGGGTTTAGATTTTGTTTAAGACCAAGTTGTTTTTTGTTCAATTTATTTATTGTTTTGTGTGTCCACGGGTCAAGGTATTTTCGTCGTCACGTGCATGGCGGTAACTCCAATAAGCCTTAATAGATTTACCGTTGTTTTATTACTTAAAAACAACTAACGAAGATGACAATCATGTGTAATTAAAGAAATAATTCAGACGCAACGCACCGATAAATAAATTCTAGTTATTATAAAATCACAACGCAAACCCTAAAGTTTGGAATCAAAACATATGACCACCACAAAACTAAGCATAATCTTCCCCTCCACCAAACTCACCATCACAAAGCCAAAAAGAATTGAAAGGTGAACCTTTTTTACTTTTCCATGTGGTACCTTTTTCCCCAAAATGTTCCTCCATTTCTCTTAATGCTTCCAATGCTAAGGACCACTAACACACTATTGATTGATGGTGGCTGCCATTGGAGAGCAAACCAAGAAAAAATGTCTACATTTTTAGCACCCAATTAAATATTCAACAAAATAGTACTCTCAGTTGGATTAAATACCATTTAGATTCAAGAAATCATAACAAACACAAGAAATTCAGTTATCATTTACATCTTTCTGGTTGCAAAAAATAACAAAAAAATCAAAGCTCAAGTCATCTTGGTAGCCCTACCATCCCCTATTAAACAACCCTCACTTTAATGCTATTAAATATATATATCATTTTTATATATTCTTTTTCATGAAAATCATCCACCGTTTGTGTTTGTAAAAACAACAAAAAGAGTAGGGGAGGTAAAGCCAAACACAAAGCCACCTGTTTCTCTCGTAGAAACCCACCACAATCTTGTGATCAAATTGCTCATAAAACCTTCTCTTTTTGAGCAATTTAATCTTTATTTCTTTCCCTTTTTTGATTTTGATTTTTACAAATGGGTATAATCTTTATGGGTTTTGTTCATATGCCTATATAGACTGAGAATCCATTCGTTTTTGATGATTTTACAACCTCAAACACCACCTTTTCTTTCCTGATCAAGATAATCAACATACTGCTTGCTTTGTTCATCTGCAATTTTGTGTTTAGTAAATATTTATCTTTTTTTTTCTGGGTTTTTGAGAGGTGAGGGGTTTTGAACTTTTGATTCAGTTTTCTTGATAAAAATTTGATCTTTTTTCTTTCAATTCCATGGCTGCTGGTCTTGAAATTTCCGTCGAATCACCAGCAACAATAACTTCGCCTGATGTGGTCGATCAATCTCCATCAAAAAATGAGGTTTCTGTTGTCAAGAATCTTGATAGTGAGAGTGTTAATTTCGTGAATTCGGGTGATAATAATGGGTCTGTTGTTGAGCCCAAAAAAGGGTCTGATTCTGATTCAAAATCAGATATCAAAATGAAGGAATTTGTTGATATGTTGTCATCTTTGAAATTGAATCCCATGGCTAAGGAATTCTTTCCTTCTTCTTACTCACCCATTGATCGCAATCGTGATCAATCTGAGCTCCCCCTCAATTACTTTGGGCAGCCTGCTTATTTCAAGAATCACCCTGAAAATGGGATTGAAGGCTACCCCAATAACCGAAGGGTATAATTGTCACTGTTTCATTTATGAATTTGCTAAAAATTTTCTTACTTTTTGCTTAATTGTTATGGTTTTGATCTATGGATAAATGTATTTATAAGTCTTGCTATTGGTTTATGAATTTTTGTCTCCAGATATGACTGTTCTGTTCATTACATTTCGTGTTTTTGATTGATGGATTTCTTTAATCCTACAGAAATTTAGGTTTATGAGGGTTAGATAGGAATTTGTTCATCTTTTGCAATCTGATATGTGATAAATAGTTCTTTCTTTTTAGGATGTTCTTCAATTCCCATGTTGTATAACAAATGTATGCTTATGCTGTTCTGTTATTTAACTTACTGATGTTATAATCGTAAATAAAAAAAGACTAACTTCTCGGCATCATGTGAAAAATGGAGTTATATAATTTTTGTGCTTTTTGCTATATAATTTTGGATTGTTTGTTTCTGGCATTGATTCATATGTTATAAAACTTGGATGTTAGCTAAGTTTAGTCAAATTTGATACGTGTTCTGTTTCTTTATATTTTCAACATCAAAACCGTAAAAGAGTTCAATTTTGGTTTTCAACATAGAGGAGAAATAGCTATAGCAACACTAGACGATTATCCAATGGCAGGACACCCCGAGCTCAACGAGAAGATAGCATCAAGAGAACTGTGTATGTTTCCGACATTGATCACAATGTGAGTAAATTGAATGTTTTTATTTACTTCTTTTATATGATGTACCATTTTTCATAGACTACATGTTATTTACTTAAAAGGGTTTTTTATTAGGTGACTGAAGAGCAACTTGCTGCATTGTTTAGTGGCTTTGGACATGTATGTCGCAATCTTTATCTTCAATTAACCATTTTTGTTTTGTAATCCGTTGTCAAAGTGATATTGAAACATGATTACCTAAAAGGTTCTGGATTGTCGAGTTTGCGGTGATCCAAATTCGCGCCTCCGGTTTGCTTTTGTTGAGTTTGGTCATGAGAGTAAGATATTGTTTTTGCATTCTTGTGATTTCATGTACCATGAAATGAATAATTTTTTAAAGCTTATATTTTTCCATATATATGGTGCAGCCTCTGCAAGGGCGGCGCTTAATCTTGGTGGTACAATGCTTGGTTTCTCTCAAATTACTGTTTTGCCCTCGAAAACCGCCATCCTTCCTGTGAATCCAACTTTCCTCCCCAGGGTATGAAGTTCTTTTTCTTTGTTATTTGAGGTTGTAAACTATGAATTATCAGAGTCTTATTGCTTTCCAAATTTTGTTCAATTATTGATGATATGTTATTTTTGTAACTTGTAAGTTATTGATTTCTATTTTTCTATGTTTTGGGATTTAGTCCGAGGATGAGAGAGAGATGTGTGCAAGGACAGTCTACTGTACAAATATCGACAAGAAGGTTTGGAGACACTTTTTTACTTATAGCTTTCAGTTAGTTTCCTATTCCATTGCAGAACAAACGAGCCTCTTGGCAATGTATACTGCAAAGATAAAAGGCTCGTTTAATTTGGGATGGTGGTAGAAAATCTAACTCGTTCATATGCTGTCTTTTTTCGAATCATTCATACGTTGTGATATGCAAGAAACTTTTTCTGCAGGTTTCTCAAACTGAGGTCAAGAGTTTCTTCGAAACAAGATGTGGCGAGGTTAAAACGACCCTAAAAATTTGAATCACTCATGAGTTTTTTCTTTGACCAAGGTTCTAAATGTCAGTTGACTTTTTTTGCACAAAGGTTTCTCGCCTGAGGCTTTTGGGGGATAATGTTCATTCAACCCGCATTGCTTTTGTTGAGTTTGTTATGGTAAGTTTATATTTTATTATTATATCGTGTATTATGTGTTCTATAAGCATATCAATCATCTTCTTGTCAATAACTTTTACAGGCAGAAAGTGCTATTATGGCACTTGATTGCTGCGGCCAGCCACTTGGAACGCAACCAATAAGGTATACATACGTCTATACAAACATAGATGCATACATATCACACAATCATATATATTATATGCACACATATATATATGCTTCAATGATTGCTTGTTTCTATTCGAGGTGCACTGTGTTTATTAAAAGAAATATATATTTTTTTAAAAATTTGCAGGGTGAGTCCTTCAAAGACTCCAGTGAGGCCTCGGGTTGTTCGTCCACTTTCAACCAACTAAAATTCGGTTGCTTGAATCCAACATCCTATGCATCCATGAGGGAGCCTAAGTTCTCGTTAATTTGGTGATGTTTTTGTTTTTGTTTTTTCCTGTTTTTGTCGGGTCATAACTACAGTAGTGTAATGAAGTTGTGTAGCTTGAAACCTGAGAACTTGCTTAGGTTACTTGCTCGTATCGTGTTTCAGGAGCTCAATGCTTGTGATGGTCATGGTTCTTAGATGTTGATTTTTGGTTTGACTTGGATGGCCATATAGTTCAGGTTTTTATCATGTCTGATTTAGGATTTTGTGGATATTTTATGTTTATGTGGGTTCCTGTAGCTCGTCGTGATTGCTAGTTTACTACTCGTCGTAGGTTGTGATGGAAAAATGTGATTGCTAGTTTACTACTCGTTGTAGGTTGTGATGGAAAAATTTGCGAAAATGTGAGTTTTCGCTAACTTGTAGACACAAATAATTATATATATGCATATATAATTTTGTAAATAACGAGTTTGTATTCTACTATGTGATAGCTTTTGCAATGAAGCAAACCATCTTCAAAAACAGAGTTAAAGATGATTTAAAAATAGAGTTATGATGATTACATATTTGTTGTGGGGGTTGCTTTAGACAAAAGTTCACTGGTGATACAAATCTTTCTAAATGTCACACAACTTGAGCTAGAGGTCCAAATTTCGGTTCTTGGGCTTTGGACCGGAACCAAAACCGGCTCAGCTCTTTGTAATTGTGTCGGGGTTTTGAGCAATCCAGTTTTGAGCTTTTTTTTACGAGTAAGTTTCGAGCGAGCCATAATGACGTCAGCAAGGTTGCTATTGATTGTAGTCTTGCTTTCCATGACATCATTAGAAGAGGGTTCCAAATTACTTCTCACGTGTAACTTACTTTTGTAGTGGAAGCTACTATTGGATTTTATATGTTCGGTCCGATAAGTTAACGAGACTAACAAGGTTTGACATGGAAGAGTTACACCTTTGGTAAGGAACACTAAATTCATTTAACGGGTTTAACTGGTACTTAACGAAATGATATTTATTATTTATATGAATTAAATAAAATTTAGAGTAAATTACATAAAAGGTCCTTTATGTTTAATCCAAATTTTGGATTGGGTCCTTTAAGTAAAGTAACACCCGACATCCTTTATGTTTTCTACTTGTTTCATAGAAGGTCTTTGACACTAATGGTGTTAAAAAACTTTGTTAAGTCAGGGGTAATTTTGTAAATTCATAATATTTTATTAAACATTAAAAATTCGATTTCGCCCTTTTAATCATCAGAAGTCTTTTTTCTACCAGCGATTAGGGCTCCTCCCTCCCTGGGTTTCAACTTCAATCGATTAGGCCTGGGTTTCAAATTCAGATCGTCAACTTCTTCTTCTGCATCGGTTTTCTTTAGATCGTCGTCTTCTTCTTCTACCGAAGATTAGGGCTCAAATTTTGTTACCAAAAATTCGCTGGTCCCCCTTTATGTTTTCAAGACTGAGATCATTCTGATCAAAATCAAGATTGTTGACGTGGGAAGTGGAAATGGAAATGGAAAACTTGTTATAATTTCTTTTGATAATGGGGGCTGATTCAATAGATTTAACTGTTCAACCAAATTTATGTTTACAAGAGGGGTGATGAATCCAAGTGAAATATAAAGTATGAACAACAATTTGACTAACATAAAAAAGTTAACAGTTTGACCAAACCACAAAATTCAAAGGGAACCAAATTCAAAATGAGTGTTCAAACACATCTAGTTTTTGGGGTTCATGAAGAAGCAGACGACGACTATCTGATGTGAAACCTAGTCTTTTGAACCCATGGCGTAAGTACAAAGAAATAAAGAAGTCGAGATCATAATCTGACGATTTAAAAGGAAGAAATCAAACTTTGATGGTTATGGTTAATGAAACATATTATGAAGAAGTCAACGATCATGATGATCTGATGAATCGATGAAATTGTCCCTGACTTAACGAAGTTTTTTAACACCGTTAGTGATAAAGAACATTCTATAAAACAAACAGAAAACATAAAGGATGTCGGATGTAATTACTTTACTTAAATGACACAATCTGAAATTTGAATAAAATATAAAAGACCTTTTTTATGTAATTTACTCTAAAGTTTAATTAGTTAAACTTTAGTGGACTCGTGGGCTTGGTTTAAGAGATGGATTAGGAGGGCCCGTTTGAAGATTATGGTTTACATATAAAGTGTATAGCTTACCTATAAAATTTCATGATTTATATTGGTCTAACTATTTTTCCTGATTTAAGGCTCATTAAACACAATAAAATTACTAAAAATATAAAAATCTTGTCAAAAGTTCCAAAAATCCGAAACAAACAGTTTATCTCGTAACATAGGGCTTCTAGCAATTTTATATAATAATTCGGTATTTTTTTGGTAATTTTTAGTTCTTTTATTAGTTTCGCTTTATTAAAAATCCAATCTTATTTCAAAACCGAATATAATTTGAACACCAGCATTATCATCATAGGGTTAAAAACATAAATTCCATTCCCATCAATGACATCTAAACCTTGGACAAATGTATGTTTAGGATCAAGATTGTAAACATAATTACAAATCGAAATATTGTCCGAACAACATAAATTTTCTAGTAACATCACATAACTTATTAGTGGTAGAATCAATGCGTAAATAAGACCTCATAGAGAACCAGTAGATCACCCGTCTCATAATTGTAGAAATTCCTAACATCACGACACTTCGTTTCAAGTGAGTTTTCATAGCCCATTTTTATTTTCATTTTAACTAATTTGGGGTGGAAACATGCTTACATTAAACTTATAAATCTTATTCATATAAACTTTTCCATTAATGTTATGTTTACATCTACACCCGAAATGTAGATTGCATAAGACTTCACTAACACACTTTAAGTACTCTCCCTTACACTACATTACTCATAGGGTTTTGAGCCGATAAATATAGATTTGATATTGGGTGTGACGACCACCAACCAACACCAACTTTCTCGGCAATGAATGATTTTGGTCCAAAACTTCGTGCTGATATTTTGTGATAGGCATTAGCCAGAACAATACTTCACTCAGAGAATATATAACACTTTGAGGACAACTCTCTCTAGGTTTGGTTGTGGACTTATGTAGATTTTCCGTCATCCGCTTGTGTATTACTAGAACATAACACGACACGATTTATTCTTATCTATTTAACCTTTGATTAGTTTACAACTTAACGTTATTCGAGTCTTAAACTGATGAGCTCACCAACTATTTAGTCGACCTTGTAAGGATATTTTTCAGGTGTAAATTAAGAATAACAACTTGGACATGCACACTATTAGAAGCACCGAAGGATGGGAACTTATGCTTACCATTATTAGAAAATCTTTTAAACATTCAAGTTGTAATCGTAACATTATTCATGTCCCTTTACACTTTGAAATGAATGTTTAGCACTTCTCTTATTTAACCATGTGTTCTTGCTATTCAATTTCGATTTTGCATTTAAAAGAAATAAGATGCATTGGAGACATTTCAACTTTCTTGTTTCAATATATACTAACGTGTGTCTTAGTGGTAGTAAACCATAGACCGAAATATACACACTAGTAGAAAAGTTACCAAAAGCTGCGGTTCATAATTAGCAAATGCTGCGGTTTCCTTTAGAACCGCAGCTTTTGGGTATACATTTCAAAAAAATTTGAATTTTGCGCAAGGGTAAGCAAATGCTGCGGTTTTTTGCAAGCAAAAGCTGCGGTTTCCTAGAACCGCAGCTTTTGCCTTTATATATATATATATATAAAAACGGTCATCTTCTTCATTACACCCATTAACTCGATTTTTTTTTGAAAAAACCTCTTCAATGGAGCTCTAAAACGGCAATCTTCTTCATTTTCTCATTTTCAACTCATATAAGGTATGTTATTTATTAAAGGAAGTAAATTTTTAGTATGTATAAATGTTCTTGTGTATTAATGGTTGTTTTTTTACATGAAGGTGAAAATTAAATTATTTGAAGTTATTCTTATTAAAACTCAACAAAACCTCAAGTAAAGGTATGTCAAGTTTAATTTTGTTTAATTTATTCTAATTAAATTGTAGACTTTTTATGTTTATGTGTTTATTTGTTAAATAGTTATATATTTGTATAAATATATATGTGTGTAAAAATATATATATTTGGATGTATGTGGATGTATGTGGATGTGTGTATAATATTATATATATGCTTGTATATATTCAAATATAAATATGTGTACATTTGTACTTAAATACATATGTATTTTAGAACCCTTTAGAGTATACCCGTCCAAAATTTATCTAATAGAGAGTGTATCATTGTTTAGATCATACTATTCCACGATGGTTAGACATAACTTTGATTATTGGATTCCAATGAACCAATTCTCGAACGATGATTTTAAAGAACTATGGTTACATACCAAGGTACATGTCATTTAGCTTATTAGAAATTTGAAATACTTATCAATTAATTATTAACTTTAACTTTTTGTTTTGTAAATGCTAGGCTTATTGGAAGATTAAGACCGATGCCCCAGAAGCTTACATGAGGAAGTATGCTATAAGAATAGGGACAAACTTTATGTCGGATCTTGTACAACATTATGTCCGCAAAAATTTAAATGCTTGTCACAAATATCCATTTATGAAACCTCATAAGTGGGATGACTTTGTTAGACAAAAAACTTGTAAGGAATTCTTGGTATGTTAGAAATTGTATATTATAAGTTATACTTTATGTATATGTTTACAAGTAACTAATAACAGTTTGTTATTTTGTTTGAAGGCTAAAAGTACACAAGCAAAAGCTGCTAATGCCGCTAACGAAAACAAGCTACGCTTAGGCCGATCTGGATGGTCAGGAGTGGAACAAAAACTACCTATTATATGGCCTCAACTTTTAGAACGTCATGAAGACCTCAAAAGTGTTACAAACTTTCGTTCTAAGTTATTGATAGTGGCCATGGCAAAAAAAAACAAGGAAACCCAGTTGTATGAACTTGATAATCATGCGGTGAAGGTGGCTGCTAATCTCAATGAAGCTGAGCGAAACATGAAAGCGGATAAGAGTTATTATGAAAATAAAGAAGATCCTATTATTCGAGTTTTGGGTCCCGAGCATGGTGGCCGGTCACGAACAGTATCCGACATTATAGGTAGTGATTATGTATGTGTTTTTTTTCTTAAATATCCTGAGTTGCTGAATATAATTATTGACGTTGATTTAGTTGTCATGATGAATCTATAGGTTACACTAAGGTCCACGGTGGATTGGTCCGAAATGTCAATGATGATAGAGATTCGACGCCATCTTTGCGTGACTCTAGTTGCAGATCTAATGGGCATGTAGATTATCCACCTATCGAGGTAATATTTACCTACATTTCATGTTAATCCTCATAATAGCTATGTTTTGACATGTTGAGTCTTTTTGCAGAGACAAACCCAATGTGAGTTGCTTATAAATGTGGGTGACTCTCTAGTGAAAGTGGCTGACGGGATTGCATGGCCAAGCACATCCACGGACCTCCATTGTAGACCAATAGCCGAGGGTTGTGCCAAGGTCTCAGTGGATGAGGTCGTTGAGAGATATAAAGAATTATCCGTCTATACTGTAACAAAAAATAGTGAAGTAACACTTGTTGAAGATCTTGTTCATCAAACTGTTCAGTGGCCAAGATATGCAATAAGGGTATATTTTTGCTTATATATTTTAATATATTTTAGCTTTGTATATAATATTTTTTATTCAATTGTAGCTTGAGAATGAAGAGACATCGAGCAAATCGCCTAGTGCCCCAAACAGGGACTCGAGTCGCGGGTCACGGAGTTATAGAGGCGTCTCTCCACAAGTGCATGACGATGACACCGTGATGACTTCAAACTTTTGTTCACAAGTAAGAGACCCATTTACTCGATGTATATATATTTTTTAACTTGATATTTCATATTATAATAATGTGTTTGTTACTTTAGGACAATGAAACGCGTTCTTCACCATTTGATCTTGGTGAGGAAGAAGAATTAATGGCATTCAATGCGTATGACAAAAACGGTTTTGTAGATTTGGTTAGTTTACAAAAACTTATTTATATAACTATCCGTAAATATATACATATGTACTTTACTAATGTCCTAATGTATCTACAATTGTTTTTAGTTAAACTCTATGGCGCCAGTAGGTTCTCAACCCGGACCAGAACTCGAACTCGTAATCGAACCTCAACCCGAACCTCAACCCGAACCCCAACCCGAACCCCAACCCGAACCCCAACCCGAACCCCAACCCGAACCTCAACCCGAACAAAAAATGGCACTTGTATTCCATCCTATGTATACTACATGGAAAGATCCCGAGCTGCGAAATGTCAAGGAGAAAATAATTGACAATTGCCAAAATGATCTCCTTCTAGCCATGGTTCATCGGTTATTGGCACTCGTCGGGGGTCTCGAATACATTTCCCATTCTTCACCCCATGGCATGTACCCCGAGCAAGTCCTCACTACAATCCCATTATCTGAATTGGTGCAGTTATTTATAGATGGTGAACTTGAAGTGTCCGTGGTACATTCATTTGCGATGTAAGTTGTTATTATACTTCTAAGATGGTACAATTTTTTTTTTTAGATCGTATAATTTTATCTACAAACTTCATCATATTTTTATTTATTTATTAATTTGTTTCAGGTGTTTATACGAGATGACACCTAATTCCAAATGTGCATTTCTAAATCCGGTGAATATTCATGAGCATGAATGTGTCAAGAGTCCGGGTAAAGTACAAGAACACATCAAACAAATAAGAATGTATCATAAAGACAAGAGATATTTTCTTGTACCGTATTATGCCGGGTATTATATATCTTTTCTTAATACATAGATAAAGATAGTTTCATCTACCATATCATGCACTTGCTTATTTGTTTTATTATTTATATTTTTTAGACGACATTGGACACTTTTTGTCATTGAACCCGGAACCGCAACCGTATATATTGTCGATTCTATAAATACCGAAAAGACAAAAGAGTGTTATAAGATTGCGGCTTTTATTGAAGACGGGTTCGAGAAAGGATTTACTTGGATAACAGCAAAGGTATTTTTTTTATCAATTTTTTTTCAGATGTTCTAAATTAATGAAATGACTAAGTGTGAACTAAATGCAGTGTAACCAACAAAATAGCAATTGGGAATGCGGGTATATGGTGATAAAACACATTCGGGCGTTTCTTGATACAATGCAATATGATTTCCTAAACAATGTAAGTGTTTTGTAAATATTCAAAATATCGACTTTTTATTTTTTTTATAAAGTTTAGCAACTTTGTTTATATGTTTTAGATATGGAAATCGGAAGAGAAAACCTCGCCCGATGAGCTTTACTTTATGGTCTATGACTTGATGAGTACTTGGATGACAAAGTTGTACGGTGTTTGAAGATTTTCAAGGTTTGATCTATTAGAATACATGTTTAGTTAGGCTTTTACGATAAATTTTGAACAACGTTCAATGTATGAGAATATATACATGTTTTTGTTGAACGATATGTTTTGAATGTTATAGAATTTTCAACATTATGCTATAGATCGAAGTATTAAAAAGTTATTATGATGTATATTATATGCAATTTATAGGAAGAAAATATTGATATTTTCTGGAAAATACTAATTAAAATATTTTTTATTTTTTTCTTCATAAATTAGCAAAAACTGCGGTTATAGGACCGCAGCATTTGCTTTGAAGAGAACCGCAGCATTTGCTCAAGCACCAAAAGCTGCGCAACCTAATGCTGCGGTTCCCAAACCGCAGCTTTTGCCCAAAATAACCGCAGCTTTTGCTCAAGTTTGTACTAGTGACAGTATTTGAGTATTTTTATTCATTTATACGAATGATTCCTATATAAATCACCTCTGATTTGTTAATATATCTTCGTCGAATACAGTATTCGAGTGTCCGTACTATGAAATTAGTAGGAACCCTCCCAGAATTCTACTTTTTCTGGGGTTACTAATTAAAAATGAAAAAGAAAATCGTTCTTTGGAATAATGAAGGAAAAGAGTGCGGCGGAAAAGCTTAACATCAAAAAAGTTGATACTCCTTCCTCTAAAAAAACAAAAATAAATATTAATTTAAAAGCAAATTATTACATGGGATCGATTGAGGAATAATTGGCTAGCTAACAAGATGATGCATGAATCCCTTGATGTCTTTTCACATACGATTTATAAACGTGTACTGTCTTACCCCCTCCTCAACCTCAAAGGCTAACCGGCCGTTTAACTACTTTTAAACCATAATTTGTCAATTTTAAATATTTTTAACCTTTAACTTTTTAAATTTTGAATAGATGAAACGATCGCTTGAGTTAGATTTCCGTTTAAAAAGGTCAAATAGCCATCTATCTATGGTGTTTTCCCAATAAAAGGTTGTGAGTTCGAATCCTGCAAAGTACAAGTCTAATGATTTAGCTTTTAAAAAAAATCTTTAGTGTTTTGGGATCAGATATAAACAATCTTTATCATATGTATAAACAATCTTTGTAAACACTTAAATGGATAATACAAAGGTAAACATAAACAATCTTTATCATATGTATAAACAATATCTTTGTAAATATTTAAATGGGTGATACAAAGGTATATATAAACAATCTTTATCATATATATGAACAATCTTTGTAAATATTTAAATGGGTGATACAAAGGTATATATAAACAATCTTTATCATATGTATAAACAATCTTTGTAAATATTTAAATGGGTGATACAAAGGTAAATATAAACAATCTTTATCATATGTATGCACATGCATGCATGCATATATGGGTGTGAAATCAATATTTAAATGGGTGAAAGAAAGGTAAATACTATATAAGAAGTTTGTTCTCTAAGAAATTAAGCCAAATAAGATATATAGCTAGAGAGAAGTAGTTATGAGGTGGTGGTGGTTGGCTAGCTAGTGGTGGTTAGTTACTGATGAGGTGCCTGGGGTGTGGGAACAAAGCAAAGAGGGATTGTTTGTACTACAGGTGCAGGAGTTGTTGTAAAGGAAATGGATTTCAGTGTCAAACTCACATAAAGAGCACTTGGGTCCCCATTTCTACCAGACAGGTTGTGAGGAATTCGGAGGCGGCAGCCATGGCGGCTCCTTCGGCCGCTGCTGATCCGCCACATCAACAAGAAGAGCACCAACAATTGTATTTCTCATCCCCATCATCATCTGGTATGTTTTATATATATTAATTGAATCCCAATATTGTTTGAAACCGGCCTAGATTAATTGATCTAGTTTATTTAAAGAAAGTCATACAGTTGAAATCTGTAACTAGGGTTGCTGCCTCAAAACGATGTTGTGGTGTGAGTTATAGGTTTAAAACATTGCTTGTTTGAATTGGGTTTTTTTGTGTCGAATATTTAGGAAAAACTAAATTAAGAACGTTATCTTTCGAGATAGGCTAGCGGAAAAGAGAGGGATGTAAGATTGAGATGGCTTGGACATATAAGAAGTGTAGAGGTGTAGAAACCCTCACTATTGAGGGGAGGAAGGGTAGAGGAAGTCCCAAATTAAATGATTTGGGACAGGCAGATTAGACATAATTTATAGAGTTGCATCTCTCTGAGGACATGGTTCATGATATGAGTCCGTAAAAACGTGAGATTAAGGTTAAGGGCTTTTAGGTGTAGGTGGTTTCATAGTCTTAGGGCTTAGTTTGTGTCAGCCTTAATTTAAGGGGATGTTTCCTTTTTGGCTATGTGTGGTTATTGAAATTATATGTGTTGGCGTGTTGCTATACCTGTTGACATCTAGTTATCTAGCTTTTTCACTTCTCTGTCCATAGTTTTGTAAGTACTGTTTTGCTTTCTCTTGTTTGCTTCGGAGCTAAGGGCCTCTTCTCTTGGGTTGGGTGGTTTGTTTACATGTCACTCTTTCTAGCTTATTGCTATGGGTGAACCTAAGAAGTAAAGGCCAATTGAGATTAACTCTAGCTAAACACTAAGAGACTATCATGTTTTTGTAGACGGAAGATGTAGTCTAAAAAATCTGCAATCTAAAAATATAACACTTTTTATTTTATAAACTTGCTACCGCCTAAAAATTGAAAATATATAACGTAAACTTGATTCAAATATCAAAATTGAAGTTGGTAGAACCTAAATTAGGGTTTTAACCCTTGAGCCGTGAGAACAAGAAGAAAGAAAAAAAAAACTAACATGTCATAGGGCGGCGCAGGGTGGCCGGTGGAGGCGACGGTTCAAAGGGAAGGGGGCGCGCAGAGCAAGGGTGGAAGGGTGGAGATGGATTGGGCGGAGCAAGAAGGCGTGTCTCTTTTTTTTAGGGATTGTGATTGTGAAGATGAAATAAGAAGAGTGATATAAGTTTTTTTTTAAAGAAATTTTACGTCCATTTAAGATCTTTATTTATAAAAAAAAAAAAACAGTCTTCAGGGCTTATGTGTGCTCGCCACCGAAGATGTTTTAACCAAAAACGAAAATCCTCTATAAAGCTAAACGTAAGAAACAAGGGTCATACGATTATGCTCATGTGACAACGATTAGATATATGAAGGGAAATCATAAGTTTCTTGTTTAAAAATCTTTAATCCTAAGGCTATCCGTAATGGGGCGTTATGGGGCAAAAAATTGTAATATGGCGCCCCATATAACGCCCCGCACCACCCCCCGGGGCGCCATGTTAGCTTTGGAGGTCAAAGGCGTCATGTTCATGGCGCCGGTGCAACTCACATGTTTTTTTTTTGTTTTTTTTTTCTTTTTTCCTATTGGTACACCTCATATCTCATAACCCCCATCCTCATAACCCCCCACTACACCCCTTACCTCATAACCCCCCATTTCCACGTCATCCGCCACATGGCGCATAACCCCCCACCCGGGGCTCCATCCACTACGGATAGCCTAATAAAGCAATAAAATGTTTGCCAAATGTCTCATTTCTAGGTAGTCCACATCAGCACTGCCACATGTCAAAACCATATTCAACTATCAATTTAGTAAATTACCAATCAAAATTAATTACCAATTTTGTCCAAACTAAATTAAAAAGTATTTGACAAACCTAATGTAGATTTGATAAATTTACTTAATAATTTGAGTCTTTTTAAGGAAATTAATTAACAAGTTTTCAAACATAATAATCTCTTTAATGTATTAGATTATCAATTAATTGTTTATAATGTATTACGACATTTATAATTTTTAAATCTCTTAACTGTTTTTTCTTTTTTGTATTTATGTAATATTATGAATGAAAATTTCAACCCGTGTAATACACGGGTTACTAACCTAGTAATAAAATAAAGTAGGAAAATTGGAAATAAATAATCCCAAGTTTTCATGTTTGGCCGGCAATAATCCCAACTTTTAAAATAGCTCCCAGTGGTCCCAACTTTCACTATATTTACCTGTAATGGTCCCATCGTTAAAATCACTAACTCTGTTAACTCCCTTGATGATGTGGATGGCACGTAGGTTAATAGGGGACCTCAAAATTATATAAAAAAAATTTCCAAGTCATGTGCCACGTCATCAAGGGAGTTAACGGAGTTAGTGATTTTAATGATGGGACCATTACAGGTAAATATAGTGAAACTTGGGACCACTGAGAGCTATTTTAAAAGTTAGGATTATTGCCGGCCAAACATGAAAACTTAGGATTATTTATTTCAAAATTTCTAATAAAGTAAAATAAAATTAAAAACACCTTAACTTTTATATATGTATGTGTGTATTATATACAAGTTCTGGTGACCCTTTTGTCAGTCCTGTGATTCGGCCGGTCCAACATAATTCAATATTTTTGAAGATGAAGCTCATTTTGTTAATTAGGGTTTGGAGGACATTTTCCGACTGAGGTGAGGGGTCAAGCAACGTTCACATGTGTACGAGTGACAACCACTACTTTAGAAGAAAATAATGTGTTTGTAGATCAGTCTGCATATGAAACAACTATCAACATAGGAGGACATGTTTTCAGAGGCATTCTATATGATCAAGGACCTGCAGATCATCAACACATCAACTCTGACATCAACGTTCCTTCCGACTTGCAACCGGCCGGTTACTAATCCTAGCTCTTGTTCCCTAGCTACCCTTTCGATGGCACCGGATTATCGGTTATAGATTATGTGGTTCATCTAATTATTCAAGAATTTGGCTGATTATATATGCATGTGTTGATTATGAACTCAAGTCTTGAGTATTCTTTCAGATTTCAACAACATTGGATTATTTGTCTATCTCATGTAGATCTTCGTTATTTGGTATTTCATGCATATTCTTTTAAATTGTGTAGAGTCACTGTCGTATTATAGTAATTTTAATGGGACTCTAAACATCTTTAATTGGACATATAATTAATTAAGAAAAAAACAAAAATGAGTATACAACTTTTGTTCTGAAAATGCTGCGAGATCTTTGTGAAAAGGTAAGACTAGAGACGTTTTTAAGAAGTGTAAATAAATTTGGACTTTAGATGAGATTTAAAAATGAGCCCTTATGATTATAAAGTCAAAGATTCCTACATAAAAAGTCAATAATGTATATGATGAGATTTGTAATAACAAAAAACAAAATTAACGTATTGTAACAAAATGTTTGAATTTTATTAACCCGAATTTAAATAGTTAAACAGATCGTGAGACACTTTTAGCATTTTTAGTAGCAAATATTTCGATCAATCATTCACAATCGATATTCTTTAATATATCATTGTCAATAGAATTATTATAAATATATAGTAGTTACAAGTGTAATTATGAATAGTTAAAAGTGTAATATAAAAAAATTTTAAGAAAAAACACACAAAACAAAAACAAGACAATAGAATTTAACAAAACTAAAACATAGAAAGGAAAACAAATATTTTGAATGTGTTACTTATAAAATTTGAACTTGAAACCTAAAAGTTTTTAATACATGCATTTTTTTATCACATCAGTTAACTCATTTGTGAATTTAATTACATTCACAAATATATACACAAATTAAATAAATTATATAATATATATAAAAAAATTTAAAATTCCAGACCCTTCGAAAAGTTGGCCTCGGTGGTCGCCCTCAAATGAATTTAATTACATTAACAAATATATACACAAATTAAATAAATTATATAATATATATAAAAAATTTAAAAATTCCGGACCCTTCGAAAAGTTGGCCTCGGTGGTCGCCTCCCCGGTTAGACCTCAGGTCGCCCTTGGTAAGTTGGTTAATGGTAGTTGTATCAATTAAAACTGTAGAAATGTGATCGTTTTGAACCGGCCACGTAAACCGGACGAGTATAGATTTATTATTTATTTCTATTTTAAGAGTAAATTACATGATATATATATCCTTTGTCTATAAGGATAATGATGAATCAGGTCCTTTATCTTTACTAATTACACACAACATCATCATTTATATTAATCATTATTAATTAGATCACATGGCCGGTATACTCGCGTGGAAGGAGGCTTGGAGGGGTTCACACGCATTTAACAGCGTTGAACACCGTACCCTCTCGTGTTGAAGACCCGTGTGATCGAATGCCGTGAAAATCTCAACGGCTTAGATGGGAGAAAAGTAGTAGTTAAACGGCCCATTTTTCGAGCATTACACATTTAATAAAAGAAAACTTATTTTCTAACTATTTCAAAATAAAAAAGTTATAAAAATAATAATAAAACCATCAGACCATGATTGTGTATGAATAAATGGTGTGATTCATTTATCATCCACGTAACACTCATCGTACCATATATATATATATATATATATATATATATATATATACGAGATATACCTTAGATTGGTTAAAAATATCATGTGCAACTAAAATTTTAAAGGATGAATAATTTAATATACCGTTTTATTTTTATTTATGTAACATGTAACCCATGTTAAAACATATTTGGAAATTAAAATGTGATTATCCACAATTTTTACTCATATTTTAATAATATAAAGTTATGTATATATAAATTATATTTAAGTAATATAAGTAGTTAATGCTGCTATAAAGTCTACAATACAAATAGTACATTACTATCTAACTTTAATTCTTGATTCTATAATCTTTATGTTTATATTTTTTGATTTGTTCAGAGTCAACTTCTATATATTTTTTATTAGATGTGTTATCCGCATATTATCGTGAGGATAATACAACTACACAAAATAGTTATGTTATACGATTGTAGCCATTATAATACCAACTTATATGCTAAATTCGTTATACTTGAAAAAAATACAAAATAAAAAATTAAATTTGCGTGCGCTTAAATGAGAAAGAAAACAGTAAAAAAAAACATATTGTTCTAGAAAAACACAAATATAAAAAAATAAATAAAAAAGCTTTATTATTCATCTCTTACTTTAAAAATGCAAAGAGTAAAAGAGATAATGGGTCACCGATCCATCCAAGTTGTGCCATGCTCCAAGCTAGCAGTAAAACCTCTGATCCTATCACTCCGGCCTCTTACTATATGTGTTAGGGTTGTCTACGATTCCTTGAATCAAAAGCACAAATCAAAATGATCAAAAACCTTAAATCTCGTCATCTAATTCGAGTGATCGAAGCTGAATCACGAACACAAAATCCCTAATTACATACCATGTAGCTATTTAAAATTAACTAAACACAATAACAGTTTGAATCGATAAAAATGGGAGGCCAATTAATCAAAACTATGTAGGTTTGATGTTAACATTGACAAAATGACGTATTTTTGGAGAGTACGTTTTGCATGCAAATTAGATGTGTGACAGACTCATATCCTCGAATATATACTAGGTTAGAAATTAATGTATTACATAATGTAACATGTTGTAAACAATAGTTTTTATTTAGATTTGTATGTTACATGTCATCCGCCGTTGATGAAATAAGAAATAATAAATATCTAAAAGTTATAAATAACAAAAAATAAAGATTTAAGAATAATAAAATTATATTTTAATATAAAATATAATTGAAATATTCTTATGATTTATTAAATTTTAGTAAATTATTAGAATAAAAACACTTATAATTTTTTATATTTAGTTATTTAAAATTATTAGTATTTAATAAAAGAAGAATTAGTTTTAATAGGAGAAATATACGAAAAAATTATAATAAGAATAACTATGATGATAACACGTGACATTAAATGTACTCTTTTTTTATTAGAAGAAACATATTATATATACTAAAATTGTAAAATCTTATAGAGTTAATGTGTAATATGAACCCCTTGAAAAAACTATCTGCCACTGTTGGATTGTTTAGTTAGATATATAATCGTATATATAATCGTCTAACTGAATTATTTAGTGTTTTTTTTAGGATTAAGCCTATAGAGCCAATTGTGTGACTTGTGTCCCCTAGTGAAGTTGATGTACCACATTCTTTTCTATTTTAGGCACAACCAAACGTTGAAGGCCTCAATAATATATTAATATTGACCTAACTAATAAAACTATATATAAATTTTAACAATCGTTTTTGGCATAGGAAGAATATATGTAGGTAATGATAGGCCGATAGCCACTTACTCATTAGAAATGTTGGGTGGGCATCTTCGTACCAACTTTAGGCTAATAAAGAGCACTACATATATAAACCATGCCACATTTCCACGTGAGATTCCATTTCATATTAACCGGTGGTATCCAGTGATAAGTTGTGACGGTGACATAGATATATTAGTCGATACTCTTGTAAACTTACATGTATTCAATATATCTTGTTCTTTTTTTTTTTGAAGAGCTTCACAAAAAAGTGTGTTAGTAATTCTCAAGATGTGCTTCATCACATGTTGATAAAATACAAAAGTAAAAGTTTTCATGCATATTTGAAGTCCATTTACTTGACTTTTGTGAGCATCATCATTTGTTAGAGTTTCTATATATTTAAGCACGTCAATAACAGTAGGGGATATACAACAAGCACATTGATAAGTGTTTTTTCATGAGAACTCCAAGGTGTATCTCGAGGTCTTCCAAGTGATAGTTCTTGATTCTTTCCACTTCCAATTTCAATTTCCGGATTCAGTCCCAAGCTCTCTCTTTGACTTTCTTTTACCAAATTTATTCATTTGCAAGATGCACAAACTAGATTTATTAAATCCAATATGATGTTTGGTTGCTAGGCACATAACAACAAGTTGAAGTTGGTGAGCTAAACAATGAACAAAATATGCCGAAGAATTTTCTTTAAAAATCAAAGCTTTCAAACCGTTAAGCTTGCACCATCATATCCTTGGCCTCTAACCCCGCCCAAATTCAAACTAAAATGAGCCAATAGTCCATTAATTGCATATTTAAGAGATAAAGCGGTTGTTTTCTTAACATTGACGACCAATAAATCTCTCCTTCACAAATCCTAGTTTCTCTTCGTATCTTAATACCACGGCCATTTGTTCTTTATTAGAGATATGCTCGATTCATCAACTAATATGGAAAAGTGCATCATCACCAAGTTCTTCAAATATTTTCTTTAATACTTCTTCTGCAAAACAATTACAACTTTCTTTTTGGATTGATGGAGCAACCAGTTGGTAATTCCCAAGAGCATTACTTAATATAATCTTACCAATTTCCTCATTTATTTCTCCCATCAATTTAAAGAAACTCTATGAGATGTGTCCTCTATAGAGGGATTTTTCAGAGTCATCATGACCACGAAAAGGTAACCCGCCATTTAACAATCCTCTAGCAAGTTTAACCGAAGTACTTAATCCAATTCTATAATCATGTTTTTTGTTCATCGGTTTATTTTTCAAAGTCCACGTGTATAGATTGAGCATGTTTAAGCAAGTCTTCCCCCTTTTGATGTGCTTTGTTGTGAAACTATTGCAATCACCAACATGAACCTCTAACCTTTTGATCTTTTGCCAACACCAATGCATCATTTTGTCCTCTTTCCTTATACAAATAACAATAAAAGCAATACGCTTAATCTTGTTAGACACTCTATTCTAATCAATTTTTATTTTGTTGCTTGTGTCATTCCGGATTAAAACGCCTTAATTTACCACTATATAGGGACCCCACTATATAGATTTGGGGTAAAATACATCAAGCAAAAATGCTACATCAATGCGGATTGATCTGGGGCGTCCATCAAGATCATCCAACAGCCAGGATCTATGGTGTTTTCCGCCTATGGTGTTTTTTTACCCCCCCGAAAACGCCATAGGCGAAAACACCACAGATCTTGGCTGTTGGATGATCTTGATGGACGCCCCAGATCAATCCGCATTGATGTAGCGTTTTTGCTTGATGTAGCGTAACTCGACTCCCACTATATATATATATTTTTTCAAAAATTTGGCATATTGGTTGGCATGGATCTTTAAGCAAATATGCTCGTCTAATATCATATTTTTTTTACTAGGATTATAAGATGAAATTTGTTTCCTTTTGCCCAGATCATATGGAAGATCAAAAAAGCCTATTTTCAGGTATTTACTACTTGAAGATGACGATTCACGATCAGAATCTCAATATTCATTATACCAAATTCACAATTTCACAAATCCATTAACATTTAACAAATTAAGAACTAAATTAGTTACCACTTACAAACAAAACCTAAATCGATAAACTCCTCAAATTTAAGAACACATTCAAGAACCAAATTCAATAAACTCATCAATTCAGAACCAAATTCATAAGTTAACCCTAATAAATCGGTCAGTGTACCTGATGGACATATGTCACGCCCACATCCAACTAAACTAGGGAATCATATGATATAGGATTCACTCCTAATACTATATGTGGGTTTACTCCAATTTTTTTATATAAAATTTAGAAAAAAAAAAGTTCGAAACTCGATGGGTTCCGGTAAACCCGGCCATTGTATAGATCTGCCCCTGAACGCGGGGTTGTAAAATCTTGTTTATTACATAACAATCCCTCGGAAAACCTTGACCACAAGGATACTTACAATACAACTTAAACCTTTTTCTTAGTGCTACTACATATATGTCAATGATGAGATCTTTGTTTTTTATGTCCATGGCCATTATCAACAGATACTTGTCAACATAATATGGTTATTTCAGTACCTCAGATGCACTGATCAACATATGTCCTTTGGTGTTTCACAACTAAAAAGAACCAATCCATTTTTCTAATTCTGTGACCTCCTCGTTACACATCAAAAGTCTTTCCTCGACTCCTCGAGAACCCACTCTTGTGTACATCTGGAATATCATCCAACAGATCAATAACCCAGTCCGACTCGGATTTATATGCGCTACACATCAAAAGTCTTTCCTCAAGAATTTCACTCTTGTATACCGGAATTTGTCAAATAGCAGTGCTTCCATCCTTGCTTTAAATGTTGCTGTTAATTCCAGAAAAGATGGGTTCCAAAAGATACTTCAATTTCATTGTTCGTCATGATCGCTTGCTGGATTTGATCGGCGCCAGAAATTGCTTGTGGACTGATTGACCAGGACTGCCGATCAGATCGCCAGAAGTTCGGGCGAAGCCAGAAGTTCGTGGTTCGCCGGAGCTAGCTCTGGCACCACTTGATAAGGATCGATTTAGAGAATATATAGCAGAAAACACCACCACAGAGGAAGAATAAGATAAATCTCAATATCATCGATACTCACTTCTGTTAACGAGTTTGTTTAAGTAAACAAACCAACGGTTACACGTTTACATTCAACCCTTCCGCAGTTTCACTTCACTACAATTACAAATAACCCCCTTGACAATCCATCACATAACACAAGTGAGCATCAATGTGAATTCATATGGTTGAAAACATTACAATATATGCAGGATGAGAGAGCCACAACCAAACCAAAGGATTCTGCATATAAAGAACCTACCTTCGGTCAGACGACATTAGAGATCATGACTCAGAAGCATGCTTACTATAGATGGCCTTGTAGTGCAGATGGATTTGCTGTTCGAGCCGATTCCGTGATGCTTTTCAATAGATATTGGCAACGTAAAGACGATTCTACAGCAGAAAGTAAGTGAAGAAGGTAACAAAAACGACCCAAAGTTAAGTGAAACCCTGACCCTTCTCTCACATTTTTCAACCATAACCACATATGAACTGAAAGAGTAATTTCCAACTCCAGAAGTTTTGACAAATGAAGGATATCAACAAAATATATATTTTAGTTACTTAATATATCTAATTTGAACCCGCACTAAAATCACAAGAACTAAGTGGGAAAACCCTAAATTACATAAACTAGACATCCAAATACTTTTTCAGAAACATATACATGTAGATTATTCATGTATCACAACACACTTATCATCTCCTTTCAACCCTTTTGTTGATTTGTAGCGTTACTGTTGCGGCCATTTTATTAGTACATACATGGAACAACAGGTTTTAATGCCTTAAACCTTTGCATCACTCCTACGGCGCTTTGTTCCCACCTGAAAATTAGAATCCTTCACATGCTTAAAGCTGGATTAAGATGAAAAGTAAATACACATACCTATAAACTTATCCACTTAGATATACATGTACCAAAGAAGAGATCAAGAACTCATGCAACCGGTGAATATTGTTTGGTCATAAGATAATCAAGAATGGAAGAAGGCAAGAAGCTGCTTTAAAATTAAGTATACTCGGTCAACAATCTTGTAATTATCATGACCACAATGGTGGTGGTGTGGTGGTTTAAAGCTGATGAAGAACAAGAAGGAGAAAGATGATGATGATGAAGTATGAGAACGTATTTTTATTCAAAATAACAATGATGGGGCGGCAAACTCTGCCACTTGATGTTTATTTGCTGCTGAAACAACAAAATCTGGTTTATCAAAGGAAGAGAGGGAGGGTAGGAGTGGTGACTACAAGAAAGAGTGACAGGAGAGGCAGCAGCCGCTGCCAGGGCGATCACCAGAGCCAGACTAAAACAATAAAGAGACAAAAATGAAAACAAAATTGCCTATGTGGATCATTAGATGATGTGTCAATCTTTGGCAAAGTGGTCTTGTAATTTAAAGCACAATTCCAGTGGCTATAAAGAAGAATGAATCAAATTCATATTTGCATGTCAAATGTCAATAGAATGGTAACAGGAAAACCAAATTCCGTACGAGTGTTTATGTGTCTCTTAAGTTTAAATACTGTCCCAAAAGGCCAAAACTGAAAGATTTAACTTCATATGGGATGTTCCAACGTCTAAACTAGGGGACCGAGCTAATATTCCTATACACATCAATTTATCATATACCAATATACCAGGATTTAAAAAGATCCCAACAAAACTGAAAGATTTTACTTCAAATGTGAATATGCCATGTTAAACATGGAGGATTTAAAGCAGTGATGTAAGCTGGAGGATCGAGATCTTTAATTTCATATTATTATTAGACACAAATTACCTTCATATCTGTATGTCTGGAAGTAGCATGAGAATCTTGAAGGAGCCTTTGTTCTTCAGTTGAACAGCTTCCACAGAAGAAATGGTCTATATGTTTAGCCTCCTCCGGTGCCATGTCTATGCAAGCCGGATGAAACCTGCACCAAAAACAATAAAAAAAACTCATAATTTCGATTTGCAGATCAATATCCAAATGCACAACCATCAAGATCATATCAAGCATCCAAATTCCAGAATTCAATAACAAAATCAAACTAAATCCAAATTCCAAAGCAGCATAACATACAACCTACCAATCTATGCAGCCATCACATTGAACCATCAAATCATCTGGATTGTAAGGCATCTCGCACTTACAGTACCTGCCATAACATGAACCAGTCCCCAATTAATCAACAATCGCAATTTACACAAATCAATTAATTAAACGATCTCAGATCAGAAGAAAACAAACAGTAAATTCTCAACAAATTATAACACAATCAATGAATAAAAGCAATTTCATAGATAAATGTAAGAGAACTTATTATATATATATATATATATATACGTACACGGTGACTTTATCAGGATTGAAGGTTCCAGTGGCTGAATTATACTCAAAACGACAGAAAAAATCGTCGTTTCCAACGGCGTCGAGCTTCGTATAGCTTTTGAAAGTGTGAACTGTACACTTGCCTTCGATCGTATCGGCGCTCTGCACATCATGGTGATCGGAGAGGAAGACCTCTTTTGTGCTGTGAAACTGTCTCCGGCCACCGATCGATTCCTCCGGCCGGTAGTACCACTGCACGTGAACGTTCACGTTACCTCCTCTACCGGCCGATTCAATCTTCTCCACTTTAGCTACATACGACGGCTTGGATGAATCGGAAGGGCGCATCAACACACAATCGCCGGCTGATTAAATTAATGAAAAAGAAAGGAAAAAAATTAATTCGTTAGGTAAGAAATTGAAGATGATTGAAGGAGAAGTGATTGAAGGATGGTACGTTTGATGGATTTATTGGTTCCTTTGATGGTGTAGGAATCTAGGGTTTCTTTGGGAGCGCGGGGTTTTCCCATGGGGGATGACTTCAGAGTTCAGACATGAAACTACCAACGGAAACGGAAAAATGAGACCAGAAGTTTCCATGTCTCTTTTTCTTAAAAAAGAGAAAGTTAAAATATTACTTGCTGGGTAATTTACTATGATATGTATATGGGTAAAGATCATGTGAAAACCACTCCTTAGCCTAAAAACCTAAAAACCACTTAAATTAAGGGTAATAAAGTAATTTAATATTTAATTTTTAATATTATCAATACCACACACACCCCTATGTTTCATACATTTACAAAAGAACCCTTCCTTTTCCCACTCCATACCCCCAACCCCTCCCCCCCCCCCCACCCCCACCCCCACCCCCCCACCCGTGTTGCATATATGCAACATAAGTGTGTTGCGTATATACAACCATCAACCCTCCAGCCCCACCCCTACCCACCCCACCACCCCCTCGTGTTGCATATATGCAACATAATTATATTTCATATATTCAACCCGCACCCCTTCCATCCCTAGCCCCCGCCCAACCCCACCCACCCCCCACCCCACCCCACCCCACCCCACTCGTGTTGCATATATGCAACATAAGTGTGTTGCACATATACAACCCCCACTTACCCCCAACCCGCACCCCTACCACCCCCATACCCCCACCCACCCCCCACCCTGTGTTGCATATATGCAACATAATTATATTGCATATATGCAACCCCCAACCCACACCCATGCACCCCCCCCCCCCCCTTCATGTTGCATATATGCAACACAAATGTGTTGCATGTATATACAACCCCCAAACTGTAACACCCCCCCCCCCCCCCGCGTGTTGCATATGTGCAACACAGTTGTATTGCATAATACAACCCCCACTTACCCCCCCCCCCTATGTTACGTATATGCAACACCCTTGTGTTGCATATATACAACCCCACTCCCCATCCACCCACCCCCACCCCCGTGTTGCATATATACAACCACACTCCCCACCCACCCACCACACCCCAACCCCCCGTGTTGCATATACGCAACACCCTTGTGTTGCATATAGGCAACACCCTTGTGTTGCAATATACAACCCCCACTTCCCCTACATTATATAATGCATATATGCAACATCAAATAAAACCATATTTCCGCTAATGTTGCACATATGCAACATGTATATGATGCATATATGCAACATGTCTTTTATTATAGTTTTACACGTCATGATGTTTTAATGCAATATACTATGTTGCATATATGCAATATTCTATATAGTGCATATATGCAACATTAAATAAACCGTATTTATGCTTATGTTGCACATATGCAACATGTCCGTGTTTACAGTTTCAAATATTATGATATTCTAATGCAATATACTATATTGCATATATGTAATATTCTATATTTTACTTTCGTTCGTTTATTTCACGAACTTGTTTCACCTGTGACCTCCTAACCCTCGAACTTCTCTCCATCTCTCTCTCAAACCCGACGACCTTACGCAATTTGGTGTTGTTTTGATGGCTCGAGATAATATAGTAATAAGGATGATGAACACAAATGAAATATGGTTTACGAAGTAAATCAAGTTTGAACGAAACTTAAAACCGATTACACCAATAGATTCGTACTTCAAATCCCAACAGAATGAAGCCAGGTTTTATTTATATTGCCGAGTTATTAAAAATCCACCATGGATGAGCTTCGCAAAGAATGTGAACTGTGAAAAAAAATTATGTTGCATATATGCAACGCGGAGGGTGGGGGGGGGGGGTGGGGGGTGCGGTTTTGTATATATACAATATAATAATGTTGCATATATGCAACACGGGAGTGGGGGGTGGGGGTGCGGGGTAGAAGGTTAGGGGTGGCAGGGGTGCGGGTTGGGGGGGGTTGTAGTTATGAAATCTAATTATGTTGCATATATAAACACCGGGGGTGTGGGGGTGAGGGTGCGGGTTGTAGTTATGAAATGTACTTATGTTGCATATATGCAACACGGGGGTGGGGGTGGGGTGGGGGTAGGGGGGGTGGGTGGTGAGGGAGGGTGGGGGTGGCAGGGGTACGGGTCGGTGGTTTTAGTTATGAAATGTAATTATGTTGCATATATGCAACAGGGGGGGGGGGGTGGGTGGGTGGGTGTAGGCGGTGCGACAGGGGTGGGCGAGGCGACGGAGGTGCGGGTTGGGGGTTGTATATATACAATATAATTATGTTGCATATATGCAACATGGGGGTGGGGTGCGGGGGGGGGGGGGGTGGGTGGGGGTGGCGGGGTTGGGGGGAGGGGGCGGAGGGGAGTTGAAAGGGTAGGGGGGTTGTTGTAAATATATGAAACATGGGGTGTGTGTGGTAGTGATAATATTAAATATTAAATATTAAATTACTTTATTAGCCTTAATTGAAGTGGTTTTTAGGTTTTTAGGCTAAAAGAGGTTTTTAAGTGAACCTAACCCTATGTATAATTATATCTTTTTAAAACGCTAACTTATCATTAATCCTACGTTAAATTTTATACGTTTTATTTATTATTGAAACATTTTTACACTTCTTATAATCTAATGATACAATTAGATTGTGGGATAATGATAAGATATTTTCTTATTTCACAATGAAGGCTGTAGCATCTATGACTCTTCTTTAGGTTGCATATGGGAAAGGTTGTGTTGTGGCCAGAGGCGTAAGTTTAGGTTTTTTTTCTCTTCAGTCTCTCATAATCAATAATCAAGTAGTTGTATGTAAGAAGGATGGGGTATTAGTGTTGAGGGTAAAATGAGTTTGCGAAAAATAGGTAAAAAGTCAGACATGTAATGTTGACTAGATGTGTATGTGGAAAGGATGATTATTAAAGTTGAGGACAATCTAAAGTAAGTTGTTAAATTAGACATCGAAATAATAAGGCCCTAAATTTTAGTGTTTTTCTTTAAAATCTAAACAGTTTTCATCTAAAAAATAATCGTCAAAAAAAAAATCAAATTTTGGTTCAATCAAATCCAATATAAACCTCAATTTAAGGTATGAGTAGAATAAAATTTAAGTTTTTTAAATAGAGTTTGTTACGTATTTATATCGTGTTTGATGTTTGTTCTTTTAAATTTAAAATTAGATCTATTAACTGATTGTCATTGTACAGAAAATACTCAATTTTGTTGCATATTGGCTGATTTTATCTTAATTTTTACACGAGGATGAATAAGTAAAGAAACATGTGCCTCTTAAAAATGTTGAAAACCCTAATTTGTGATTTGCAACATATATTTACGATCCTCTGATAGGTTAGTGGTAGCTATGTCTCTTATTCACGGTTTGCACCATACGTTTACGATCCGCTAATAGGTTAAATAGCTATTGCCAGTAACAATGTTTTACAACTTACAATTTGGTGGAATGTTTATCAAACTCATTTCGAAGGTTTTATAATAATGAGTCGCTGAAATTATTCAAATTTGGGCAATCCAAGTTCAACTAAGAATTCACTCTTAGGTGCCTAAACATGATCAAATGAATGTCAAAAGCTCATTTGACTGGTTAGAGCTTAATTGAACATGTAGATGGTGGAATCTGTCATATAAGATCACCTAATAGTATTTTGTTCAAAGAAGCATACTACTTAGTA
>JBCNJP010000020.1:18365425-18383751 GCA_039602395.1 Deinandra increscens subsp. villosa | reverse complement strand
TGTTAGAAAATAAAATCAATTAGAGATCAAATCAAGGGTTGTGCTGTCATCAACATTTCCTCTAATAACTGTCTTGTGTATTACTCCTATAAAAGGATGTCGAGCCTCACTTGTGAAATATAAGAAAAACAATCAATCTAATTGCTCCCTACAAAGTCACTGTTATCATTCATATTATGGTATCAGAGCAGTGTCCTTGATCTAGGACCTAACCTGCTCATCTCTTCCTACACCTACAACACATCACAAAAACCTCACAGTTAAAAAAAAAGGGTGATTAAAAAAAAAAACCAAAACCCCCCAAATCTCTTTCTGTTTCTTTTTCCTCAAATTTGCCCGAATCAATTCTTCCGCATAGAAATACTTCCGCATCGACTTTCCGGAAAATCATGCCAGTTTCATCAATTCGGAGATAGATTTCTTTCAGAATCATCTCCGAATAAGCTTCCTTCACATTGAAATTTCCAAGACGTGATATCAAAGATCTATCCGGGGCTTCTAAAAACGGTGATTTCTTCCACATTTACAAACAACGGTGTCGTTAATAACAAGTCGTTTACACCTTCTTTGCAACTACAAACTATGCCGGTTTACGATCGGGATTGTGGCGGTGCCAATATGGCTACAACTCCTACTTCATTGACCATCTTCTACAACGGAACTGCCATCTTAAAATCGGTACCTACTGCTACACCCGCTGTTCAAACAACGATATTCTCCATAGCCACCGTGAAGCCTGGAAGCAATCAAAATCCGGTGACCGACGGCTATGGTTATGAGGCGGCTGCAAGATGGGAAGGGGAAGGCGGAACAGAGACAGGTAATGGGTTTGGCAAAATTGACCAGGACCCTTCTTTAAACCCTATGGCAAATATTTCAGAATTAGCCCCTAAAGATTCATGTAAGTTAAAACATGATACATCTTTCTCTCATTTAAAACAGTTTTTTAAAAATTACAAAACGAACCCTAAACTTTCTGGTGTGGTTAAAATGGCTAAAACTTGTTGTGGAAACAAACATAATTCATGGATTTTTGATTGTGGTGCTACCGACACCATGACCTATGAAATTACGGACCTTATCTCACCTTCTAAACCTCGAAAAACCCACATACAAACGGAAAATGGTGAGATAATGGATGTAAAACAAGGAGGAACGATTGAGATATCACCACAATGAAACTCTCTAATTGCCTCTGTGTTCCGTCCTTATCACATAAGCTTTTATCAATAAGCCATGTGACTAAAGAACTCAACTGCACTGTTCTTCTACACCCTACTTTCTGTGTATTACAAGATATTAGGACAGGGGTGATTATTGGGCGTGACACTGAGCGTCAAGGTTTATATTATATGGACGAGGTGATTCAACAAGGTACTGTGATGCTTGCTCATGGATCTAGGGATCGAGAGGCATGGTTATGGCACTAGAGATTAGGACATCCATCTACGGGGTACTTACATATTTTATTCCCGAATTTATTCCATCAAAAACCTTGACAAAATGCGATACATGTGTTTTAGCAAAAAGTCACAGACAAACCTTTAAACCTAACAACACGAGGGTTGATACACCGTTTTCACTAACTCATTCTGATGTTTGGGGGCCAACCCCGATCGTTGGAGGTCAAAACTTTCGGTTCTTTCTCTTTTTCGTGGATGACTGTACTCGAATGACTTGGATTTATTTTTTAAAACATAAATCTGAAGTCATTGACAAATTTATCTCTTTTCATTCCATGATCTAAACCCAATTTCAAAAACATATACAAATCCTTCGCTCCGATAATGGTGGGGAATTTGTTAACGTACACATGAAACAATTTCTTGAAACTAAAGGAATAATCCATCAAACCTCGTGTTCACACACCCCAGAAAAAAATGGGGTCGTGGAACGGAAAAATCGAATTCTTTTAGAAATCACTCGGGCATTGATAATTGAATATCAAGTACCTACCAGTTTTTGGTCCGAAGCTGTGGCTACGGCCACATACTTGATAAACCGTCTCCCAACCCGAATTCTCAACCTAAAAACCCCTTTACAAACCCTCTCAGAGGTTACCAAAATCCCTCCCAATCTCACCATACAACCACGAATCTTTGGATGTTCCGTCTTCGTGCATATCCCCAAAAACAAAAGAACCAAATTGGACCCTTGTGCTGAAAAATGTGTGTTTGTTGGCTATAGAGTTAATCAGACGGGGTATAGGTGCTACAATCCAAAGACAAGACATATGCATACAACCATTAACTGTGACTTCCTTGAAACATAATATTATTATCCCCAACACACTGGTCAGGGGGAGAATGAATATTGTGACACACTGAGTTGGTTACAATTTTCCTCATCACCTGAAGAAACAAATCACAGTACCAACGATGAGTCATGCTCAAATACCACATCGCCTGATGAACCTGACACCAGCGTCATGACCTCTGACTGCACTCCTGTCAACCTAATACCTGAGGTAAGTAACTCCTATGAGCCCTTTGATGAAACTGCTCCTAACAATAATATCTATGAGATAACAGATGAAGTAGGAAATGAATCGCCACCAAAGGTAACAGATGATGAAGGAAATGAATCACCGCAAACACCTGGAGACACTAGTGAACAGTACGTACTACCTCCAAGAGAAAATAGAGGAGTGCCTCCACAATGATTCACTCCAGAAAAACAAACAAGAAACGCAAGGTATCCAGTGGATAACATCGCCAACGGAAACCTATCAGATGAAGCTAAATCTTTCACCTCCTCACTGTACATGGAAGAAGTTCCAAACACTGTAGAGCAAGCCTTAAAATCAAAGAAGTGGGAAGATGCTATGAGAAATGAAATGAAGGCCCTCATAAAAAATGAAACTTGGGAAAAATGCCAACTCCCGACAGGAAAAAGACCAGTGGGATGCCGATGGTTGTTCTCGATTAAACGCCAACCAGATGGGAAGATTGAAAGATATAAAGCCCGACTTGTTGCTAAAGGACACACACAAACATATGGGATTGTCTACTTAGAGACTTTTTCCCCGGTTGCCAAGATTGACACAATCAGGGTCCTTTTCTCCATTGCTGCCAACAAAGGGTGCTCACTTCAACAGTTTGATGTAAAGAACGCGTTTCTACATGGTGAATTACAGGAAGAAGTTTATATGGAAGCCCCACCAGGGTACAAAGAAAACTTTAAGGCAGGAGAAGTTTGTCGGTTAAAAAAGTCCCTCTATGGGCTCAAACAATCTCCACGAGCATGGTTTGGCAGATTTACCCTGGCTATGAAGAAGTATGGGTTCAAACAAAGCAACTCTGATCATACCCTGTTTCTCAAACGCAGATGCAACAAAGTAACGTGCCTAATCCTTTATGTCGACGATATGATTATAAAAGGGGATGATGAAGAGGAAATGTCAAACCTTAGGAAGAAGCTATTTGCAGAATTTGAGATGAAGGACTTAGGAAGACTTAAGTACTTCCTTGGAATAGAGGTCCTCAGGTCCAAACGAGGCATATTTATATGTCAAAAAAAGTACATTCTCGATTTACTGGCGGAAACTGGGATGGTTGAATGCAAACCTGCAGATACTCCCATGGTGGTGAATCACGGGCTTCACATCATTGAAGGTGCAAAATTAACAGACAAAGGAAGATATCAACGAATAGTGGGAAAGTTAATATACCTCGCTCATACCCGACCTGACATAGCATATGTTGTAGGAGTTGTGAGTCAATTTATGCACCAACCTCAAGTAACTCATATGGAAGCTGTATGGAGGATTATTCGGTACCTCAAAGGAACAATGGGTCACGGTGTCCTCTTTAGAAAGAATGGGCACCTTGAAGTTCAAGGGTACACAGATGCTGACTGGGCAGGGGATAAAGGGAACATGAGATCTACTTCAGGATACTTCACTATGGTTGGTGAGAATTTGGTTACATGGAAGAGCAAGAAACAAAAGGTTGTGGCCCTTTCAAGTGCTAAAGCTGAATTCCGAGGTGTCGCTCGTGGGATAGCAGAAATATTATGGATACGAAAACTTCTTAAAGAGATTGGTTTCCCTCCAACCAAAACTAGCAGGATTATCTGTGACAACAAAGCAGCCATTCAAATCTCTGAAAACCCAGTTCAGCATGACCGAACGAAACATGTAGAAGTCGATAGACATTTTATCAAGGAGAAACTGGAAGCCGGAATCGTCGAACTCCCTTTCGTTAAATCGAAAGACCAATTAGCAGACATTTGAACAAAAGCAGTCAATTGGAGAACGTTCAGCGAATGTCTTGTCAAGTTAAGCATTGGTGATCCCACTACTCAACTTGAGGGTGAGTGTTAGAAAATAAAATCAATTAGAGATCAAATCAAGGGTTGTGCTGTCATCAACATTTCCTCTAATAGTTTTTACAGGCTGTTAAATGCTAGCTATTAGTTGTTTCCTTTCTTTGTCATGTGTATTACTCCTATAAAAAGATGTCGAGCCTCACTAATGAAATATAAGAAAAACAATCAATCTAATTGCTCCCTACAAAGTCTCTGTTATCAATCATATTATGGTATCAGAGCAGTGTCCTTGATCTAGGACCTAACCTGCTCATCTCTTCCTACACTTACAACACATCACAAAAACCTCATAGTTAAAAAAAAGGGGGTGATTAAAAAAAAAAAAAACCAAAACCCCCCAAATCTCTTTCTGTTTCTTTTTCCTCAAATTTGCGTGAATCAATTCTTCCGCATAGAAATACTTCTGCATCGAATTTCCGGAAAATCATGCCAGTTTCATCAATTCGGAGATAGATTTCTTTCAGAATCATCTCCGAATAAGCTTCCTTCACATTGAAATTTCCAAGACGTGATATCAAAGATCTATCCTGGGATTCTAAAAACGGTGATTTCTTCCACATTTACGAACAACGGTGTCGTTAATAACAAGTCGTTTACACCTTCTTTGCAATAAAATATAGTGAATAGTGATTAAAATTATTGTATTAGAAACGACGAAATAAAGTGACGTGTAGGTTTCATCAGTAAAAACCATGGGTTTGCTGCTGTTGGTGTTATTTGTGATTTCCATTTTTTTAAGCTTCTACATTCAGGTTTGCAGTTGTTATTCGAATCGTTCTTGGCCAATACAGATTCAATTTACCAAGGGTTAAATCTAAAACGTTAGTTTTAATGCTTCAATTTTAGTTTTAGTGTTGTTATAACTTCTATATTATCATCGGATATTTAAAAAAAACAATTCAGAACACTTTTACAAAAAATACTATTTTTTTTAAAAGTAAAAAGAAAAGTTAAGAAAAATAAGTTAACTTATTTTCTTCAAAAAGTATTAGAAAACAAAGAAAAATAAATTAGAAAAAATTAATAAAATGTTCAAAAAATAAATTAAAAAATGTAAAAAAGGTAAAAAGAAACTTCATAAAAAAGTTTTTAAAAAAAAGTTAAAAGAGTTGAAAAAATAAGTTAAACTTAAAAACATAAAAAATAAATAAATAAAATAAAAAGGTTAAAAAATATATTAAGAAACGTAATAAAAATAAATTTAATAAGTAAAAAGTTAATAAAAAGTTTAAAAAGATAAGTTAAATAAAAGATAAGTTAAATAAGTTTGGAAAATTGGAATTAAATAATCCCAACTTTTGGGTATTGGCCAAGAATAATCCCACTTTTCAATATAACCCACAACGGTCCCAACTTTTTACTTAATTATTTACAATGGTCCCGCCATTTAAAAAACTAACACCGTTAGTTTTTGATCCTACGTGGTATTGACTTGTATTTTCTTTTTATTTTTTATTTTATTTAATCACCTAAAAAGCCACATCACTAATCCTATCATGTATTTGATTGTAGATTTTTAGGAGTACCACTTGTAAAGCAGGAGGCAATGGTCCCATCTGCAAGAGCTTTCAAGGACTCCGAGGAGGAAGATTTTGACTTGCTCAGATCTCCGAGAGCAGGCCAAGAAACTGCGCCCATCACCGGACTAACCGCCACAACAACGCCTCCCTCTGACGGGTTATTCCACGCCGGTTTCTTCACCGCATTGCTTCCGCCACCACCGCCGTCGCCGATGCTGTCGGAAGCCTGGCCGTCAATGCCGGAATCATCTACACAGGTTACAATCTCTGGCGTCGTTGAAGGTGCAGAAGCAGAATAATCTGAGGTGAAGTTACCAAATTGCCCCTCAACAGAAACATGTGCCGAAGATACAGCATCTGGTGCCATTACCACCGGGCCTTTCACAATCGAAGTCCAAGGAGGTGAAACGGATTGCGAATGTCCCGGAGACCTTTGACTTTTAGCAACGCCGCCGCTATCGTCGGATTGGAATTTTGGCAACGGTCGTCGTTTTCACACACACAGAGACAGCACCGGCGAAGGGTGAAGTTCACGGGCAATTAGATACGAAACCAACTGTATCTATCTCTCTCTCTGCCCTTGTTTTGTCTATCTCTGTCCTGTAGGATTAGGTTGGGATTTCCTGGGACGAAACAATTGGAAAATAGGGAAATCGTCATCTACAGAATGATGAGGAGGAGTGGTTCTATGTCGGTAATGGATGAGGTGACGATCGGAATTTTATGGTGGTAAATCGGTTTCTCCGGTCACCGGAGCTGCCATAACGTAGGGGGGTTTTGAGAAGGAAAACCGGTGGCCCCTCAAGTTTATTAAATCACAATAATAAACCCTGAATTAGTGATGTGGCTTTTTAGGTGATTAAATAAAATAAAAAATAAAAAGAAAATACAACTCAACGCCACGTCAGCGCCACGTAGGATAAAAAACTAACGGTGTTAGTTTTTTAAACAGCGGGACCATTATAAATAATTAAGTGAAAAGTTGGGACCGTTGTGAATTATATTGAAAAGTGGGATTATTCTTGGCCAATACCCAAAAGTTAGGATTATTTAATTCCAATTTTCCAATAAGTTTTAAAAAAGTTAATAAAAAGTTAAAAATAACTAAAAAAATTTATTAAAAATTTATAAAAAATAAATAAATAAAATAAAAAATTTAAAAATAAGTTAGAAAAAGTAAAAAAAAAAATAGTTCATAAAAAAGTTAAAAAAAAATCGAAAAAACATAATAAAAACGTAAATAAGTTTAGAAAAAATCACAACAATTAATCATGACTAATAAATATTATTTGTAACTTAAACATCTTTGAATAGAACTTGTCTTTTAGTGCATTTTTGGATTAAAAATAAATAAAAGGTATTAGAAAGTAAATGTGTGGTTAGAATTAGTTTTTAGAGTTCCTACAATAATAATGAATTATCATATGATCCCATATCAAAATGCAACACGCCAGAAGACTGCAAGAGTTGTTTGTTTCAAATTTACAGTTGTTTAATATATTTTTTAGGTTTAAAATTTTGATCGTTCCTTTTGATTTTACCGTCGTTACATAGTCTTTTTATATTCCGTTTTATTTACGTTGCATTAAAGTAATGCAAATGTTTTTTTTCTCCTCAACACATTTGTTGGTGATAATGTGATATGTATAGACTATATAGTTGTATAATATAGTCTTTATATTCTATGCTTGATACTTTAGCGTTTGATTTCTAACTTTAATGTCGTTACACAATACTTTTGTATTTACTATTCTTTAGTTTGTGTTATGCAAATGTAACAAATTTGTGTACTTGCGTTTTTCACGCAACAATGCACTTCAACGCACACACTATACATTTTCTTTAACGGCAATGAGATCAATAAATTAATAACGAGATAATTAGAAAAGTCTAACCGACCACAAAAAACACAAGATTATAAAAAGAGATGCATGTTTTGAAGCCAAGTAACCCAAGACATCCTATACTTCTTATCTCAAATTTTAATCAAATGATACAAGAAGTGTAAAATCGAATCAAACATAAAGCAAGACTTCAAGTCATCACGTTTATGCATAATCTCATACCGTTACTTCTAAATAACCCACCATGTTAAAAACAAAATACTTTCCACAAGCCTTCTTCGTTTTTTTAATAAAGAAAAACCCTCCTAGCCTACCAGTGAAAGCCAACTCGAGATCAATCTCCAAATCTTCAACGTCACCTTACAAGTTCTAAAGAAATGATTTAAAAATGAAGTCACACGTTACAGTAAAGAAAAAAAAAATCAAACTTTCTAATATTTTTTGTAATAAAATGTTTATACTATTTATTTATATTTTGGACAGAAGAGGAAATTTTAAGGAATATCTGAAATTCGGAAAGTATCGAAAAAGACATAAACATTTGTCTTTGTCCTTTGACCCTTGCTCACCGCTTTGTACTTCGACATTTGTCATCTGTAAATCTTGAGTGTTTTAAACAAAAAAAAAAATCTTTAAATCTTTCATATGACATTTGATTCCCTCACCTCGTACGACACGTTATTTGATTTCCATTTTATTTACTTTAATTTTTATGGTTTTCTTTTAACAACGTTTGAAACTATCTCAAGTTTTTAATATCCGAGTGAGTCTTTCTGATACAAGATTGCAACCGTCTATATTGGATTTAACACTGGAGGCTAGACTCACCCAGATTTAAACTTTAGATCTCAAAGTCCCAAGTTTTAACCATCATCCCCATACTATTTGGCCAAATACCATTTTTATTATTTATTTGATATATTTTGTATGTTTGTAGCATTATAATTAGTTTATCAGTTTGTTTAATTTATATGTCTATATAAGTAGGTAGAGATGGTAATAATAACCGGTTATGAACCGAAACCGAAAATCAAACCGAAAGCCGGTTACAATTAAATCGGAGAGACCCAAACTGGTTTTGGTTTCTAGCCAAACCACCGATTACATATTGAATATAGTATTCACTATTTAGCATCCATAAGATTACAAATCATCATCATCATCATACTCAGTAAATCCCATCAATAACAAAGCTAAAGTAGAGTCTGAGGAGGGTAAGATGTAGACAGTTTTACCTCTGCCCCGTAGAATAGAGAGGCTGCTTCCAATTAGACCCCTGGCTCCGTAGTTTTGCATCAAGCCTTGGACATAAGACATATAACACTCAGCAAATCGGGATAAACACCGATTGGTCCAAACCAATTACAAAACCAGATATAAAAGCCCGTTACAAAAACCGGTTACAACGGCTATAAGAAAAGATCTGTTAGACTGTTGGAATAGCTGTTAGAAGTCGAACATAGCCCTTTTTCGCATATAATATATATATATATAGAGAGAGGAAGGATAAAATGAAAACCTCTCCGAGTTTGGAAAACCGTGAAAACTAAGCTAAAAAATTCGATTTTTGTTCCGATTCTTTTTATGGTGATTCTCTAAGTTAAAAAAAACCCCCTTTATGCAAAAAAATAAAAAAAACGCCTAGTCAATTTTTTTTAAAAAAATATTTTATAACCGAGGTTACATATGTAACAATACCCTGTTACATATGTAACCTTGGTTATAAAATATTTTTTTAAAAAAATTTGATTAGGCGTTTTTTTTGTATTTTTTTACATAAAGGGGGTTTTTTTAACTTAGAGAATTACCATAAAAAAATCGGAACAAAAATCGAAATTTTTAGCTTGGTTTTCACGGTTTTCACGGTTTTCCAAACTCGGAGAAGTTTTTATTTTATCCCTCCCCATATATATATATATATATATATATATATATATATATATATATATATATATAGTGAAAATGTTATTGTAGACACCCCCATAAGTGTAGACAGGTAGACACCATTTTTCACCATTAGATCTCTTGATCTAATGGTTGTGATTAATTGTCTTTTTTCTTTTTTTCTTTTTTCTCATTAATTAGAAACTTTCACATGTGAAAAAGAGCTATTTCACATTCGAAAGTGTCTACAATGAACCTCACCCTATATATATATATATATATATATATATATATATATATATAGGGAGAAGATCATTTGAGAACTAATTGGGTTTGAGAACTAAAAAGAACTAATCTTAGCCACTAGTTTATATATATATGGAAAACCCCCCCCCCCCATGAATTTGAATGCTCCCCCCTTGAAAATTAGTGGCCCAAATTGGTTCTTAAAAGTTCTCAAAAGAAAAAGTTCTCATTTGAACCTAACCCTATATATATATATATAGAGAGAGAGAGAGAGAGAAAGGTTAGAATGAAAACCATCCCGAGTTGTGAAAACCACGAAAACTTTTTAAAATCGGGGTAAAAAATTGTTTTTTTTTTCCAAATTTTTTTATGGTGGTTCTTTGAGTTACAGACTACCCTCGAGTGGAAAAAAATAAAAAAACCGCCTAGTAGTTTTTTTTTTAAATATACAAAAACGCCATGTTACATATATTACATTTTGCATTTTTACGTAACATAAAAATGTAACGAAAACTTTTTAAAATCGGGGTAAAAATTTATTTTTTTTCTTCAAATTTTTTTTACAGTGGTTCTCTAGGTTATAGACTACCCTCGAGTGGAAAAAAATAAAAAAAGCGCCGAGTAGTTTTTTTTTAAAAATATAGAAAGACGTCATGTTACATATGTTACATTTTTATGTTACATAAATATGCAAAATGTAACATACGTAACATGACGTTTTTGTATATTTTTTTAAAAAAAAACTACTCGGCGGTTTTTTTATTTTTTTCCACTCGAGGGTAGTCTGTAGCATAGAGAACCACCATAAAAAAATTAAAAGAAAAAAAACAATTTTTAACCCCGATTTTAAAAAGTTTTCGTAGTTTTCACAACTCGGGGTGGTTTTCAAAGTAACCATCCCCTATATATATATATATATATATATATATATATATATATATATATATATATATATATATATATATATATATATATATATATATATAGGTAAAAGATCCGTGTAGACCCCTTATTTTTTGTAGACCCCGTAGACCCCTTATAAAACTCAATAAAACTCACTAAAAATAAAACTCAGTTTTGTTAAGTTAGTTTTTTTTATTTGCGATAAGCTTTTAAGAACAAAAAAAGATAATTAAAAAAAAAGAAAAACGAAAAACATTAAAAATTGAACATTTTAAGACAATGAGTTTTAAAAATCAATGAGTTTAAAACTCAATAAACTCAATAAAACTCAGTGTTGCGTTTAAAACTCATTATTTTAAAACTTATTGTCTTAAAATGTTCGATTTTTAATGTTTTTTATTTTTTTTAATTTATTTATTTATTTTTTTGGTTCTTAAAAGCTTATCGTAATAAAAAAAAACCAAATTTATAACACTGAGTTTTATATATATATATATTGTATTTTTCACCCCTAAGTTAGTATAAATACATGGTGGGTGTTTTAAATGAATCATACAAATCTCTATAATCGGTGTATTTTACGTTCACTTTATTTCATATTAATTCTTACTAATTGCACCGATATGTTTATAATATATACTAGGTTTTTTATCCCCGTGTGTTACACGTCTGAATTTAAAAAAAAAAGAATATAAATACAATCATAATCTATGACAATTATGTATTTTTATAGCTATATAAAAATTTCTCAGTAATTATAGGTGGGTCTGATGTTTTACGACAGTGGACATTTAGACGGTGGGTTTCCTCTGGGATGGATGTACAACACAGAAGGTATTGGTTACTCGTACGGACTACGGTTGCAACGTGTCGTAGGTGTTATACCCTAAATTTCACGCTAAATTTAACTAATGTTCTTTGACAGGTTTAGACCCCTGAATGTCAAACATCCAGGGACTGCACACCCGGTTTATCGGTACCCTAGATTTTCATTTATGTTCATAGTACCTTTTATTTAATTAGTATCCTAGGATGTAATACATTAAAGGTTTATCTGTTAAATCTACTTGGTCCCAGCATGCGCGGATACCCAACATGCTAAGGCAACGATACTAATCTTTTATTTGACTCTGTGTGATCAAGCCAGGTACGAGAGAATGGATAACGGTTAATTAGACTTAGTCAAAAGCCAGAGCACGTGTGGAGATGAAGACTCGCCACCGAACTCGGTCAAACAACAATCACAAGTCGTTACGGGGAAGATCCCAAGAATCACGGATAGTTAGTTAGGTGCTATTTGTATTTATACGCGGTGTAGGATTTGATTTTTGATACTTACGATCACTTGTACTCTCACTCACTCACTTAGCTATTACCGCAAACATTTGTAATCAAATTATTTTCATTAGAATAAATGGGAAACGTGTGTTATCATTGCCAAGGGGTTTTTTATGTCGGCGCCTCTTGGAGACATCCAAGGGTGAAGGGCTTTTTCCCCTAAAAAATCTCGGTGTTCTTAGTTGCATTCAGGGAAGTTATTAGTTGTGTTTCCATTTATTTTATTTAAACCTTGGATTTTAACTGGCAAATTTGATTTTATAAACTTAACATCCAGGGCACCATACCTCACAAACTAATTTGGTTACTAAATTGAGTCTTATAATTTTTAGCCAAAACAATTTGGCGCCCATTGTGGGGCAACTGGTGTCAATTTTCTCTCAAACTCTTTTCAGATTTGTTCTAAACTTGATCTTTACAAAAATCCATCAAAAATTGGCAACACAACCACAGACCTCGAATGCATTTACTCCTGCGAACACCTTTACTGCAGCTAGCACTGTCCTTCCTCCTCCACCGCCATGGGTTACCACGTCAACAACGAATTTTGTGAACCATAAAACCAACATAACTGCCAGCCAGGGTGTCACGGGACCAGGACGTGGTGGAGAAATCCTAGTACTGGTCTCTAATGATGAATTCCTCACCATGTTCGCGAAGATGCAACAATACATGGAGCAAAAACATAAGGTGAACCAGGATGTGCTTAGGGAAATGGCTAAGCTGAGATTCGAGATAGGTAGGGTGGATCATACACCCGTGTCTCCTGTCCAGGCTAGAAGGCTGCAATACAACAGTCCTGAGAATGCATATAGTCTAGCAGATGACATTCAAATCATAGACCCAATGCCTGCATTTGCTACTGCTTATACTACCTTACCTTGGCTGACAGACCCAGGATGTCTATATTCAGGGAATCCGCTGCGAATCCTAGGGGCATCGCTACCCAGGATGCTGGTAACATCCTCGGAACCTCTAATCTTAATACTTGTACTAACGAATCTGTGTAGGATGCAGGTCTTAGCCCAACTGTGGCTAGAGAGCTCAAAAAACTAAAAGAAATGATCTCGAGCGTCCCTGGAGTGGTCCAACCCATTCCTGAAGTAGCACCGACGAGTCATCGACTTTCAAGGTTCGCCCCCCCCCCCAATATGTGATGTGGAAATATCCAAGAGGTTCCAAACCCCCAACATGAAGCTGTATGATGGCACAACTAACCCAGAGGAACACGTGGCCCAGTACAAGGAAAGGATGGAAGTAATCTACATGCCCCCTGAAATCAAGGAGGCATGCCTATGCAAAGGTTTTGGGTCGACACTCACAGGCTCAGCTCTGAAATGGCTCATGAGTGTTACACTCTTTTCTATCACATCTTTTTCTCATTTAGTTAATTTATTCAATAACCAGTTTTCTTTTAGTCGTAGTTTCAAAAAACTGACGAGTGATCTTTACAGGGTTAACCAGAATGCTAACGAGTCTCTCATGGATTATGTGAACAGGTTTGGCAGGGAGGTCCTATATATTCCCAACATGGATATGGCTACTGTAGTCCAAGCATTCAAAATGGGCCTCAAGAAGGATTAACCCTTCTACCAAGATCTTGCGATGAACCCTTGTCACAGGCTTGATGAAGTAAGGCATAGAGCCCTAAGATTCATCCGACTTGAAGAAGACAAGAAAGTGCAAGAAAAAGTGGATGCAGTCCCAGGATACGGCTCTTCCAACAAGGAATCAGAACCGGTGCATTCTAGGTCCCAGAGGCCTAAACCCTATTCCAAACCCGATAATCCTAGGGTTAACAGGGTCGATCAGGGTGAAGACGAGGATGATGAAGAGTATCCTACTTTTAACGAGTTTTGTTTTGCTACTGATGTTGCAGGTGTGATTAATGCTATGCAGGATTTGGGGGACAAGGCTAGGTGGCCCAGGAAGACGGATAAACAAACATCCTGGAAGGACAAACCAAGTGGTGTGCGCACCATGAGGACTTTGGCCATATGACCGAGGATTGTATAGCTATGCGCAAGGAGATCAGTTATCTGTTGAGCAAAGGCTTCCTGAAGCAGCTCTTGGGAATAAAAAAGGACAAATCCAAGGGCGCTGACCAGTCTGCTAAATCTAGGGGCACTGACCAGACCCAGGATGCAGACAGATCACACGGACATCCTGAGCGAGCAGCGTCCCCATCCCCGGATGCGAAGGTAATCTATTTTATTTCTGGTGGATCTGATATATGTGGTACCTCTTATCCTACAGCTAAAAGACACGCAAGGGAGGCCAAGTCAGACATACCTAGAAAACCAGTCAAGACATCAATACAAACAGATGTGAAAGACGTAATCTTTGGTGAGGACGATAGGTGCAATGCCATGGACCCTCATCATGATGGGCTGGTGATCACGCTCTATATAACCACTCATTTTGTGAAGAGAATCCTGATCGATGGGGGCAGTTCTGTCAACATCATTCAACTCGATGCTTTGACCAAGATGGGAATACCCCAGGATGAGATCATAGCCAAATCCACGGTCCTTGTGGGTTTCAGCGGCGAAACAAAGAACACTCTGGGAGAGGTAAAGCTCCCAATATACATTGAAGGAGTAAACTCGAAGCAACGCTTTTGTGTCATGGATGCCCCGTCTGGATACAATCTTATCCTGGGCAGACCCTGGATCCATGACATGAAGGTTATCCCCTCAACCTATCATCAGTATGTCAAATTGCCAACACCCTGGGTAGTAGTCACCATCAACAACGATTAGCAAGAAGCAAAGGACTGCTATACATCGTCTATGAAGATTTCAGCGAAGGCCCGTCAAGGATATCATTTAAAGAAGAAGGCCTGTGACGTCCTAGAGGCAAGGGAACATGATGTCAAACAAATAGTCTTGGATCCCCTGCATCCTAGGAAGAAAGTGTCAATTGGCACTAACATCCCTAGTCCTATTGAAAAAGAGCTAGTGGAATTCCTCAAATCCATAATGTCAATGTTCGCATGGAATACTGAAGACATGACAGGTATATCCAAAAATGTTATTACACATAAACTTGGTATCGATCACTCTTACAGGCCCGTGCATCGAAAGAGAAGAAAGTATGCTCCTGAGAAGTATGTAATAATCTAAGAGGAGATGGACCGTCTGCTGAAAAACAGGATGATCAGGGAAGTCAAGTTCCCAAGATGGTTGGAAAATGTTGTGGTAGTAGAGAAGAAAAATGGTAAATGGAGAGTCTGTGTAGACTACACAAACCTGAACCGTGCATGTCCTAAAGATACCTTTCCTTTACTACACATCGACTCTATGGTGGATGCAACTGTAGGTCATGAAATGTTAACATTCATGGATGCCACCTCATGCTTCCAATAGATTCAAATGGAGCCAAGTGATCAAGAGGATACAACGTTCATTACGCCCAAAGGTATTTATTATTATGTTGTTATGCCTTTTGGATTGAAAAATTGCTGAGGCAACCTACCAAAAACTGGTGAATATGATGTTCAAAGAAAGGCTAGGAGAAACTATAGAAGTATATATAGATGACATGGTGGTGAAATCCTTGAATGTCAAGACCCACGTCCAGGATGTTAAAGAATCTTTTGATATCTTGGACAAATACAATATGAAGCTGAATCCAGAGAAGTGTCATTTTGGAGTAGGTGCTGGCAAATTCCTGGGTTACATGGTGACCAAGAAAGGAATCGTGGCTAGCCCTGAACAAATTCGTGCCATTGTAAATCTGAAGTCACCTGAGTCAACCAAGGATGTACAAAGACTGACAGGCCGGGTCGCAGCCCTGAATAGATTTATCTCCAAATCCTCGAAAAGAGGCCGAGATTTTTATGACATCATGAGAAAGAACAAAAAGTTCGAGTGGACGTCCCAGCATGAGCGAGCCTTCCAGGATTTGAAGTCATATTTATCCTCAGCACCTCTCCTCATGAAGTCGAATCCAGGGGAACCATTGTCCTTGTACCTTGTAGTTTCGAGAAATACGGTGAGTGCAGTCCTAACCAAGGATGCAGAGGGTCAACAACACCCGGTGTACTATGTAAGTAAGAGTCTTCTTGACGCTGGATCCATGTATTCACATTTAGAGAAACTTATACTAGCCCTAAGTATGGCTTCTACCAAATTTAGACATTATTTTGAGACTCATACTATACATGTGAAAACTAACTACCATATTAAGGCTGTCTTGAGAAAACCTGAGATGTCAGGTAGGATGGAAAAATGATCCCTGAAGCTGAGCGCTTACAACCTGGTCTACGAAGCAAGAACAACCATAAAATCATAGGCTCTAGCAGACTTTGTGGCCGATTTCAGCAGTGACATCCAAAATGAAGCAGATCAAGAATTCCAGAGCATGCAGGAAGAAGAACTCTCAGGATGTTGGATCCTATTTACAGATGGGGCATCCAATGTCAGGGGTACAGGCCTTGGAATCATACTGAAATCGCCACAGGGGGACATGATACCCCAGGCTGTTAGGTGTGGACTAACAACGAAGCGGAGTATGAAGCCCTGATTGCTGGCTTACAATTAGCCTTGCATCTTGGGATCCAGAACATCCAGGTATACGTTGACTCCCTACTTTTAACTAATCATTTTAATGGAACTTATGCAGTGAAAGGGGAGAAGCTGGCCAAGTACCTAGAAATTATGAAGGCTATATCCCAGGATTTTCAAACTTTCAATATTCAGCAAGTACCCAGGGACGAAAACGCTGAAGCAGATGCACTAGCAAACATGGGGTCAGCATTCAAGGAAATGGAGGATACACATATCCCCATAATTCACATACTAAGCCCAGCAATCAACCAACAGGAGAACCCAGAAGACACTGATCCTGGGAGCAAGGTTTTGGCATCTGATTCCCAGGATGGACGATGTCCTGATTCCCAGGATAGTCCGTCATCCTGGACTCGTATAACACCCATGTTTAATTTGATGTCAAACATTACCCAATAATTTATAAAAATATGGTCCCAGAAATTTCTTTACAAAACACGTGATATCGTTAATCAAAGATGTCACTTTTGTGACTAAACTTTACAAAATACATCAACTAGTTCGACATCCTGAACGGTTAACATCATTTACATGTTTATAAACACCAAAAATACGAAACGGTTTAGCAAATTCTCTCGTGATTCGGTTCTTGAAGCCTTGATGGGCATCCTTTAAGTTTTTCCTTTACCTGCACATACTCACTTTCAATAGTGAGTTTCTAGTGCATAACAAATATAAACATCATAGCTAATGTGGAATAAACATGAAAATTCGGAGATGGGTTTCTAGGCGTATCGCCTGAAGGACGGCATGCTCCAAGCGATACGCTTGGAGCCCAGTTTCCAGGGATTTGGCCGAAATGTGGCATGTTCTATACTTAGCCAATTTTTTGCTATCTCCCCTGTTCACCAGTTTTGTACCAGGATTTATTGGGACTTCATTTCTACCCTTAGAATGTCCCAAAAACATATTTTTAAGCATACAACTTACACATTTACATACCTTGGCCACGGTTTACATTTTTGATAACTAGTTCCGGGTTCTCCCGACCCGTTTGACCCACTAAGAGGTTCTTTATGGCAACTATCAATGTTACCTTCCAGAATTTACCCATTACCTATAGTTTGCTACTAGAAACATAATGCAAGCCATATAACATCAAAATATTTGTAAGTATACCCATAGTTAGTATTATGCTTCCGTTATGAGTCTAGCTTTACATAATACCAACACGCTAAGTTTTTGACAGAGTTCATACAAATTTCACTCTACCTGCCATTAGTTCATCTAATCGTTTTAGTTAATAACAAAACGACCTTAGTTTCTTATTTGACCCGTTAAGACGGGTCCTTGCCCTTGGTTTACCCCAAATGCCTAACTTGACCACATATAAGCCTTGGAATCTATGGTTCTATAAGCATTTATGATTCCTTTTCTCTTGTTACTTGGCATAGACTCTATAAGCCCATTTCCGCCATTGTAACTCTCTTTCATTATTTGATTCATCCGAATCTTTTCTACGGTCAAGTTTGTCAATGGAGAACCTCTTGGCTTTGGGCTTCACGGTTCCTAGAACCGTTCGTCACCCATTTACACAATTCATAGTTTACTCTATTAAATTGCAAATACACGTTTACTTAGCTACTTCATGTAACATAAATAATGTTACCTTTAGAGCTTGATCTACCGCTACCACCAATCCCGGAGTTACTCCCTTGATCACCTTGATTGCCTAATGGGTCACTAACAGT
>JBCNJP010000020.1:18192717-18364925 GCA_039602395.1 Deinandra increscens subsp. villosa | reverse complement strand
TGTGAAAACACATCTTTTTGTGAAAACTGCGAAAACACATATTAAAACTCACGTAACTTTTTCATACGTTAACGATTTTTCATAAATTTTGCGCCAAAAGTCTTAGAATCACGTTATCTTTAAATCTGGAGCAAAATATTAAAAAAAAAACTGAATGTTTTTTTTCCCGTGTGATGCACATGTGCATCATATAATTAAGAAAAGTTATAAAATGCTATTTTTTTCTTTAAATCTAAAGATAACACAACTATAAGATTTAGGGTGCAATTTCTTTCTAAACTATTAATGTATATCACATGTATGAGCGTTTTTTTTGGTATGATGCACATGTGCATCATTCAATAAAAACGCAAAAAAATGATGAAAATATATGACATATGGTGCGACTAAGAAAAAAAAATATTAACTCATACTAAAAGTATGAGTTTTTTTTGTGATGCATATGTGCACCACACAAAAAAAATATTTAAAAAATAAAAAAAGCGTTAAGTTTTTTAAAACTTTTATAGGATTAAAGATAATATAATTTTAAGACTTTTGGTGCAAATTTTTTAAAAAAATATTAACGTATGAAAAAGTTATGTAGGTTTTAAGATTTGTTTACGCAGTTCTCACAAAAAAATTGTGTTTTCGCAGGATCTTTCCCATATATATATATATATATATATATATATATATATATATATATATATATATATATATATATAGTGAAATGTTCATTGTAGACACCCCAATAAGTGTAGACATGTAGACACCTTTTTTCACCATTAGATCTCTTGATCTAATGCTTGTGATTAATTTCTTTTTTCTTTCTTTTTCTTTTTTCTCATTATTCAGAAAATTTCACATGTGAACACATGTAAAAAAAAATCATTTCACATGCGAAAGTGTCTACAATGAACCTCACCGTATATATATATATATATATATATATATATATATATATATATACGGTGAGGTTCATTGTAGAACCAATTGCTTTTGAGAACTTTTGATAACCATTCTGAGCCACAAGTTATATATAAGGAAATCCCCCCATGAATTTGAATGCTTCCTCCTGAAAATTAGTGGCCCAGAATGGTTCTCAAAAGTTCTCAAAACCAAATGGTTCTCATTTGAACCTAACCCTATATATATATATATATATATATATATATATATATATATATATATATGGAGAGGATCATTTGAGAACTAATTTGTTGAGAGAACTTTTAAGAACCATTTTAAGCCACTAGTTATATTTACATATACCCCCTCCCATGAATTGTTGTGGTCCCCAACTGAAATTAGTGGTGGAGATTTTAGTTCTCAAAATAAAAAGTTTTCATTTGAACCTAACCCTATATATATATATATATATATATATATATATATATATATATTAGAGAACCAATTGGTTTTGAGAACTTTTAAGAACCATTCTAGACCACTAATTTTCAGGGGGAAGCATTCAAATTCATGGGGGGATTTCCTTATATATAACTTGTGGCTCAGAATGGTTCTTAAAAGTTCTCAAACCCAATTGGTTCTCAAATGATCCTCTCCATATATATATATAGGGAGGGGATCATTTGAGAACTAATTGGTTGAGAGAACTTTTGAGAACCATTTTAAGCCACTAGTTATATTTACATATACCCTCTCCCATGAATTATAGTGGTCCCCAACTGAAATTAGTGGTGGAAATTTAGTTCTCAAAAGTTCTCAAAATAAAAAGTTCTCATTTGAACCTAACCTTATATATATATATATATATATATATATATTATATATATATATATATATATGGAGAGGATCATTTGAGAACCAATTTGATTTGAGAACTAAAAAGAACTAATTTGAGCCACAAGTTTATTACATGTATCCCCCCTCCCATGAATTGTAGTGGTCCCCCCCCCCCCCCCCCTGAAATTTGTGGTTGAGATTTAGTTCTCAAAAATTCTCAAAATAAAAAGTTTTCATTTGAACCTAACCCTATATATATATATATATAGGGTGAGGTTCATTGTAGACACTTTCGCATGTGAAATAGCTCTTTTTCACATGTGAAAGTGTCTAATTAATGAGAAAAAAGAAAAAATGAAAAAAGAAAATTAATCACAACCATTAGATCAAGAGATCTAATAGTGAAAAAGGGTGTCTCCTGTCTACACTTATGGGGGTGTCTACAATGAACTTTTCACTATATATATATATATATATATATATATAGGGTAAAGATCAATAGAAAACCATCTTTTAATTGGAGAACCGGAAAACTAAATTTAATGAAGGGTATTGGTGTAATTTTACACCTTTTAGGCTCGCTGCTTTTCTTCTCGCCCTTTTGATCGGACCTAGGTTATCACCGCCAATATTCTCCTTTTCTCCTCCCTCAAACTATCACGATCAGTTCTTCTTCCTTTCTTTGCTCATCGATTCAATCGCACCATAAACGTACTTTCATCTTTTAATATAAACTTGAAGGTGTAGTTTTTCCAAATTACTAAACTAATTAGTCTGAATTTTCAAAGGTTTGTTTCATTCATCAAACCCCTTCAATAGATCGGGGTTCGATGGGAAGAATTTAGCACCATCATATCATGGCTTGGTGTAGCACAGTAGCAGTGGTTAATCCTTGCACCTGGTTTCACATTACAAGTGATCAAGACAGCCACGTTACTCGCTTGTAAGCCCTTCTTCTATAAATTCCTCCAAACCTCAGCTCTCTGTTTTTTCAAGCCTAATTATTACTCTGCCATCAACTAAATTTTAGGGCTTGTGTTGGTCTCTTGTTCTAAATTTGAAATCTCACATAATAATATGATTTTGACCCGAATAACAAATTCCAAACTCAGTGGTTAAATATCTTTGGTTAATTTGATTGTCTTTTTGATAGTTTATTGTTTTTGTTGGCACATGCACTCAAGATATCCAAATCATATTAGTGGAGGCCTAATGATTCGATAATCAGACATGCTATTAAACATAGTTATTTATCTAAACTTGGTGTCTACTGTCTAGGAGTGGTTAATAATGGGTAATATAGGTTGTCCATGGTTAGATGCATACCATATATCATATACTTTTAGCTCACTACCGTTTATAATAGATTATTTTGGTCATAGACTTTGTTCATCATTTTTATATAGTGTGTTGGATCATAAGACGATATGCACGCCACGTGCTCGACGAAATGCCAAAGAGATTTATAGGGCTTTGGGCTAAGAGTGAAGAGTGAGGTGAAAATGTTATTGTTGGAGAGGCATCGTACTATGACTCAATGAGCAAGTGATGCCAAAATTTGTCTCAAATAGACTCCCGAGCTTCACCGACGGTTTGTTGGTGTTGTCAATCAGCTTGGAGCCCTTGAAAGTGTGTAATATATGTATTTGTTTTATAAACATTTTATTTTACTTAATCTTTTTTTTTTGTTGGGTGCTATAAAATGTATATCTTTTCTTCACTTATAGTATGAACAGAAGCAACACCAAAGTCATTAATGAGAGTCGTGAGCATTCATGGGATTACTTTGTATCATCCAAAGACTCATTGGCATGTACTTTTAGCCATACTTTTTTCACCAATCAACATTTTATCATTAGTATGATAATTCGTTATCCTTAATATGATTTTTTTTTTCTTTTTGTGTGTAGCAATTAAGAAATTTAGGTTGGGAAAGATTCAACAATCATCAACTTGCATTGAAAGTAAGCAAGAAGGAAAAGAGCATTTGCAGACCTAAACATACCAAACTATGTGTGACTTATTAACTTTTAGAAAAAGCTCAAGCCCTTCGTATCTTGATCTTGCGGACTTACATTGTTCGTAAATAGAAGAATCTCGTCATTTGTTTATGTTATAGTCTTTCCATGTGTTTGGATTTGCTTGTTCTGTTACTGTGTGTTTTGTATACCAAATATTCAAATAAAATGGTATTGTGATGGACCATCTAGAAATTGTTGGGGTTTTTTTTCCAGGTTTATAGTGCATTGAGATTTTTTTTAAAACCCACACTTCCTGAATTAGTTTTGTGTTGCTTTGCTGGAAAAAAAGATCATGATTGCGACTTGAAACATTTTAGAGTTAAATATATATTAAGTTGAATAAGAACAAAGGCAACTTGTAACATTACCCTATATTGCATACACGTAACATTACTCTATGTTGCATATATGCAACACTACTCCATGTTGCATAAATGCGCTACTCTATGTTGCATACATGCGACAGACACTCTATGTTGCATACATGCAACACTACTCTATGTTTCAAATCAAACCATGTTTATGCTTATGTTCCATATATGCAACATGACAATGTTGCATATATGCAACATGACAAAGTTGCATATATGCAACATGACAATGTTGCATATATGCAACATGACAATGTTGCATATATGCAACATGACAATGTTGCATATATGCAAAGGGGTATGTGTTTATAGTTTTCAGATTTTGATATTCTAACTTTATATTGCATATATGCAATAATTATTAAGAGATAAATAATATTGTTTATGTCTTTTAAACCAAACCAAAGTATGTTTTTTATTATGTTGCATATATGCAACATCAATTGAAACCATGTTTCTGCTTAGGTTGCATATATGTAACATGACAATGTTGCGCAAATGCAACATGACTATGATGCAATATATGCAACATGTTTGTGTTTATAGTTTTGAACTACACCAAACAATGTTTCTTCTTATGTTGTATATATGCAAAATCAAACCAACCCATGTTTTATTTATGTTGCGTATATGCAACATGAAGATGTTACATATATGTAACATGACTATGATTCATACATGTAACATGTCTCTGTTTATAGTTTTACACTTTCTGGTATTCTAATGCAATATTTTATGTTGCATATATCACCCTCTATCCGTTAATAAAATGACAAATTGTATCACTCTCGTATGTTCTTTTTATATGCTATATTCTATATTGCATATATGCGATATCAAGAATTACATATACTTGGCTCGATCTCCACAAATACTAATTAGTACATTCGTTATAAAAATTGTATATATATATACATCTTTTCGAATGGTCTTTTATTAATAAAGAGATAACTTAGTGAGACTCTAACAAGAATACTACAGTCAACGATAGAATTAATACAACAAAAAAGAAATATTGAAACGAAAACAATATTACGTTGGCCTATCACACCACCCCGGAAATAAAGAGAACCAAGACACCCTTGGGGTATATCATTAGCAATAATTATATCTTCAACCAGTGCTAGCCTTCCGACTCTTGTTTTTAAGAATAAATTTTTTCTTCATGTACATGCTCTTATAAGGCCATCTGGGCCCTTGGAATCTTGAAAAACATCCTACCCTGCAGACCAAAAACTCATGTGAATAATCTTCTCCATTAAAGGTCCATGAATCAGTTTCAACTTTAACTTGTGTCGAGTCATATGCACCAATTCAACGCTAAAAAAAATTTTAAAAAATACCAAAAACTAAAAAGAATAAAAAGTAAAAACATGGTAAATCAACTAAATTGCAATAAAAGTCACAATTCCCTTGTTCAATGACCCGATGTACCCCACAACCCTTTAACCCTCATTTTCACACTTCAACACTCACAATCATGACAAAATGGTTGCTTCATTATCCTTGATCACAACACCTCCTCTTCCTAACATTTTCAAACAAAAAAAAAAACACATTTTCAATCACCTTCAAACCCATTCACATTGCTCTTTTATTCTCATATCTAGCCCCCAATATTAAACACTTGAAACTCTTAACAAACCTCATCAACCCTTGCTCCATTTCTCACAGTTTTGTAGTGGCCACCAAGCACCCCTTTTCGAAATCATCTCAGCCCATCCCAAACTGATATAGATTGCACTCAATAAATCCAACTTAATCCCCTCAATACCCAAGTTCTCAGGCTGCAACCCATGGTCCCTAACCCGCTCAATCATTGGAACCGACAACTTACAACATTGAGTTTTGGACTTCTCAATTGCAGGCGGGTTTCTCTCCCATAATCCACCTATGATGATAGTATAAACCTTTTGAGTAACCAATCTCATGAAATTACTATGATACAAACCTTCAAAGTCCATATTTTTAATATGACAAATAAACAAATAGGTGGTGTGCACAAAACTCATCCAAAAATAACATTATCCCCCTGAGAATCTTCTGTTTTGAACCTGATATTGAACCACTTTCACACCAATTTCTTCTACCACGATAGCTTTAAACACAAATTCAAAATTAAACCATAATTAAGTATAGATGAACCAATAACCAGCAACAGTTGTGGTTGCATCATCACCATAATCATCCTTGGTGAAGTTTCTGGCCACATTACGAAAAATAATTTAATTTAACACCATATTTTAGTATTCCCACAATCAAATAAAAATAAGCAAAAAACCACAAAACGTTAAAAGCCCCGATTTTTAAATTTCATATGAAGCAATTAAAATCACCATTTTTTATAAGCAAGATCAATAGAATTGAATTTGAGTGTAGGAGACTATAACAACCTGTGCAATTGACTTTTGGACATCCTTACAAGAAGTTACAATTGAGTTTCTAGCTCAGCCTATATCATCAGAGCAAGCACCTTGCAATACACAACAAACCACCACTGCCACCTCCATCTCCGGCGAAGATTGGACTAAAGGAGTGACGATCAGATGAAGTGTTCCCGCCCCCAACATTCGACATCGATCGGAGTGACGGTGTGTTCGGCGAACGACGAAAATCGTTGAATTGATCAGTGAGAGGGTTGATGTGGAACAGATCGAACGCTACTCTGTTCATCGTTGTTTGTGATTTGATATACGTATTTCCATTTCCATTTTTACCCTCCAATGTAAAGGGTACGCAGTGGCGGATCCAGGAAGAATATCGAGGTAGTGGGGACTAACAGGGTTCGGGGGCAGCGCCCCGAAAATTTTTTTTAGGTAGTTAACGGGCTTTTAATCATATTTTTAAGGGCTTTTGATCATATTATTAAGTAAAAGCCATAAAATTTCTTCCAGGGGTCACGAAAAATTTGTTTCAGGGGTCGCGAAAAACCGAAAACCTATTAAAAAAAAAAAATTTGCACGTCGAGGTAAAGTTCAGGGGTAGCGGGCGCTACCCCTGGGACCCAAGTAGGTCCGCCCCTGAGGGTACGCATGCCCACTTCTAAAAACGGTAATGACTAATATTAAGTATAAAAATAATGGTTTTTCAGTTTTCCAATTAAAATTAGTTTTCCAAGGAACATTACCCCATGTTACATATATAATATTTACTGTATTTATAAAACAACGAATGTTACATACGTTACAAGACATTTTTTTATATATATTTTTTAAAAAAAACTACTCGGCACTTTTTTCTTCCACCTAAAAGGTAACATATAACCTAGGAAAACACCAGAAAATAATCAAGAAAAAAAAAAGAACAGATTGTTGACCTCGATTAAAAAGTTATTCTACGGTTTCCTTCACTCAAAAGTTCTATTTTACCATTTCTCTATCCTTGCTTATCTAACTTTTCTTAGAAACTTTGTATTAAAATAACATTATTTTAAATTTAGGAGTATATAAAATGATATGATGAAAATAATAATGATATTAACTAGAGTAAATTACACGGATGATATCTAAACTTTATTTCAGATTTCATCTTTCGTCTTTTGAAAATAGGAACCATAAATTACAGTATTTGTCGAAGTCAACATGGTTACAATTTCTTTATCCAAAAATTTCATGTTAAACTCGTCAATGCGTTGTCTGTCTTCCCTAAACTTAACATGAAAGACATTAAAACAGGTCAACTTACGCTAGTGAGTCTATGGTTTAGAAACTTCAAAGCCATGTATCAAAGTTAACCATTTAAGTAACACGTGTAACGTTTAAGTGTTGATTATATGGGTCTTCTGCTTGATGTTTTTCTGGTTATATGGACGCTTTCCGAGTCAAGGGTCTTTCAGGTGCAGTCTGGTCTGTCATCTTCTCACCCTCTCTAGACCCTATCCTTTAGATAGGAGTTTTACTGGGTATGTTGTTGCTATTGTGTAACGTTTAAGTGTAAGATAAACAGATCACACCAAACAATACAAATATCACACCATGATAAAGAAGTATGCCACACATCAATGCAAGTGTCAAACACCAATGACTGGTGGCCAGCTTTTCACTCTCCAATTAAAATTCAAAGCAAACATGTTTAATTTGGAAAACCCTTGAACCCGTTTAGACGGTAAAATTAATACTTAGATTGTAGCCTATGGGTAAAGGACAAGTGTCTTTTTTTGTGAAGCAACCTATCAGGACTAAATCAAGTAACTTCTTCACTTGGACCGATTCATCTAAAGTGGCACCAAGTGATCGAAACTTGGGCACCAATACTCTCCCTTTCTTCCCAATCTTGAAATCCACATCTATTCTTCCTATGGTTCAGTGACATCCAATTGCCGTTGAAATCCATGTTGATTCTTCCGATGGTTCAGTGGCATCCAAACCCTTTGGGACTACATGAACCAACGACTACATCTTGATTAAACTTGCACCCCAAGTCTATATCATCCAGATTAAACTAACAATCATGTAGTAAAAAGAAAATACATGTGGCATAAGTTAGCCAAAAGAACCATGATCATATCATCCAAATAAAGAAGAATTACAACAGAAAAGATTCAAGAAACCAAAAGCAAAATCGAAATCCAGCATCCCTTTTTGACCATTACAGAGACGTGGTCGAACCGACAACCGTATATGTAAAAGCAAAATTTTAAAGCAGGCCGGCTGCGAATGGATCATTCTTTCCACATGTCTGCAAACTCATCAGTCTCGAGTGGATTTGTCATCTCATGCATTTTTCTTCTGGTCTTGGCTTTAACCTTCTTAGCATACTTGCCCGCCTTCTGTCTCTTCTCCAACGACCGTATCTGATAATAAAAAAGTTTAAAGAAATATAATTATATGAACAACAATTAAGCCCTGCAAATACTAAACGGATATGATGTTGGGGATTCCTAACCTGATTCGGTGAAACATAGAACGGATTCTCATACAGAGTCGGACCTCCAAAGCTACCACCAAATATCTTTATTGGATTTAAACAGAATCTTGGACCAACCTGTGCATTTAACAAGATATAAGGGTCATCTTTTCCATTTTTAGGTATCTATAATCATTAATACAAAGTACAAACCTCAATAAGGGTCATCTTTTCCAATCCTCCTCGATCAATTTTATCTGCTCCAGTATGAGGGCATGATATCTGTTTTACGTAAGATACATCAAAACGTTAATTTAGCCAATAATGCCTCAATACAGGTGGATTGAATAAGTAAAACCAAAAGATTATCTTCATAACCAACCTGGTAATTACGGAACCATATATGGTCATCAACAATTGAGAACACAAATACATGGTCATGGTAGGGCTTTGATTTCCTGTGTTCCTTAGGAGTTCCAAATATCTATTAAAAAAGAAACAAAAAAATGTTATTAAAGCATTTTCATAGAGATCTGGCAGAGTGTGATGTTTTCAACATCAAGCAGAATCAAGTGTAGAGATCATATTGTTATTACTAAAACATACTGGCTCTTAATAAAGTTTCACAAAGGCGTTGACAACTATATTGATTAAAAAGCAAATGCACCATGCACAACACAAATACAGAATTGTAATCATGGCTAAAAGAATATAAGGACAAGAACATAAGAACTTGTTATATGCGGGTAACTCAAGTAAAATTTAGACAATATTCAGAAATTCCAGATTTATGCTTTATCGGGTGTACTAATTGTACAAGCATAAAAAACGATATAAACATATAGGGAAAAAAGGTTCAGAAAATCCACACCCTAACTTCTCATTTTGTCTTGGAGCATTTTGCTGTCTAAGTAGCAGTTTGTTTGGCTATGATTCACAGGGCTCCCTCGTATTAAGTCATAGCCTAGGTTGTTCGGTAAACAAAAATGTGACCTCCGAACTCAACAATATCCTCATAATTGCTCAGAAACAATGGTCGCACTATACCATTCAGCAGAAGAATGTTTCCGGATCCAACCTCAACAACACCTCCACTTCTTTCATTACAATCATATTATTACAGGTGCAGGCAACTTTCTTTTGCGTTGTAGAACTACAAATTTTAGGTAAGTCCATGGATTTATTGTTCTTTTTCATATTATGCAGGGAAATTGATACGATAACTTTAAGAATAATGGTTTTTTCAGATAGTTATTTACGTAGCTTAAGCAATAGCATTTGATCTAGTTTACGTTTATTGGTGATAAAAAATCACATTCGGTTGACTGGATGTGTCTTTCAGTATTGTTATTAAAATATATTTTGAAGGGCAAATTCACTTCTTGTGCAAGTGGAATCGAAAGTTCTTCTGGTAGTGGTAACATAAAGAGATCTACAATAAAGAAGTAAATGTTACTTTATAACTCTGTGTTTTATATACTTGGGCAAGCTACTTCAGAATGTACATGCTTCCATTTTTGTAGATGTCTTGCTGCTTATTTTGGTCACCAATTGAGTGACTATTAACACAATGACCATTCGCTCGCCCCATTTCATTTTTAGGTAAGTTTGTATAATGCAAATACATGTCAAAATTAGCACCTCTAACTTATACCGAGCCAGATTAGAGTAGCTGATCTTTTTAGAAGTAACTAACTAACATAGTCACATACACCAAAAATATTTGGTATTGTTAAAGAAGTCTTTCTAGACATCATTCCACTTGCACTTGCAAAAAATCTTGTTTTCACAGCCTAAGCCTAAATCAAAATGAAACCTAATTTTGTAATATTTATTGTCACCTGAATCTGTTTGTTATACGTGAACCCACACACTAACCTCAAATCACAATGAAACTTCTTGTGTAACTTTATCATGAATTATTGACGATGATTAGTTAATTATGGAAGGAAACAAACACGAAGACAGAGAGTTAACTGTTTCTGATATTGACCTAAATCTCAGTGGTCTGATGATGTTTTGTTTAGTATATAATATAATTCTTCAAAAGAAAATCCAAGAAACAGAAGTTGTAGAAGAAAGGAAAATGATGGAAGTCAGGGATGTGGGTTGATCATGTTTATCTCACAATTCAGAAGCCTGCTCTTTTATTGCAGTTAACAGGTTAAAATTGTATTTTTTCCCCATTCTGACTATAGAATCAGAACACCTATCAATCATTCAGTTTTATCAAACAATCCCCAACTATTGTAAGGTTTCTAATTGCTGATACCGTGCCGCTAACCATGTTCTACACACATAAAGAGTTGTTAAACAAGGATTTCAAAGCAAAAAAGAAATGCAGTACCTGCGTAATCATTTCTTTCAGAAGTTTCCAGTGCGGATCTTTGTCGAAATTTGATGAAAATGTGAGAAGAGGACGGGAACCTTTAAGATGATTTCCAGTGAGCTTCAACTCTTCCATTGTGTGAACTAAAATATATAAAAGAATTCAATATACTTTTCATATCTATCAACCATATCAGAACATATCAAGCCTTTAACAAAATAAAAAACAATAAGAGTCCACATCATATATACATACCGATTTGAACAACTAGTTACTAGTCACGAGTCACTTTTGGTTCAAATAAAGAAGGACAGTTGAACTAGCTTACCTGCATTCACTAAAAACTTTACAGATGGGCCATTTGGGCACTTGGACATCCACAAGTAAAGGTCTTTGTGTTTCCTGCACTGAAAAAACGAACATAAAACCATCAAACATCGAACGAAAAAACTAAGCACAAAGATATTATTGGTGTTCATGATCCATTTAAATCCGCCCAAACCAAAGCAAGTTGATCCAGTTTGAGATTTATGCTTTTGACGGTTTACAGTTTAGACCTCGGAATAGGACATGTAAACCACAGAACCAGCAAACTAGTCTCTTTTTATGTTATGTTTTTTATTCATTTTACGAATACGTAATTCTGTACATTGGTGTTTATATATTATATTCAAGAACCTAATCATTTCAAAATACTTAACACAAATCAGAGGTTTTAAAACATATATAAAAAACAGTAAAAACCATCAAACTGCGGATTTGGTTTGTCGTTTTCAAAATACAAACCATCAGAACCATGAACACCCCTAAATTTACCATATACATATTGCCATAAGACCAATTGGTAATAGCAGGAAACCATATCATCTAAAGGACACAGGTTAATTGGAAGAACAAAAGCATAAAGTACTAACATAAAGGGCAAAAAACTAACCTCAAAGAACAGACATGAAGAACAGCTTTTAAGTTCAACCAACTCATTCAGAGTTGCTCCTTTGGTAGCCTTCGACTCAACTTTGTTATCCTTTTTGCAATGAGGCAAAACCGATACCAGATTCAACATCAAATGCCGATACCTAACGAAATACGCAAATTTCAATTCGAACAACAAGCAATCAACATCAAAGTGAAAGAAACAAACTAGAAAACGAAGATTAAATGATAAGCATTAACCTGTAATTGATGCGACGAGAGCAGGTTACTAGAACTTTCTCCCGGTTTCTAAAGACTGTAGATTGTGGTTCGTTTTCTGGCTTCTCTTTCCAACCTAAAAGAGTCCGTTTAGGTCTCTCCGGAGCCGTTTCATCCTTCTTCGCCGGCGGCGGCTCTACTTCGGTGTGTTTTCGCTTCTTTCCCATTTTGGTTTTGCAGAGAGAAAGGGGGTTGCGGTTGCTGATTGTGCTTCGGACTAAACCCTAAACCCTAGAAATCGAGTTAGATAGCAACGGGTCATATAAATATAACCATTGTGGAATTAACTGATGTGTATACGGGTGGTGTTTGATTTTCTCGTAAAAGTCTTTCCTGTCCTCTTATGTTAGTGTCGCACGTAAATATTTAGATCTGTAGATTGTTTGTTTTTTTAAGACGTTTCATTAAAAAATGTTTGAACGTGTTTTTCTTGGTGCAGATATGACCAAACCACTTTTAACATCTTCTAACTTTTATTCTCATAAAATAGGTTTCCATCAAACTCAGCAAAAAACCCTCATTTGAGAAAGAGAGAGCTCCGAGAGAAAGGAGGTCGACAAGGAGAAGACCAGCAGCCTTCGGCAACGCGTCTAACGGCCACGGTGACAAGTAGCGACGGTGAGCAGAGACTCCACCTCTATTATCCTCCTCTCTCGTTTTTTAGTGTGATTCTAAGGTCCTCGAGTTCGAATCAGGTCGCAATGACCAAGCACAAGCGGCGACAACCTCAACTCGCCTAGGGTTCCGCCGCTCTTAATGGCGACGCTACTATTCCCTCATTTTCAGTCGTCGACCACCACAAGGGAGGGACTGAAAACCCTTTTCATTTGATTTATATGGTTACATGTCTCGATCTTGCCTCTAATTCCTCCAATATGTCCTTGGTTTATTTAATTCCGGTGAAGCATAACAAGGGTCGAGGCTGAGATGATGATGGGTAATGTAGGTGTGGCTGTTGGTGGCGGCTATGGCCTCTAGCCGCCGAGCAGAAGTTCGAAATGATTGTTTCTGGGTGTTAGCAGTTTGTAAAAGTTAAAAAAAACAAACAGTGTTTTTTCTTACATACTGCAAAGGTTTGGTCCACATCTTCTTCTACAGATGTCGACAGTCTGTATACATTTATCTAGTGTAGTGCGTGGTATCGGATCGGGTCGGTGAGTTTGCTAAAAAAAACGTACTAGTGACGGAACAAAATGTATGAGAGAATGAAATAATTAAGCATTGAAATTGATCATTACCCATTTTATTGTTGTGTTAATTACCCGTTTGAAATGGAATACAATTCTATTGACATTTTCATTCGAAATGCCTATATACAATTTTTACTTTTATTTTATTTTTGATTTAATTTATATATATTTTTTTACTTAACCATAACCTCTCATGTGATAAGTAATAGTTTTTTAGTTTCTTTAGGTGTTTCTTTTAAATTGGTTATTAATTATATGTAAATTGTTTTTCTAAGTTACTCTACTAATGGCTTGACACGTGGCATGTTACGATGTTATGTTTATTATTATTATTTTTTTTTTAATGTTTTCTTGTTTTTAATTATTTCTTATATATTATGTATCTAATGTTTTTTAAATCACTTTTAAGTGTTTGTAAATCATGCTTTTTCTAAGTCGATATCATGCCACATGGCATGTTATAATGGTTATGTTTGATTTTTTAATTATTTTTTATTGTTTGTCGATTATTTTTTAAATCGTTTTCCTAAAGTGTTTATTTGGTTTTAGTTTTACATCGTTTACTTCTTCTGATGTTTGCACAAATGTAATGAAGATTGTGGGTTACACAATATGGACACGCGCTGCAACATCCAGTTTATTTTTATTATGTTTTTTAATTTATTTTATATTTTAATTTCTATTTTTAATCTTATTTTTTATTATATTATTTTTTATTCTTAATTCTTTTATCATTTTATTCTTAGTCTTTTATTTTTCATATATTTTTATAGAAAAACCGGATAGAATAAACAAAATTAATTATATTTCTTGAGGGAATTATAAAAAATACAACTTCCCTAAAGAATAAAGATCCTTAAAAATAAAGAAATCATATTTCATATATAATTGTACGTTTCATTCTCATGCGATAACAAACATGTTATTTTTTTCATTCAGACCTAGTGGCTAATGAGGCATTTCATTCCACATTGCATTCATGAATAACAGACACCACCTAACAATTTGTTTGGCATTACAAACTACGTGATGGTGGTCATGGCTCAAATATATATTTGTTTATATGGATCCGACAAATTAAGACAAGAGAACATATATAGGTAGGGATCGTTGGCTATCTCGCATCTTGGAAAATTATTTCACCAAAAGTTATGTGTATTGTTTTCGATATTTTTCAAGAATAAGTTTCGGATGCATAAAGTTTTTTTATGGATTGTTGACGACGTGGAAAGACAATACATTCTTTATGATATAATAATGGGATGGTAGAGGGACGAGTTGGTAAAAATAGGTCGAGTCTACGGAATTAAAGATGATAAAATATTAAAGCGTTAAATGTGACTCAAAAACATAGTTCGCTTAATCTAATAGAAAAATATCACTCTCAAAATTGTCTCTATGTGTTTTCATCTATTAATAAAGCCCAATTACACTATCATCTAACTAATTATTGCATCGATCATACCCTTAATCACATTATGTTCTAACCCATTACGCTATTAATTAAACAAGATTCTAACCAAATACCGTATACAATTACAATGTAGTGTAACACAATTAACAATGTTAACAGTTAACAAACACAGTTATAGAAGAAAAAATAACATAAATTGAATATTATGAAACTGTAAACAAAAACTAAGCAAATCATTTGAAAAATACAAATTGAGTAAAATGAAAAAAATAAACTTACAACACAATAGTGAGCTATCAACAAAACCGTAAAAGAAAAACTCAAACCTTTATTATCGTGTAAAATAACAGGCCGTCCAAGTACTTCAGTGGTGGACAATAAAGGCGATGAGACCCAGCAATTGTAGTCTGAATGACTAAAGAAATGCTCTTTTGAGGCTCACAGTGAGTTGATTAGGATTAGTTTGGGTTAATATTTAGTTACGAAACATCCTTAACCATAATAATAACCAATTAAGTGAGTTGATTAGGATTAGTTCGGGTTAATATTAAGTTACGAAACATCCTTAACCATAATAATAACCGATTAATTAGCTAATCAAATAAGTGGAGCCAATATAGATTATTTAATTGAGCCCAATAACAACCCAAGCCCAAAATTTGAAGTATATAGAGGTCAAGTAATTCGAGGGATGCCAAAAACTGGTTCCTTTCTTGATCAACAAGTCGGGGTTCTCCTCACGATTTTGTTAGTATAGCGATCGATATCAATCGGGGACACTTCTGAGATCCGTCGACTTCGATTTTCCGATGACAAGTGAGGCCGAAGATGCAGTTCGTCGCCGAACTGCCATTACCGAGCACCGGAAAAAGTTGCTTCAGCATAAAGAGCTTGATTCTCGAGCTCGAGGAGGTCAGATCTCTATCATCATTTTCATATTAAAGACCTAATTCTGTATGTTTCTGTAATTATACCTTATTCAGTTCTGTAGCATCGAGAGTTTGAAGTATGCTTATATAATTAATTCCAGGTGTGATGCTTAATTGTTATTGTATGCCTTTTGCTTCTGAAATCAATCGATTCAGTGCTGGATTATTCTCTGTTTAGCAAGGCTGGGCGATTTATTCATGTGGCTTGAAAAGCTAGTGAAATGGCAGGGTTTGCTATGGCAATGGTTCTAAATATTGGAAAATTTAGGCTGGTAGTATATAAATTTTTGTGTGTTTTTTGAATGTAAGCATCTGGTTATGGGATTTAGGTGGTTCCTTTGGCTGGGATGCTTTGTCTAATATTTTCTTTAGGTTGAACACTAGTGGTGGCAAATGTTGTGGTCTTAATGCTGAATATTCTGATGGCATTTCTTTATTTTAACTGAGGTTCACAGGAGTTGTAGAAAGGTAGACATTGGCGTCATCAAACCGTAAAAAATGTTAGAATCTGTTTAATTTTCTTTTTTATGTTCTATTAGTTGTGACTCTCAAGTTCTCGTGTGAAAGAACTTTTAGTTGACATTAGAAGCTTCAAAAGTAGTTATGTACTTATGTTAAGTTAAGATACCAGTTGATGTGATGTCATTGTCGGGGCCACATGGGCGTTTTAACTTTAAGACCATATTTTCTTGGTGGGTTCTTTTTGTATTCTTGTTGAATGGCTGTAGCCGTAGAACTGTTGCTAGTATTACGAGTCATATCCAAATGTTTGTTAACAAGTTCTGTGTAATATTCTCTTGCATTGCTTTCTTGCAGGATTGAGAGGTTGGTGTTAATGACATTTTGCATTAAGCATATAATCTTATATATAGGAGTCATTTCTAAGCACGCTTACCTATCTGATATAAATAATTACATCTAACTTTTGTGGGTGGTGGTGTGACTGTAGTTCCCTTCTGTTGACCACTTATCATTGATTTATTTTTGAAGGTTTTTGAGATCTACCCAATGTCCCAACCTAATTATTGTTTGAAAAGAAAGGTTTTGCTTTGCAAGACCATTTATCATTAATAACTTTATTGGTGTCCAACAATTTGTTAATGGATCCATTTCTCAGTCGTAGGTTTGTTTTTTTCAGTGGTGCAAGGTCTTAGTCTGAACTATTAGTTTGTTTCTATAGATTCTAGTTGCTTTTGTTGCTTGATTAGTTTTTTATTTTTTATGGGCATTATCATTGGTAGCACTGTCATGATCACTTGGACAATGATCTATATTCATAATCATATAGCTATATATATATTTCATATAAAACAAGTAGTTCCATTGTTTGATTTTGTTATATGTGGTGCAATGCTATATTTACAATATCATAACTTGGTGTTTGCAGTGAGAGATGCTTTACGGAGTACCAAAAAAGATTATGCCAAAACAGAAGATGATTTGAAGTCTCTCCAAAGTGTGGGACAGATTATAGGCGAAGTTCTGAGGCCTCTGGACAGCGAAAGATGTATTTACTTCTTTCAGTATTCTTTAGAATGATCATTACATCAATGTACTAGTCTATGCATTACCAAAGTTTTTTAAAACTATAAATATATCTTATGATGTTACAGTGATAGTTAAAGCCAGTAGTGGTCCAAGGTATGTAGTTGGGTGCCGCAGCAAAGTGGACAAGGAAAAACTGACCGCTGGGACCAGAGTGGTTCTTGATATGACAACTCTCACTATTATGCGAGCACTCCCCCGTGAAGTCAGTATACGTGCTAATATTTTTTTAACCATTGGTTGACAATTGTTTGACCACCTGTGTTTACTAGCATAATCATAATATTATCGCAGGTTGACCCAGTTGTTTATAACATGCTTCATGAAGATCCTGGGAATATTAGCTATTCAGCAGTTGGAGGACTATCAGATCAGATTCGGGAACTTAGGGAATCCATAGAATTGCCTCTGATGAATCCTGAGCTCTTCCTAAGGGTGGGCATCAAACCTCCCAAGGTACATACTTACCACTTTCCAACATTCAAATTTAAGAGATTTTATAGGCTAGAGTTGTAAGACACTTGATGAAAATGATTCTTCTTCTTTTTGCACTAGGGTGTTCTTCTCTATGGACCTCCTGGTACTGGCAAGACTTTACTAGCTAGAGCTATTGCTAGCAACATAGATGCCAATTTTTTAAAGGTAATTTCTGTTCTATTATTTTTTATTTTCTTGTTTTACAACATGTCTATTGACTTGTTCCTTGTTTAACATCCGGGGAATTGTTTGTAGGTTGTATCAAGTGCCATTATTGATAAGTACATAGGAGAGAGTGCAAGATTGATCAGGGAAATGTTTAGTTATGCACGTGACCACCAAGTACTACTTCCGCCTTTGAACATCTCAATTACTTGACATATTTGGTGCTATAGTACCTTCAACATCCCCTTTGTTATGTTTTTTTTATTGGCCAGTGATTAATTTGCGTCAAAAATACGTCTTTTTAGCCAGTGTTCTTATGTTATGTTTGTTAAACTTATCAGCCCTGCATTATATTTATGGATGAAATTGATGCCATTGGTGGACGCCGTTTTAGTGAGGGAACTAGTGCTGACCGTGAAATTCAAAGAACACTCATGGAGTTGCTTAATCAACTAGATGGATTTGATCAGCTTGGGAAGGTTTGAGATATTTTTTATTCAATTATAATTTCTATGATCCTGATTTATGAAACCCGTATCTTAAGCCATCTAAATCATCTTGAGAAGTTAATTAAACTTGCATTACTTACATAGTATTCGGTTCGTGTCTTTAGGTAAAAATGATCATGGCTACAAACAGACCTGATGTTCTGGATCCAGCTCTCCTTCGTCCAGGTAGACTAGACAGGAAAATCGAGATCCCACTGCCAAATGAGCAATCACGAATGGAAATTCTAAAAATTCATGCTGCTGGTATTGCTAAACACGGTGAAATTGATTACGAGGCTGTAGTCAAACTTGCTGAGGTATTCTATGGTTCTAAGTCAACACCTATAGTTATTTCTTAGTCGGAATCATTCAGAAGTTTTGATAAATGTCATTTTTCTTTAGGGGTTTAACGGAGCTGATCTTCGTAATGTCTGCACCGAGGCTGGCATGTCTGCAATCCGTGCTGAACGTGATTATGTTATTCACGAAGATTTCATGAAGGTAACAATGATCCTTAACTTTTTCTGTGTAGTTACATCATACAATTCATGGCACCCTTTTTCGGTAGAGATTGCAATTCCAACCTGATTATATTCAGTCTCCTGATTGCTTTCAAACACTTAACTCCTCTACAATTGCTTTATAAAAAAATCCTATAATTCAAACACCCAATTTGGCTGGTTTTGACACAAATTTGAGCTGAACTGTTAACTATAGTTATAAAAACAACAGACCAGACCTGCCGAATTGGGTGGGTCTTTCCAGGTTTAGCTGTTTGACGGTTTGGTTTGAACCATTTTTTTCCTTTTCGAAGTTGTTAGTCTGCATTAAATTTTTTAAAATGATAAAAGCTGATATTGTATACACATACATGATTTCATATTCCCCCCAAAAAACTTTAAACAAGTTCAAAGTTCCTAACTGTCAGCCAGAACTCCAAAACTGAACCACATAAATCTCAAACTTGCTGACCTGATTGGGCGGTTTCAAGAGTCTATGAAAAACCCTAATCCTGCACGAAATTGTGCATTTTATAGAGTGCGATGTTAATAATATACGAGGCTGAGATTGTTTTTGTGTTGGAAAATTTTACGTCAGGCTGTTCGTAAGCTGAACGAGGCAAAGAAGCTTGAATCAAGTGCTCATTACAATGCTGATTTTGGTAAAGAGTAAGATGCTTGTTGCATAAAAGATTCAACCACCCTATTTCATTTAATGATATTAGTCAGTGTTTTTGTCTTTTGACATGTATGTATGTGACTGTCATAGCTTGTTGTTTTTAAAAATCAAACCTTATATAACACAGCCTGTGGGTTTACATGATATTGGGCATCTGGGACCCGAATCCGAAACCAAAACCTAAGTGATTGTGTGATAAAATGATCATCACGAGGAGCAACACAATCATGAATCTATCGAGTTACTTTCTTGCGCTATGCGGTTAAATTCGGTGCTATAGCGGATAGCGGCCTTGGTCAAAAGTTTGGTCCCGAACATAGTCGGCCGCTATTTTAGATCATTCGGTAAAAAATTCGTTCGCTATAGCGAAAAATTCGGTGTCGGGTTTTTTTTTTCTTCCATTTAATGAATGCTTGTTCAGCTCAATAGCCCATTTTAAAACATATATATATTAGCCATAGAGATAAAGATAATGATGATGATGAAGTAGATGAGCTATAGACCATTTTGAAACAAATTGATCAGCTATTAAGTAGTATTATTATTATTTTGGTGTTTTACGTTTCTTATATATATATACATATATATAATTCTTTTATATATATTAAATTTATCGTATATCACAGCGATAACCGCTATATCATATAGCGGTGCTCGACCGCTATTTTATTTTCAACAATCTGTTCATTCTCAAATGGACAAACTGATCATGCATATTCCACCAGATTTGCAATAAGATTGTTATGTAGTTCTCTAGAACACATGAACGCTAAATTTTCCAATGTTCTTTCATAGTTGCATGTGGTATTTGCTCCAAATGTTCGAGGTGATGATCCAACAATTTCATACGCTTCTCTTTATGTACTTAACTACATCGATATCATCAACGCAATGAATGGATACGACTACTAGTTTAACACCTTTATAAAAACAGAAGTAGAAAACACACCATACATGTTTTAACAAATAGTAGATCTTGAAAAAGGTGACCACAAAATAATCAATTAGTGTTTTAGACCTGGTAATAAAAAACAGTTTAACATGTTTATAAATTACCTTGTTTTGTATATATTTTTTTATTGTCTCCTTAACATTTTTTACATGCAAAAATACTGGTTTACTTTATGTTTTGTTTCATAAAAGTTAATATTTTTCTTACATTTTAAAATCCTTTCACATATTAAATTTTTTTTAAAAAAATTATTAACTTTTTATTTAAAAACAACGTGAACCGGTACATCTAATTGTTTTAAATACGTGTACTTTTGTTTTCTTACTTCATATGTTTAACTTATTGGAGGTCAAGCTCAACTCAAGTTGGAATTCTACGTTGAATAAGATTTACATTTCTGTTCAAATTTAACATGTGAAGGGACTTTAATACGTAAAAGAAATTATAAAGTGACTTTTGTAAGACAACATATAATGTGTTGGTTTTTTTTTGTGTAAAAAACTGTCAATAGAGGTGCAAATCTCAAACCGGTTTGGGCTCTTAAACCGGTTCTCAAACCGGTCAAAACCGGTTTTGACCAACCCGGTTCCCAAACCGGTCAAACCGAACCGGTTTCTATCGGTTAGGGGTTTTTGTGAAGAAACCGGTTTTCAAACCGGTTTGGCCCAAACCGGTTTGAAACCGGTTTGGCCCAAACCGGTTTGAAACCGGTTTCTTCACATCACTTTTAAGCAACTTTTCTAGCCCTTTTCTAGTCGATTTGAGCCTAAAAATTGGTATATATACCCCCTTTATGTGTTATAAACATTACCCCACTTCCCAATCTCTAAAAAAACTCTTAAATTTACAAAGAGTTTGAATACCGGTTAATATAATTTGTATTTTCTTTCAAATTAGGTACTTTTGCAATCGTTTAGGTGTGAACTTATTCTCTTTTGTAATGTTTTATGTTTTTTTTCAATAAAAAGTATGTTTTTTAGTTTTTATAAAGTTTTTTTATAAAAAAATATATATATACCAAACCGGTTCAAACCGGTTTGAGATCCCAAACCGGTTCGGTTTGAAACCGAAACCGGTTTCATCGGTTTCCAGATTTCGGGCTTCAAACCGGTTTGAGAACCGAACCGGTTTGGGTTTCAAACCGATTTTTGCACCTCTAACTGTCAAGCGACTTTAGAAAAACAATAAAAAAAAACTGTTTTGGTTTTTATAAGATTTACGTTTTTCTTTCACATAAAACATTGTTCTACATTTACTACTAATACAATACGTGTCTTTCTAAAAACGGGTTATATTTAGAAGATACATCTCTAATTTTGTAGGCAATGACAATTTTTACAATTGAATGACACAAAACCAAGTTAAAATTTTGAAACGGGTTATATTTAAACTACACTTGTCCATATTTAAAGGTGTTTGGGTTGCTAATATAAGGTTAAAAATGTTTGTCAAAAATACTTATCGACTTACTTTTTCAAAATGAGTTTTTAAAAAAAGTGTTCGGATTTAACTTGTGTAGTTGGAAAAACTAATTAGTCAAAGTTATTTTGTGTTTGGTTTAATAACTTTTATATATAAAATGACTAAAAGGGTTAGATAAGAGTATTATGGTAATTCCATAATCAAAAAGCAAAAATGGCAAGGCTATGTTTTTCTAGCTTTTTGAAATGGCTTATTGACTCTTTACAAAAAATTAAAACAAATAATGCTTATAATTTTAGCAAACACTCATTTTGACTTATTGGCTTTTGACTTTGGCAAAAGCTCATTTTAAGTTATTGACTTTTTGAAAAGCCAATAAATGAACTTAAAAAACAATCTCAAACACCCACTTAAACCTCACACCTCTTCAAATAGTGCTCCTAGAGGCAAAACCCGATAGAACATAATGGATGGTAAATCATGATTTTGTATTTCCGTTACATTTGCTGCAAATGCATGTTCTCTTTCAAAAAACTTACATGTTATAACTTGGGTTTCAATGTCCTAACAACCTTCTCACTACAAGTGTTTGCAACTTCTAGACAATTAGATTCTTAGCAGGAAGTTAAAGATGATAAACTCAAGCTCGTTGGCTCGGATACAACACATGAGAAAGCATGTGAAAAAGATGACACTTGAAAAGAGAGGATATAAATTTATGGGAGACAAACGTAAAAGATCAAGATTATGGGTTTTCAAAACCTGCTTTACAGTATTCTTAAGGAGCTAACCTACCAATGCCCGATGTTTGAAGATGAAATCACCCCCAAAACGATATCACTCTTCATCTAGTATACCAAGATTCCAGAGATGCCAATTGTCCAGTTTGCCTACCAAGATGATGAGACTGTCATTATTTACCAATGTAGAAAAAAATATCATAACATATAAACATGCAAATGTCGATGTATTTAGAGCGTGTTAAAATGAGTACAAAATAACATTCAGCACCTAACATGAAATTCATGGGTTTAGTTTATAGTCTATATACAGATCGTGTTCGTGCCAGCCTGACAGGTTCGCGGGATGACTCGTTAAACTCATTTATTTTCATTACTTGAACTAATTATCTTATGGCAAATTAAAAATACTTATTTATTTAAAAATAGATTTTCATATGCATTTGCATTTTTGGAATTTTAGAGTATTAATATGCAAAGAAAGTAATATAAAACTTCCAAGCTCATGACAGGTTTCAACAAACCAACCCACAAACACAGCCCCTATTTGGCTCCATGCAGAGGAGGCAAAACAGGTAAACTTTTTGTGACATGAAACACTTTTTGTCCATAATAAACAATTAGTGTGTCAAACATGATTAGAAAAATTATATTATTTTAATAATAATCAAACTTCAAACTGTTAGAAAAGGAAGCGTTGAACATCATGATAGTATGGTACCTTTAGAGCAAATGATGTCACTCCCTGCTTGATTTTGCCCCAAAAAACTCCTTTTTTCTCAGGAAATTGTTGTCTGACAAGGACCGACTCCCCTTGGAACTGAAAGAGAAGTGCCTCTTTAAGAACTGCTTTCCTAAAGAAGATTTAATACTGGAACTTAAGCTCATCTTAGAGCTAATCTTACGATGATCGAACATAATATCATCGCCATCCACAACCCGACTTCTTGATTTCTTGTTGATCCTAGCCTTCAACTCCAAATCAGCTTTAAGTACTTTTTTAGACAGCTTTATAACCTTTTTCTCACCAAAAGTACAAACCGGGCATGCTGGATCATACTTGTTAATTTCAGATGTCATACTTTCTAAACACTCTGAATGATAAACATGACCGCATATCAAAATGGCAACAACTGCAACCTCATTAGGGGCCATAACTTTGTGGGACCCCCAAGATGAATTTTCAGTTAAAAGCATTGAGCAAACGCCACACGTCTGAGTATCAATGGAAGGTGAAGAAGAAAGTCTGCCACTAGTTCTGCTGCTTATTTTATCAATGTTAATGTTAGGAGACTCGCTATCCAAAGACCATGTTTTTCTGTGACTGTGAGAGGTTGCCATGAGGTCATTAAAGGTGGGAACATACCAGCCATCTGAAGATCCAACATGGGACCCACGGTTTGACTCGTTGCTCCACCCAGAGAGCATAAAAGGAGAACCACCCTCTTCAGAAATTGACAAGCTTGGTGACTTCATTGCTGGAATTCTGCTATCTGACACCTGGCGCAATAAATGGTGACCCGGAGAACGCTTATGCCATCTTGATGATTTGGGTATGTAATGAGGTTGAAAAGAAGACAAAGAGGATGGTGAAAACATAGAAACTGAGTTTGTTGATGATGACATCATCATTGGAGACGGTTCTGAAGTGAGTTGAGATTCACTTGACCCCTTCACCTACACAATGCACAAGGAGAAGGTTAGTCGGAAGATGTACAGAAAACAGGAGATTCAGATTCTAATTATATGATTTTCTTATAACATCCCGATTGTTCAGTTTACTCACCTCTGAAGTAACTCGAGAGACAGATTGATCTGCAAGGACAAGTGGAAGAACATGAGATAATATGATGTCTTTTATTTATCAATGAGACGATACATTTGGACAATATCATAATATGAGGGAAAGACTGTCCATCAGCAGATGTATTAAACAGATTCGCTATAAAGAATATGTTATAAACATATGTCCAGGGTTTGTAATTTTGTATATATTATGTTGCAACTTGCAAGGTTACATGAACTGGTGAACTTGACTTGGCATGAACTTATTAAAAATGGATTGATAAGAAATATCTTCCCACGTGCTAAAGGAGTATTTGTTTCATTTCGACTTGTATACAAATTTCGAATCGGAAATATACATTAAACATCAAGTAAAAGTTTCAAAGTTGTAAAATCTTGGCAATACTACTCAGCAGGAAATCATTGGTTACAAAGCTTGAACCATGCCATGTAGCTGATATAGTATTAACAAATAAGCAGAAATTTTCAAGTGTATAGCTCTCTCTCTCTCTCTCTCTCTCTCTCTCACACACACACACAAACATACATATATTGTGAAAAGAGTTGATTACATGGGTCTAGAATTGCTGCATAGCCCATCTCAAGCATGGTATGATTGAGAAAGTAGCCCTATGTCATTTCAATAAAATCTATTGATTGTTGTATCGTACTATGTACACGTGTTGTAACGTATAATTTTTTTTACTAAAAACCCTTTCTGCTACTTTTGCCTTGAATCCAGCAAACTACTTCCTAGATAACAAACAGGTTAGGAAAAGCTATACCATGTTTCTACCAATGTAACTATAAAAAACTCCACCGCATATACCCACATCAATCCAGAGAACCAACAACAAAAAAGGAAACTTTTGTAGACCAATTGCATTACTGTAAGTATTAATCCATGATTCCACGATATTCTGAGCCACAACAAGAATGAAGCACGGCCACCTTAGACTTTAATTAAGCTCTACTGGACCCTTTTAACATGCTAGGCTCAATGGCTTTCTTGAATAAGAAATAAAAACAGTCCCAAATCTACAAGGAACGAGTGTGCCAGGTGCAAACCAAAAGGAATCTAACCAAATATGACACGTTGGGATTGTCCTTACAATTAATCCAAATCTAATGCTAGATAATGGAATCTAAACAAACTATCTGAGTAATGGACTAATGGCAACAGGAATAAGGTTCGGAGTATTAATAGCAAAATTTGAATCCATGATATATACTGTTAACCAAGATAAACATACCTGACTGAGGAACCGTATATCCTTCAGAAGGTGATGACTTTTGCCAAGTCAGATTTCGGACACTTTGCAACGGACTACCCTCTTCTGATGCACAAGCAGTTCCAACAGTCGTTTGAGATTTGTTGTCCAACCTGTCATTTGCTCCAAGATCACCAGAAAACCAATTTATAGAAGCTTCTTCCCCTGCTACACGCTGCCTATTATCCCACCTAACACTCCATGATGGAGAATATACAATAGTTCTCGGTATACCATCACGACTGGATCCATTTGTTATAGTTCTGTCTCTCGCAGCAACACAGCAAGCGGACCCCATCTTTGCTCACATACAAACGTGTAAGAAATAAGAATTACCTTGGAACACAAGCTACAAGTCCCACTACAGACACCCACTGTTCATGCCTTCCGTCACTATATCATTTGTGATCTGAATATTCATAAAAACAATGACTGTCAAGAAAAAACATTGTAACGTTGGGAAGATTAACGTTTGAAATAGATAAATATAATATATCTGACAATATGTTAATCCAACGAGGGTATGTACTTGTACACAGAGAGCTACATACAATGACAAGTTGGGGATAAAGGGAAAATATAAATGAGAATACGCATCAATGGACCGACACATGGTATAATAGTATAAGCACAATCTAAAAGCGAATAGATGCATTTAAAAATCTAAATATATTCAAGAGACTTTACTTTTATCCGAAATATATACGTACTAACTAAAACATTAAGTCAAACTTATAAACAGACCAATTTAAAACATTAATTCAAAACACTAAAGGTTCTTTGCTTTGACAAGGAAGACATTAAAAAATTATGAAAGCCATATGCATATTCTGCAGAAATATTGAAGTCCTGGTACCATTTCAGTCAATAATAGGAGCACCATCAAGCATATGTCAGCCTGAACCGATATAAAGACGAATGCCAGAAATTAAATTCGGGTATGCACATAATTGTACTACATCTCAGAGGGTTATTGATTTGGTAATGTATCAAATTAAGTCTCAAAAGAAGATAAATGAATGAACACAACCGAATAACTATCTCCCAGTTACAAGCCAGGGTATTTGTACATAAACCAAACATTCAAATGTGGCTTAAAACCAAACATTCAACTGTTGCCTAAAACCAAACATTCAACTGTGGCTTAAAAATCAACAAAAACAGCTTGAAACGCCCACAAAATTAGAGTGAATTAAATGAAAAAAAGCTATTTTCCCAATTTCAATCACAATAATGAAGCCCACATAATCACTTTCCACTCCACCAATCCTAACCAGATTTCTGTACCTAGAAAACTCCAATTAATTTTGCCTTTCCACATCATGTCTAGAATCATTGAAACGCTAGATAATCTAATCGAATCTAATCTAACAAATGAATTAACGAAAACAAACCACAAAATTTCCCTTATATATACCTCGAGTAGACAGCCTCGTTAATTTGCAGGACGAGAGAACTTAAACGGATCAATCAGTCACAGTGACCCTAGAAATAAACGATTGAAACACATTATCGCGAGTAGAGATCCGAAATAAGTGCCGACGAACCAATACTACACTCAAGTTGTCCAATTAACAAAATTAACACAAAAAAACCTAATAATTTCAACATACGTAGCATCAAATCAACCAAACCGCTTATGAATTCTGATACACACACATAATAATGCATAATCTATAACCATATATATGTAAACATCTGCAATTTTGCACACATCGCCATTAAAACCAGCAGAAGTGACGTCAGCATACCTGTTTCACCGGTCTCCGGCGATACGAGATAGAAGTGTGCAGAGAGAGAGAGAGAGAGAGAGAGAGTCCGATTCTTCTTCCGACGAGGGATTTGGAGGAGCGAATGACGTCAAATATGGTTTTCTGTAAAGTCGCTAACGATCTGCGGTTTATTAAGAACATATTTATAAAATCGCCCCTTTAACTATTTCTAATTAACACTAAAGTTCTCAAACTACAATTCTAGTATTTCTAATTTTCTAGACCTTGGTGTTTCTAGATGAACTAAATTTACTATTCGAGGGTCGTGACAGGAATAAGGGCATGTGGTATATCATGGTGTTGTGGGTGGTTTTATCATATCACGTGACAGTTGACTGGATAACACTATTTTATAACATCAAATGTGATATACATGGTGTAATGTGGTGCGTGATGTTGAGTTATTTAGCTTAAAAAATAGTAATTAAAAAACCTTGTGTGTCATCATTTGATTGGAGCATACCCATTTTCTCTCCTCTTCAGGCCATCTTCTTTCCGTGGATATTTTCACGTCCAAAAATCACACCATGAGCCACACCACATATCACGCCTCATAGGAATGGTTCTACACGCGTGAAACTGAGCCACGTAGGCATCACGCAAGGGAAAACGCGACCATACCCGGTGCTCTAACGCAAATGTACAAAACAATTATATTGCTATAATATTACTTAAAGAAAATGAAAATGCAAAAAATTATATAACAACGGCGTTAAAATTAGAAGTTAAACGATCAAAATATTGAGCCTAGCTAGGACGTAAAAACTATGTTACACGATTGTACTTATTATACTATCAACACCTATGCTAAATTGTTTGCGCTTGGATTAAAAAGAATGAAGCCACTGGCAAGTATCAAGGCCCACCACGTGGACCAATTAAATTTAGTTACTATTTCTTTTAAGCTTGATTTTGTTATATGTAAAATGTGTACACCGTAGTAGAGTGGGTAGTGACGAATCCATATATTTTGTTAGTGCGAGAAAAAAAAATAGAATGGTAAAAATGACTCGACTAAAATGGTTAGAATGGGTCAAAACGGGTACGTCGAATGGTAAATTGCAAGAATCTTAAGTACAATATTACTCCTAACAACAACTAAGATGCCATATTACGAATCCAAATAGTCGAATAAAAAAGATGAACACTACACACGTTATTCCTAATTACACGGCTCAAGCTACTAGTCTATTAAATTTATTTCAGCATGAAATGGATAAACTATTTGTCCCTATACCCTAAACTTTAAACACTAACTAGTTTTTAATAAAGACATAAAAAACTACACCGAAATGCAAATCACAAAAAAAAAATATTAAAAAAAACAACGGTCTAAATAGACTAAAACAATAAAACCAAGAAAAAAACTTCACGCGAACTACCAAAAATTATACATCAAAAAAAATAAAAATACAATGTCACGTAACATTATCACATAAACCACATAAATAAGAACGACACGTGGCATAAGAAGCTACTATAGCAAGCAAGTTGAGTTAGTGTAATAAGCAAGTTGTACTTTATTTAGTTAGTAAAATATAATATAATTAGGCATATATCAAAAAATATAAATCAAAGCATAAACATATATTGCAATATTAGTTGTTTATATTTGTTTATTTAAACACTTGTTTTCTAGATTGATACATAATTTAAAAAGTAAAAATTATAGCATCATATATCACAATATTAATTCTTTGTCACATACAACATTTTATTTCTATATGTAGCTTTAGTAAAAACAAAGTGAATTTCAAAGGTTCATAATTTTCATAATAACTGTTATTAGAAAAATAGAAAGTAATCTCATCTAAGAAGTGGATTAGGTATCTTCGTAATTAGAAAGAGTTTTAAATTCTAAATTATAATCATGATAGGAACCTACTCACTTTCCTTTCTTCTTTCCAAGCCATACCTCCCTCTCCCCATATCATATTCCTCATCTACCATAAAACCCGGCTTTATTTTTAGTAATTTGAAGATCTGAATAATTCTTCAAAGAACGTTTTCAAAGTTTGTTAACAAAACATATGAGAGCCTAATTAAATTTAGTTTAATTTTCTAAAAAGTATACACCGATAAGAATCTTTTAAGTGAGGTCTTTCCATCCTCTGAGCTTGTAAATACGTCCATAAAGTTAGACCTATTTCCTGAAGAACTATATCCTCACTTCTAGGCTTTTGCTAAATTATAGCACCCAAGTTTAGTCTCTAAGGTAATAAGTTTGCACATTTTTAAAAGTTGCTAGGCTTTTATGTCATCTACTATTTGTTGATGGACTAAATGGAGATTATTTGCAATTTTGCACATAGTCAAAGCATAGGAATTATATATTTAAACTGGGTCAACTTTGTAACCTCCTAGAAGTAGAATGTCATATAAATGGGGTTGAAATTGTGGGCTGTGTGTCATACTGTCACGTGTCATGCAGATAGATGTTGTACTAGCGCATTGATGGTTGTACGTTGACAAAAAGTTAAATGTATGCATATCATAGGTGTTGGGTAGAGAAGTGTTGAACTCCCATTTTAAAACTATTTTTGTCATGTAGGTAATAGCAAGCCGGTTTGGTATAATTTATGTGTGTGTAATCTTTAAAATTTAAGCTTTAGTTGTAAATGGTTGTGAAAGGAGGAGAGATAAAATATATTGAAAATCTGTATATTTAATAGAAACTATGAATTATGTAAAATTTGAAGTTTGGTTGTGAATGCAAAAGAGAGAAAATTGTATAAAAATGTGGTTATGAATAAAAAAAGATAAAAAATAAATATAAATTTTTAAGACACAATGTCTACTAATAAATTACACGAGAAATATTTTTGTTAAGGATTGAACGAACCCATGACATCCTTTTGGAGCTTAAACCACTACCACTTGCCTTCGTACAAAGAAAAGATTGGAAATTTAAATTCTAATTGTTAATTTATATCGTACAAAATAAATATTAGGGATTTAGATATGCAAAATATATATGTAATGTATTTATTCCCATAAATGATAAATTTATTCTTAAAAGATTATAGTTCGTGTTAAAAAAGAAATTTATTTTAGGGGGGACGGTATGGTGGGCGGCTCCCCCACCCGGCTTCAAGGGAGCCGCACGGTTTCCAGCGGCAATGATACCGCCTCCAGCGGTTTGGTGACCATGGCTCCGATTTTCGTTGTTGCGCGGCATGAGGGAACCGGCGAGAGCCGTTCGAAATCGAACGTTGGTTTCGACCGTTGGGCCCTCCAACGGCTATTTTTTTTTTCTTTTTTCTTTTTTACCAATTTACAACTATAAATTCTACCCATTTTATAACATTCTTACACCAACTTCTTCACCTATCTTCTACCTCTTTCACATAAATTCTACCCATTTTATTATGGATCGATCAAATAAGAAATCACCCGCTACCACGAAAAAATCCACCGCTCCCACCAAAAAATACAAACCGAAGGTTCGAAATACCGGTCAACCCTCCAACGTAAATCCTCCACCCCAATCACAACCGGCTTTTGTCACACCACATCCTTCTCAACAATCTTACATAGATCTCCTATCCGGACGTTATGGGGTTCAAGGGGAGTTATATCCCCCGCATTCTTCCCAAATGCATCAATTCCCCTCTAACGTCATGTACCAAAACACACAATTTCGAGAGCCAAGACGTCAAATCGATTCCGAATCCGAAGAAGAAGTTGAAGAAGAAGTTGAAGAAGAAGTCGGAGAAGAAGAAGAAGAGGAGATCGAGTTGATGAACGAAGACGTCCAAGTGATTACAAAGAAGAAAAATAAATTTCCGACGAGAGCGAAATGTAAAAATTGGACGTCGGAGGAGGAACTTAATTTGACGAAGGCTTATATTCATTGCACCGAAGATGGGAAAAAGGCGGATCAACAATCCCGCGATTCGTTTTGGGGCAAAGTTCTTGTCCACTTTGACGGTTTGATGGGTGCACCTAGTGAGCGAACTAGGGATCAATTAAACTCGAAATGGAAGAAGTTGAACACAAAGTTGTCGAACTTCAACGCCCTCTACATTCAAACGGTAAAAATACATTTATTTTTTTTCTAACTCGATATATGTATATATATATATATATTTATTAACTTTTTTTTTTTAAAGAAAAATACTTGGGCAAGTGGGTGTGCGGATGGGGACATTTTGGTGAAAGCCCAAAACTTGTATAAAGAAATATACGAGAAAAATGGGTTTGCTCATTTGGGGTGTTGGGTCGAGGTAAAAGACCATCCGAAGTGGGCTCCGGTTGATAATGTACTTGGTGAAATACCGGAACCGGGTAAAAGGACGAAGACGTCCGAGTCGGGGGACTACACAACTTCAAATGATGTTGGGTCGACTCAATTGCCCGATCTAAATGAAGAATCAACCCCAACATACCCAAAAAATAAAGGGAAAAAGAAGTTGGGCGAGTCTTCGTCCACCGCAAGGAGTTCGGCATCGGAAAAGGCGTTGGAAATGATGTCGGATTTTCAAGCCAATTGGATCAAAGAAAGGGAGCTTAAGGCAAAGCTTCGGGACGAAACCTTTGGAAAGAAACAAGCGATGTACGATGCGGTGAAAACTACAATGGAGGCTCAACGTCAAGTGATCGAGTTCAAACAAGCACGTGAACGACAAGAGAAAAAAACACGTGATCTCGAGATATTTATGAAACCGCATAATAATGTTGATCCTCAATTTCTACCGCTTGTTCTTGAACAAAAAAGAGATATCGCGAAGGAATACGGTTGGGAATGCAACTTTTAGGTTTTTTTTTTTTTAATTGTATTCGTGTTTTTTTTTTTAATTTCAAGTATTGTAACCGTTTGATTTCATAATGCTAGTGTTTGTTTTTTTATATAAAAGTTGTTTGTTTATTAAAAGTTGTTAAAAATCAAAAAAAAAAAAAGTTAATTTTTCGGTGGCTTCTCCAAGCCACAAGGCAACCATACCTTGTGGTGTGGCTTGACAAGGCTTCAAAAACATCAAAAATGAGTTGGCAATGATGATTGGTTGGGGAGCATGGCTCCTTGAAGCCACAAGGCAACCATACCCCCTCCCCTTAGAAGATCCATGAATTGCTAAAAAAGAGTAATAATAATTGGTTTTATAATCAATCATGAGTATAAAAACGATGCACGGATTTAATTATGTGATTTTGATGGTTGTGAGATTGTTTAAATTATTTGTCTTATTTTATAAAGGGGCGTCTCTCAGATTTCGGGTATCTAGGGTGAGTATAAAAAATATGTCCTTGTTTATAATTTTTTATTTAAATCAACGATGATTTATTCAGGTTATGAATTTTTTTTTATATGATTGCTTATTTAATTACTTTAAATATGAGTTTTAACATAAAAATAAATATAAATGTTAAATGACATATGATATATAAAGAACTTTTTATGCCCCACTCTATAATATATGTCATGTGCGGTCGCCACCATGCACACCCATTAAGACCCCTAATTTTATTATAGAGTTAATTGATTTTTTTTTACCCAAGTTATATGTTTACTTTTCTAACTTTTAAAAATTATATTAATGGTTCCTAATTAAGATCTGGAGTTCTGGGCTAAGTCGAAGCGAGACCAGTTTGAAAAACCGGTTTAACGGGCCCAAACTTGTTTTTTGTTAGCGGCCCCAAACTAGTTTTTTGTACTGGCTGATTAAGATCTGGAGGCTCATTTGACCTGGAGACCAGGGGCTATTGGGCTGATTAAGATGATATTATGGGCTTATTGCTAAACCGGAGGCCCATTACTCTGGACTGCATCAACAAATTAGCTTCGGATCCATAAGTGGTGCACAAAACCAGATTTTGGGGTCAAACCGTATCTGTTTTAAAACTCAAATCGAGTCAGTAGTGGATCTAGACTAAAAGTTCAGGTGTAACGTTTAGCGGAAATTTGTTTCAAGGGTAACGAAATACATAAAACGTTAAAAAAACAAAAATTTCCCACTACGCGATGCAAGTTCAGGGCTAGCGGGCGCTAACCCTCCCTATAAGGTATATCCGCCACTGAATCGAGTCAATGAAATTTGATTATTTGTAATTAGATCGGTTCAACTAGGATTGTTTTTAAACTAATTTCTAAAAGAAAAGCATATTGGATCGAATCGAATCAACGTAATATATTTGTTTTTAGAAATACAACGTAATATACTCTTAATAACTAAATACACGAAACTTAAACACTTTTTGACTCAAACACTCGTCACTTGATGATAGAAGTACACCACCTACCACTACGATGTTTAGTTGAGGACATTTAGCGTATTATATAATTAACAGTTCCTCTCATCCGGTTTTAAAACGGATTCAAAGTATATATTCAAACCAGACTCAGATCCCTGATAGAGTTTTTTAGGATTTGGGTTTGGTTTGGTCATCTAATTTGGGCTCAAACTCATATAAATAGGAGTCGAGCTCGACTCCTAAACTTTAGGATGAATTAAAAATGAACTTGTACTTAGCACTCATTGAGCTTGGGTCTGTTCGTTGACTTGTTTTTTTTTTAAATATAATTTCGATGGTGTTGTGTGTCCTGTAAGGATACAAATGTATTCGAACGAACCAACGAGCTAGCTATCTTCAATTTTGAAAGTTTATTAAGACTCAAGTAGCTAGAGTTGAATTACGATCGAGTTTACCGAGATAATTACAAGTTTAGGATTTGTTTGATATGATATAATGTATGAACAAGAGAATAATATATTACAGAGTAATAAAATAATCACATAGAATGATGGTCTTATAAAAAATAAAAATAGCTTGCACCGAAAAGATGGTCTCTTAAAAGATTTAAAAATATTAAAGTTAGAAAACAGTAGAAGCATCATTTAAATATATAAAACAATATAAAAATACGTTTGCTAGCGGATTCAAATGCTTACCACAATTCTAGAAGCAGGAGTTAGTTAGACAACTCCATGTGAAATTGATTTTCTTTATTAAGAATTTTTTACTTCTGAAATCAACTTTTTATTTTAAAATTAATCATTACTTTTCTATAAATTAAGATATTTAGAAATTACCTAGACCATGAAAGTTTTTTTTTTCAAACAATGTGGAGGGCCTATGCAAATGGATTATTCCAAAGGCATATTCTGGTGGTTAAATTGTATGCCCTATAACCAACTGGTTATTGCACTGTTTCTTGGCTAGACAGTTTTCGGGTTGAAACTATAAGAACTAAAAGTTGTAGATCTCAACCCTATGTATCAGTTAAAATACTCAAAACCCAGTGACCCGTGATCCGTCATGTCCAATTGTGACTAACCGGGTTACCTGTAATGAGTTTGATAATAAACCGTGAGAACCCATCAATGAAAACTTACGGTCCTTGTCAATACTCTGCTAACCATTAAAGTCTGATAAAAAAACAATTTATGCTAGGAAGAATGCTCCACAGGGGTTATGATAGGATCAAGAAATGCAAAAGGGACTGATTTGAAATTATTAACTGTTAATCAAATGATTAACAGCACACTAGCCAATTCGAGAATGGCCAAACTCCAACTTACAAAATGTAAACCAAATTCAAAAATAACCAGACACCAACTAGAACAGAAAATGCAGTACTTAAAGGTAAATTTAGCAGTTACTACTCCTAAAATTCAGCCCCTAACATTCAGCCCCTAATGTTCAACCCCTAGCATTTAATCCCCAACTGTTTCAGCCCTAAACATTTGCTTCTCATTGACTGGGTCCAGGGATTTACTAAACAGATAAGGGTTGGACTCAGACGGGTCGACCCGACCCTTCTTGTGGGGAATCGTATCAGGTTATGTACCGAAAACCCGGAAGGTGAATTTGAACATGAGACCTAACTTCTTCTTGAAAGTTTTAGCTTCTTTGTTAAGATTTTAATAAAGGGTTTCAAAATAATTTTATGAATCTTGGTCGTTAACATGTGATCACATGCATTATTGGTTAGATGGTAGCCCAAAAGTTGCTTACAACCCTCTTTTCCTCAACTTTGTTTCTTTTACTTTTACTTTTTGTTATCACACGTCTATTCACTTTCATGGTGGCTGATTTTCATTTGCAATGAAATGTTGGCTTTCAATTACGTCGAATCGATCAATTAGACAACTTATCGTATACACCATCTAGTCGCAAAACGCGCCTTTGTGACCAAACACAATCTTGTCATTTGGGACCTTTTTTGTTTTGGCAGGCAATTTTAGGATCCCTTGGATCATGTTGATGTACCTAATTGGTGGGGGCTAATTGCTTGAAAGAAAGATGATAAAGTTACCTACTTCCATTATGTCAATGTTCTCTTTTGAACCGAATCAAAAGGAAGAATTGCTTTATGTTTTGAGACCACTAAACAATTTCTTATTATTTGATTGACCCATTCTTGATGGTTCGCATTAACGGGGATACTAGACCGACAAGAAGCATATCGATCGCGAGAATATAGTCTCGATCAAAATATGTTTTGGAAGACCATTAGTGACATAATTGCGGTTTAATTAAAGGTTTAGTGAAGCGTGGTTTTTACTAGATTTGTATAAAAGTTTACATTTGATTATCATATATCATATATCATATATATAATATATAGTGATTTAAAAATTCGACTAAGTGATGTGATTAGTATATAGGGTTATTGAAAACTTTACTTGATGCTAACATCTTAAAATAGTGTTGTTGACATAAAGAAAAGAAAAGTTGTAAACTACCAATTCCATCCTGTATTTCTGGAACAAGTAACTTTGACGTACAAGATAAGTGCTCCACTTACAAAAGTATGCGATAAAAATGTAAGATGGCATGTTACCACCTGACAACGCCACCATCTCAGATGGTGGACGGTGGTGGTGACGGTGGAGATGGTGCGTGGGAAATAGATAAATCGGTACTGTGTTTGTAAGAGTAATGTTGTCTCTGAAGGGATATTCTGATGGTAAATATGATAATTTTAATCAAGTTTGTGAGTTCGAATCTTATAAAGTGTAGATTATAATGATTTGATCGTAGAGAATTTTTGCAGGTGGTTTCAATCCGTAACGTTTGATCGTTCCTAAGGGTCAACAACCTCATTGGTTTCGGTCACATTGGTCACGACGAGTTTCTTCTCGTGGTAGTTGACTCTGATACCAGAGCTATAGGTCAAAAAAGAGAACTCAACCTAGAAGACTATCCTAGCGGGTAGGAGATTGCATTTGACCTATAAACCCCATAATTATTGCTCATATAACCGATGTGGGCAAGTTTCATGTCTTGCAATACTTTCGATTCTATCAAAATCTAGAAATCGTTTGTTGGTTGTGCTTGACGCTATAGTTTTTTATAATGGGGAAGTGCACAATGCGGAGAGCTGAGGTGGCGTTGCGCTGGTGTGCGGCTACACCAGGACTGAGGTGATAGCAACGCATAATGAAGGGTTCCCGTGGTGGTGGAGGGTCGCACCTCCTTCTCCTCCTCCTCCTCTCTCTAACTCTCACAGCCTCTCTCTCTCTAAAACTACCATCTCTTTCTTTATCTAACTTAATACTATTTAAAAGGATGAAAGGTAGAGTGTGGTAGAAGTAAGTTGAAGTAGAATATGAAAGTGAAATGTAAAGATGTAACGATAAATTAATAAAAAATATAGGATTGAAAAAATACGATAAACCCATTATAAAGGGTCCTGCTATTTGTACATCTCTCACTTTTTTAGAAAAAATTTATATGCAGCGTATAAGGGAATACGTAACATATTTTTCATTTTTAGATACTAATACGTTGTATATAGGGCTATACGCTGCATATAGGTATTTTTCAGAGCTCAATACGTTGCATATATGCCTATACGTAACGTATTGAGACTATATGAATAAGACATAGGGGATGTATGAATAGGGTAATTATAAATAGCCTAATCACCTAGTTATAAAGATGACCTAGTGACAATGAAATAGAACATAGGGGTAGTAATTGAAAGTTGAATAGATAGTAGGGGGTGTTATTTTAATTTACTAAACTTTAAAGGACCTCTGAGTTCCAATGAAATTGAAAAGACAATTCCTTGTCTTTCTCGTATAACTTTCTGTTACAGAAATGATTGAATAAGTTGAATGTTTTTAATTCCAATCAATCCACCACCACCACCCATAGGTTTTCAACTAATAAGGGTGGGAGGTATGCTCATTTCAAGTATGTATTAGGCATCAAATTGGACCAATAGGATGATGCCAACAGGAGAGAGAAAATTGATGTAGAATTGATGTAGAATGATGATTTTGTAGGGGGTATGCTCATTTAGTCATGGTTTAGGCATGGATTGAATATTTTTTTTTTCATTTTCTTTTTAATCTAAAACAAATAAAATTAAACTAAAACATTTAATATTAAATAAAAACATAACAATTCATTAGATTAAAAAAAAACTTACAAAGTCCTAAAAAAATAAAAATTACCAAATTCCTAAAAAAAAACCAACATTTATTCTTCAATTTAAAAAAAAAAAAAAAATACAAATCTAGGGTGGTGGAGGATTTGCATTCAGCTCAGTGATGTCGAATCGTAGCTGGAAGTGTGTCTCGCTGTCGCGTATCTCCATATAAACATTCTCAGTGTCGGTCGGCGGGACTGGAGGATCGCGAATGTGTACCGGTGAAATAGCCACGCCCTCGTCTTTCAATGTCATGTTGTGAAGTATCATGCAAGCGTACATGATATTCTCCATCAAAGCTGTGTCTGTTGGCCGTGCTTTTCGATCTACAATTCTCCACTTAGCTTTCAACCTCCGAAACGCTCTTTCGACGTCTTTTCTTGCAGCCTCTTGCACCTTCTTCATTTTCTTCTCCTTGATTGCGTATGGATGTGTATACGCTTTTACAAAAGTAGACCAAGTGGGATATATACCATCGGCTAGGTAGTAGCCCCGTTTGTATTCCCGACCATTAACAATAAAAGGAGCTTTCGGAGCAATACCTTTCAACTCGTCCGTGAACAATGTTGACTGATTTAACACATTTATGTCATTGTTCGAACCTGCGACACCAAAGAAAGCATGCCAAAACCACATTTCTTGCGACGCAACTGCCTCGAGTATTACCGTTGGTTTTGGATGATCACCGCGATGATACTGTCCTCTATATTTTGTTGGACAGTTTCTCCATTCCCAATGCATACAATCGATGCTACCGATCATGCCAGGGAGGCCATGTCTTTCCAAATGGGCCTCATATAAACGAGCAAGATCATGGCTAGTCGGTGAACGTAAAAATTCATCTCTATAAAGTCTAATTATAGCATCACAAAAGTAGTGTAAGCATTCACGTGATGTTCTTTCGGACATTTCTAAAAACTCATCGTATTCGTCAGGCACGTTACCGGTTGCCAATTGACGAATAGCTACCGTACATTTCTGTAAAGCAGTGAAACTTGGACGCCCCCTCCCGTCGAAACGAGTCGTAAACCACTCGAAGTTACTCTCAATATCATGCAAGATACGATTAAACAATCTCTTAGACATTCGAAATCTATCACTAAAAATACCTTCGTGGAAACGTGGCTCGTCGGCGAAATATAGCTCAATCAAACGATCATGGCTTGCTCTACGATCTCGATAAATACTCGTCCTTGTGCTCTTCTCTCGAGATTCTTCGTCTAAAACAGCACGATAACACAGATTCATGAAATTCATCCCGTCATTGTCCGAATCGCTCGAACTACTAGAAGAAGTCATAAGCTCGGGTGGGATTTTATAGCGTGGGCGAGGGCGATTCATGTTTTTTGAGAAAGAAAGTAAAGGTTTTTGAGGAGAAATGGTGTGTAAAATTTAGTGGTTTGAAGGGATTTATATAGTGGAGGAATTGAAAAAAAAAAAAAAAAAAATTTCAAACGGTCAAAAAATCGACCGTTGAACGGTCTAATTGGCTCGGCGTCCATCGGCGAAAAGATGCCGCAAAACTCGACCAAGATGCCGATGCCGAATCAAAAGGGGGGGCCGGTATACATGCCGATGGGATGCCGCCTTGTTGCCGAGTGATGCCGAGGGTTGGCGGCATGTATACCGCCCACCCTAAGACAATTCCTTATGTTCGTGATTTTTTTAACGGCTAAGGTCATGCGGTATATCAGTCTTAATAGGGGTATAAAACATTCTCTTTATGTGACTGATGTGAGTACGATTTAGGTAATGAGATGATGTCTATATAACATTACTCTTTTTTCATACTAACGTAATCATACTTCTGTCCTGAAGATGGATGGAGTGCAAGAGGCATGACACACTCGACGTGTTCTTTAGGTGTCGTAAATCTACACCACCAGGGGCGGATCTAGCCCATTAGAAGGGTAGGGTCCGCTACCCTGAACTCGCACTAATAATTTTTAATTTTTTTATGTTTTCTGTATTTGGTTATCACTAAAATAATATTTCATTATTAATGTGGATCTTTTGATAAAGAATAACTTTTATAGCAGTGGTTAAGTATTCTTAAATAAATTTGGGTGGCGTGAGTTCTAGTCTCACTCCCAACGGTTTTTATATTTTTTATGAATATTGAAGCGTAGCAGTGGTTAAGTATTCTTAAATTAATTTGGGTGGCGTGAGTTCTAGTCTCACTCCCAACGGTTTTTATATTTTTTACGAATATTGAAGCGTGTTATTAGTACACTAGGATAGAACCCGTATGTTATACGGGTTGAATCATTAAAAATTTATACTATATATATATAGTTGATAATTCATGCATATTCTTTTTATTACCAGAATAACGTATTACATTACATTAAATAAAAAGCTATAGTTATAATTCATAATTTGGTATTGGTGACTTTACTCACTTTATAAAAAAAATATTTAGGACATGTCTCTACTTGTATATTTGGAAAATGCAAGATAAACGTGACCATGTTTAAAAAACAATCAAACTCTTAACAGCGACTAACATAAATTATGAATTGACAAACTTGAGACTTTAAGTCTGTATAGAAAGTTAAATAATTATACACTTTTATCAAAATTATAATGAACACATTCTAGTTGTTGAGTATAAAATCTAAATTATAATCAAAAGATTATAATGTTATCAATAAAAAAATGTTATGTTGATATACATTAGAAAACTTGCAATTGTATTAGTCGCGATGTCTAAAATTTCCAAATTGGATGAACATGACGCTAATTGAATTTGTAAAATAGTATTAGGTATTCATTAATTAAAATATTGAATATGATTTGCTCAATTATATTTGAAAACATACTAAATAAGTGTTTATTGCTATTTTATAAGTTTCTAAATATTTCTTAAAATGAAAATAATAATAGTTTAAAAATTATTTTTTAAATAAAAATAAGATGTAAATTAATATATGATTGTTATAATTCCATAAATTCCATAAATATAAATAGATAGAAATATATCATGATTATAAAATAGGATATAATTTCCAATAAAAAGAATTTATTAGGGAATAGATTTGGGAGGGAAAATTTTGTGAGAATGAATCTAGTATTGACATGTGTCAACCATTGTAATTGTTTATTAGAGTAGGAAGATTATGAAGGCAAAGAGAAACTTTATTAAAAAAAATTGTATGCAAATGGATTCGAACTCGAGTCCTATGAAACCAAAGAGAAACTTTATCCAACTGATCTAAAACTCAATATAATTTAACTTTGCTATTTAATATATTTAAAAGGTACCAAATTTGACATATATCTCATTTTCAGCTCTTTTCATTCTTTTACAAGATTTATTTATTTTTACGTTTATATACTTTTTTCGTACACTATATAATAGCATACGACTATACGTGTTTAATTACGATAATATTATAAGTTATCAATCATAAGTGTTTTTATTAAAATAGTTAACTTTAGATATATAATTAGAGTATGTTGGTATTCTTATTGCGTGATCAACCTTATCTGACCCGAACCATCTAAACCTATTTGTAATGGCTCAATTTTAAATTTTTAAAAACCGAAAAGAAAACATCTATTAGGTATGTGTTTAATTTTACATTGTATGAATTATGGTAAAAAAAATTAACGTTATTAATCATGGTTAAAAAAAATGAAAGTTACCCCTAATTTTTTTTTTTTGGATCTGCGCTTGTACACACCCCATCATGTCTAGTGGCGGTAGGGCATAACTCAATTTATGGCCTGGTCCCAAGCTCGGTAAAGGAGGGAAATGATTTTATTTTTTTTATTTTTTGAGAGTTTTGTTATTTGATTGGTGGATAGAGTGAGAGAATGTGTGAGTGAGAAAGAATGAGAGGTATTTCTTAACTTTCAAGTTTGATAACAAATTGTTAGATTCTCCATGTAAATTTAGACCTTAATAATATATATTCATAGTGTTTTCATCATTCAGTATGTTTACTTTTTCTATTGGTCTTTGGATGGAAGGGAGGGAAACACGCGATGCTTGGATCTAACTGGGGTCTCCCCCTTGTGGGCTTGAGGGTCGGTGAGTTCAAGGTGGGTCAGGCGGCTTCTAAAGCGGCTGCGGGGAAAGTGAACAAGCACGAGAAAACGTGCCTTGAAAATCAACATGTGTTTGTTCCTTTTGCTTTTGACACCTTTGGGTTCCTCGCCCCTGAGGCCGTTGAAACTTTGAATAGAGTACAACGGGTCATGCGTGGTAACGTTGTGACCCCCGGTTCTTTGAATGTTGTTTTCACGCGTCTTAGTTTTGCTATTCAGAAGGGTTTGGCGGCGCAGCTTGTTGCCCGCCTCCCTTGGCTGTCAGGGTGATTTGTTTTTCTGTTGTTTTACCCAAGATTGGATGATGTGAAAAGTTATAATATGAGATTAAATGAATGGTATTTTTATCTTTTTATCTTTTCAATCTTTTTCTAATAGGCATGTGACAAAAAATTTTTTTTTTGAACGGCAAAAATTTATTAAAACACACTTGTAGGTTAGAAAAGCCTAACCAAACAAGGAAATAATTACAAATGAATTAAAGGGTTTTGCAACCATTTAGAGGTTGACATACAAATTTTCCTATTTCTACTAGTAAACCAAGAAAAGGAAAATTGAACAATAGAGTCAAATAAATTGCATTCGTTTAGATCACTGTGGTTATGGACATATCATTCCTCCTCCTCCAAATGCACCACCAAGTACAAAACAAAATGCCTTCAATTACCTCTTTTTTCTTCTTGCTAATTAAAAGACCATCAAGCCAAATCAATAGATTCGCCGGTTTGCCACATGAGGGGCCACCCAGCTCTAACCAATTGCAAGTTCTCTTCCATATCATAACAAAAAGCTTACAGTGACCGAAAACATGATCCACACACTCCAAAGAGACATCGCATAAGGTACATCCAAGAGAAAGAACCACTATACCTCTTTCACAAAGTGTACTACGAACCGGCAAGCAGTCGCGAAGAAGTCTCCAAGCAAACACATTGACCTTCTTAGGAATGCTTTTGTTCCATCTAGTTTTACCATACGACCCCGAATAATTAGCACCTTCAATCACTTTCCGAACATGTTTAACTTGAAAATCCGTATTATCATCAAGATTCCAACCCCACGTATCACACTCCTCTCTAGCCACGTGAGAATCAAGAACCCAATTAATATCCGCCAATTGCACCTCTTCAACACCCCCTCTAATATCCCTACGCCAATTCCAAACACGACCATTTCCAACAATACGATCCATGACCTTACAATCTTTAACATTCTCTAACGCAAAAAGTCTAGGGAATTTAACCGAAAGTAAATCATCCCCTAACCATTTATCGGTCCAAAAACGAGTCTCATTACCTCTACCCACTATTTTTTTGAAAGCATTATGGGGAATAATAGTTTTATCATGCAATTCACCAATACACTTACAAATCTCATTCCAAACCCCATAACCCCTATTGGATCTACCATAAGACAAAGCATCATCACCATAAATGGAGGAAATAATCTTAACCCAAAGCAAATCTTTATGGTTTAGAAACCGCCATTTCCACTTGAGCAAAAGAGCCCGATTAAGAGCGTCAATACTACCAATCCCAAGACCCCCTTTATCCCGCTCAATCAAAATAACATCCCATTTAGCCAAATGCATCTTTTTCACATCAATATCACCCCCCCCCCCAAAAAAATCTAGATCTAATGCCTTCTAAAATAATTTTAACTTTTTTAGGCATACGAAAAAGAGATATAAAATAGTTAGGAAGCGCACCAAGAACCGAAGAAATAAGTGTCATCCTACCACCAACCGAAAGCAACTTCGCCTTCCACCTAGCAAGACGAGATTTGAATTTCTGAATAATAGGATCCCACGCCGTAACCGAGTTCATAGATTCGCCAACCGGGACCCCCAAATAACGAAAAGGGAGATTACCCACACTAAACCCAAACCGGTTTGCAAACCGGCTGACCTCCGGTTCAGCAACACCGACTCCAACAATACTAGATTTCGCAACATTCAACTTTAGACCCGATATCAAATGAAACTCTTCCAAAATTCTGGTCATAACATTACAATTCTCCATAGACCATTCTCCCAAAAAAACCACGTCATCGGCATAGAAAAAAATGAGAAATCGGGATGCCATTATTACCCACTAACGCCGGTTTGAATGCCCCACATTCAACTTCTTTGCGAATAAGAGTATGAAGCCCCTCCATAGCCATGATAATAAGAAAAGGAGATAAAGGATCTCCTTGTCTCAAACCTTGTTCAATAGGAAACTCAATGGAAGGACTTCCATTAATAAGGACCGAAGAAGAAGCCGAAGATAAGCAAGCACGAATAAGATCCACCCAATTTCTACCAAAACCCATCGCCTCAATCACACCGAAAAGATAGTTCCAATTAAGAGAATCATAAGCTTTGGCGAAGTCAACTTTAAAAACCATAAGCTTTTTCTTTTTCTTTTTAAACCATCTAACCACCTCGTTAAGCATTAAAGGTCCATCAAGAATCTGCCTCCCTCCAATAAACGCGGATTGAACATGATTCACCAACTCAGGTAACACCCCCGTCGATCTAGAAGCAAGAATTTTAACAATAATCTTATACTGAACATTTATTAAACTAATCCCGATCGTTTGTATTAAAGTTCTTAGCTGTCAAGTTTGATAATAAATTGTTAGACTTTCGTGTAAATAAACCTTAATATGTTCATAGCGTTTCTCTCATTCAATGTTTACTTTTTCTAATGAATAGTATTTTTCTCTTTTTGTACTTTTTTTATTTTTATAAACACATGACAAATTTTTTGACATCTTTAGGCGGGCTGGAATTTCGGCGAGGAAGGAAGCTCCTGTTAACTTCCTGTCTGACCCTCTGGATGGGCGTTCAACTCTCCGGCCGGCCGACATACTTGTTTTTGGGTGGCAGAACGGGAAACACGCTTGTGTCGATTTAACAGGGGTTTCCCCTCTTGCGGGTCTGAGGGCCAGCACTTTCTCAGCGGGTCAGGCGGTGTCCAGGGCAGCGGCTGGAAAGGTTAACAAACATGAGAAAGCGTGCATTGAAAACCAACATGTGTTTGTTCCTTTCGCCTTCGATATATTTGGCCATCTTGAGTCAGAGGCGGTGACCATGTTGAACCGGATCCAAAAAGTCATGCGCGGGAATAGCGCAACCTCTAGATTGAAGAATGTTGTTTTTATACGGTTAGGGTTTGCTATTCAAAAAGGGTTGGCGGCGCAGCTTGTTGCCCGCCTTCCCTACGTGTTGACTTAGGTCATGTATGTTAGCTTTCGGTTTAATATAAGGAGTTATAATGCAAAAAAAAAATAAAAAAAAAATTAAATACTGAATAAAAATTTCTTGATAAAGTTTTATTTAAAGCAAGGACGAATCTATTATATAGGGTGAGAAGTTAACTCAATGTGTAGTTTTTTCTATACATATATGTAATGTAAACCATAGTTTTTCAATTGACCCAAAGATTTTTCATGATTCAAGTGTATTAGGCCGTGTTTGGCGCAATATAAGCTAGTTTATCAGCTAGCTTATAATCTAGCTTTTTGACGTTACCAAACGCGGCTTTTTTTAAAAGCTATTTTTTTAAAAGTCCCGTTTAGTAATGTCCAAAAGCTAGTTTGGAGTAGCGTTTCAACTAACTTTTATAATATTTCCAGTTTTACCATTTCCTAATATTTTATTTTTAAACTTTAATTTATTTATTACATATACATTTATGTCATTTTATATTTTTCAGCTGGTTTATCAGCTAGTTTTTACCAAACGTTATTTTTTATCAACTAGCAGCTAGATTTTCAGCTAGTGCACCAAAACAGCCTTAGTAGTTATTCGTAAAACTTTAAAAACCATTTTATTTGAATTTATATAGTTCCTTCATACACAAATCAGTAAAGTGTGAAAGTTCTGTGAAAAAATAACAATAAAACTAACCTAACTCTTTTATTAATATTATTGTATTATTTTTTTTAACAAAAATCTATTCAAACTCTACTCATAAATTACACCCTATAATTATATTTGTTTTATACATGTTCAGGTTTAAATCTCTAACCACTCCAACCGGGTGTTTCAAAAGATAAAATCTCTACCACTAGACAACCTCTCGCGTTGTATTAAATTTCTTAGTTGTCAAGTTTGATTAAAATCTGTGTGTAAAAAGGACTTTATAAGATTTATATTGTTTTTTTCATTTAATGTTTACTTTTTCCAATGAATAGTATTTTTCTTATTTTTTCTTATAGCTTTTTGTTATAAACACGTGACAAATTATGATTCCAAATATATTATTTCTTTATTGATCGTATACTTAATAAAAATAAAAAATAAAAAAAAAAATAAAAAAATTCACATGTGTGGGACTAGCCCACTTGGTAGAGACTTTGTCCTCTTAATTGGAGGTCATGGGTTCAAACCCTGACAATTGTGTATTTGGTGTAAATAAATATTTGCTGTTAAAAAAAAAAAAAAATCGTGACAAAATTTTATTCAAAACAAGAACAAATCCATTATATAGGGTGAGAAGTTAACTAAGCATGCAATTTTTTATATTTACATGTAATGTGAATTATAGTTTTTCGATTGACCCTAAGATTTTTCAGTGTCGACTCCTCAAGATTTTAAACTTAACTAGAAAAAATAACTTATATATGTATTTGAAGAATCAAATGAAAAGAAAAAAAAAAACTAGCTAGTATCATATTTGAATAACCACTTTAGTTATTCTTTCAAAATAGTATAATCAAGAGGGTAAAACCTTTTTGTGATCATGATTATATAAAAAGAACTCAATGCAACTCTTAGTTTTAGTCATTCCAAGGGTGAATTATCATTATTTATGCGATAAGACCCGACCCAAACCAAAAACTCGAAATTTAAGTTAGGACACATTCCAACACTAAAAAGATTGATCATAGTGAAAAAACTTTTTAGATTCACCACTGATTGAAGCCGACTTGAGTTATATAAAAGAAGTTACACTTTGACCCGACCCTGTAAGATTGTAGCAACACGTAATTATGATTCTTATTTTGAGCTTACAAAGTCATGATTTCAAATACTTTAAGAACCAGAAAGGAGCATAACTGCATAGGCATGTAAATGAACCGAACATTCAATGAACAAATCTTGAACGGTTAGGCTGAAACTTCGTTTATATAATAAATGAATGAACACTAATATATATTTTTTTATTTAATTAAATAAACAATCCATTCATTTATGTTCGTGAACGTTCGTTTATTTGTGTTCGTTCGTTTATGTACGTTTAATTATATTAATAAATAAATTATTTATAAATTATAAATAGCCTTGCATATTTTCTTTTTTTTAGGGTTTCACACTTTTGATTAGTCATTTTGTAATGTCACTTTACTCTTTGTACCCATCACGACACCATCATTTTTTAGAGATTGATGTCATTTTGTGCAGTCAATTTACTCTGTACTCACCATGTGTTAGAGTTGTTCCTTTGTTTTCATATATGTTTCTTCGTTTAAATTTGTGTTCGTTTACATTCATGAACTATTCGTTTTGTTTACAGACCTAAACTGCATCAAGATTAGCCTTTTTGTTAGTTGTTAGTGATCTAAGCAAGGAAATAAAGCTATGGAGTGCATGCTTCGTCCATAACATATCAAGATTATACGAATTAGTTGAGGATTAGTTTAAGATTTAGAGTTAATTAATCCGCCAAACGAGCCAATAAACCAAATCAAGAAAAGGTCACCCTTTCTCGAAACTCATGTCAACCATTCAAATTATCATGTGTGTCCACATGCTCCACAACTATATAAAGCAAACCCTTAATTGTAGTTCCTTTCTTTTATCAAATCAAAATCTGCAAAGTGAAAAAGCAAACAATGACATGAGATTTCATCATCTTTGTCCCTCTTATTATACTCCAAACCCTTAGAATACTTTCAAATGCAAATACCTATAGATGTTAATTTAATCCACCTGAATGCTACATGTTTTTTATAAACCGCGTTTTCTTTAATTTCACCGCTTATCTTATTGGTTATCATGTATTGATATATATGGTTCTATGAGTTTTCTGATCATAGATTCTCATAAATCATGGTTCCCATAGAAAAGTTCTGATCTAAACACATGAAACGAGACTTGGATAGACAAATTTGTGTCATTTTCAAGTAATAATGTGTTAAGGAAGTATTTTGTATCATGGTCGGTCATGAGGGTATTTTGGGTACTCAATCGCTCAAGGTCCAAACTTTAGGGGGGCCTAAAAAACTTTTGGTTGAGAAGTTATTATTGTTGATGGTCTAATTAGTATCAAATATCTTCTAGTTTGACACTAGGAGTGGCTTTACGGTACAAAACCGTTTTAGAACCTAAATTTATGGCCTCAAAATTGAAAAAGCCTACATAAATCTATATTCTAGTCTAATAATACAACTTAGTATGGGATAAATGTAGCTCAAAATACATATAAAATAATCTATACAACCCAATATACTAAAAGTATATGAATTACAAAGTCTAAGTTATTAGGCTATGTGTAGTGGTTTGGGAGTAGAGTGAGGGGGGGGGGGGGGGGGTTTATGCGCCATGTGGCGGATGACGTGGAAATGGTGGGTTATGACTTATAAGTAAGGGGTGTAGTGGGGGTTATGAGGTATGAGGTGTACCAATAGGAAAAAATTCAAAAAAAAAAGAAAAAAATAACATGTGAGAGCACGGCGCCATAAACATAGCGCCTTCGACCTCCAAACCTAACATGGCGCCCCGGGGGGCGGTGCGGGGCGTTATATGGGACGCCATGTTACAAATTTTTGCCCCATAACGCCCCATTACGGATAGTCTTAGTAATAATCTAAGGCTATGTGTAGTGATTTAGGAGTGGAGTGCGGGGTTATGCGCCATGTGGCGGATGACGTGAAAATGAGGGGTTATAAGGTAAGGGGTGTAGTGGGGGTTATGAGGATGGGGTTATGAGATATGATGTGTACCAATAGGAAAAAAGGCAAAAAAAAAAAAAAAACAAAAAAAAAAACATGTGAGAACACAGCACCATAAACATAGCGCCTCCGACCTCCAAACCTAACATGGTGCCCTGGGGGAAGGTGCGTGGCGTTATAAGGGGCGCCATGTTACAAAAAATTGTCTCATAACACCCCATTACGGATAACCTAATAAAATAAAACAACAAGAGAAATGACAGCATATTAACATTTATACGTCTCGTCTTTAACACACTTTAAAATTACATTAATTTATCTTCTTTCATATATTTGAAAGAAGTTTTTAAAAAAGGCCTTAATTTTGAAGTTTGCTTTAGTCCACAAGTATATCAAGCCACCCCTGGTTGACAAATAACGGTTTCAAGAATCAAGACGACAATACAGATGTGTAATTTAACATTTATGATTTTTTAAAAGAAAAATCACCACAACACGAGCACTTTGCACAATCTGAACATACGATCTTTTAATTGAAAAATTATCGCTTTACCATCAAACAATCAGATCTGGCTTGTTTCAACCGTTAACAATTTATAATTATGATGAAACAAACAAATATATATATACACACACACATATAAGGGAAAGTTATGGTACAAAGACATTTTTCTGTGCGAAGTATAAAATAAGGGTAAAATTGTCCGCGTGCATTTGATGATAATCCCGCAAGTTATATATAATAATTACGCAAATTATATTCCATAATCACGCAAGCTATACGAGAGCACATAGACGAACTTTAATTTTTTTTTAAGTATAGCAATACCACACTCGAATTAAAGTGAATAAAATGTCTCATTTTATGGTGTAATTTTTTTTAAATAAATGATGTCCTATAATAAAGTTATAAACGTTTAAAAATTAAGGGAACTTGAAAAAAGTCAATAATTATAGGCTATACCAATTTTATAACTTTATTTTTTTTTTAAATGATAGCAATACCACACTCGAATTAAAGTGAATAAAATGTCTCATTTTATGGTGTATTTTTTTAAATAAATGATGTCCTATAATAAAGTTATAAACGTTTAAAAATTAAGAGAACTTGAAAAAAGTCAACAATTACAGGCTATACCAATTTTACCTCTACAGTTCTTTTCACGTTTTAAAACTCCTTTCTAATTTTTAAATTATATCTGGATTAAATTTAAATCATTGATTTTTTGGATCAATAGCTGAGAAGCGCGCCTTCATACACTTTGTAAAGAAAAACCTTTGTACCAGATCTATCATCCACACATATATATTTTACATGGTGAACTTGGTTACCCATTTTTACAACTCGCTTATTAACCCTATACCCGTTTACAACTTGATTATGACTCTTTTAACGAATTTGATTTTTTTTATGAAAGGATTGGATGGATAATATGAGTTATATGATTTTAAGTGTAACGAGATTAAAGTTGATCATATCCTTAACACAAAAAATAAAGTTACGTGTCATTTTCGGTTCATCAAATCATCTAGACACGATTACCACCCGTCTCATTAACTAATAGCCTGAAGCAAACTAAACCGTATTTTCTTCGCTTTGATTTTATGAGTCGAACGTGACAGATCTTATCGATCTGTTTGCCGTGTTTGGTCTCTTTATCAAAAGATAAAAAACATATAGGGTTTTCATCATTTCCATATTAATTGATCTTTTTGAATGTTGTTTGTTTGCTGACTTAAGGTAGATGCAGAAAAGTTGGAATGGAATCTAAAGAAATCAAACACTTGTATTTCTTGAATGGAAATCAAGTTGTAGCTCCATTTGCTAAGGCCCTTTTGTCATTTTTCACATGAAAATGAATGGTGAGCTTTTAACAACCGATGATATTATTGTTTTTTAACTAGAAATAAAGTTAATAAAAATGTCACTTTATAACACTATGTTTTTGTAAAGATTTTGTGGATGATTGTTGTAAAATAAAGGTAGATGATTAATGGCATCAAGAAATATAGGTGGTGGGACAAACGTTTGAACAAGTAGTGATCTACACGTACAAACTACAAGAGAAAGAGTGTATGAAGATTGGTTTTCATGATGATTCTTGCAAAATAGAGTTATCAAGATGCTCAAGTGATTACACAATTTTGCTTAAATTAGTTGTAACATTTGACACTCTAAAATAACTAATTTTACTATACGCGTGTTGCTACCAAGATTATGCGGGTACACAAAACAGTTACGTTACATAAGGTAAATAAAAAAAAACAAAATGATAACACGATAACATTAAAAAAATAAAATAAAATAAAATAATTAATAAGATGTTGTCACTTAGCATTTAACTATTGGAGCCACATAGTCCAGTCACACAAAAAAAACTATTTCTAATGAGTTGTCCTTTGTTAATATAAGTAATTACTTCATATCATCTACAAAATACGAAAATTATTTTATACGTGTAAAAAGTAAAAACAGAACTCTTTTACACATGTGTAATAAAATGTGGGGTGTGAATCGCTCTTACCCCACACCACACACGTCATGATCATGAGCGGTGGGCATAAGTGACGAGGATAACATGATATCAGTTTAGAAGGATGATTACACTTTGTTTGGGTGTATCGATTGAGTGATCCGCTCACCATAAACTATTCGGATTGTGTATCGGTTCATAGTTCACACCCAAGGGATGCAATGGATCGGTTCAATGGTTCATATCTAACCGTCGTATTGGTTCACATCCAAGGGATGTAATGGTTGGGTTCGGTTGGTCATTGACAGTTATGACAGTTATCAATAAACCATCACAATGGTTAGGTTCGTGTTTATTCGAAGGGATGTGACTCTTCATAAAAGTTTAAGTTTATTGTTAAGTGATTGGTGTTGTGACTTGTGAGGTCACACAAGTAACTTTTTAGGTTAGAAACTCTTTTTCTTTACAATACCAAATTGATAAACTGCTAGTTAATTGAAGTCCTTGTGCGCTTGGTAGTTCAATTGGCTTATCACCATGATGTGTAATGTTGATAACTAATTCTACATACGTTGCTCCATTATATCTTAGGGAATGATTTTCACAAGATCTTGTAGGAAAACCGTTCGTAAATTTAATAAAAATAGTATTATATTTATACAATTACAATTTACAACAAAGGAGATAATTCTAACTATTACAATACAAAAAATTATATTATATTTGTAGGTTCATGTTTTGGCCGACCCATATTATATTTGAGCAAACTTGACCCGGATAGTTTTGTTTTGACGCACATTTTGCCCCCCTCACAAGAAACCCTGGATCCGCCACTAGTAATAAACATATATGACCATCAAAACTAAGAAAAATATGTTAACTATATCGAATCATACGGTTAATGCAATCAGAAAACATATTGATCAGATCATTCTTCCAAGTTCCAACCAGCTTGAGACCTACCAGATGGAATCGTTTTGTGCCACTGAATGTGAATATCTTCAATTGTAAGATGAATATTAACTAGATTTTTCATAAATTTTCATTTCGGTTGTTAATCATTTGTATGTTTGATTTATTAGTAGGAATTGTGAGATGAATATAAACTAAGTCCGAGATCACACAAAAATAATATTTAGATAACTCCCAAACGTTTATTATAATCAAGAAAATTACTTAAAAACTTGATTACAAATTTATGATAGACAAGGCAATGCAATTTAATGAAGAAACTAAAATCAACTTTGATCGACTTGACAATTTTGATCCCTGACTTTTCCAACTTGTGAATTCGTATCCCAACTTTACCTCCAACGTTAAAAACTCTAGTTTTTTTTTCCCTGTTCTTTTCTTGTAAGGTTGTTTCCCTCCTAGCTTCTTATTAACTTGTTTTTAGTGAAATTAGATGCTTAGAGAAAAATGGCGAGCTGAATACTAATAGCTCATTTTCAAGCTCAATTGAAAATCTCAAGCCGAGTCGGCTCGACTAATGTTTTTATTAGCACGAGCCGATGCTAATATTAACTAAACTTAAGCTTGTTCTTACTTTTTCTTTTGCCTTCTGAATGGTAAAAACACAACTCTCTAGATAATATCCACTTTATTAAAGAAAATTGAGTCTAATGGTCGAAAACATCAATCATTCCTTGATCTACTTTAAACAAAATTAATCCAAACTCAATTATAAAAAACTATAAAATAAAAAACATAATAATTGCAAACCATAAGCTAAATATTATTAGTCACAATAATACCATTCACACCCCTATTACAATCATAACCATATCCCCACCCCCTTTACCTACCCACAAATCTGTCCTTTTTAACATTTCGAGGAGATCTACATACAATTCAGTACATAAACACATCTGGCGCACATGCCACAATCCCCTGGTGATTACCATACCCATAACTCACTGAGTTCCCCATCAACTCGTCCACCAACTCAGTCCCGCCGCCGTACACCTCCTCCGCAAACAACGGGCACATAAAACCGATGATCTCATTCAGCGACTGAAGCTGCTGACTCAGCTCCGCCACCTGGGCTCTCAGAACCCGATTCTCCGTCTCCAGATTCACGCAATGCTGAGTCGTCACGCTCACACTCGCCATCATCTGGCTGTTGTCTTTCCTGAGTTGACTCACCTGACTCGTCAGCTCGTCTATATGCCTCTGTTTCCTCTCTCTGGACCTCCGTGCCGATTCACGGTTCGATATCATCCGCTTCTTCCGTTTCTGGTCCAGTAACTGCTTCAGATCCTCTTCGGATCCGGAGCTCTGAACCGGGTACGGGTATGACCCGCCTGATGACGTCATCGTGGTACCACTTGATGTTGCCATTAAATTTTAAAATAGTAACTTCAGATTTGAAATTTTACAGATTTGGGGACAGAAATTTGAGACGATTATAGATTTATATGTATATATATATGTATGTATAGATAGATAGATGGATACGGATTTGGGAATTTTTTTTTTATGCGATGTAATAGAACCAGTAGAGGAAGACGACGGAAAACGATTGAACTAGATGAGTCCTGCGTCTATATGTGGAATTGATCATAAACCCAGAAAGAAACAACTCACTAAGAATCTGAGTCATGTATTTCAAACAATAACAGCGATAGATTGCACATTAATTTTGATTTTTTTTTCACGAGCTTTTACAGAGTTGAAACAGGGGATTTTTGAAATTGGTGAAATCTGAAATGAAATTTGGGAAATTGAAGGAAAGGAGAGATGGGAATCAGAGAGATTGATGAAACCCAGATGGGAAATGAAGGGATTGACGAAATCTGAAAGGGAATTTGAAAGAAAATTGGGGTGATGATGATGATCCTAGGGATCTTGGAAAGAGAAGAAGGGGAGGGGGAAGAGACTAGGGAAGGATGGTGGGGTGGATTTATAGGACAATTTTGCAGACCAACAAGCAAAAAGTTGCGATTGTGGAGATCTTTTTGGTGAAATAATTCAAAAATATGTATATTTGGGAATCGTCACTTCAATTTCAAGGTTTTAACCATCATGACGCTGCTACATTATTGATATTTAAAATACACAACTTTATGTCAATTTATTGCATACGTCAAATCTTGAAACTTTTCTTTTGATTTACCTTTTAACTAAGTGCCAAACAAAATTGAACCCAAACTCTGTTGCACACGTAGAGATGCACAAATCGGGTTCGGGGCTAAATTGATACGGGTTCAAAATTAATTCGGGTAGAATCCGAGATGGTTAAATTAAGCTTCTGATCAAACTGGTTTGGGTTCGAGACCGGTTTGCAGGAGGTATTACGGGTTTTAACGGTAGTGGATCCGGTTCTTGATTTAACTGGCCTGATGGACAGGTCTGGAACTAGAAAATTATTTTAGGTGTTTTATAACAAAATTTTCGATAATTGATATATAAAAAAAAATTACAACTTTATCGGATAAATACAAATTAACGCATAGTTACATTAATGCCGATAGTCGAGATCGCCAAGTTGTGACCGACCACTTCTCTATTTCGATCGGTGGTCAAGATTCCGTGGGAGTGGAGCGGTGGAGCACTGAAATAAGTATTAAGTATAAGGGTACTGGGTATTCCGATTTTCGATCGGCGATCAAGATTCCAGAAGTTTTTTTTTAAATGGGTATATGGGTATTTAGTCACGTAATTAGTTATTTTAAATGAGTATTTAGATAGTGGCCTATAGTTAGATAATGTGCTAAATGATAAAATATGTATTTAGTCAGGTAATTGACTAAAGATTTCTATGTCTACGGGTTGGTCCTCATTTAGTTTCGTGCTTTCGTCCTTGCCGACGGGTTGGTCCAATCCGGTTGTGAAAACATTAATTTCGAAATAAGCTGGTCGAAAGTCTGATACTCCTCTCGCTCCATTAGAGTGTGGAATTTTTGCTAACACAACCATAAAACAATGTTAGATTGAGCGTTACTTGCATTAACTTTATCAAATTTTAAATAATAATTTTACAAAGTTTTAATAAAAGCAATATCAGAAAAGTAAAAATTAATATCGCCTAAAATAATATTGGATCCTCCGACACATCGATGCATGTTTTTACCAAAGTTAACTTTTCAGTTGTCGTCCATCTTGTGATTGTATGAACTGCGCGGAGGAACTACCTTCAACCTTCTTTTCGTCCCCTGTTTCTTTTGCTTTGCGTCGATCGTGTTTCCGGTTGTTCTTAGGTTTTTGGAACATACCGTAGGGTTGGGTTTGGAAAAGAACGGGTAATTGTTGAGTGGGTTCTTGACCTTAAGCTGCAAATGAAGGTGATAAATATTGTGCTTGAGTAAACAGGCTTTGAGGGGACTATGGTTTCATTATCGGTTGATAATCTAGGTTTTGATTAAATAATGGGTTCGGTTGTTGTGCATAGTAGTTCCATTTCCAAGGGTTGTTTTGATTTTTTGGATTCATTCTATATGTCTATCAGAGGAAAATGATGTAGAAAGAAGACAGATGTGTAGTTTATTGCCTTATTGGTGTAAAAATAATTGAATCTATATTAAGGGAAAAGATATATAGAAAACCAACAATTATCCAAAAAAATCAAAAAACCAACATTTTTTTTTCTCTATAAGGAAGGGGGGAGTGGTAGAATTTTTAGGATTTTGAAGAATGGGTTGTAACCAATAGGAGGGTGCAGGAAAGAGAAAAAGAAAGAATTTTAAAAAAATTTAAAGGATTTTGGGAGGGAGTGGTGAAGATTATGAAGAATTGTAGGTTAATATATTTTAATGTTTTTGAGTTATATTTATATTGTAATTAATCTTAAAACACTATATTTATTTAAAAAAAAAAACTAGTAGATTTATTTTTAAAAACACCACATTTATTTAAAAAAAAATTACATAATAAAGAAAAAACATGACATTACTTTAAAAAAAACACACTAAAAAAACATTACATAAGAAACTTAGATATTATTATTTGAAGTTGACGCCCTCTGGAGACGGTCCCTCATCAAGGTCCAAACCTCGACGTGTGAAAAACCCTTTCTGTCATGTATTTTTCGGTACTCGCACAACGCCTTAAACATCAAACCCGATTCAAGATCCGCCAAAGTAGCTTTTCGTTCAAATTCGATGTACACGCTTTCGAACTTGTTCACCTTCGAACTTATTTTGTGCCATTTCGAGTTCATTTGGTGCACGGTTTTATTCGTACCACCAAGTTCTTTGTTGAAATGGTCAAGCACTTTAGCCCAAAATTCATCCGCCGTTGATTGATTAAGAACCTTCTCATCGGACACGTGGTAGAATGCGCGAGCCAAAGCGACCTCCTCGTTGATAGTCCAAGTCATTTTGAAGTTATTGAGTGTGGAAGAAATTATATTTGGTGTAGAAGAGAATGAAAGAAGTATAAAAATTGTGAAATGGTGTGTGAAGATGATGGTTTATATATAAAATATAAAGATTTTTTTTTTATTTAAGTTAATGACCGTTCAACGGTCATGTGCATCGATCCAGACAAAGTTTCTCCGACAAGAAGTAGAATTCTTGGAAAGTTTTTGCCGAAGAATTTTGAGTGGCGGCGGTGTTTGCCGCTGAAGATTTCGGCGCCGCGGCGACTTTGCCGCCCACTCCGTCCGGCCTAACTTCTTCATATATTAATATTTAAAAAAAAAATCCCCCCAAAAAGTCTATAATTATATTAGCTTTATTTATGGGAAAAAAATTTAAAAATAAAAAGTTTAGTGATTTTTTATTAGTGCATAATGCAATAGTACTAATAGTATTGCGTAATGCATTATAATTAAAACTATTTAAAAAGAAGAAACTTAATTTAAATATGGACGTGTTTTATGCGAATAATGTAAAAAACAAAGAATTGATATTTATAAACCAATTTTATATTATTGTTGCATAGTGTATTATTAATTTCAATCTAAAATCTAAATTTCATTTTTTTAAAAAACTCGAAAATGTTTTTAAAGTTTTTTCTTTTTTCAGTATTCTTAAAATCATGAAAAAAAAACATATAAAAAAGTTTAAACAAAATAATTTTTTTTCTTGGTTTTTTATAAAATATTGGTTTTCTATATAACCCAACCCTTTATATTAATATTAAAAATGTCATATTTTAACTTTTTTTTTTTAGAATATTTCCATTTAAACCGTCGAATTTTGGATGTAAATCCATTTCATAATCGTGATTTGCCTCATGTGTACGCCTCTCACTCACGCTCACGGGTCATGGGGGAGTTGTTCCACGGTTATCATGTGGCTCACACGTTGACGTGCTTTAAATATCACATATTTAGGCTCGTTGAATCCTTACATGGTAAATAGTTTTTTATTGCTTTTAGTCAAATTTACACATAGTTTGTAGAAATACATTTTGCGGGTGTTTAAGGATGACTAGAAGATAAGTTGATGATTTATAAAGGATTGATAGTGAAAATTCGAAGCTCGGATAAAGTCAAAGAATATTTCATAAGTGCAGGATGAAACGACCCGTTGTATCTTAACGTCTCGTTATGCTGACGTCACCAGAGAAAAATACCTAATGATTTTTTGCCATAAAATGACGGCTATAAGGGGAGGCGGTATGATGAGAAGCCAGGTAGCGGTTCCAAGGGCAGCCACATGGCTCCATCCGGTTCTCCATACCGTGTGAACTGGCTTGAAGCCACGTGGTTTCATTTTGAGTGATTTCCGGTTCCACCAAGCCACATGAAGCCGCTCACTTCTTTATTTATTTTCTTTGATTTGTGTGCTACTACTCTACCAAGCCACACCACTACCATACCATGTGGTGTGTTCCAAAAATCTCAATTTGAGTTGGCATCTTCTAATTGGTTGGTGGGCATGGCTTTACCAAGCCACCCTACCACCATACCCCTCCCCTAACGGCCTGTTATCCCATAGTGGTTTGTTACAGCTATTTTTGTGAAAACCCTAATTCTCAACTATAAATACTCATGAAGTTAAAGGTCAGATCCAGAGTGCTAAAATCATCATTACATCATCAGATGGTGGACCTGAAGAAGAAATCCAAGATGATTAGGGCGCGTTTAGTTGTGAAAAACATGGGGTGTTTTCCATTTCTGTTTTCCAAGAAAACAAGGAAAACAGAAAACGCGTTCAAATTGTATTTTTTAGAAAACGTTTTCTAGGAAAACAGAAAATAGTGTTTTCTAAATTTTAACTAAAAATGGAAAACACCTTTTTTACTGTTTTCTGTTTTCTGTTTTCTATTTTCGTTTTCCAAATATATACAAAAGAAAAGGGGCGTTCATTTTCTAAGGTTCATACGCACAACCGCTCGACCTCTCCTCCGTTACCTCCGTCGTCGTCTGCTCCACCACATCGTCGACGGAAATCTAATGAAATGTAGAGATAAAAAACAAATAGAAAACAGTTGATTTGAACATGTTTTCTAGTTTTCTAATTTTGAAAATGAAAATTCCATCTTTCAAATTTGAACGCGTTTTCAAAAATTTTCATGTGTTTTCTAGAGATGAAAAACTCATTTCATTTTCTAGAAAACCAGAAATGAAAAACTAGAAAACATTTTCCACAACTAAACGGCCCCTTAAGCGTTCGATTTGCGTTTTAATGTTTTCTTTAGTTAAATTGATCTGTTTTCTGTTTTACCAGCCATATATGGCTAGTTTTCTATTATGAGAAGAATGTAAAGGTTGTATAAATCTGACTTTTGTTTGTGGCTGTAAAATGATTAAGTAATGGTTCTAGTAAAGTGATTGTATTTCTGATATATGATTGATTCGATTGTCTTTATTTATGTCTTGAATTTGATTTTAGGTAGCTTAAGCTTGATTACGGTAGACGTATTCATATTTAGGGTTTATGTTATTTTTGGTTCATTAGCTTTCGGGTCAGTGAGTTAGGACTTTAGCTCATATCTAGGGTCTATGTTGATCTGCTCATCGCGGGCACACTCACGCGGTGTATAACACATGCAATTATTCAAATTCATATTTCTAGTAATCTGAGTTCATCTATCTTCTCCTCTTCTCTCTTCATTTCTATTTGTAGGTCCCCTTCAACAACCTCAACATATGTGTTGATAAACCAATGTTTATGCACCATGGGCTCATTTTAAACGTGTTTGATTCAACAATAAGACGACACACCAATTTGTGTGCTTCACTCGATCTGTCTGATCGAGCTTTTTCAATAGCCAACTAGAGATATTTGTTCGTCTACTTTTGATTTGTACGTTTATGATTACAACATTAAACTATTAATCCAAGAAATAAATAGAATAAAGTCTTTCTTAAAAGGAAGAATATTTTCTTTACTAAGCCCGTTTTGTCTAAACAAGCAACTTGTGTGATGAAAATAAAACCGTGAGTTTCTGGATGACAACTTATCTCATCAAGAGCAAAGTAGACAATATCTTAGTATAGTTTGTTTGTATTGTTACAACCTTGTGTAAACAATCAATATCAACAACTCAAAATACGAAGATCTATCGTATGTAGGATCCTCAACTCAAAATACCTCATGTCGTTAAGTCATAAGCCCTTTAATTTTTGAAATTGCTCGCCAATATATTTGTTGATTGAAGAAACTTTTTTTTCTTTAAATAATAAATACCACACTTTAATGAGAACACGTTCATCTAATAGTAAATCAGAGAATAATCAAGTTTGAACTCACGTAAACTTTCTTTTACGTCAACATATGTTAACGGAGTTAGATTTTTTTAACGGCGTGACTGTTATTTGCAAAATGTTGACAAATTGGGAGTGCTAGTTGCTAAATCTAAAGGTGTGATTATTATTTGCAAAAAGTAAAAAGTTGGGATTATTTGACGTAATTTTTCCTTATAAAATTCATATAAGAATCCTAGTGGTCTAAGTTATGTAATTCATATAAAGTTGTTTAGTTTCAAATTCTGCAAAGGACAACTTTAATATATTTATTTTAGAGAATAAAAAAAAGGATTTATATAATATACGATAGGAATTGAAGATGAATAGTATACTTTTAGTTACTTTTATTTTTACCACAGTATTTTTAGTTTCTTTTATTTTGGCCATAAACATTTCCTTATTTTTACATTTTTGGTTCATGTCTTTTGTTTTTTGTTTTTTATAATTTGGCCACTATTACTTTCTAATTTAATACTTTGATCACGTGATTTTTAAAGTTTTCTGTTTTATAACTCTTAACTTTTATACTTTCGTTTTTAATATACTTTTTATAGTTTTATACTTTGACCACGAAGCTTTTAGACTTCTACGTTTTAAACCTCATAACTTTTGTACTTTCGTTTTTAGTATATTTTTAGAATTTTCGACTTTGACCACGACTTTTTTATAGTTTTATACTTTGATCACGAAACTTTTAGACTTTTACGTTTTATGTCCCTTAGCTTTTCTACTTTTGTTTTTAGTGTATACTTTTTTATAGATTTATAGTTTGACTACAAAACTTTTAGACTTTTACGTTATATACCCCTTAACTTTACTACTTTTGTTTTTAGTATACTTTTAGAATTTTTGACTTTAGCCACTATTTTTTTTATTGTTTAATACTTTGATCACATTAAAATGTCTATTACTTAAACTGACGGGTAAATGAGTGGCCTTCCGCGAAACGTTTTATGCTCCTTAACTTTTCTACTTTATTTTATTATTATACTTTTAGAGTTTTCGACTTTAGCCATAACTTTTTTATAGTTTTATATTTTGACTACACTAAAACATTTTTGACTTAAACTGACTGGTAAATTGGTGGCCCGTTGCGAAGCTAGGGCGGGTCACCAACTTGTTTAAAAAAAATATAAACTTCATTTAGATTTTAATATTATTATATTATTATTAAACTCGTATAGATATAAAAGTTAAGTAACCTAAATAGAACGGACATCAAATTTTATTACTAGTTAGTGATTAATCTTCTTCAAATTTAGGCTCTAAGTAAAAGGTAAAAGAAAATGTAATCAAATTAAATTTGAATAATCATGACAATTTCACAATAATGAAACAAAATTATAACTTATGAGTTTTATATGGTCATATGTAGTAAGTTTGTGATGGAACACGAATCCATGATGGCATCTAACACAATTAAAACGCCGTCTCTTGAAGGGTCATGAGACGTTAGGGGAGGGGCGTGAAGGGCTCTCTGTGAGTGGAACAACGGTCACTTTTTTTCTTATTATTTTTCATTAATCCAATAATTACACCTAATATTATTTCTTTTTAATAAAAACCCACGTTTACACAACACCATTCACACCATTACTGACACACTACACACTTGTTCCACAATCACAATACATCATGCGACAGCCTACATGACACACTTTTAAGTTTCATACTACCACACTACTACGAACACCCTAATCAAGGAAGAGTAAAAATTACTTTGTTGACAAATAAATTTGTTTGGTTAGGTAGCAAAACATATTTCAACACAGTTAATAACCTTCATGGTTATTTAGGCCAAGGCCTAAGGGTCTCATCCAATGGACTATATAAAATCAGTCAAAAACAACTAAAAGAAACTTAAATAGTCATTCTCTTTTTGGTGTGCCTTCTGATCAAGATTGACTGTAGTAAAAAACAACTAAAATGTTCAGTTGCTCGAATTGCTGGATGTCTGTGGGCTTCTACTTTAAAAGATGTGGAGGGCGCCAGTTGCTTTTGTTAGTTTACAAAAAATGCAGAGATTTCCATGGCAACAAAAGGAACAAAATCAATTTCGAAGAATACTATAATATCTGCATTTAAATCATTTGTAAAAATTACTATTTTATTTAACCGTAAGTGGCAACAACATAATAATACTATAACACCTGCATTTAAATCATTTGTAAGAATTACTATTTTATTTGATAAGTTAGGCGGTGCGTCCGGAGGCAGAGTCTCTCATCTTGGCGTCCTCCGACTCTGCCTATACGTGGTCCAATTGAATCCCTCTCAAAGTAAACGCCTTTGCTTAGCGTGCTGGGTTAGACAAAATTGCTTTCAAGGTGAACCTTTCTCATAGAGGTTTAAATTTGGATACAACTTGTGGGGAATGCAACATTAGTCCGGAGTCTACGGACCATCTCCTCCTCGGTTGCCCGAGAGCTCGTTCGGTTTGAGACATCGTTCTTCATTGGTGTAAGCTTCATCCTCCCCTTCCGAATTCGGTTCAGGAGGTCCTTGTCCTTCATAATGTTCCGGGCATCTCCAAAATCCTAAGCCGCTTGACTCATTGCATAATCGTCACGACGCTTTGGGTTATTTGGAAATCAAGAATCGACAAACATTTCAGGAATCGGTCGAAAAGAGTGGACGAAATCATCGGGGAAATCAAGCTCTTATCGTTCTCTTGGATTAAAATTAGAGGAAAATATTCGTTAACCGAATGGTCGGATTGGTGTAATTTTAATATTTCTTTGTAATCTTTTTCTAGCTCCTTGCTAGCGTTTAATTCAAGTTGCCGTTCAAATTTTTTTTTTGATAAGTTTATTTTTATGTCATTAAAAGTCTATCTAGACAAGTAATTATGTTATTAGTACTTATTAGGTTATGTGTAGTAGAAATTAAGAGGGGTTTATAAAGCCCCACAACCCCCAAACAATATCCCCAAGGGTACAATGTGTCAGGAAATTGCAAGTGACAATTTGTGTATAGTGTTCATATATCTAACCATCCTCAAACCTGATTTGTCCATCATTTTTAGAAAATTAAAAAAATATATTAATTGAGCAATAATGATGGAGGAATTATGACTACACACTTTTTAGTGATACCCCCTCCCCTCCCGACCGCCTTCCGATGATGTGGCTGTCACATGTCAGATAATGCCATAAAATTTAAAGACTTTTAAGAAAACATTCTTACATCATATTTTTTTAGGCAAATTGGATTTAAATAATCCCAAATTTCATCATTTGGCCGGCAATAATCCCAAGTAATGATATGTTTACTATCGAGCCCAACTTTTAACCTATTTTTCTATAATGATCCCTGACTAACAGAAACTTAACGACATTACTTTTTTATGAAACATTGGATAAAAATAATATCAAGTTTCATCAATTGGCCGACAATAATCCCAAGTATCATAAAAAATAAACCCAAGTTTCATCAATTGGCTGACAATAATCTCAAGTTTATCAAAACTAACGTTACTAAGTTTCCGTTAGTCAAAGATCATGATAGAAAATAGGTTAAAAGCTGGGCTACGTAGTAAACATTTCGTTATTTGGGATTAATGCCGGTCAATTGATGAAACTTTGATTATTTAAATCCAATTTGCTTATTTTTTATCCTTAGAAAACTCATATAAGTGTAATGGATTGGTATATATACCAATTCATTATACTTATTCTTTAAAATATAGTTATAAGGTTTAAATGTAAAGATGCTAATGTAGAATGATAAAAAGAAATTTCTTATGTTTCTTCTAACACTAAAGATATGGTGTAATATAAAGAAACTAATGAATTCGGTTAGAAAGTAAATTAAAAATATGTAAATTCCTTAAAAAAAAAAACATTTTTTAGTGATAGAAAAACTTGAACTTTGTGGAAAGATTGGGCCAAACAAAGCCCATCACGTTTACGGGCCTTCAGAAGATCTATACAAAACGCTCCTAATCCTTCTAGGGTTTCCAACGAGAGTGAGGTCACCGCCTACCCCTGTTCGTCTCCTATCCTTCGCCGGACTCCGCCGCCGCACACCGTTTCCGTAAACCGATCAAATGGTGCGTTTCAATAATAATCCTCCGAATTTGCACACCAAATTGTTTCGTGAGATATTAAACCCTAACGAATTTGTGATACGTTATTTTGCAGGCGCCGAAAAAGGAGAAAGCTCCTCCACCGTCCTCCAAACCCGCCAAATCCGGCGGCGGAAAGCAGAAGAAGAAGGTCATTCTTATACTCATAATATTCATGATTACCGTGTATGTTTACAATTTAACGCAATTTGTGCTCATGAATCGTGTGTTTTGCGTGCAGAAATGGAGCAAGGGGAAGCAAAAGGAGAAGGTGAACAACATGGTGCTGTTTGATAAGGCTACTTACGACAAGCTCCTTGTAGAAGCCCCCAAGTTTAAGCTCATTACCCCTTCGATTTTATCCGATCGTCTTAGGGTAAGCTTTTCATGTCTTAACCGTTGTTTCAGATCTCGTTGTTTTTGTTCGTATAGTAATGGTATTAATAAATTTCTGATTCATACTTTAATTGCATGATTCTCTTTTTTTATTAGTTTTAGCAGATAGTTACTATTGTTCTGATATTATATTTTGTGGTTTTTGATAAAATTAGCATCGTTTGTTGGTGGTTTTGTATTATGCATCTATAACTTTCTTAGATTATAGTTGTAACTTGTATGCGGAATAGCATAATTCTCTGTAGGTTTTGATTGCTTGATAACTAGCAAGTTTCACATGATATAGGAGTCTACAGACCAATCTAGTGGAATCTTGATGAAATCCTATTTTATCACATTTTGAACAAATTAGTTGGAATTTGTGTTCTGAATATAAGCTAACAAGATAGTTGAGATTGTAAATTCGGTATGTTTAGTAATGGTTTCAAGAAAACCTGTTTTTTCATAAGTCCAAAGATTGATCTAAAATGTCTTTTGTTTAAGTTTGTTTCACCTTTTTAATGCAAAAAAATTTCAGCTTTGATGTTAAGAATGGATGTGATTTTATTTACGAGTCCAATATAATCTTTTAGACCTTTTAATTTCATTCCATAAGGTATTTTGTTTACTTTTAGTCGTGGTATCAAAATGTCCTGGCCTGTCTAGATGAGCGTGTGCAGCAAGATAAGGACGAGCCTTCATCCTTCTTTTGATTAATACTCACTAGTTTGGTATATATTTTCTGATTTTCACTAGTTTGATCGTGTGGCCAAACAACAACCTTGAACAATATATGTTTCCGAATTGATATTTTGTTTGGTTTTTGGTGCTTGTGTGCGGTTCTTCTCTCATTTGATTAAAGTCTGTGGGTTTCATATCTATTGGATCCTATAAGTTGCCTGCATATTCAGCGACAAAAGCATTTGGAACGATTGATGTTTTTAACCTGATGTGTTGTTTGGTTTTGTGATTCATGGTTGTAATTTATATATTTTTGGTGATGTCAGATTAATGGGTCACTTGCAAGGAAAGCAATCAAGGATTTGATGGCCAGAGGTGCAATCAGGATGGTCTCTGCACATGCAAGCCAGCAGATATATACCAGGGCTACCAATACTTGAATTAGCACTTTTTGTTTTCTTTTTTTCAGCCTTAATGAATTCTACCCGAATCTATTTTTCTTTAATTTGATGAGGAATTGCTAATGACAATTGTGTTTGCTATCAAAAGTTTGTTATGCTGAACAAGTTGAAATGAATTGCTTTGGGTTTAGGAAACTATCTTTAAATGATTCAAATTGTTAAGTGTTATCTTGAAGGGTTGACAAATAATTTTAAGTTGTTTTTGTACTAATCTTTTTACATTTCTTTAAATGTTTGTTAACTTTTCAACCCTTCTTAAACCAACAGCCTCCATAATCCAGTAGTTTTACTAGAAATGAAGCACGCATGCCTACACAATCACAATACACATCTTTTAGTTGCCAGATGACATAATGAGACTACCCCAAATTTAACATGAATAAAGACCGACCTAATTTACCTGCAGTGATTCCTCCTCAAATTCATACCAAGAAGAGAGTTAATGAATTATCAAGAGATGTCTAAAGTAAACATTAGTGTTGCAAATATTGATTTAACTTTGGAAGTGCTCAGTGCAATCTTTCTAACCTCAATTGTGTTGTCTCGTGCTTTACATGTATCAACAACAATAAGATGATGTATCAAAGAAGGACATTATTTGTCATCCGGGAACTTCATTCTTGCAACTTGTTCTTGCACCATTAAAACAACAATTATCATTTAAAACACCAAAACAAGATCCGAGAAATACAAACTAATCTAAATCATAACAAACGATTACCAATGCATGAAAGATTTTAACATCTTCAATCTGCAATTTGGTTAATCAAAATAAAGACCCAATTTTGAATCTTCAATAACGCTTCTAAACTAAAACGAATCATATTAATTTGTACTTTGTTCGTCGTACTTGAAATTCACTGCAAAATAAACATCATAAACCCCAAATTCAGTATAAAATTAGCATCATACAACGACCGATTGTGTGTGAAATAGTAAAACAACAAAGCGATTGGCGAGCATATAAACTAAAAAACACAATTACCATCTACAATATTCGACCAAAGTAGATATGCACACACATGCAACTGGTGTACACAATCAAAAGGTTGAAAAAATAAATTCAGGAAATTATATTCAATCTAATTTGGACTTTGTTTGTCGTACTTGAATATCACTGCAAAATAAACATCATAAACCCCAAATTCAGTATAAAGTTAGCATCATACAACGACCGATTGTGTGTGAAATAGTAAAACAACAAAGCGATTGGCAGACATATAAACTTAAAAACACAATAACCATCTACAATATTCGACCAAAGTAGATATGCACACACATGCAACTGGTATACACAATCAAAAGGACGAAAATATATATTGAGGAAATTATATTCAATCTGATTTGAGGTTAAGCAGAATCACCAGATTAAATTCTATCTAAATTAATTGTTTCAGCCAGGATTTGGGTACAAAAAGACATGCAACGACGGTAATCATAACCTCGCAAACGCTAACCTAAGAATATCAACTTCCACATCCGCCGCTTTATCTAGTGTGCTCGCAATGAGTTGAGTTGTTGACGGTGACGAATACAATTATGATTAAAAAACCAACGCAAATAGTTTCTTCTTTGGACCCAAATGAAAGTAAAAGTTTCAGCAACTTCCACCTCCTCCTCTGTCCGAGGTGACACGTTTGAAATACGGATAAGGTTTATAGTTGGAGATGCTCTAATATACTTTTACACTCTTTTTCCGAGTTTGATAAATGAAAGAAAAGAAGACAGAATTAAAGAGAGAAAAAGAATGGTGAGAAAAAGAAGACGCTGAAAAGATTTTACTTTATTTTGTTTTCTTCATTTCGAAGAAAAAGAAAAATAAATAAATATCATATGTGTTGATGAGTTGAAAAGAAGAGGAAAACATGTAATTTTACAAGCATATCATTGTGTTTGGATATATAGTGTTATATGAGTCAATCTATAACTTCTCCGACTAGTCTCACATCACCAGCCACCATCAATCACCATTATCACATCTTCAATTCACTCAACCATAGTTATGGATCATTTATCACGCAAAAAGATAGTATGTAAGTATCAGAGGCAAGTATATAAATAGCCAGTAGGTTAAATAAAAAGTTTGAGGGTTTGCATTCGTGTGGGAGAGACCACACACAAAGCCCATTTTCAGACGGTAGAAGGTCCCACTCACCCATGTGACTGTGTAATAGAGTAGAAGTGTGACCCATACCCCTTTGATCTAATATGCTAAGAGGAAATATAGAATGGTAAATGTTAAAATCTTATATTTGTGCTTCTTTTAGGACATAAAATTGTTAAAAATATTCCTTCTAATTTTTTCTGATTAAAAAAACTTAAAAACTCAAAAGCCTCTTTCTATTCCCGTCAATTTCCTCCTGCTTCCAGCTTCCCTCCGTTAAAAAGGACTCTCATAGCATAATTTTGGGGCAATATTGAGATAATTAAAAGTTGAGGGGTACAAAACGCTGATTTTAAACAACCCCTCCGTCATCTTGTACCCCACCCGTAAACCCTAAATAAACACCACCAGTTTGCAGACTTCCTCTAAACCCTAACTCAATCGAAACAGCAGCCAACAACAATGGGTGGAAAGGCGAAGGGGAAGCATCGTTTGGACAAGTTTTACCACTTAGCCAAAGAACATGGCTACCGTTCTCGTGCCGTTTGGAAACTCATCCAGCTCGACTCCAAATTCACCTTCCTCCGATCATCGCACGCCGTTCTCGATCTCTGCGCCGCCCCCGGTGGTTGGATGCAAGCCGCCGTTGAACGTGTTCCCGTTGGAAGCCTTGTAATCGGTGTCGATCTAGATCCGATTCGCCCAATCCGTGGTGCTATTGCGATCCAGGAAGATATCACCACGCCGAAGTGTAGGGCTACTGTTAAGAGATTGATGTCTGAGAACGGAGTCAAGGCGTTTGATCTGGTGTTGCACGACGGATCTCCGAACGTCGGTGGTGCCTGGGCTCAGGAGGCTACGAGTCAGAATGCTTTGGTTATTGATTCGATTAAGCTTGCTTCGGAGTTGCTGGCTCCTAAGGGCGCGTTTATCACCAAAGTATTCATCTCTAATCATTTCTCCTCCTTTTTATCTGTATAAATTGCATTAGTGTCTCACTAGGTTTTGAAGTTTTGATTCGTGTTTCACATGTTATTATCTGTATAAATTGCATTAGTGTTTCACTAGGTTTTCAAATTTGAAGTTTTGAGTCGTATTTCACAGATTATTATCTGTGTAAATTGCATTAGTGTTTCACTAGGTTTTAAAATTTTGAAGTATTGAATCGTGTTTCACAGATTATTATCTGCAAAAATTGCATTAGTGTTTCTCAAGGTTTTGATTTTTGTAGTATTGATTCGTGTTTCACAGATTATTATCTGTGTAAATTACATTAGTTTTTCACAAGGTTTTGAAGTTTTGTAAGTTCTGATTACTGGTTCACAGATTGTTGTTATGAATTTTGAATAATTTGATATCTGTAATCTGTAACAGGTTTTTAGGTCGCGGGACTACAATGCTGTTCTGTATTGTCTTAGACAGGTATGGGATCATCTTTTGATTGTAATGGAATGAATGTAGATTTTAACTTTGGAATTTTTTGGCAGTTATTTGAAAAGGTTGAGGTGGATAAACCAGCTGCTAGTCGTTCCACATCTGCTGAGATCTATATCATATGTCTGAAATATAAGGCTCCTGCTAAGATTGATCCTCGCCTTTTCGATGTTAGGCATCTTTTCCAGGGAGGAAAAGAACCCCCAAAGGTAATATATCTTTCAAGTTATAAAAGATGTTTTGGTTTAACCGCCAAGTATTTATTGATAATTCAGGTCCGAACTGCCACATTTTCAGTAACAATGAAACCAATCCTGCTGGCTTAACTTTTGGTTTTGGCAGCTTGGCTGTTTGAACCAGTTTTTAATTTAATTTTTTTTATAAAAAATTTGCTAGATATCTGCATGCATATAGTACATTGTACGTATACCTAAGTCATAAGTTAATATTCTAAAAATAAATAAATATATAAGTAAAAAAGGTTAAACTATTGGTTCCATGTTTCAAACCGATGACATGACCCTTAAATTGAAAAGACTGAACTTTGATTTGGTCTTCAAGGACTATGAACACCCTGATGGATATATTTTATCCCATTACTGTTTTATGACAATATAAAAACTGATGAACCCTGCTTTTGTGTGAACTTACAATTCAGGTTATTGATGTACTTAGAGCGACAAAACAGAAAAGACACCGTGATGGGTATGCTCTCTCTTTTTGTACTAGTTAATTTTATATCCTTTCGGTGTTTTTTTTGTGTCACGATGAAATGCATTCTTGTATTATGATCTTTTGGACTTCTGCTTTATGTTATTATTTCATGAAGTTTGTTAGTTGTAGGATAAAAGTTTCTCTGTTGCAACTTGCCAGTCATGTATGAGATAGAAAACAAGAAGAATTTGTTTTTGGCTTGTTTCTTACTACTTTTATGTATCAGGTATGAAGACGGTGATACAACGTTGAGGAAAACTTGTTCAGCTACAGACTTTATTTGGTCAAATGCTCCTCTTGATGTTCTTGGTACGGTCACATCTATAAGTTTCACAGATGCAGCTTGTCTGCCTATCAAGGATCATGCGTTAACTACAGAGGAGGTAGTCCTATGTTTTTTTATATATTCTTTTTCCTTTGTATGTTTTTCTTTTGGTTTTAGAGGAGTGAGGTTGATGTGAGCATTATGGCTTCATTTGTTATTTTTATAGAAAGTCCAATAACAATTTCAACTGCTTGTTTTTTACCTTTTACCAGGTTAAAGCACTATGCGATGACTTGCGAGTGTTGGGCAAGCAAGACTTCAAGCATCTGCTCAAGTATGGAGCACCTTGCCTTTTCCCTTTCTTTCTTTCTTTCTTTTTTGCTACACACATATATACACACACACATATATTTTTGTGTGTGTTATATTTCCGAGTACATCAATTTCTTTTATTACTGCAGTTTTATAATACCTAAACATTTTTTTTAACTTTAATTTGGCAAATATAGGTGGCGTATCCATATTAGAAAAGCATTTGCTCCAGAAAAGGAAATCCCTCAAGCTGCAGATGTTGAACCTGAGAGCAAGGTTGATGAGGATGGGGATGAGGATGATGATGGTCTGAAAGAAATGGAAGAGTTAACAAATGCTATGCTGAGGAAGAAAAAGCAGGCAAAAAAGATCATTTCAAAACGACGTGCTAAGGTTTGATTTGATTTTAATATTCTCGTATTCTTTTTTGGGCCTTTTAACTCATTTTCTGGTCTGTTTATTTACGCATATATGCATCTTCCAAATCTTATGATTTTCCCTTGTTGGGTACCTAATGATTGGCAATACATTGTCTCTCATGTGGTTGCCGATGTGTAAGGATTTATATTGAGCTCCCCTAGTTATTATTAGGATAAAAAATTATCTAATTGGCACTTTTGATTTTACATTTTGTGCTTCTTTGTCTCTGGAATATGCAGGATAAAGCAAGGAAAGCAACCGGGATGCAGAGTGATGTAATGGATGATGGATATACTGATTACGAGTTGTTCTCTCTATCATCCATCAAGGTCAGACTAATTTCTTCAATATTACTAGGCAGTCAATATCTTTTGATGTTTTTTAAACACGCTTTATTTTCATATAGGGAAAGAAAGATTTGGTAGCTGTTGATAACACTGAAGATGATGGTCCAACTAACGAAGCAATGGACAGTGATAATGAAGGAGGCCGAGTTGGATCTGAAGATGAGTCATTTAGTGACATGGACTCTGAGGAGGAACGTCGAAGGTGAGTGCACAGCATGTTTTTTGACTAGATGAAAATATATTAATGATTGTTAACTCTGGTTCATGATGAAATTCCGTATTGTGCTCTTAGATATGATGAGAAAATGGAGCGGTTAATGGAAGACGCTTACGAGCAGTATATAACCAAGAAAGAAGGAAGTACAAAGCTGAGAAAACGAATGAAGCAAAAGCACTCAGAGGACGGTGAACTTCTTGAGGTTTGGGCTATTTGCCTTCTGTATTTTTGCAAAATTTTTTCACTTTCTATATTTGTATCTTGCTTGTAGAGGTTGCAAAATGGGTGGGTTCCTGTAACATGTAACTTTTTAGGATGTCAAAACCGTTTGACTACCAGCAACTTCAATATTTTAGATTGAGCAATCTAGGATCTGTATGTGTTTTTTAGTTCATTGAAAAAACTTTCAATCTATTTCCATTTTAATACATTTGACCTGTTATTAGGCTAGTGATAAATAGATAAATATAAACCACATCGACTGATTACCGACAAACGGGGAGTTATTGCCATCTCCGCTTGTTTGCAGTTGGCCCTCCGCTTCAAACTCAGAGTTTATTTTTTCTCAAATATATCAGTGTTCAAGTTTTGCGTACTTGGACCTATTTTGTTTTATTTTTGTGACAGAAGGTTGACTTGTCCTTGTTTGGTCATGTTAGGGTGCTGATGATGGTGATGAAGGTGATGATGATGCTCATTTGGATGAAGACTCTGACAATGATAAAGAATCCAATCCTTTAATGGTACCGCTTAACGACGATGAGCCTACTGAGGAAGAAATTGCTGCAAATTGGTTTAGCCAAGACATCTTTGATGAGGATGATGAACAAGAAAATGCAAAAACGGACGATGAAGATGAAATGCAAGTTGATAAAAAACCTGATGATCAACTCATGGTCCCAAAGAAGCCGACAGGAAAAAACAAGCCCAAAAAACCTCAACCTTCTCAGCCTGCTGTTGCTGCTGCTGCTGCCGCTGAAGATTTTGAAGTCGTCCCTGCCCAAGATACGGATTCGAGTGATGACTCATCATCAGACGAATCAGATGATGACGTGGAAACAAAAGCGGAAATCTTGGCCTGTGCGAAGAAAATGCTAAGGAAAAAGCAGAGAGAACAGATGCTTGATGATGCTTACAACAAGTACATGTTCCATGATGATGAAGGATTACCAAAATGGTTTATAGATGAAGAAAAGAAACACATGCAGCCCATGAAGCCCATAACGAAAGAAGAAGTTAACGCAATGAAAGCCCAATTCAGAGAGATAAATGCCCGGCCCGCAAAGAAGGTGGCCCAAGCAAAGGCTCGAAAGAAGCGAGTTGCAATGAGGAAAATGGAGAAGGTTCGAAAGAAGGCAAACAGTATTGCAGATCAAGAGGACATAAACAATCGATCGAAGATGAAGATGATTGATACGCTTTACAAGAAAGCAATCCCTCAGAGACCGAAGAAAGAGTTGGTGGTAGCAAAGAAAGGAGTGCAAGTGAGGACTGGTAAAGGGAAAGTGCTTGTTGACAGGAGGATGAAGGCGGATGCAAGGAAACATGGGATGAAAAAGGATAAGGAAAAAGGGAAAAACAAAGGACAGAAAGGTAAAGGGTCCAAGGGTAGAATGGGAAAAAGTGAAGGGCCCAAGGGTAGAGCGGGAAAAGGTGAAGGCCCTCCCAAGGGTAAAATGGGAAGAAAGTGAAGTTAGAGATGGTTTTTTGAGTTGTAAAAGAAATTTTGCTACAAGTTTTATTTGTTGCTATGATTAAACCTCCTGGAATTATATGTTGAACAAGCTAGTTTATACTATGAGTTTTAATTTTTAAAATTATAAAACCATTGTGTTGTCATAGAAGCAAATTGTTACTTTTAGCAACAATTTAATGGGCCAAAGGCTTTTCTTGAAAGGTTTACTAAAGCTGGATGCATATTGCTTTCAACCAAATTGTAATCTTGTTTATTAATTGTGATTCTGGGGCTGGATTGATGTGAATCAGTTGATATTGCTTGATGGAATATCACACACCACATATTTGAAGAAATGTCTAACTGGGTTGCAACCTCATTTGTTATAGTTTAACCAATTTTTTGCTGCCGACTGTTTCCAACTTCTTTCCCCATTCCAACTACATCTTTGTTACCAGTAAAACTTGTATCTAAGGAGTATGTTCTTGGTACTTTTCTATATTCATGCAATCTACTTGAAATGCGACCTTTCTACTTGGTATTGAAAATATGTATACCACGTGCTTGATCAAATGTCTGTGATATTTACAAGCAACATGCACAAAGAAATTTACAAACAACATATTCTAATTTCACAAACTCAACCTGAATGTTTGAACGAAAAAATTCTGTTTCATTGACCATATTGTGTTATGTTGTAGTCAATTGGACCATTTTGCTTCTTAGGTTGAGTTATGGTTGATCATAGAATCCTTTTTCTACGATGCAAGGGAGAGAGATGTTCTATTAGAGTAGTAGAGGTAATAACCAATAGAAGTGTGCTACGTAGGTTTCTGAAAAAGTAGTAGAATGAGATGGGTGTAATAGAAAACTAGTAAATTATAAAAAAAATTATATATACACGATGTTTATATATATTTTGTTATTTTTTTTAGTTATTGCATATTACCGTTAACCCTATTGGAATCCTCCCAACCTTCACAAATCATCCCACAAGCATCGGCTAGTTTTAGCCGGAATGGTGTTGAAGTTATCATTGTGACGAGTTGAACTGCATCCCATTGCTTAAAAGCTTTCTTTGTTTATACATGTAAAATATTTTGAAGTTTTTTTTGCTCAATTTTACTGTATATTATAAACTCATATGATAACTTTACAAATCGGGTTAACCTAAAACCTAATTTATTGACACATATCATTGTGCTATCTCTTCATCTATTCCTTCTTCCATCATAGTTTCGCGTTCAAGACTTAAACAATGTTGTATTCGTTCCGTCGTGCGGAAGTGATACTTTAACTAAATCTACATTCCACCGGAGTGAGTTATATTCGTCATATAGATATAAACTCTATCGTTAAAAGAAAAAAAAAATACAAATTCTAAACATACCAGTTTAAGTGTTTAGTAAATCATGAGCCTTAGCCGTAATTTTTTAAAACTAAGAAATTAAAAATTAAAATTCGTGCAAACCACATACATAATCCCCTTAATTTAATCTTAGTGAAAATAACTAAAAACAATACAAAATAAATCAATTTTGTACGGATAACACGAAACCCAAATACCAAACAAACACACATGATTCATCCATATGAATCTATTTCACGTGTTTTTTGAAATGGACTGGTGTAGGTCTAAGCCAACTTCTCCCACCAATCATGGCCTTGTTCAAAAATGGTAAACTCTCATCACGTGATAGCTCACGTGACCATCTAACCCTCTTGGATCTATCAGCCCCTGGACCATAACACTTGTATTCACCATAGTACACAGTCCTACAAAACAACATGAAACAAAAAAAAAACATGTTCCATCACTGCCTTTTTTAATGATGAAGTGAAATATGATGATATATATAAACATAAAGTTTGCACCTTTCCTTCCTTGGATCATCCCAATCCTGCCATCCGTCTGGTGATATGGCACTTGACATGTATGTATGCGCGTATATGACCCGAGAAAACGGACCCCACGGCCTTCCAAGAGTAGTGCCACCATCTAAGCCCGTTATTTTACAACCCAAGAATGTGAAACCTGTATTCTCGGATGGCGAGTTTCGATGCTGAGCTGTTATTGTTCCTAAGTTTTTAGCTAGTGAATGCAGTTGGCAACTCTACAGCAAGTTTTTGAAAGCATTTTGAGAAATGGTTTAACAATGAGGAAAGATTAGGGTACAAATACAACAATCACATCATTTAAGAGGGTAAGAGTCCCCATCATACATTTTATTTTCTTTAACTTGAGTAGAGTATTGCTCTATAAATTTTATAAAAGAATAACTTTATAGCAAAACTAGTGTGCGATACTTCAAGTAATTATGAAACATAACTTGAGTAATTATGAAAACATAGGTTGAATAATTATGAATAAATAATAAGACACCGTTTTATGTTAACATATATATACACATTAGACATAAACATCTACGAATAAAAACCGCTTTAAAGAACTTTTTCGTGAAAAATAAGAAAGATATCATGTCTACATACTTAGAAATATATCAGGATAACTTACTTCAAAGAGTGAAGCAGCATTTCCACAAATGAAATCAGTGGCTCCTTCAATATAGCAATTGTAGTAATAATGTCTACCAAAATCATCAAGCAGAGTGTCCTGGTAAGATAGGATTTGACACCCGTAAAACGCAGCCCGATCAGCCGATACCCTTAACGCAATACCTTTCCCAGTCGTTCCAAAATCATTCTACAAGATCAACATCATCCAAACATAAAAATCAAATCAAATAAAAAGCAGTTCATAGAAATAAAAAAGAATATCAACCGATAAAGTCATACTCGAATTGTCAGATATCTTGCAACAAAATCAGAAGCCATCACAGAGAATGTAGGAGAATCGAATATGTCTCCACCATCGTTCCAGGTTATGGTGGTATTGGAGCCTTCTGTACCACTCAAAGTGATGAACGGTTTATCAGCGGGAACAACAATCTTCTCTCTGATCAAATTCATTCAAAATGAGTTCAGAACTTAAACCTAACTGAATCAAATTCAATTCACAATGAGCTTGAAATTTAAAGCTAACTGAATCAAAATCAAGTCAAAATGAGTTGAAAATTTAAACCTAACTGAATCAAATTCAATTCACAATGAGTTTGAGATTTAAACCTGAATGAAATAGATTCAAGTCAAAAGGAGTTTGAGATTTAAATCTAACTGAAAGAATTTAAACCTAACTGAATCAAATTCAATTCAAAATGAGTTTGAGATTTTGACCTGAATGAAACAGATTCAAGTCAAAAAGGAGTTTGAGATTTAATCTAACTGAAGGAATTTAAACCTAACTGAATCAAATTCAATTCTCAACGAGTTTGGAATTTAAACCTAACTGAATCAAATTCAAGTCCAAATGAGTTCAAAATTAAACCTAACTGAATCAAATTCAATTCACAATGAGATTGAGATTTAAACCTAACTGAATCCAATTCTAGTCAAAAGGAGTTCAACATTTAAACCTAACTGAATCAAATCCAATTCACAATGAGTTTGAAATATAAACCGAACTGAATCAAATTCAAGTCAAAACGAGTAGAAACTTTAAACCTAACTGAATCGAATTCAAGTCAAAATGAGTTTAAACCTTAAACCTAAGAGAATCAAATCCAATTCAAAACGAATCCAGAGATTAATAAGAACCTGTATATTCCAGGTTTAATCGAGATGTAAACAAGCTCCGAGTTGTTCGAAGCGACCGCATTAATCGCCTCCTGTATCCTTCTATAATCGCCTTTTCCTGACTGATCTACGGTTATCAAAACCGCATCCGTTGAAGAAACCGCCACTGACGAGCACAGATCAGTTTTATGAAGCAAAATCAAAACCAGAAGTACGCATACGGCAGCCATGTGTATCGGAATCGATGCTTTAGTGGAGTGAAATCGAACGAAATAAGATCAGATCCTACTGTTTTCGTGAAATTGCAGGGTAATGAAACACTAAATTTGGGGATTTAAGAATGAATGTGAAGGGGAATATGAACCGATTTACAGAAACTAACAGGCGATGCATGTGGAAGGAGTGGGGCGGAGGAAACGTGTAATGATTTTGGAGGATGTTTTCTCGCATTATTTTTGCTGCGCGCCCTTTTTTTTCTTAATAGGATGCAAATTTTGGGGTTTTTTTATTTATTTTTGTAAAAAGGTTTAAATTTACACATTTTTTTTTTTTTCAACAGGACTAGACCAAAAATCTTTTGTAAAATTTGTTAAGTGAGTTCAAGATCTGTACAATTTGTCTACTTTAAAAAAAGTTCAAATAACAATTTCACTCTTGATATCTTTCCTTTTAAATTTCAAAGTATTATTTTTGTTATTTAATTTTAGGATCAATTTCATATTTCCTTCTAAATTTATAAAATTATATATTTTTTTCAAAAAGTGCTTTAAGACACTCTATAGGGGGACGTATCAAGACATAACGCCAATTAAACATGGCATAAGTTTAAAAATACATTAGGAAGGGAAGTGATGTTTTTTTGACGATTTGGATCATTGACGGGGGCTGAAGGGTCATCCACCCGCTCATCTCTAACTCCAACCGGTGGTGATAGTAACTGGCACGACCCATAAGGGAAGTCCGTACATTAGCTTTGCACACAACCGGATCACCAGTTCAGGAGGAAACTGTCTTTAAAAAAACTCCCTGGAAGGATCGAACCCATGACTTCTCAGTCACAAGCCCTATCCACCCCTCCATGTCCATTAAACCAAAGCTCAATGACAGGAATGGAAGTGATGTAGTCATGTAGAAGCTAGAAACTAGGGGTGAGGAAAAACCGAACAGGAACCGAAAATCACAAAAACCGAACTGAAGTAATAACCGAAAAAATCAAACTGAAAAAAAAAACGAACCGAAACTCATGGTTCGGTTTCGATTCTGGATGGAGAAAAAACTGAACCGAATCGAATGAATAATTTATATAAGTTTTTTAGTTTATATAGATATGTAAGTGTATTTTAATTAACTTAATTGCAGTTATTTACAATTTTTATGTAACTCAGGTGATACTTACCTTTACAAACCACCAAGATGCATCAAGTTCAAGTCCTCTCTTAATTTGTTATTTCATTTTTAAGTTGCAGCTCATCTTCTTTTCTCTTTTTACGATCAAAGACGATAAAGATTGGGGTCAAGGTTTTTAGTGTTAAAACTTTTAAATTTAAAACCATTTTTTATTTTGTATGGTTACATGTGTTTTTGTTTTTTAATTTGATTATTATAACGGTCTTTGCTTATTACTATCATCTATTTATCTTTAAGACTAGACATTTAAAGTTTAAAATTATTTTAACCACATATTAAAAGAAAGAAAAACCGAACCCGAACCGAAACCGAAAACACCAAAACCAAATGGTTTTTTCAAGGAACCGATCCATTTGATTTTCTCCTAAACCGAACCAAATGGTACTTACTTATTACTATTATTTATTTATATTCTAATACTAGACAATTAAAGTTTAAAATTATTTTGACCACATACTAAAAGAAAGAAAAATTGAATCCGAACCGAAACCAAAAAGACATTTAAACCAGATTACTCTGATACCAATTCAAAGATTGATATCAAGAATGAAACCAAAGTTTTTAGGTAAAATAACTCAAAAACCTCTTATTATAATTGTTACAAAGAAACCCTAACTTGGTCCTTTTATTTATAGTTTTTTCACTATCTTCGTTGGTTTTTCTTTGCTAGTATCATTGTTCCCATCTTTTTTAAATTTACCTTTGTTACCACGTCGGGTAGAAGTTCCGGACCCTGATCCGCTTGATGATTCAACACCATGGTTGGATTAATACAAAAGTTTACTTCCTGTTTCGTTTTGAATGGCCGATCCTGTCACCCGCTCCTCGAAGGCTTTTAGCCTTCCTATCGCCTCTTGAAATGACATGGTCTTCACGTCCGCAAACTACTCAATAGATGTGACAATAGGCATGAATTTTGGTGGTTCCGAACCGAGGATCTTTCGTACAAGTTTCTTGTCCTCAAGTCCGGCCCCCAAACTCGATGCTTTGGACCCCAGTTTCGATAACTTTGAAGCAAAGTTATCGACCGTCTCTCCATCTAGCATCCTTAGATTTTCGAACTCTGTCTCCAACGTCGCCATCCGTGCTTCACGAACCCTATCAACTCCCACGTACCAAGTCTTTAACTCATCCCAACAAGTTCCTTCGGGATAGATTGTAGAAGAAGTGTTATCGCGATGTCGTCTTTTTCTTGTCGGCTAGCACCACCTCTTTTCTATAACATGTTGGATTCCATGCACGCGAAAGACGACTTTGATCCTTGCTCCCACACATTATAGTTCGTAGGGGTAAGCACCAGACATGTTAGAGATGCCGTATGTTCTTTAACCATCGATGTTGATCCCCATGAGCCCTCGATCGACATGATGATCGAATCTTGAGTGACTTTCTTTGCAAGTACGTAGATCCCTTGTGACTGCTCCTACTTCGTCTTCATCGTCATCGTCATCGTCATTGTCATCATACGCAGTAAATCCCACAATAGCAAAGCTAAGGTAGGGTCTGAGGAGGGTAAGACGTAGACAGCTTTACCTCTACCCCGTAGGAATAGAGAGGTTGCTTCCAGTGAGACCCTCGGCTCCGTAGTTTTGCATCAAGCCTTGGACATAAGGCACATAACACTCAACAAATCAGGATAAATATCGATTGGTGAAACATAAGGCACATAACACTCAGCAAATCAGGATAAAGACCGATTGGTGAATGTGCCCTTTGTCTTTCGGCTATCAACTCCACCACATGATGCATGATTAACCGTCCGTCACTTTTAACGTTATTTTCGCAAAATTAGTAAAATAACGTTAAAATTAGTGCAATTTCACTTTTGCCGGCCAAGAGCCCACACACATATATATACATTATATGCGCACACTATAAGCGAGTCATAACTTTCTTGGATTTAATAAATAGCAGCCAACTTTCTTGGACCACAATATGTTGCACGTTGACTCTCCTATTCTTCTTGATCACGTTTTTTGAAGGATTATCGAATGTGGTGTTTGGATTCTCACGACTCTGATACCAATTAAATAAACAAATAATGTTTATCTAATTTAAATTGATTTAAACTGACATGTCTAAATCAACCGAACTATACCAACTTGTATAATTAAGTCCTTCGAATTTAGTATTTCTAACAATTACTACTATTTATTTATATTCTAAGACTAGACATTTAAAGTTTAAAATTAAGGAAAAATTGCATGAAATAATCCTAACTTTTGCTCGTTCGCAAATAATAATCCCACCTTCCGAAATTGCAAGGAGCAGTCCCACATTGTCATAATTTTGCACCTAACAGACCCTCCGCTAAAAAAATTTAACGACGTAAAAAATTGATGACGTGGAAGCTGATGTGGAACTTTTTTTAAAATTTTCTTTTTTTTTCAATATCCAGTCATCATCACCTCACCACCACCACCACCTCACCACCACTCCACCACCACAACCACCCCATCGCCACCATCAAATCCGCGAAACAATCATACGAGTGACACGTCCGATGCCAACTTTGAGCCTTTGAGTATACGCACTTTTGGGTCGAATTGGAGCTCAATTTTGGACAAATTCATTTTGTTTGACTTTTTGGAGTCAAACTTCTTGTATTTTGACTAAAAAATTGGACCCGAATTGGAGTTTGTTTGTGTTTGTGATTGATTCCAGTAGTTATAGTTTATCAAAACGAATCTACCGTAGGTTACGAAAACAATTTTCATTGAGTTTTGTTCATAATCGCGAAATGGGGGTGGTGAGCGTGTTCTTGAGCTCATCAATGGTGAAATCTTTAATCCTTAATGTTTTCTACAAGTCTGGTTCCATTAGCTTTGGTTTGAACTCGTGAATTCAATGGTAAAATCGGTTTCAAATTTCGTTTATGTTTGTGTGATTCACCATTATCAAAGAATGATGTTCTTCAAGAGCTCATCAATGGTGAATCACACAAACATGAACGAAATTCGAAACGGATTGTACCATTGAATTCACGAGTTCAAACCGAAGCTAATGGAACCAGACTTGCAGAAAACCGTTAATGATTAAAGATTTCACCATTGATGAGCTCAAGAACATGTTCACCACCCCCATTTCGCGATTATGAACAAAACTCAATGAAAATTGTTTATGTAACCTACGATAGATTCGTTTTGATAAACTATAACTACTGGAATCAATCACAAACACAAACAAACTCAAATTCGGGTGCAATTTTTTTGTCAAAATACATGAAGTTTGACTCCAAAAAGTCAAACAGAATGAATTTAAATATGGGATTATTATTTGCAAAAAGGTGAAAACTTGGGACTAAAAAGAAAAAAAAAATTTAAAAAGTTTCACATCAGCTTCCATGTCATCAATTTTTTACGTCGTTAAATTTTTTTAACAGAGGGTCTGTTAGGTGCAAAATTGTGACAAGGTGGGACTGCTCCTTGCAATTTCGGAAGGTGGGATTATTATTTGCGAACGAGCAAAAGTTAGGATTATTTCATGCAAGTTTTCCTAAAATTAATTAAACCACATATTAAAAGAAAGAAAAACCGAATTCGAACCGAAACTGAAAAAACCAAACCAAATAGTTTTTTTAGGAACCGAACCATTCGATTTTCGGTTTGATTAGAGTCAAAAACCAAACCGAACCGCTCCTCCACGTGAACTGCTGAAAGTTATCGAAGATGCTAAAGTGTCGAGAGTAAAGAAAGATGTGATTCTCACGATTTTCCTATACCTCTTGGTGGATTATTTGGAAGACCCATGATAATATGATTTATCATTCGGACAAATCTTGAAACGATAGTTTAGTTGATTCTATTATTTTGTATTCTTTTCCTTGGTATTCGTCTAGAAACGGCAAGGCTATGATTCGTTGGACTGACCGGATGAGTAATACTTTGTTATCTTTTGTTATCTTTGTAATTTTGCTCTTTTGAGCTTTTTCTTAATAATACTTACTGCCATTCCAAAAAAAAAAACCAAACCGAACCGAACCATACCCACCCTTATTACAAACGTAAAATGTACCCGACCTTTAGTCTTATTGTCTATACGACATTAATTACTCCTACTAATCTAGAATTCTAGAATCTAATAAGTTTAGTTTTTAACTTCTACAAGTTGGACGACCCGCGCGTTGCCGCGGAGCCGTCCCATTTAAAAAGGGCGATTAGCGAAAGATGTAATAATCTACAAAAGCTGGTATATACCAAAAGATGTAACTTGCTTTAGTTGTCTCATACATATTGATTTTATGATAGTATAAAATATATCAAGTGTATATCATATTTACATACATTATTGAAAACTTGGGATCACTTGTGGTGGTTCATCACTGAGTCTCCAAAAGGATATTGAGACTACATATGTGCTTCCCATTTTTACATACACTATTGAAACCTTAAACTGCAATTACAAAACAACAACAAAGCAAATAATTTAAAAGAAAGTCAAGTGCAACACTCAAAGCAAAATAGATATGCAATCAGTATAGCTACACCAAAACACACCAAAACAAAAACAAAAAAAAAAACAAAAGAAAAAATGGATTTGTAAAGGGAAGCTTACCTGTTCATGTCTAGCAATACCTGTTTGCAAAATCATCAAACATATAAGGTAAAAAAATATTAAGGTGAATCACACATAACATAGTAAGCCCAGAAGAAAAACACACTTAGCTCTTAACCCCTTAATCACAGAAGTGAGAAAATAGTGGTGAATCACACTTCTATGATTTCCATTATCCCTTTTAAAAAAATGTACACTTCTGTAATGGATCCTCTGATGCTATAATAAAATATGAATACCAATTATATTAAAATTTCATACTCATTTAAGAGTAGCACCGCCATCAAACACGAACAAAGTCAAATGCATCTCTACTATAAAAATTGGACAATTAATTAAAAGATAAGTCCTAGCAGTCGCTACCGGTAGTGACTCGGCCATATACAGTGTCGCCTGTCAACTAAAGCTAATTACACGGATTATGTTATTGTTAATCATTGTCGTTTAACAATCATACGGATTAATACACAATACGTACCTTACTACAAAACATAAAGAAATTGAGCGAAGAACTCTCGAGCTACCTGCAAAACATACAAAAGAGCAAAAATTATTTACAATATATTAGCGTAAACGAAAATGAATTATGATATCTCCTAATACCTGTTGAATAGCCTCTGATGATCTAAAGTTGCCTCATCCATAGAATGTGTTTCTCTATTGACCCTGAGGAGATGCTATAGTAGTCTAGTAGAAATTTCCTATTTAAGAAATCAAGACCAGCTCAATGCTTCGCAAAGCTTAAATCAATAACAACATGCAAGTAGATACATTAACATGCTTATAACAGGAGATTAATAACAATAATAAGCATATATTGTAGGAAAATATATAAACCTTTGTGAGACCATTATCAACCACTTTTGCAATCTAAATACACAATATTAGTTACGAAAGAAGTAGCCAACAAAATGATATTGGTAACTTGGATTCAAAATAAACAAACTTAGTACTACAATTTCATACAATTGATTATTTACCTCTTCTTCCAATTGGGAAGTCTCAAATCAAAGATTTGGTTCATCAAAATAGCAATCTTCTCCACGGAGGACCACCACATGTTGGGCAGACCATATCTTTGAGATACTCTCATATCATGTCATTCTCCAACCTCAACACACAGTTATCTACGCGTTCATGGTGTGCCAACAACAAAGCAAGGAATTAATATATACTAAAACAAATTTATTTGTTATCGAATAGAACACTAATTTCACGAACTTTATCCGAAAAAGAACCTTCCATTACATGATTAAGGATACATAAAGGAAAAACATGAATTAGAAGTTGGTATGTTCTCTCTGACGACAATTGCAACCAAAGATTTGTACTAATGGCCCGCTAAGAATTAACAATGACTGTAGTATTATGTAGCAAAGTAAAACAAACTTCTAACGTATACTTTCAGATAAATGTTTGACAAAGATCTGATCCTACTCATCAACATGTAATTTAATAGGCATCATGTTTAAACCATGGAGATGCCTCAAGGTCAATAATTTACAGCTCCAAAAGGTAAAAGTATGTATATATAAATATCAGCATCATGAGAGTGCCAAATCAAATTCTATCAAATACTTATGCCGATTTCACTCTATTAGGAACGGTAATATGACATTGAAGAATTGAACAGATTATAAAGCCTATTAAGATAAACATTTTCCTAATAAGAATACACATTATGATACAATTAATTAAAGCTCATGGCTATGGTACATGATCATAAACAAATAACTACCCAATGTACTATCAATTAAAGAGTAGGTACAGAGTAGGTGTGGTTACATAACTCTTACTCGGTTAGAACCATATCCATATAGATTACAATTTACAAAACACCAAAATCCAAAGGTGTAAACTTTACTAAGTTTATCTATATTAGATCATTAATCAACTAACAATCTGAAAACTATATACAGAGTAAGATAATAAACATATTGAAAAAGTAAATAATTTAATCACCTCTTTCGTTGCAGTTGCAGATGACTAATTTCCCAAAGATATTGCCAGACCCAATCCATCTTCTGCCCAAAATTATCCTCAAACCTTGATCACGTTCACATCAAAAAATAAAATCAATATCCAAAACGCAACCACCATGACCAGAAAAGGGTAAACGTCAATATATTTAGAAAGCAAAAAAGAAGATTAGATGGGTACTGTATGTATTCTGCCGAAAACAAACCTATAGCAGAGATCGAAATCTAAAGACTGAAGACAAACCTTCTCTACGAAGATAAATCGAAACCCAAATCATTGAAGCCTTGATGAGAAGAACTGATAGTCGCCAAAAGAGTCATTGTCTGCCGCCGTCTCGAGCCAAAACTATCACCGCTCCTCACCAACGATCTTCGCCGCGTCTTCTTCAGAAGCTTCTCCATCTCTGTATAGTAATTGATATATATAGTTATATGAGATTAGGGTTAAGAGGTAGACGAATAACATAATCTATGCAATCTGCATCCCCAAATCAAATACCCAAAACCCTAACAAACATAATAAATCAATTAAGAATCCCAATATCCCATCACATGTTAACAACCCTGAAAGAAAGATGGAAAGATTAAAAAAAACTAACCTCTGTAGTGTTTGATTTCTACTGAGTGGAGACGATTTGCGTGAGGAAGAAACGAAGCAGCACGGATTTGACTTTTGAATACACTACATCTTACTATTCCTAAATAAATGGAAAGGATTTCACTTACCTAGACATCAATAACGTAGACGGAGGAAAGATGCGGACTACGATGAAGCAATTGAAACCGAGTTCGAGAGATAACTCTGTTGGAAACTTGGAACTGTAGTAGACATTGATGGGGTTGCTCACCTGCTCGCTCAATCGATATGAAGTAAAAAGCTATGGAGTTTCTAATTACAATTGTGCCATGACACACAATACCCTCAAAGTTTCACTAAATTACAACCATGCCACTGACCACTGTTGATGAACAGTGGCGGCGCTTTAGGTGGTTGTACTATAAGCTTGGGGGGGTGGTACAATATGTTGTAATTTGTATATATAGGTTAATATATTAATATTGAGTTTTATATCTTTTTAGTTAAAAAATAATGTATATATGTTGTAGTTTTCATACATTAACTAATAACTACCAGTTCTTAATTTTTTTTGGGAACGACATCGATCATGCGACCTTGGTCTCACGTGTAAACTACCATTACGGGGCTATGTCCAAGGTCGATTACTCGGACCTCCATGAGAACCAAGACACCCCCTCATAAAGCTTTCTCCTGACAAAACTCCCCTCCTGAGACCACATGTGTATAAGTTTTATAATTTTTATGACTATCCGGTTCTTTAACCGTTTTAATCGGTTCGACCAATAAACCCGTTAGACGATTGATTCACCGTCTCTAATCTGATTTCAAAAACATTACCCTATATAGTATAACCTTTCTAAAATAAACCCTCTTCACTCATCAATCTCTCTTCTATTATCCCACCATTTAAAAAAAGGTCATCAATCTCTCTTCTATTATCCCACCATTTAAAAAAAGGTGATTATATATTAACAATGAGGTTTACTAAAAAACAATTTTAAAACCATCATTTTAGTCAAAATGATACAGGGTTAGGTAGTTTTTGTCAAAATAATCAAGGGTAGGTCGTTTGGGTCAAAACGATTTAACGTGTCACGACGACTACTTAAAATTCGGAGGATGTTTTTTAATATTTAAAAAAACCTCATATAACCATTTGGAGTCAAACGATCATATTATAACCATAGCCACACAAAAATGTATATATTCAGTGAACAGAGTCCCTTTCCTAGAAACGATAATAAAGTCCAAAGCTATTGACCGTTATTTGCGAATATTCAACAAGTAGGAAAACGAACATGTAGCCGCCATTGCCAACAACCAAGAAAGCCAACTTGTGGCAATAATAATAATAATAATAAACCCACTAATTTTAATCTAATCCTCTGTTTCATCTTCATCTTCCCAATTCCATTCCACCGACTAATCATTGCTGCGCAGATCGTATAAATCACACCCCATAATCAATCAATCATCCACCCTACACGCTTTCTCTTCAGATCCGATCAATCAAAATGAGTTTCAGAATGCAAACTTTGAACGAAGAGCTAGAGTACAGCTGGAGCCAGAAGGACTCCGTCCGTACCGGCCGTGACATCATCATCGCCGTCGATCACGGCCCCAAATCCAAACACGCCTTCGATTGGGCGCTCCGACACTTCTGCTGCGCCGGAGACACCGTTCATCTCGTCCACGCTGTTTCCAGTAACTTCCGTTTTTATTTTCAATTTTGTTCTTAGATCTTAATTTCAGTTGAATCTCAAACGCAAATAAGTAATAATTCTGTGCTTTTGAATCTGAATTTCAGTTGAATCTCTAATTGGATTTGTGATTTAGGTTTGAAGAATAATATCGTTTATGAGGCGTCGCAGACGTTGATGGAGAAACTCACCGTGGAGGCTTTGAAGGTTTCTCAGGTGAGCGAATATTATTTACTGGTTTGTGTAATTTACAAGTATTTTGGACTTGTGTGTGCTTATGATGAAGATAATTTTGATTTGTGTCCATCGTTTGGCAAACCCTAGATTCCTAAAGTAGGTGCCTGTGCCTGGAATTTAGACAAACTCTATGACTTTACTTAATTGTTATTTATTTTTATTTTTTTGAACTAATCAATCCTTCTCATTAACCATAAAAACAGCAATTACAATTTGTTTTACAAATTTATTTGCATCTTTGTGTGTGTTATGAGATACCGTACCCTGGAGATGCAGGTTTGAATTTCACCTTTTGACCCCTGTAAAGTGTGTTTTATCCGATCCTTTTGGTTAGCAGGGTATTGGTGGCCTTGTAAGTTTTCGGTAAAGGTTCTTATGGTATTTAGAAAGAAAGATTATGTACCTTCACAGTATGGTTGGGCTATGGTGGCTCCATCCTGGCTTTATGTTTATGTAATTGGATGCATGATCACTCACCAGGGTAAAATTTTTATGATCTATTTTTCTTGTTCATTTAGAAGTTCCGTTCATTGAATTGAGTATCCTTGATTGGTTAGTGAAGAGATTAAGAGAACAAATATGTTTAGTAGTCCATCATATGGCGGTTGTAGAAACAGGTGTAGGGGAGTAATCTTGACCGGGTCAAATAAGGGTCAAAACCGGGTCCTTGGTCATGGGTCATAGTAGCAGCTAATTTTTTGGTTTTAATTGTTACTGGGTCAAAAGAAAACTTGGGTTGAATGCAAAGTATTAGGAGGTAGTGTGCTGTTTGTTTGTTCACGTATGCTTGTTTAGTTGCCTTTTTATCTAAGGGTCTTTGGGCAATGAATGAATAGCAAATTGAAAGTTTTAGGAGGTAGTGTGCCATATTTTTATTTACTTTTTGCTGAAACATCACACTACACAAAAGGCTGATCCAACTAGAGGCACATGGCATGTAAATTTTGTATGGTAACCTTCAAAGGGCGGCACACTGATAAGCGCCTTGATCATATAGCAAGGTCTCAAGTTTGTATCTAATTTCCATTTGTTTATGCCTTTTACCTCTTGAAGGCCACCAACCCAGAGTGTGTTTTAACTGATTCCATTGGCTAGCAGGGTATTATGGGGCCGTGATTTTTCCAATGATAGGTTCTTACCATGAAATTTTGTTCTTTGTATGCGTGTGTGGATGGCATTGTTATTAGCTAAACCTTTCTCCCTAGATAGCAACTAGGTTTCTGTCTTCCCTCTCTTTTAGGTGGCAACATATTGATTATTAAATGTTAGGTGAGTTCCTGTCATATGTCTGCGTATTTTTAAGCCAATATTGTACCATTTTCCTTGTTATATGTTCTTGAATTCTCGGGTCTACCAGTCTGTTATATGGCCCTGCTGGACCTGATTTCTAGGGTCTACAAGTTATTAGTTATATTTTCCATTTGTCAATTCTGGTGATGACAACAAAGATCGGAGCTGAGGGTCTCAGTGAGAGCAGCCTCTTTATCCCATAGGATAGAGGTAAGGCTTGCCCCATCACACCATCTTCAGTAGCTTTACTATGAGTGTGATTATACTGAGTATGTTTGTTTGTTTGCTTAGTGACAACAAATAGTTGTTTGTACTCGTTAAATTCTCATGGTCCTTAGGATTAGGTGTAGTGTTAATGGAGAAATAAGGCTGTGAAGTTATGCAAATTAGTTTCTTTCTTTGGCATCAGGCAATCTTATCTGCTGTACAAATATACTATGTGAGTAGTGTGTAAACCAAGTTACTAGTTTCACGATAAAATATAAGGAGTAATTGATTATAAGCTGGCAAATTCTTTTGTTCTAATTTTTTATAATCTTACTTGAGAACAGGTAAAAGTAGTGACTCGGATAGTGGAAGGAGATGCAGGTAAGGCAATTTGCAAGGAAGCAGAGAAAGTGAAGCCTATAGCAGTTGTCACGGGTACTAGAGGCCGGAGCCTAATGCAAAGGTATTCTTTCGAGGTGTCAAAATGCCTCTGTGTTTGAGACAACTATTTTTGTCCAAAGTATACAGATAACTGGTCAAATATCATATATCATATAAATAATACTCTTTTATCTTTTTGACCCGTTTTTTAATGCTGTTTCTCCCTCCCCTCCCCGACCCATTTGACACGTTAGTGCTAAAATATAACTCAGATTACACAAAATATGTTGCTTAGTCTCACTCTCCAATTTCATTTTTGCTTCATGTGTTCAGTGTAATACAGGGAAGTGTGAGTGAGTATTGCTTCCATAACTGCAAAGTGTCGCCTGTCATAATTGTTCCTGGAATAGGTATGAAGTCTTATTTATCTTCTTATTTCGTTTTATGTTTATAATTTCGTGTAGACGACACGTTCTAAATATATTTATTATACGAAACAGTAGAAGCAGGGGAAGAATCAGTGGTGTCTTTGGACAAGAAATAAATACATTATGCAGAATTCTTCTTTGGCAAAATGTCTGGATTTAGTTGATTATAGTGGTGGGTGTAAAGCATTGGTAGTTCTGATTGCAGACGGTTGCTTTCTTGGATTTATTGTCACATTCTTCATTTGTAGATTAAGCGTGTTGTATTTAGTTCTCTTCAGTATGCTATTATTGTTTATGGATTTGTATTATCAATCATTACAAATTATTCTTAACTTTGTTATTGAGCTTCTTTTTTATACGTGCATTTGGTAATTATATATAACATAGATTGCAGCGAGTGTAATCGCTGGATTTCTAGCGGTGAGTGCAACCGCTCGTCTATTTTTTTTAACGATTAACGTTTGGCTATCCAAAGCAACCTCAACGGTGAAACGGCCATAACCATTGATAAACACCTTGGGATGTAATTGGGTAGCTAGTGTAGAAATGAAAAAATGTACATAAATGAGGTGGTAAAAGTCAACAAAAGTCAAAGAATCCATGTTTGACTAAAATTGAAGCGCCTTGTTTGACCCCATTTCACCAATTAGTTTGTTTACCCATCCTTCTTATAAACAAATTTTTATTTCAAACATAGTTCCTATAAACAAATTTTTATTTAATCCAATCTAGTTACTATTTTCACCAATTGCACGTGCAAGTTAAATGACTTCAAAGTCACTTTAGAATGAACGAAATGAGTAGTCTATTTAACCAGGAATAAAGGAAAATAAGCATATCATCTATTGTATAAAATGATTCTACCCAATAAACATAGTGATAAACAACTCATATGTTTGTGTGGTAATATACTAATATCTTTAAAGCTCTACTCTTTTCTTTGATTGTTTGATTATTGCCGAGTTGTTCCCTATAAAATTTAGAAAAAAAAAATCGATCTTGCAACCAAAATAAGCTATTCAATACCCCAAAGTTCTTGCAACATACTTTTATTTTCACTGTGTTCTCGAGTTCACTTAAGGAGAAAAAGAAAGAGAAAACAAATGAAATATAAAAAAAATTGTGTTTCTGAGTTTCATTTAAGAAGGGAATGAGAAGTAAAAAAATAAAAATTGTGTTTCCGAGTTTCACTTAAGAAGAGAAAGCAAGAGAAATGAAGGGAGAGTTAAAGACAATTTTCTGTTGTTTTTCTTTACTTCCGATTTGAAATGAAAAAAATCGCTCTCCTTCTCATCTTTTCTTTTCTTTTCATTTCTCTTCCTTTCATCTCATTTATTTTCTTTTCCCTCTTTTTTTAATATATGGATAACAAGACCAAAATGGTATATGGAAAATGTTCAAAAGTTATATATTTTCTTTAAATGTAGACCAATATTATCCGTATTTTGTTCCAAGAGAACCTTAATTATTAATCAATTATTTTGCTTGCAGTTTTTCCTGTGAGGTGCAGAAATTGAAGGTATTCCTTTATCCAGTACGTGGGCCTGGTGAAAAAAGAGTTTATCCTATATCCCAATCTGGTGAGGCAAACCAAATCAGCAAGATCTTGCGGTGAATGATGCCAGATTCACCGGTCCTTGTTACGTATAAATGGGTCGAAAAGCAACGAAAGCTGTGGTTCTTAGACGCCCTATGATCTCGACCAAAGCATATGCTGCAAAACTCACAGGCAGTTTTCATGGTCCCCCTTGTGTTTATACTTTATAGAAATCTAGAAGTAAGAAACAAGATATATGGATATTGATCTTTAAATTATATCATCGTGGATGCGTGTTATTGGCGCTAACGACATTAATTAGCGCAGAGGTAAGTTAGATTTGGGTGTAGGTTGAGTTCTAAACTATCTGCACTTGATGTAAGCATGGTCTGATAATTATGGGATAACTCATATTATGAAAGTTTTAGGCCTAATGGAGTAGGGGATGAGTGGTTACACTTGTGGCCCCTTAGAAAATGAGATCTCTGGTTAATTATTGAATTATTGCATAGTATGTCTCTTTCGGTCCCAAAAGTGTACCCGTGTGTAGGGTGTTTAAAACCGGATATTTGAAAATTCAGATATTCAAATTTCGGATATCCGAAATTTCGGATAGTTGATTTTCACTATCCGAAATCCGTATCCGAAATTTTGAATAGTTGATTTTCACTATCCAAAATCTGTATCCGAAATTTCAAATAGTTGATTTTCACTATCCGAATCTGTATTCGAAATTTCGGATATCCACGGATATCAGAAATTTCGGATACGAATTCGGATAGTGAACCGGATATCCGAATTTTCAAAACAAAAAAAAAGGTAAAAAAATACATTCAATCTCTAAAATTACTAGTGATAAACATCCAAATGAGCAAATAGTCTAATACAAGTACATTTAATAGTCAAACACCAACAAGAAATTAAAAATGTCTCGATGTTGGCTTGAATCCGTGTGCAACAAGCTCGATGGTGAACTACAAATCGACGGTGTAAGTCAATGAGCCAGTGAGGATCGAGATTTGGAGGACGACGTGGTCCAAAGAGACAAAGAGAGTGAGCAACGACGTTTAGAACTTTAGATTTAGGGTTTCTTAAGTTAAGTATGTTAAACTAAATAATATATATAATTTAATATTTATAAGAGATATATATTTCGGATATCCGAATATGTTCAAAATTAATATCCGAATTCGAATCCGAAAATTCGGGTATCCGAATTTTCAGATATTTTGACTTCGGATATTTGGGATATTTCATATTCGGATTCGGATATATTTAGACACCCCTACCCGTATGAATTATTGGTTGGTTGCTGTCTGTTAGTTTTTGAATTGTCGTGGCTAGTGATATTTAAGTGTCTTAGTTTCTCACGCTATTGATGAGACTAGAGTTTATCATGATTATTATTTATTGCCACTAGCCTTGATAATGCTAGTGATCGATCCTACAACTATGACACCCTATTTCATACATGCAACACACACTTACAAGTTACAAACGATGATCCCGAAAGTTAAATATGGAAAATTAATGTAACAATGTAGAATCCATCATTTGAGCTAATACATTGTTAGCGGGTTTGTTAGAGTTGGTGGTCCTGGAATTTAAATAGGATCCATTTGCATATGTTCAATCTAGCTAGCTCCGGACGAAGTTCCTTTTGACGAGTTCGTATCTAGTAATCGACGTGATAAGCGAGTAGGACTCCCCGACATGGGGTGTGAAGCCGGATCCATATCAAGAGATGGCCTCATCCTTTGGTGTTCTTGGTTGTTGAAATGAATTTAATTATCGTACTAAGTTTATATAATATGCCTAAAAGGGAAAAACATACTAAAATACAAATCACTTCGATATGTAAGGGAGGCGGGCAACAAGTTGTGCCGCCAAATCTTTCTGAATAGCAAAACTAAGTCGTGTGAAAACAACATTCATAGAACCAGGGGTCACAACATTACCATGCATGACCCGTTGGACTCTGCTCAAAGTTTCAACAGCCTCAGGGGCGAGGAATCCAGAGGTGTCAAAAGCAAAAGGAACAAACACATGTTGATTTTCAATGCACGCTTTCTCGTGCTTGTCCACTATATATCCCCGCAACAGTTTTAGAAGCCGCATGGCCCACCTTGAACTCACCAACTCCCAAGCCCACAAGAGGGGAGACCCCGGTTAGATCCAAGCATGCGTTTTTTCCTTTATCCATCCAAAAACCAAGATGTCAGTCGGTCTAAGAGTTGATCGCCAATCAGACGGGTCTGTCAGGAAGTTGACCGGAGCTTCTTTCTTAGCCGAAATCTCCGCGTGCTTGAATATGTCAAAGATAACATCCATAACCAAGTCGTGTCAATATTTGAACCCGGGGAGCTCTCTTCAATGGACGACATGCTCCCCAAACGAATCCAAGCACGCCTTGGGCAAACGGGATATTTCTCATCTACCGGGAAAATAGGAATCATAAGGCGGTATTTGAGAATAGCATGGTATTCCACCGGTGACATGTGCTGGCCCAACCTGTCAAGAGGGATAACCCGGGGGAAATCTTGGGCATGTGGCGCTCGTAGACATCCGAAAACGGCTTTTTGTCTGGCGGTCATGTCAAATCGCACTTCCATCTCCTGCACAATTTTATCAAAAAGGACACTCGCCAAAACATGTTTCCTCCTGGAATCAAGCATCACGTCCAATAATTCTGGCTACAGGGTAGCAATTAACAACCAATAATTTATTATACGAGTGGATGTTTCTTTTATATAGTCACACAAAAGTATGTTGAAGTTGGTAGTCTCGAAATTAAAACTCGCTAATGATGAACTTAGATACACAATGTGTGCTTCCGAGAATAGTGATTAGTTAAGAAGATGTGTACATCATTATTATGGGTTTCTTTCTTGCTCTAATTCTTCAAGTGAAATAGTTAGAGTCGTCTTGGGTCTTTATCAACAACTATAATTTAATTTACCAGTCTATATTTATTGTTATGTCATCACTACACAAAAAGATGCTTACGCCAACACCGAAAAAGTGTGACCATATGCATTCCGCCACATGTATTTTTCTCTGTTCAAGAGTGACTAAAGGCCGAGTCATCATAGGTTTCACATGGCCACATTACAATTAGTGGTTGTAGCAACTTCTAAAAGCATGACTATAGGGTATCAATATTTCCTCCTGGAATCAAGCATCACGTCCAATAATTATGGCTACATGGTAGCAATTAACGACCACATAATTTATTATACAAGTGGATGTTTCTTTTATATAGTCACACAAAGTATGTTTTAGCTACGTCAATTAAAAAATACGAGGATCCCCCACCATTTGGTGGAGTGCCTTGCCTTCCAATGTGGAGGTTAAGGGTTCAAATCCCACCAGACACAAAAAATGAATGATGAATTAAATAGAGGTGGGTCTTAAGACAGTGAGTTTCCTCTAGGATGGATGTGCAACATAGAGGGTCTTGGTTACTCGCACGACCTGTGGTCGCAGCGTGTCGTGGGTAGCAATGTTTGCCAGGATGAGACCCTTGAGTAACCGAGTATTTGCCGTTCAAAATTTTTTTAAAAAAAATACAAGGCAAATGATTTTTATAGTCAATCAGTTTGTTTCAATAAACGTGACTATAAATAATTCCTACACACACAATAAATTTTATGTTCTCTTTTTTTTCTTGAACGGCCAACAAATATAGAATTGCCCAGGTACTCCGTACGAGGTGACCCATTGACAAAAGGCCACCGCCAGATGGCCCAACCCACCTGCATCGAGCCCTTAAGCACATCCAAGTTATCTCCAATTCCCGGGAAAACTCACTCGCCCGAAGACCAACTGGTGGTAAAACCCGGTCGCTCTCGGGATTGAACCACAGACAACAACATCGTAGTCTTCCTTCATAGAGCCCCATGCCTTAGAACAATATTGCTAGGAGCAAAGATAGAATCTGTGTCACTTGGACACAAGGTGATCATCTTAATCACTCCAACAACATGCCATTGGTTCAACTGTGGTTATTGTGTAACCTTTGGTCACATATATGTTTTATTTCCCAAGACATTTGCTAATACTCCGTCGCACAAAATAAAAACAAAATCACGATGGTATGGCTAATGCTAATGTAAAGACGCATGACATTTTGTGCTAAACTCATTATCAAAAGAACGCAAAAGCATTCCAAAAATGAAAAAAGTTTTGATGAAATGAAAAAAACATATTAAAAAAAACTAATGTCTAAAAAGTGAGAAGCATGGTTGTTAAGGAAATAACAAAATCCAATTAAGGGACAAAGTGTGGTTATTTTCTAACCATTAGTGACACATATATATTTTTATTTTCCAAGACATTTATATCATTCCGTCACACAAAATAAAAATAAAGTAACACAAAATACAAACAAAGTAGCATTGGTATGGCTAATGCTAGAGTAACATAAGTTGCACAAAGATAACATCGTGAATAAAAAATATCATGTTGTAACTTCAACTTGTAAAATCTTATCTAAGGGGAGGAGGTATAGTAGCCATGTGGCTCCCTCCAAACCATGTCTACCAACCAATAAAATAGTGCCAACTCAATTTATGTGTTTTTGAAGTTATTTGGAGCCACACCAAATCCAACCGATTTTTACCTATTTTTTTGTTTTTTTTTAAAATTTAAACAACTTTAAAAATAACAACTTTTAATAAAAAAACAATTAATACTAAGAATTAAACCATACAATACTTGGAATTTTTTTAAAAAAATCTAAAAAAAAACTTTAAAAAATACTAGATTTTTTTTTAAATATAAAAACTTAAAAGGGGCAATCCCATCCATATTCTTCCACGATTTCTCGTTTTTGTTGAAGCACAAGTGGAAGGAATTGAGGATCAACATCGTCGCGCGTTTTCATGAAGTACTTGAGATTGCTTTTCTTTTTTTCTTTTCGTTCACGTGCTAGTTTGTTCTCGATCACTTTACGTTGAGCCTCCATTGTAACTTTCACCGCATCGTACATCGCTTGCTTCTTTCCAAACGTTTCGTCCCGAATCTTTGCCTTCATCTCCAGGGGCGGACCTACCCTATGGGTAGGGGTAGCCCCCGCGACCCCTGAACCGTTAACGCGAAGAAGGAAATTTTTTCGGGGTTTTACGTTTTTGGTATTTTGCGACCCCTGAAACGAATTTTTCGCGACCCCTGGAAGAAATTTTATGGGTTTTACCTAAAAATATGATCAAAAGCCCCTTGAAAATATGATCAAAAGCCCGTTAATTACCTAAAAAAAAATTTCGGGGGAACCCCCATTAGTCCCCGCTACCCCTGATTTTCTTTCCTAGATCCGCCACTGTTCATCTCCCCTTTCTTTCATCCAATTGTTCTGAAAATTCGACATCATTTCCAACGCCCTTTCCGATGCCGAACTTTTTGCGGTGGACGAAGACTTACCCGACTTGTTTTTTCCTTTATGTTTTGGGTATGTAGGGGTTGAGTCGTCATTTAAATCGGGCAATTGAGTCGACCCAACTTCATTTGAAGTTGTGTAGTGCCCCGACTCGGACGTCTTGGTCCTTTTAGCCGGTTCCCGTATTTCACCGGCTACAACCAGAACCGGAGCCCACTTGGGATGGTCTTTCACCTCGAGCCAACACGGCAAATGAAAAAACTCATTTTTCTCGTATATTTGTTTATACAAGTTTTGGGTTTTCAATAAAATATCTACATCCGCACTCCCACTTGCCCAATTGTTAGTCTATTACAATAAAATAAAAATAAAAAAAATAATCAAGATATGTATATTTATAAATCTCAAGGTAATTAAAAAAAATAGTTGTTTTTACCGTTTGAATGTAGAGAGCGTTGAAGTTCGACAACTTCGTGTTCAACTTCTTCCACTTTGAACTTACTTGGTACCTAGTTCGCCCACTAGGTTCACCCATCAATCCGTCGAAATGAGCAAGAACTTTACCCCAAAATGAATCGCGACTTTGTTGATCCGTCTTTTTCCCATCTTCGGACCAATGGATATAAGCTTTTGTCAAATTAAGCTACTCCTCCGACGTCCAAAGTTTACCTTTTGCTCGTGAGTGAAATTTACCTTTCTTAACCACTTGGACGTCTTCATCCATCACCTCAATCTCCTATTCTTCAACCGCAACTTCATCACCTTCTTCTTCTTCAACTTCTTCTGCATTCTCTTCTTCTTCGGTTTCGGACTCGATTGCACGCCTTGGATCACGATAGTGCGTGTCTTGGTACATGGCGTTTGACGTGGATAATTGTTGCACTTGTGCTGAATGTGGGGGATATAACTCGCCTTGAGGGCCGTAACGCCCGGATAGAAGATCAATATAGGATTGTTGAGAATGATTCGGTTGATTATTGTAAAATTTTCGGTTGTGATATGTAGGGAACGGGTTGTGATTGTGGTGGAGGAGTTGAGTTGGAGGTTTGACCGGCATTTCGTACCTTTGGTTTAAATTTTTTAGGAGGAGCGGGTGATTTTTTTGTGAGAGCTGGTTTTTTCTTGGATGATTTATCCATGGTGAAAGATTGTAGAGAAAAAAGAAAGATGTAGAGATCAAAAGATTGTAGAGAAGAAAGAAAGATGTGTGATCAAAATATGTTAAATATGATGGTATTTATAGAGGTAATTTGTTAAAAAAGTAAAAAAAATAAAAAACAAAAGAAACTATCCGTTGTAACGGCTAGTCCAACGAACCAATTTCACCGGCTTGGCCGGGCTTTTGAAAACCACGCGGAACCGCAACGCTCGAAGCCAGGGAATGAACCGGGAGAGGTGGTATGGAGAACCGCACGGAGCTACCCGGCTCCCTTTGGAACTGGCCTCCGGCTCATAACCATACCGGGTCCCCTAATGAATTACTCATATCTGGTGGGGAAGACACGATAAAGACAGGCACCTGCTATGTAACTTTCTTGGTTATTGAGCTTGGACCATTTATTCTTTTAGAAAATCATTCCAATAATTTTGTGGGTCTTTCTATATCAGTAGTAGTAGCATCATTTTATTCTTTCCCATGTATAAATGTTTTTTTTCATTATATCAGTTCGTTGAAATGGTATTTCTTTGTTGTTTAAAGTTTCTTTTCTTCAAAAATTAAGAATTCAAATCTCATAGTAAACAAATAATAAAAAAATAAAATCGTTAAAAAATTAAGATGACATGAACGCTTATCCAAATTCCATTTTGTACGGATTTCGTATATCAGCATCCCACGTAGCAGTTGGCTCGATTTAGGTCTTGATCATTGGTAAGAAAAAAAGGATGTACCCTGTGCGTATCTTTATTGAATACTTTTTGTATAAGAGGCTATTTCTCGCGGCTTGAACCTGATCATTGATAAGAAAATATGAATTATTCTAACATTGACCCACACTTCTAGTTGTACTTTATGCCATTATGATTGTATGATATGGGTCCAGATTGATATGATGAACATAGCTCGAAATATTTGACTAAATTTTCGCAGTCAACAAGAGTTACAGATCAAAGGATAAAGTGGAAATATCAGAAGAAATCACATTGAAACAAGATGAATCCATAAATGTATGATCATGGATGGAAACTGGGACACTTATAATACTTCTTAATCCCATTTCTTCTGAGTTGAATCCCATGTCTGATCCGCAATACGAAACCGCTTGATCCAGTGAGCTCAACTGTTCAAAATATGCAGAATTTGTTGAAGAACACGCGAATGCTGGAATTTCAGTTGTCTGGGCTTGAAACATCTGATATGAACATAATTCTTATTGTTATATTCATATATGGTATCTTAAAAAGGTAACTTAATTTATAAAAGGGTAGCAAAAGATTTTCAAGAGTATTAGTTAAGTCATTAAGTTTTTTCTGTTTCTTTAGGGTAACACAGTTTTTATAAGTTTCATTAGGTGTTTTAATTTTCTTTTATAAATGTTAAAAAAAAATAAAAACCAAGACAAATATCATATATGAATTTTGATTACTATTTAGTGATTATATTTTTTTAATTTGAGTTAATTAAATAATTATGAAATTCGGTTATTTTTAGTGAATATTTTTCTTTACTTTACCTTTTGTTTTAAGTTAACTGAAAAAAGTCAATAAACAAAAATCAATTCAGATTCATATGTAATTTTGTTTCTCTTAAATTTAATTAATTTTTAATATTTATAAAAAAATTATACAAGACTAAATCACCTAATGAAATTTTTTTATAACGCACAACTTTATAGAAATAGAAAAACTTTCAAGAACTTTAGACGTAGAACACTTGAAAACCTTTGTTACTACAGATGATCAAAGTATTCCCTTTCCTAAACATCCCAGGATCTTCGGTTCGATGTTCTTACCTCTTTTGTTAATCCGTTAAAGATGTTGAAATCAATCTCTGGACTAACAGTAGCAAGCTTCAAGGACAGAAACTGTTGGATCCAGATTACACAAACAATCAGCATTTTCTTAAATTAATTTTCTTAAAAATGGCCAATAATTTGATATATTGTTTAATTACCTCCACTTGTTTTTGAAGGGATTGAACATAGTTGATAATTTCATCAAGCATTCCAGCTTTCCCTGTGATCTTGTTGCAGCCTGGAACCAAATCCTGTAGATACTTCATTCTCTCACTAATTTTCTCCCTCCTTACCTATTTAATGACATAATAAAATCAATCATAATCATCCAACTTTTCATAAAACAAACAAAATAGTAATGATAATAATAAAATATTAATCATTTTTCGGTTCACATACCCTTTCAGCTAAACTATGGCTGTCTGTGGCTTGACCACGACGTGCTCGAACATGAATATAATCGGGTTTCTGAACCTCAGAAACCTTAGATTTTTGTTTAGACGAATTGTCCGTATTACTACTGTTATTGTTGTTGTTGTTGTTATTTTGGGCTGTGATTTTAGAATCTCCTTCTAAACATCTTTTCATTTTCTTTTCTTTTCTAGAAACAACCTGAAAATGAAAATGTCACACCTCTAACTTGTTAATTCAATTTAAATAAAGTTACATTCATTTATAAAAAAAAACATAGCATTTATAAAACACAATTAAAATAAAAAGCAAACCTTTAGGGTTTCACTGTTATCAGCTTTCCTCTTCTTAGGTGACACCGAAAGTGAACTTAAATTCCCATGTAGAGACATGTTTTGATTCATAAATCCATAACCAAATTGATCATCACCATATCCACCCGCATCAAACCCGGCCCAATAACACTCCTCCATTCCCGGGTCGGGTTTCACAATCTTTAAACCCCCCGGGTTTTGATCAATCATACCAAAAGCCAACATATGATCTTGTAGATGATGATCATTCTCATCGAAAACGGATCTTTCGTGCTGTCTGATCATGATTCCCGTGTTATTTGGTAACGCGGGTCTGAACTCCGGATACATTTATAAATTCCAATCAAGAAATAGTGGATTAGGTAAGTTTGTACAATGTTTTACATGCCAAACTTACGTCCTCTCAAAACCAAACATGCCTTTGGTTCTCTTTTTTGATGTAAAAAGAACTTTTTTGTACGGCAAAGTGTGTATACTTTCTATTTATGGGAAGTTAGGATAAGAAGGGGGAGTGGGGTGGGTGGGTATATGAAACTATATAAAGATATAGGAAGGGGGTTTCGCCGGAGAGTGAAACTGACAGCTGCCGGAATGTGGGACAAGTGGCCGGAATAAATAAGAGGATAGATGAGAGAGAAGAATAGCGATCGAGTGTAAAGAGAGAGAGTGGCCATGGGCAGTGGGGCAAGCAATGACATGACTGCCACGTGGGTATGTCCAGCCCAACGCTTTGATTATTTGTTTATTTCTTTTAACCAGTCTAGCCTAATTGATTAGGGGAAGATATTCAAGACATTACACACTGGGTCACGGGGTTTTCTCACCTATGTTAAGTTTTCTTCTAATGGAGATTGAAGATGATCGGGTGGTGGATAATATCCCCGTCAGTGATCCAAATTTACCGTTTAAAAAAAATTGTTTATTCATTTTTAGATATAGTTTGGATAGCATCTTTGCATTTATGAAAGGGAAATCTTAGAGACACCCTTTTTTTTTTAAATACACCCCATCTAGAGGTCACTCGGAGGTCTTGAGGTCACCTATATGAGGGGTGTCCATAAGGAAACCTCACCTTAAGCCCAAACGTTCACCTATATGAGGGGTGTCTCTAAACTAAATCTCATATAAGGGGTCCTATATCTCACCTCTAACCCTTTATGTCACCCATAAGGTTTTTTCCATATTTTATTTGTATTATTTATTTATATGTAATAATAATAATAATAATAATAATAATAATAATAATTAGTATTATTACAATAATAATAATTTGTATTATTATAATAATAATTATTATTATTAATAATATAACAATAGTAATTTTATATGTGTACGTGCGATATGCATGTTTATATACATGTAAAAGTGTAATGTATGCATATATGAACGTATATTAAGCTTATTCATATTAATATTGTATGTACATATCTGTGTGCATGTAAGTGTGTTGGTATGTGTATTTACATATACATATAGTACATACAATATATCAACGGAGTTCTTGTATGAAGTTGTATCCACATGACTATATGTATGTATATATAAACATATATTAAGTCAAAATCTATCATGTAGGTATGTATATATGTGTGTGGTTTGATAACGTATTAGTATGTGTTTGTATGCGTGTGTGTATGCACGTAACTGTGTAATAATACGTAAGAGATGCGATAATATAGGTCACACAGAGACCTTAGAGGGAGCCTGGATGGTAAGATCTGAGCCTTTTAGGTCACTCCGAGACCTTAGCGTCACCTTTAATTTCTCCTTGTAGGTGACCTCTTGGTTGAAGATGTGAGCTGAATCTCATATAAGGAGTCTCATATCTCACCTCCAGCCCTTTATGTCACCCTGAAGGTTTTTTCATATTTTATTTGTATTATTTATTAATATGTAATAATAATAATAATAATAATAATAATAATTAGTGTTATTATAATTAGTATTATTATAATAATAACAATTATTATTATTAATCTAACAATAATAATTTTATATGTGTACGTGCGGTATGCATGTTTATATACATGTAAAAGTGTAATGTATGCATATATGAACACATATTAAGTTTATTCATATTGATATTGTATGTACATATGTGTGTGCATGTAAGTATGTTGGTATGTGTATGTACATATGCACGTAGTACATACAATATACCAACGGAGTTCTTATATGAGGTTGTATCCACGTGACCATAAGTATGTATATATAAACATATATTAAGTCAAAATCTATCATGTATGTATATATGTATGTGGTTTGATAACGTATTAGTATGTGTTTGTATGTGTGTGTGTGTATGCACGTAACGGTGTAATAATACGTAAGAGATGCGATAATATAGGTCACACAGAGACCTTAGAGGGAGCCTCGATGGTAAGATGTGAGCCCTTTAGGTCACTCCGAGACCTTAGCGTCACCTTTAATTTCTCCTTGTAGGTGACCTCTTGGTTGAAGATGTGAGCTGAATCTCATATAAGTAGTCACATATCTCACCCCCAGCCCTTTATGTCACCCTGAAAGTTTTTTTATATTTTATTTGTGTTATTTATTTATATGTAATAATAATAATTATTATTATTATTATTAATATAACAATAATATTTTTTATTATAATAATAAAAATTTGGCTGACACCCATTTTATAGGTGACTCTTAGGTCATTATGTGAGCTTTTTAAATCTGGAAGTGACTCTTAGACCTCAGAGTCACCTATATAAGGGGTGCCAGCCAAAATTTAAGGGGTGTTCCTAACAGACCCCTTATGAAAACCCTACATCACGCTTCATTTATTTTTTGTTTTAAGTGATCATTTCCCAAGGTAATTTTTTTAAATAATTATTTTTATTTTTATCGTACAAATTTAAAAATCATTTTTATTGTACAAACTTAAAAATTAATGAAGGCTATTTAGGTAATTTTTATATTTTTTTCTTCATGTCTATACAAATGATGGCCACCTAACGACTTAAAAAAAAAACTAAACCAAAAATCGTTTTTTTTGTATGTCCGACCATGCTGCATATATGCAACATGATATGTTTCGTTATGCAATATAGTCGGACATACCAAAAAAGATAGGGTTATTGAATTTTATTAATCCAAATTATTACCAATTGGCCAATATTAATCCCAATTTAAAAAATGGCCGCCATTAATCCTAATTATTAAGATGTTGGATTTCATTGGACCCCTTTTGGAATTTTTTGAGTAAAATCTCAAACGAAGTTAAGAAAAATGTAAAGGAGGTCAATTAAATCCAACGCCTTAATAATTGGGATTAATGTAGGCCATTTTTGAAATTGGGATTAATATTGGTCAATTGGTAATAATTTGGATTAATAAAATCCAATAAACCTTTAAAAAACAAATTTTTTTTAAAGTTATCAGGTGAATATGAGTGGACATACGTGAAAGTAAACTAAAAAATTATCAAATTACCAAAAAAAACTTTCATTTAATATAGTTTTTTTTTTTACTTTTACAAGTTTGTACGATAGATAATGGTTTGTATATGAACTTTACACTATTTCCCAAATCATATTTATATATATAACAAATCTAATTGCTGGAGTGTGAGGAGTGTGAGGAGATTTACTATACTTCATTCCACCAATCAGATAGTGACATCTTATTTACTCCTCTAAGAAATTTTTCACACATGCTTTTCTTCATCATAAAAGAAAGGGAAAGAAGAAAGAAAAGAAGAGAAAGAAGAAAGGAGGCGGCGACCTCCAGTCTCGCCTGATCCTCACCAGCGACATCCTCCTTTCTGTTCGTATCTAGCCACGACGCATCAGAAACAAGAGGTGTCATAGCCGCGATTTGGTGTTTGATCGAACCGCCGGTAGTCCCCAATGGCGACGACAGAGATGGCTTTAGCCCCGGTTGAGCAGGCTCCACAAAATGCAAGGCTGGGATTTCTGTGACGGTCGACTTTCTGCTTGGCGACGACCATTGACGACGATTGTCATGTCTCTCTCTATGAACGGTGATTTATAGGGTTTGTGTTTGGCGGCGGGAAGCAATGGTGATTTCGAGAGTTTTGCTATTTCACTCCGACCCTCCTTGATCTGTTGTTTCTCATTAAATAGTGAAGACCATCATGGTTAGCTAGAAACAATTTTAATAAAACTCGTAAGGTCTCCAATTTCTAATTAGTTGTAATCCGACCGTTACATTTGATAAGATTTTTTTTTTCAGACGAATTAAACCGTTATACATAATCTGTTGAAAATTTGATGAGTTTTTATTTTTTAAATTGTTGATCTTTTGTTACTGAAAAATATATCAAAACGTTTGGAGTATTTGAAACTGGTTTGATCAACTAGGAGACGTGTAAATAATTGTTAGTGAACTAATGGAAGTATGATTATTATAGTACATCCTATATTAGAATAATGATCCAATTTTCTCAATAGAGTATTTGATGAGGTTATAAAAGATTTGAACATACTTGGTATTTTAGTTGTGCTTCATCTGCTTGTTCTAAGGCTAAGTGTAATGATAAAGCCCCATAAAGTCTTATTCTTGAGCGTTTTTCGTCATATGACGGATGACGTGACAAGGGGCTTTAGGAGTTTAAAGGGTGTAGTGATAAAGCCCCTCCTAATCATTGCTCCATCCCCCCAAAAAAAGAAGTCAAGAAAACTAGTCGTTCAAAGGCTAGTTGCATGGAAACAAACAAAAAGAGTGGCGTTTTGTGGGCAACGCCTTTGGGCCAAAAAACACCCATAACGCCCCGGGGGGTGGTGACCCGGACGCTATGGCGCGCCAAAACGTAAAAAAGTCCCTTTTAAATTGCCATTACGTTCGGCCTAAGGCTGAGTGCAATGGTACCCCCGAGCTATGCGGGGCTGCTTACGTGGATTCGGTGTCACGCGGTGCCACCATAGGGTGGGCTGCGGTGAGGTGGTTGCGGGGACGTCTTCGAGCACCGCTCCCCGCCCTTCACATTTCGGTGTTGAGCTATAGGAGAAAAGAGAGATAGAGAGAAGAAGAAGAAAGAAATGGGGAAGAAGAAGGGGGTGGTCGGCCGCCTGTCTCCGTCGATTGCTCCTACCGACGACTTCCTGTTCTTCTCCGGCCGGCGGATCTTACATTTTCGATGATGACGACGGTTGGATAACTTTAGGGTTTTATTAGAGAGTTCTTTTTATCCCCGTGGCTTTTAATATATATATATATAATTATAGTTTTACTTTTTTTTTAATTAATTTATATGGATTAAAATAATATTTAAAGTAAAGTGAGGGGTTGAAAGGGTGATAAGAATGTATTAGGGGTGAAACTAAGGGGAGTGTGAGGTGATGATGTAACGCTAAGTTAACAAAAAAGTAAGTAAGAGAAGTGAAATGTGACATGAATTCATTGCAAATAGCCTCATTTGTATGATCACTTTTGTTTGAAAAAAAAAAACATACAGTACACCTAAAAAATGCGCGTTATATTGGAACTGTCATTTTTTGTTTTTAAATTCCGCTTAAATTTTACCCTAAAATTTCATTCACCCGCCAAAAGTTCCCACCTCTCCCCATTAGGCTATCCGTAGTGGGGCGTTATAGGCCCGATTTTGCTAACATGGCGCCCAACATGGCGCCCCTCACCACCCCCCTAGGCGCCATGTTAGGGATTTTTGTCACCGGCGTTTTAAACATGGCGCCCCTTCCTTCTCATGTGTTTTTTTTTCTTTTTTTTTTGCTTTTTTCCTATTGGTTCTTCAATCCACATAACCCCCCATCCTCATAACCCCCCACTACACCCCTTATCTCATAACCCCCCATTTCCACGTCATCCGCCACATGGCGCATAACCCCCCACTCCACTCCCAAACCACTACACATAGCCTTACTCACCTCCATTACTCACATTCGCCCCAAAATCGATTCCCGCTTCTATCATGAGTTCCAAGAACCCTAATTAATATCACTATCTTACGATTATGAACCATGACCAGATCTATTCACCGCCTCTACTCTCGATATTTCTTCAACGACGGTGGCTTCGGTATTTCTTCTCTTTCATAAACCCTAATATTAATCTCGTGGACTCTCTGTGTTCTTAACCCTTTGAAACAGGGGCAATCACGATGAATCTCTAGTCGCCTGAGTGAATCGGTGGTGCTTATTCAGATGTACCGAATCCTGGCGGGGCAATTTTCCGGCGGTAGAATACGATCTATGTCCCTGTGATTGTTGCAACCATATATGGAGGTTCTATCCTATTTTCACCGATTGTTTCTACAGATCCGAGCCTCATTCTGTATTCGACATAGTTTTTTTGTTTGATCTTTTTCTTGATTATTTATAGATCTGATTCTTTATCATGCTTTGATATATATATTTTTTTCTCGGTTTTATGGTTCGTATTAAAAAACTTTACCCAAAAATTTCAAAATCAAGGTATAATTTTGCTTTGTGAGGAGGTTGTCTGAATTTGGACGTATTTTGGCGTTATTGTGGAAATTGATAGGATTTTCCTTGCTGCTTATCTAGCTGAGAATTGCAGCCATATGTTCTGATTGCTTTTATGGATCTTATATATTACTGCAATACTTAATTTACCCAGTTTTGACTTGCTACTCTCCGTTAAATATATTGTTATAGGTGAAGTTTTATCGAATACATTTATTTTTTAGATATATCAATTGGTTTTTCAACTCAATAATATTTATTTGTTAGACATATCCATTTTATTGTATATATTTACTTGGAAGGCCATTGGGAGGGTGGAAAAGGCTCTCCATGACCTGAGCATCAATTTGAATGAGATCAGAAGGGATCTGGGCATGGATTTTCATACACGACACATTAGGAAACTTCTTGATTCCCATGATATGCCGAGGAACAGGTTTGTTTTATATGGGATGAATGAAAATCAAATATTCTGATTTGGAGAGCCATTCTGAACCGCGAAAGGTTAGCAAGGATGAGTTACAGAATGTAGCAGGAATGGCTGCAACTTCAACTGCTAGTGGTGGTAAATTTGACAAAAAGTTGGCTGGTGAAAAGCCCCTAAAACATGAGAAGAAATACAGAAAGGTGTGTAAACCAGACCACTAAAACTGTTATTGATGTTGTGATATTGGAAATTCAAAAAAGAATTTGAATACAGATGTTCCATTTAAAACTGAAAAGATAGGGGATGTTTTAGAATTAAGGAATAATTCAAAGAAACATGAAATGGTAATTGTCAAGAAACATGATGGGTAGTACCTGATGATATAGTGAATAATGGAACACTATTGTTTGTCTAATAACAAATTTGATATGGAGGTTGCATTGGTTATGTCAGTTTTTGAATTTCTAGACCCATTAAGGGGTGTTTGTCAAAATATATAACCTCCTGATATTGTGATAATCTAGACCCATTAAGGGGTGTTTGTTTGGTATTCCTTACTAAAGTTGCTTGTCTCATAATTTATTATTTTTTTAAGTGAAAAATAAGATGTTCTGAATAAGCAATATGAAGTTGCTTGATCCAAATGGCTTATCTTAAAAAGCTATAAGTATAAAATTAGTTTTAATAAGCAAAATCAAACATATTCTAAGTGATTCACACAACATACCTCATATACAATCATCTACAAAGATTGTATTATTGATAATTTTATAAATTGTTATCCTTGAAGGCCAAATGGTTGATACTGTTGTGGTGAATCCTCCATTTGGAACACGGAAAAAAAGGTGCTGACATGGAACTTATGTCTGTTGCTTTGAAGGTAAAATGGAATTGCAATGGATGTAATTGATCGCCATTTTAATGGTGTTCAGTATATGGTTACAACCCACCGCAATTGGAACCGATGAACACCCTACTCAATTATATTTATCCATGTGTTTCATCTCTCTTTTTGTTAATTCTAGTAACATATGGATGCAAAATGACCAGGTTTCTTCTGAAGCTGTTTATTCATTGCACAAGACATCAACAAGAGAAGTAAGTCCCTGTTTTTACTTTAAGATAATGAAAATTACAATATTTGGCTAGCAATTAGCTTAAGAAGAGTGTTTAAACATTAATTAACTTCTTAAACTTTGATCAGTAATGACAAAGTACACAAATCATATGGCTTAATGTTAGTGTCATCACTTCAGATAGAAGTATTAACAAAGTAAATTATAGTTTGCAATCTTTATTGTGCATCCCAACATGGGAATTGTCTAGTGTTCATGGAAATAGGGGAAATTGAAATTGTATGCATTAAAATAGACTTTTGGTGAGTTTTAACCCATCTGATATAAAACACAACCTGGATAACCTTTTTGTATAAAATCTTGTAGGCTCAGAGAAAACTCATCGTCGCCATTTTTCTGGTCGTCAAAAAGATACATAATAGTCAATTTTCAAGAGGAATGTTGACCACTTACCAACAATCGTCACAACACACAGATACTAATTGCAACAGAGCCATCAACATCAAAGTTAACCATCCAGAAGTCGCAACCAATAACTTTTTTTTGTATGAAATCTTGTAGGCTCAGAGAAAACTCATCATTGCCATTTTTTTGGTCATCAAAAGCATACATAATAGCCAATTTTCAAGAGGAAAATGACCAGTTACCAACAATTGTCACAGGAAAGAGATATCACAGATTCACCAACATCAGAGTTAACCATCCGAAAGTCACAATCAATGACCTTTTTGTATGAAATCTTGTAGGCTTAGAGAAAACTCATCATCATCATTTTTTTGGTCGTTAAAAGAATACAGAATAGTCAATTTTCAAGAGGAAAACGAACAGCTACCAACAATGTTATAGCAAAACATTAATAACTGCAACAAATATGCTTCAAATAAGCATAGCCTTAAGATTCAAAGAAAACCTTCATTAAATCTAAGCTATGAAAAGTATCTTCCTTGCTTCCATTCCCTTAATTTCAATATTAGATTCAACCTCAAGTGTAGCAACAAAATCAATCGACATCGGAAGGAAATCATGGCTAAATTTTTTTTCATCATTGCCCAAAAAATTATGTATAGCTCCAAAGAGATCTTCGACAATAAAACATATATTTACACCTGCAATCCAACAAATAGAGACAAATTTCAAAACAATCACAGACGATATTAACAGATCAGTAGTCGAGTATAGAAATCAAACAATAGGGATTTATTTATGGACCAAGTAAACGAAGCCAATCGCTCTGAGCAATTGCATCGTCATCAAAAAATCCAAAATAGAGAAGGGTCAAGCAACAAAACAGAAATTAAGCCATTACCGGATCATATCCAAAAGGATCATCCATTTGTTTCATAAGAGAGAGCGTAGCATTCTAGAGAAGCCACCACTAACACACCAATCACACCACATATAGAAACAGTCGATTACAGACCTTAAACGTCAACGAAGAAAGTGGCTGTGAATATCTAGGTGTTGCATCTACGACCGGCGGGTAAGCCGCCACCGGCGGCCTGCCGAAGCCAGAATCGGAGCAACAGACGGAGAAACGGTAGCAGCGACCGATTTTCGGCTATATGTGAAGTAAAAATTTCTCATGCACGTGACGGTTCCCACCCGGCCAAACGGCAACCAAAGCGAAATTGAGCATACGTATAGAACTATATGTCACGTATTAACGAATTTTAAAAACATACGATGTTCCTATCACAAAAGCTAAAATAATAAAGGGCTTTACTATACAACTCTCTACTATACAACATCCATGTCAACCATTAATATAGTTTCATTTTACACATACTATTGTACGTACATAATAAAGTTTCAAATGACAAAACCTGAAACAAATTAATTTTAGGTTTGGTTGCCGTTGTACCGAACCGAGTTGAATAATATGAACCTCGAAGAAATATCAAGCATTCAGACACCATCTATTAATTGAAATCAAATCATGTCAAAACAATGTCGAACCTAAAATTGAAGGCATGAAAGCAAAGGGTCTTTCCAAAACCGAAATCTTCTATTTTCTGTTTCGATTTCAGAAAGAAAAAAAATACAAACACATGCTTACCGCAGTAATTCATTATTATATACTAATAATGTTGTCCATGGCTTTATAACTTAGTAGCGTAGTGGCATAGTGTCATCAAGTCCACTTGATACTTTGCTTGCATGTTCAAGAATATATTTAAGATGTCTGTTATATTTGAATGGTCGCTCTAACGGCACAAGGTGTCCTGCATCCTTTATCCAAGCTAATGTTGTTTTGTCACCCAATTGTCTAAGATAAAACATATCAAAGATATTAGACTAGAAGAGGTTCAAAAGAAAACAGAAGAGAAAAAAAAAGAAGAGAAAACCGCAAGTACCGGATTTAACAAACTCTGAATTATTATTATGTTTATATTTTAGGGTTTTTAACTTTTAGGATTTAAAGTTTAAGGGAGGTGGGTATACATGCTACTTTACATCGCGGCTTCAAGTGCTTCACCATTCCATCCCCTTTGGATTCGGCCTTGCAACTTCAATTTCAAACCTTCCAGATTCACGAAGCATCTCGAAGCTGCGAGTTTTGTGAGGAGTTTGACCATTTTTTTAAACCCCAAGCTTTAAGGCTTCAAAAACTCACCTACCCTTCCTTCTGTAGCTTCAAGCCTTCAAATCATCTACTTCTTTCTCTCACATGACAGGATATTATTGGATCCAATTTGAAGCCTTGAAACTATATATTCGGACCATATCCTCCTCCCTAACTTTAGGGTTAGCTTTAGGGCTTAAGGTTTATAGTTTACAGTTTAGCTTTTAGAGTTTAAAGTTAGCGTTAAGTGTTTAGTTTTAGAGTTTATCTTATAAGGTTTAGAGTTTAGCTTTAACTTTTAAAAACGAATAATAATTCGACGAGTCAATTTCAATACTGCTGAAATGGGTTTTATCAGAACTCGTTTGAGCTAATTCGTCACGATTCGCCATATTTTTACCCTTTTCCTTTGAACTAACCCCTATTAGACTAATGTTACTTATATTTGTTATTTTGTAAGTTATATATTATAATCCAAGGCTACATTTATGTACCTACTGTTAATTAATCAAAAATTCCTTTTTTTATAAGAGGAGATATAACTTACGTTTTCATGGTCATAGCAAGGTCCAAGTTGAAGATCTTATCATCGTCGCCCCACACCATATGTATCTCCTATTTAAAAACAAAGTTAGTAATTTTATACGACCTGTTAATTTATTCAAAAGCAATTTCTCATGACTAAAATAATAATAATAGTAATAATAATAATAATAATAATAATAATAATAATAATAATAATAATAATAATAATAATAATAATAATAATAATAATATATAACTTGAGATCTACCTGTGAATAGTTGGTATCTAAAGTTGCATCTTTATCGGAAACAACCAATTCATCTAATAGTTCATTTCTCTCTATTCTATTAGTGAACATCGTCTGCAAACAAAACAAAAGATAATATAATCACGTTAGAGGTAGGCGTTATTTCATATTTCCAGACATTCTATTCTCACACCATCTTGAACGACTGTCACCAAAACATTAAACAATAACTTTTCAAACTAATTTTTCAACGTTAAATCAAGTCAAACTTCTATCGGTCTGACGTTTTTCGAATTTTAACTTAATATAGGGACACCCTCTCTTTTTGTAATACACCACCTTAAAACGTGATGGATAGGGCTATCCTTCACATATAGTGGGGGTGTAAAAATAAATTCTCATGTTTAGTTTCCTCCTTCACCCCTCAAAACAGCAACTCTAGTCAACTGACAGAGTTTGTCGGAAGTTTTTTATCCTTCACGTAAATGCTCACATTTAGAGCCATCATTCAACCCTCAAAACAGCAAATCCCCACCTTTAGAGCTCTCCTTCACCCCATAAATATATAACTTAAAAATTATAACATACTTTTAAGTTATAAAAGACCGCATCAACTAGAAGTTTATGTATAATCGCAACTAAATGTCAGCTTCTTTTCTTCTTCAAATTTTCATTGATATATGTGAGTTTATAAATCAGGTATCAATTATTTTAAACAAAATTATGTTTGCTTCTTTCTAGTGGTCCAACATTTAGTGGTCATTTGTTTTCAAAAATTATATTTGTTTTCTTGAATTTGATTTTTCTCCCGATACGTTCGAATGCAAGTCATAATTTGTTTTCCCAAAATTGATAAAATTGAAAAAAAAAAGAAAAACTAAAAATATTTTTTTTGTGAAAACGATTAAATGGAACAATACTAAAAATGGAGCGGAGGGAGGCCTCCCAAAATTGTATGTTTCTTGTATTTTATTAATTATCTAATTTATAGAACAATACTAAAAAAATTTAAAAAAATATTTTTTTTACATAACCTTCACGTTTAGAGCTCTACGTGAGGGTTCTTAGACATTCCCTGATGTTGTACTATCATGCTCTGAGAGTTATACGTAAATGATAGATTTATCCTTCACTCCTTAATTCTTACACCGCCTCTATACGTGAAGAGGATGGAGAAATGCAAGCTATTTTATTTTAACACCCTCCTATACGTGAAGGAGACCTCTTAATATAACTTTGAAAAAGTTCAAATTTTAACATAGTTTAACTTTGAAAAAGTTCAAATTTATAAAATGGTGATCATTCAAGTCTTGGGGTACGTACAAAAGTTGGATCTTTGATTTTACCTCAAGAATATCTCCATAAATGAAATCAGGAAGCCATGGGAGCTTATGAAAGCCAATAGAAAACGTCATTCTTAACCCCTCTATCGTTTCGGGCATCAAAAGGTCTGACCAACACGCTAAACCTAGCCGCTTATACGAGTCGCGGCTAATGGATTCGGTCAACTCGATGACGGTTCCCGACATCACCACACACTTGACCAACTTGGGGTACAACTTAGCCATCTTGAACCCAACCATCCCTCCATAACTTAACCCCACTAGTGTCACCTTCTCCACTCTTAGTTTCCCCAGCCCCTTGGCCACAAACTCGGCCTGAAAACTTGCGGATCTCTCGTTTCTATCGGTGATTGAGCCGCCAAAGAACAGAAAGTCAGGAACGTAGACTGCGTATTCGCGGGTCAATGCCAAAACTTGTAGAAACCAAGTGAAGATTCCGTCCATGGCGAAAGAGTGAAGGAGGACCACTGCAGGCTTGGTGGGTGGAACGTAGACGATATTCTTGTCATTTGTGATGACGGTTTCTTTCGGAACCCAAATATTCATCAGGGTTCCGGGCTCTATTTCTATGGTTTGTCGGGTTAACCCGGCTAGCTTCACGAGCCCATGAATCAAAGGTGTTAGAACCACAATTGTATTCCCCATTTGATTGATTATTTCTTTTGATTTTGAATCTTTTTATATGTAAATATGATCATACACGAGACACATATAAATGTAATATTTGTATGTATATATATAGATATATTTTTGACACGTGCGCTGCCCTCCCATTATTATTTTTTTTTGAAAAAGCCAATCAAATATTTTATTCCACCCAAAATAAAGAAGTTACATCCCATTATTGACTATTGTAAGTTGTCATTTTTTTTTTCTGTTTTTTTTGGAATTTTATGCCGGCGTATTCAGGCGTATTGACTTTCCTATGTGGGGTAGGGATAGAAATATAGCAGCCTCTTAATGAGGTATTAGTTTTATTTTTATACAAAACGAAAGAAGTTTTAATAATATAAAAGCAAGTAGCTAGAACCTAACATAAAACATACGATTTACACCGACCATCCCACTCTATCAAACTTTTAGACCTAATCCTCAACCCAGTGACAGATTTAGAAACCCTTTTTAGTGGATGAAAAAGAAAATCTGTAAAAAATATAATAAATAAAAAACTGTTTTAAAATGAGTTATTTTTATTCAAAAAACTGATAACTTTGGGTGCTAAAAATAGCTAAAAAGAAGATATTTTCACAAACATTGGGTGTTAAAAACAACTAAAAAGAAGATGTATTCACAAATTATGGGTGCCTCGAAAAAAAACATTGGATGCCTTAATTATTCGCTTAATTACTTATAAATTTGCAATTTGAGTAGGTGCATAGGACCTCGTTGGATCTTAGGTAGATTTGCCACTGCCTCAACCACAAAACTCTAATATTTTTGTCCTTAATGATGTTAGAAAGATTAGTTACACCAAATTGATTAAAAACTTTTTATTTTCTGCCTTTTACAAGTTTCACAAAGCAATGCACCGCCTTCTTCCTTCATCTCGAACCATGTGTAAACTCATGCAACTTAGGCCACCTGGTGAAAGTGTCCCACCACTTGTATCACGCACCAATGGCGTCTCATGGAGAGGAGCGTCCATGTCGCCGATGACTTTGGAGAGGGGCATGCATGATGATGGTTGCGCCAGAGGGGAGAGAGATTGATGATGGCGCCGATGGGGGTGGTATTACCGGGCGTGAAGGGGCGCTATGGAGGTGGTGGCGCCCTCATGGAGCCCATTACGAATAACCTTAGGCTATGTGTCGTGGGCGTGACTGTAGGTCCGAATATAAACCAAACACACGATATTCTAGCTAATACGAGTGCGGAATCCTCGTATAAGCTTGAATCAAGAGAAATAGTAGATGAAAAGGTTAGATCTTGATAAACAAATGAAACCTTGAGTGAATAATGTCTACTAGAAGCAAATCAAACAAACCGTGAACACAAGAATACTTGAAGGAATCGTGAATGTATATTAGAAATGCTTGAAGCTTACGATTACAAAGAGAGGCTTATATAGCCTTGAACCAAAATCGTAAACCTACACTAGCCCAAACATAATCGGCCCACATGGCCTAATAAGAAACTAGACTAGTCCAAAACAACTAACTAACATGCCCAATAACAAATGTTCATGCCTCATATGAATATAGCCCAACAATCTTCCCCTAGGCATGAACCATTTGACCACTTCACGGCAGCAGCAAGTCAAACCTGAATGAGGTTTGAACATTGTTGTTCCACCAGCCGTTCTCCACTATCTTCTTTGCAGCACCATCGAATATCCCAACCCTGATAGCATTCGCCATATCGTTTTCATCACCAAGGATGGGTTGGGTTGCTAGAAGCTTGATATCCCGTTCACCAAAACGAAGCAGATCCACCGGGTCATAGAATCGGAATTGACGCATCGGTTTACAGAGAACCACCACCTCATGAGTTGTTGGATCGTAATACCAGCAATCAAAGTTTCTTACTAGTGTTTCGTCCTCGATCTCATCCAACATGTTTATCACTCTTGTGCGTTTGGTAGGTGGCCTCCGTGCTTCCCCAACAGTTTCCCCTGTATCAGGGTTAGTACCAGTCTCTCTCCATCTCACTTCCTTCAGCTCAAAGTCCCTGAAATCATTCTGCATGTGCCCCAGCAGGTTATCTCTGATCTGATTTCCCTCTGGACCATTCCATCTGTTGATAAAAGGAGCTCTCAGAAGGCTCCTGATCTCAGGTTCAGTCCAGGAGTGAAATTGAGCACGAGAAGCGTAGTACTCAACTGGACTATAACCATCACGGATCACAGCAAAGATTTTCTTCTCTGAATCATAATGCCAGCATAAGATAGCTTCACGACTCCCACGTTTATCGATTGAGCTTTCACCAACATCTATGGTGTATTGCGTGGGAGCTGGTCCTTGGAAAAACTCCTTGAACCAGTTTTCGTGGAATCTCGGAGCCTTCGAGACGATCCTGCCACAGTGGGCGTAATCTGACATCTCAATATGTTCATCACCTTCATCTGTCACCATTGCCTCTGCTGCTTGTGACGAACTCTGGCCTGAGGCACCTGTGTTGCTAGGCCCTGCATCACCTGCCAGTTCTAGAACCTTCTTCTTCAGACCCTTTATAGTCTTCCACAGAAATTCCATTCTCTCTTTGTCTGCCAGCTCATATCCTCTCATATAGTTTCTGTTTGCCTCTTCCTTCTCTCTCAGATCTTTGATTTCAGCCTTGAGAGTCTTCACCTCATTCTCTCTCATTCTGTTTTGAGAGATCAGGAAGTTGATCTGAGGATCAGAACTAATCCTCATATCAATAGGCAGCTCAGAAGTCATTAAAGGCCTGAATCCTGGAGCTGCAAGTGGTTGGGTCATCGCGGCTGAGACGCTCACTCTCACCGGACTAGGCACAACGAAGGTGTTCTCAACCTCCAGAAATTCCCTAACTTCACGTACAGGGCTTTGCACGTTCAGTATCGGGGTAGCTTGCTGCACAGGGGCAGGTTGATCATCACCGACAGTTGTTGTTGTAGTGGTTGCATCAGCATGAGCAGAAGGCTGGCTAGATGAGCTCTGACCCACCTCTGGTTGTTTGATTACCAGACTGGAGCGAGTAGTAGAGAGAGTGAATCTTATGCTCCGTGGGTCATTCCTCTTCCTTGGAGAAGGATCTCGCACAGGAATTGGTTCTTCTGCAACCTCAGTTCCGTCAAACTGAGTATCAATTTCATGAGGTGCAGAGTCACCAGAGGAAGAGCCACTCATCACATCTCTTGATCTCTTGTGACTGAGTGGGTCCAAGTCACCATAAATGTCTTCATCTTCAGGATTGGCAAAGATATCATCCATGACGTTTTCTTCGTCAGAGTGAATGATTTCAGCATCATCAGCCACATCATCAGCCACATACACTGCAGGAATGATTTCATCATCCTGGTCTTCTGCTATCACATGGCATTCACAGCTGGCTCATCAGCCACTGGTTCATCTTCCTCCATCATTCTGTGGATGGGCTACCTCTGGAAAGGCACCACGTTTAGTCCATTCCAATCCTTCCCTCAAACATGATACTTTCCTCTTCTGTCCTGAGTCTGGAGACCAAACACATCAGCACCCATCACCTTAACATCCAGCTTCTCTATCCTTTCTTGAATCATGGGGTATTTCAACATCACCACCATGTGCACGAACCTTGGTGTCATGAGAAATTGCTCACGAGCACTCAAGTCGGCATTCCCTATCCAGTCCAGCAGCATCATCTTCGAGAAGTTGTAGTTCCAGTCTAGGGCCAGTGCCACAAGTGCTGTGCCGTGGACCTTGTTGAGCTGGTCAAAGCTCGTCCTCTTGCCCAGAAAACTTTTCTGCATAAAATGAGCAAGGCACCTCCAGTAGTGCGGCAGCTGCTTCTTCATGATCGGCGGGAATCTGCCCTCATAACCCAGAAGCTGAGCACCTGCCAGAACGGCTTCCTTTAGAGTAATCAACTGGATCGGACGCACGATCATTGATATTCAATCCTCTTCTTATATCATCTTCCAGAATGACCACCTGACGGTTCTGGATTGTAGCGGTGATCCTCGTCTTATCTGCACTCGCCCGTGCAGTTCCCCAGAATTCTCTGACCAGCATCTCATCTATCAGGACACTCGTCCTCAGGGCATGATTAATTTTGCAGACGTTCATGCCCTGCCACCAGTGAGTAAAATAACTCCATGTGATGTTCTGGTGGATTTTCCAAGAAAGCCGGTATACAGTGATCAGGATCAAACTTTGATTGGTTCGTCAATCACATTTCCTGCCATCTGAGACAGACAAGACATATGCATCAGATTTGATCATGAGTAAGCAATTATGATTATTAACCCTTAACGTGTTCAATTGATAATCACATATTACTTTTTAACTTCACAAAATTCAATTTGAACATCTTTTAGGGAAAATAATAGAATTCAGTCCATGCTTACAAACACCGTCACATTTTATCAAAACCGTTCACTTTTAATGAGATTTGAATTTTATTAAGTAAGTGATTAAGTCTTAAAATTCTCATTTTTATAAGGAGTTTACGATTCACAAAATACGTTTACGGTTCTTGAATTGGGTTTACGATTATCTAATAAGCCGGCCCAATCGTGAATCTCCAAATCCAATCGTAAACGCCATAAATCATGTCTAGGCCTAATCGTAAACAGGCTCAACAATGTTTGTCTTTTTCACCGGATCGTAAACGACCGAACCGGAGTCGTAAACGATCCAATCGAAGGATCGGACACGTAAACGTGACTCGTAAACCGCCACGTCATCGTCATCTTCATCGAGAAGTCGTAAACGACCGTTTCTGCCATGGATAGAACCTGCAAATACTCGTAAAACTCGATCAAACACAGATAATAACTACAAGTAAATTCATCAAACGACTACCTTTAAAGCGTTCAAATCTCAAAACCGATACTAAAACACCGAGAAATTTGTTCGAAAACAAAAATAATCTCGATCGATTGAAACTTAGGGTTTGAAACAGAAAACCCAATAAACGATGGTCGATTTTGAAGATAACCAGAGGGGTTTCGGTCGGAATTTGATAACGAGGGTGATGGTGAGGTTTGTTTGAGAAGAGGTGGTCGGAAATCGAGCAGTGAGTCGGTTTTCCGGTGAGGTCTGCGGCGGAGCTAGGGTTCGGAATGAGGGAGTCGTGAACGGTAAAATGAAAGTGTGAGTCGCAAATGGTAAAAACAAGATATTTAAGTGACAAATTTACACAATGCCCCCTCCCAAAACCGAAAATATCAAAATGTTCCATTTAACCCCCTCAACAATCAAAATTCTTTTAAAACAAAACCCAATCTTTCAAAAAACATTCAAGTTTACCCCAAACTTGATAATTCTCACAAAATTTAAGATTTTAAACACTTGGAGAAATGTTCACAAAACTTCCCCTCAGAATCATACCCGAGTATCCGATCATGATCAATAAAACAAATTTAAAAGATAAAACAGATAAAATCAAAACCAAATTTGAAATATTTACAAACTTACCTCAGAAAAATTCAAATATTCACATACCTGGTGCTGGTATTTTTCACAGATAATTTCAGACCGGTCTTTGACTGAGGAACCCTTTTCAGCTTCCGTTACTAGACACTCTAGACAATTGTCAGGTGGTTTGAACACATAAACTCACATCCAGTAAAGTGCTTAAATATAGTACAGATTTACCGTTATGTTTACCCGTCCCCACACCCAATTTTCCATAGCAAAACCTACCCAACCTCAGAGTTTATTGAGGATTCACAAACCCCCAACTTGAGGAACCATGCAACACTGCTTTTGACTACCACTTATTTCTGATTTTTCATGCATTAACAGTTGATGATCAGGTCGGCCGCATAAGCACGCAGAGAAGACCAACTGAAAATTTATTTTCTTTTTCTTTTTCAGAATTTTCATTTTTGCAATCTTTTTCTTTTTCTTTTCCTTTTTCTTTTTCTTTTTCTTGTGGAGTTGTCTTATACAGTATAAACATGGCGTGTGAGAGAGTGAATACTAGGTTAAAACCACTCTCAACCCGTTTTTGTCGGGACTCAGTTTTTTAAACCATGTAGACTAGGATGGGAAACTAAACATGTATAGAGTTTAAGATTACTGCACTTACATAGATGATCATTGTTTTGGTTGAGCTTACCGACATATCATCTTCGAGCAGTCTTTCACATCAGCCTTACACGTGTCAGTCTCCAACCGTCATTGAACAATTTTTCAAGTCCTATCAAAAGACATCATAAAAACATTTCAGATTAACCAGCACCATTTCTTCCCCTGTTTTTGTGAGACTTTTGAAACAAGACTCAATTTTCCAGTCATTTTCTATTATTTTTTTTTAATTTTTGTTTTTTAGAATAAAGATTGAAAAAACCAAAAACTTTGTACAAAAACATAAATGATCAGATCATTCCTCGAAGGCAATCATCTTCAGGCCTTCAACACAAGATTCAAAATTAGGACGCGGAAGGGGTTTTGTAAAGATGTCCGAAACATTCTGCTCTGAGCTTACCTTTTGAAGCTGAATCAGCTCTCGATCAAAACAATCACGAATAAAATGTACCTTGATATCAATGTGCTTTGTTTTGGAATGTTGGACAGGGTTTTTCACTATCTCTAGAGCAGCAGCGTTATCACAAAATATTGGAGTGTTAACGAATTCCATACCGTAGTCCGTGAGCTGGTTTTGGATCCACACTACCTGTGAAGTACCGGCAGATGCGGCCACGTACTCAGCTTCTGCAGTTGACTTGGAAACGGTATGCTGCTTCTTGCTCTGCCATGAGATGAGCCTATCTCCCAGATACTGACATCCTCCAGTGGTAGATTTCCTGTCAAGGTCACTACCTCCATAATCACTGTCAGTAAAAGCATATAATTGAAAATCAGTGTTCTTTGGGTACCAAAGACCAAGCCTAGGCCTGCCCTTCAGATACCTAAAGATACGCTTAACAGCAGCTAAATGAGAGAGTTTAGGGTTAGCCTGATATCGAGCACACACGCAAACTGCATACATGATGTCTGGCCTGCTAGCTGTCAAGTACATCAGTGATCCAATCATCGATCGATACTGGAATTCACTCACTGACTCCCCGTTAAGATCTGCCGACAGTAGTGGTCTGGATGCCATGGGAGTGGCGATTGGCTTGCTATCCTGCATCTTGAACTTTTCCAAGAATCTCATTCACATACTTCTCCTGATGAATAAGAATCCCGGAATCATCCTGCTTAACCTGGAGTGCAAGAAAGAAGCTCATCTCGCCCTGATCACTCATCTCAAATTTCTTTTTCATTATCTCCTCAAACTCGGTGCACAAAACTTCGTTGGTCGACCCGTAGATGATATCATCCACATACACCTGCACCATGATTATGTCTTCATCCACCCTCTTCCTAAACAAGGTCTGATCAACAACCCCTCTTGAATATCCATTCTCCACCAGGTGAGTGGACAGCGTTTCATACCAGGTTCTAGGAGCTTGATGCAAACCGTACAAGGCCTTATCCAGCAGATAAACGTGATCTGGATTTTCTTCATCTATGAACCCTGGTGGTTGAGCAACATAGACTTCCTCGTTCATCTCTGCATACAGAAAGGCGGTCTTCACATCCATCTGATGCACGGTAAAATTAAGGTAGGAAGCCACCGCCAGAAAGATCCGAATTGCTTCCAATCTTGCCACCGGAGCGTACACCTCATCATAGTCGATACCGTGGACCTGCCTATGCCCTTGTACTATCAATCTTGCTTTGTTTCTGACGATGATCCCCGAGTCATCCTTTTTGTTTTTGTATAACCATCTCGTGGGGATCACCTTCTTATCCTCTGGCCGTTTCACAAGACGCCACACTCCCAGTTTGGAGAACTGATTGAGTTCATTGTGCATGGCCTCCATCCAGCTTGGATCTTTGAGAGCTACCATCACATTGGGAGGTTCAATCTGGGAGATGAAGCAGGAAAACATACAAAAGTTGATGTGTCCTGTGCGGCTTCTTGTGGTGACACCCGCTGTCACTGGCCCAACAACATTACTCAGTGGATGATCCTTGTTGATCCTGCTCTCTTGGACATCTGGCACTGAAACATTAACAGGCAGGTTAGCATTAACAACATTTTCAGACATACCTGAGCCTTGAGAGTCCACTGGAGCATCATGTGATCCTGAACATTCTGGAACACTAGCAGAAGCATTTCCCGAAGATTCAGCCGATGCTCTATCCACTTGAGGTCTTACATCAGGAGTGGGAGCCACAATATCTTCTTCTTCGCCCAGATTATGGAAGACATTCGAGAAATTAAATCCCTCAAACAGTGAACCATAGTCGAAGATCCAATTAGGTCCAGTTCCTGCATCCGTAGGATTGTCCTCCATCCAATCCACATTGAACGCCTCAATTATAACCTGGGTGGTCTTGTTGTACACACGATAAGCACTATTTGCAGAATATCCCACAAAATAGCACTCATCGGCCTTTGCTTCGAACTTCCCGACATCTGACTGTATCAGCACTGTGCAAGGACACCCAAATGTCTTGAAGTACCCCACCTTCGGTTTCTCCCCGTAAATTATCTGATATGGAGTCTGCTCGTGACGCTTGTTCAGAAGGACTCTGTTTTGCACATAACAAGCAGTATTCACAGCCTCTGCCCAAAAGAAGATTGGCAATTTAGCTTCACACATCATTGTTCTAGCTGCTTCAATGAGTGTCCTATTTCTTCTTTCGGCAACTCCATTCTGCTGAGGTGTGTAAGGAGCACTGAACTGCCTTTCAATCCCCTTTTCACCACAAAACATGTTTAACTCAGCATTCTTGAATTCTGTCCCGTTATCTGATCTGATTGCCTTCACTCTTTTATCCAGCTGGTTTTCAATAAGAGTCACAAACTGCTTCACAAGGGCTGGAGTTTCATACTTGTTTGACAAGAAAAAGACCCAAGTGAACCGCGAATAGTCGTCCACTATCACGAGGCAGTATGAAAACTTGCTGATACTTTGTACCTGCATAGGACCAAACAAATCCATGTGTAAGAGTTGAAGTACAGAAGAGACAGAATTGGTAACCTTTGGACGATGTGGCAATTTGTGCTGCTTCCCCTTAGCACATGCCACACACTTCTCCACAGATGAGAAGTCTTTGATCGGGAGGTTTCTGACATGCTCCCCTTTAGCCAGCTTGGATAAGTTCTTCATGTTTGCATGTCCCAGACGACGATGCCACAACAATGCAAGATTTTCATTCTGTTTTGATATAAGGCAAGCTTCTTCTGACATAGGAGGATTGCTCAAGTTGAGAAGATATGAGTTTGAACGTCTTGGAGTGCGCATAAGTACACACTCCTCAGGTATCTGCACACCTGGCTTCAGAATAATACACTCCTTCTTATTGAACATCACAGAAAAGTCTCTATCACAGATCTGAGAAACACTCAGCAAACTGTGCGACAGTTCCTCCACGTAATGAACATCAGAAAATGACAGATTACCGCTCCGCACCACACCTTTCTTACTGATTCGACCACCCACTCCCCCTGCAAATGAAACTCCACCTCCATTGAAATCCTCTACATCTTCCAAAAGAGACAGATCTCCGGTCATGTGTCGGGAGCAACCACTATCAACATACCAGAGATTGTTGACAGATCTTCTAGGCTGTCCCTACACAAATCAGAGATCAGTTAGAGTCAGGTACCCAGGTCATAACAGATCTGGGCACTCCCTTGGAGTCAATGTAGTTAACCATTTTGAAAGACATTCCTGCTTTTGATTCAGGTTGATTTACAGTTTTAGCATTAACTTTTGGCTTCCAATTTGGTTGCTTTTGTGAGTTTGAACTACTAGCAAAGTTCTTTGTGGGAGATGTTTTTCTTGGAGGAGATGCAGCCTTTTTACCTTTTGTTTTAACAACCGGTGTCCACTCAAGCTTTAATTTTGTATAAACCATTTGTTTTGGTTGAGTGACAATTTTTGGTTGTTCCATAACTGCTTTACCCTTAGGTTCAGCAGTCCGATTGACTTTTTGCACTTGTTTCTCAAAAGGCTTTGTTTTAACTTTGTTAGGTCTGTTGTAAACTTCTTTAGGTTTTGAAGTTTGGCCCACATCTCTCCTTTCATTGACATGCTTTGTCACTGGGGCTTTTGTGTTTAGAACCTTAGACTGTTGAGTCTTCATTGGTTCAGAACTCTGCTTCCCCTGTGACGAAGCTTGCAGCTTTTGATTTCTGTTCTCACCCCTCATCATTTTCTCAAGCATATTTGTCCGCTTGTTCTGCGGATAATATGGCTCATAGGGTTTGTTCATACAATTAGCAGCAAAATGACCTGGTTGACCACATTCAAAACAATTCATTTGTCTAGGCCCATTGACGTTGCTACACAAATATGAGCGTCTTGGATAAGACGACTTCCATTCCGGTTGATCATCCCATTTGTGTATCACACGTTTTGAATGTTTTTCAGGTTGTGTTATTAAACAAAATTGTTCAGATTTTGATTTATCAGTTCTATTGTAAGTTGACACAACCTGGGGATATGGAACAAAATCATTGGGCTTAGACTGACGGCCAATCTTTGTGTTAGGAACACGCATTTTAAAAGAACTAATGACTTCATTAGGATTAGAAACACGTTTTAACAGGACAATTTGATTGGACTTGGATGCTTCAAGTTCTGACACAGTTGCCAGAACGTCATCCTTAGGTAAACTAAAAACAGAACTACTAGACTCATGACACTCATTAACTCTCAAGCATTCAGCATCCTCCCCAGATACATCTTCAATGCCTACATCATCTGCACATGTAACAGAAACATTAGTAGGACTAACATTATATTTTAATGATTCCTGGGAAGGGCCTGGTTCATTTCTGTGTTCATCTACCTTGTTCTGACCACTCATTCCATATATTCCAAGTTTCTCTCTTTCTAACTCCTCTTCTGTCATAGGGGTCACACCTATCAACATACTATCTATAGGAGGACCTGCTTCATGATAATCTGAATTAGTTCTGTCTACCTGATCCTCCTCATAGAGCACTCCTATAATATCTCTAGGGATAGGTGGGGGAATTACAGCATTTGCGGCCACGGACTTGTCAGACTTTTCCGAACCAAATCCTGGCGTATGTTTCCCTACTTGACCACAAGTGATAGCCTGAGATAGTTCTTTACCTGCCTGAAGCATTCTTTTGTTTCTTAATTTATTCACATCTAACTGAACCTGCATCTCATTGTTCTTATGTGTCAATTCATCTACCTGCTTTCTAAGGTCAGCTATTTCTAATTTAGCATTATCATACAGGATAGATTGTTCAGTTGCTATCTGTTGGTACTTAACAATATCTAGCTTTTGTGCCTTAATCTTTTCCTCTCCTTTTATCCATCTACCCTTAAATGAACTCCTCTCACACTTGATCTCAAACAGTTCTAGTTGATAATTCTTACAGACTTGTCTAAGACCAGGTATAATACGAGCACAAGTGGGATCAGAACATACCTTGAGGTTCTCAGCAGCAGCAACGTATGCTTCCTTGTCTTCTATCTCAGTCTCCTCGGGCTTTTCCTCATCGGTGACCACAAAAGCATGATGTTCTTCATTACCCTCTTCAGCAGTAGCAATCAAAGCATGTGACAAGCTCAGATCCTTCATCTGGGAAGTCCAGTCATAACCACCACCTCCCTGAACCACCAATGCCTTGTCTTCTCCTTTACCTTTTACCTCAGCTGTCTTCTTCTCTTCAACCCTCTCTTTCTTTGGCTTCGTGCATTCCCTGGCAAAGTGACCATACTCATCACAATTGTAGCACCTCAGCTTTGACTTGTCAAACCCCATTCTGATTTTATCCTGATCCTTCCAGACATTCCTTCCAGTTTTGGCCATAAATTTCTTGGCTCTGAAAACAGCCATGGCCATTTGCCAAGACACATCTAGCATCTCTACGTCCTCAGGATTGATCTGATTAAGATCACCAGACACCATATCAGAAGGTACAAGATTCCCAGCAACAAGAGCATGATAACTGTTCATGAACCCCATACCAAGGGCAAAGTTTGGATCATTGACATCACCAGAATTGACACCACTGCTTGAACTTCCTTGAGGCTGTGCCACAAATGCATTACCCATTGAGACTGAGCTTGATCCACTTCCTGAAGCCTTTCCTTCATGCTTACCTTCAACTTCTTCAGATAACAGAGCCTGATTCAATTTCCCTGCCAAACTTAATGAGCTTATGTGGTTTAGCTCTCTCTGCTTATCATCTATCATTTTTGACTTCAGTTTGTTAATCAGTTCATCCAAAGTCACTTCTGTCAGTCTGTTGTTGTCTTTGATGATGGATATGTTGGTGTTCCAGGATTTTGGCAGACTGTTCAGCAACTTCAGGTTCTTGTCTTCAGTATCCGGCTCCACACCATAACTTGACATCTCAGCCATTAATGACACATATCTCTGAACTTGAGACTCAAAAGATTCTCCCTGGATGTGATTGAACAAATTAAACTTTTGCTTCAACATCTGCTTCCTGCTGGCCTTGATATCCGGATTTCCTTCATAAGCAACAATCAAAGCGTTCCACAGTTGCTTCGCTGTTTTGCAGTGCTTGAACCCTTGAGCGATATCTGGAGTCAATGCCATTGTCATGATAGCAAAAGCCCTCTCTGCTTTGTTGCATCTCTCCCAGTCATCATCATCATATTCCTCCTCTTTCTTTTCATTCCCGGCATTTGTTCCTGTTGCATGTGTAGGTACGAATGGTCCATTGAGAACAGCCCTCCATAACCTCAGATCCACACTTTTCAAATGATTTTCGAATCTATACTTCCACTCCAAGAAATTATCCGCTGAAGTTAGTCTCGGCGGACGAGTAATAGATCCGATCTCGAAATCCAGTTTCTGGTACATACTCGGCTCGAAATCCATTTCACTAGCTTGGGTAACTAAAACTAAAGTCCAAAAGTCCAATAAATACTGATTATGATCCAAAATCCTTGATTACGATCCAACACTACCGATTACGATCGACAACACCTGATTACGATCGGAAACACCTACACTGCCTTAAAAACTCGTGAACACCGATTGCGATAAACTGATTACGACTCCGTAGTCGTAAACACCGATTGCGATCGAAGCAGAGTCGTAAACACCTTTTACGATCCAACTAGACTCGTAAACACCAGTACAGTACGACGGGGACACAAGTACAATCGTAACCACCAATGTGTCGAGTCGTAAACACCAATATGTCGAATCGTGAACACCTTTCACGATCAAAAGAAATCGCAAACACCCTTTTTTGCAATCGTAAACCACCAATCTTCAAGCAGAAGCAGTCGTGAACAGCCAATCTTCAAGCAGAACCCAGAAAATGAAGAACACGCAGCTTAAACAGACTCGTAAACCCCAAAACAGCCTTCAAAACTTCGAAAACAGCCCCGAAACACAGCAAATCCTCTCGAATCAATATCGTGAGAGCCTCGAAACAAGGTTTCTTGGCTCTGATACCAATTGTAGGTCCGAATATAAACCAAACACACGATATTCTAGCTAATACGAGTGCGGAATCCTCGTATAAGCTTGAATCAAGAGAAATAGTAGATGAAAAGGTTAGATCTTGATAAACAAATGAAACCTTGAGTGAATAATGTCTACTAGAAGCAAATCAAACAAACCGTGAACACAAGAATACTTGAAGGAATCGTGAATGTATATTAGAAATGCTTGAAGCTTACGATTACAAAGAGAGGCTTATATAGCCTTGAACCAAAATCGTAAACCTACACTAGCCCAAACATAATCGGCCCACATGGCCTAATAAGAAACTAGACTAGTCCAAAACAACTAACTAACATGCCCAATAACAAATGTTCATGCCTCATATGAATATAGCCCAACAGTGACCCAACCAAAAATGTCGTTTATAGCACCACCTGACCCCCCCCCCCCCCCCGACGCTATGGGCTTTATATTTACCGATGGCGTTGAATCAAGGATACGGTTTCAATGCTTCCTCCTAACAACAATATCAAGCCTTTTAACAACTACCACAAAGTCAACCTTTTAGAAACAACAACAATCTCCAAATGATCAACAACAAGAGGCGGAAGATCCTGGAGTGACACCAGAAACGCAAGAGGCAGGGGGTTCAAAACCCAAAATAAGGTGTCACAAGAAGAAGATACCGAGAAGCGAGAGAAGAAACATGTCCAACTATGGACGGATGAGGAGACGTATGCCCTTTGTTGAGCTTGGCTTGAAGCGTCGAAGGACCCCGAGAAAGATAAAAAATTTAGCTAACACTTTATTACTTTTTTTAAGCTAAACTTTAATATTTTTATGTTTTAATTTTTAGCTAATAATTTAATATTTTTTAGCTAACACTTTAATAATATATATATTTTTTATTTATAGCTAACAATCGAGACAAGACCCAATTTTTGAACGCCGTTTGACGCAATTTCTACAGTTTGGTAAAGAAGGACGAATACCGAGCCAACGACTCCATATCGATAAAGTGGACTGATATAAAAAATGTCAGTTTCTCTCCAACATTTACGATCGAATGCGGGCTGGTTGGGCAAGCGATTAAAGCTACGCGGACATTCATGAAAAAGTTTTGACTGAGTACCAAAGCGATAGAACCCTGTTTCCTTACATTAAGTGTTGGAAACTACTTCACTATAGCGAGAAGTGGAAGTCGCAACCCGATCTCACAAGAAGAACAAGACGACCCACAAAATAATCAAGAACGTCGTCTTCTGGAGGTCACAAGTCTTTTGGGTCAGACGCTCGAACATTTAACATCAACTTGAATGACACTGATGATGAGGATTAGGCGATTGACTTGGAGAGTGGGAAACCACACGATCGGAACTATTCCAAGGGGAAGCGAGCGACTTTGTCAAGCTCCTGACGAGCCAGTACCCAAGAAACCTCTAACCCCGTATATTAAGAGGAAATCGCCAGCAACCTCAAATGTTTAGGGACTTTGAGGGAAGAACAAAAGGATTTCCTTAAACAACATCAAATGGAGAGAGATTTGGAGCGTCTTCAACAAACGCTTTTAACCGATGAATTGGCACGAGCACTAGCAATCAAAATGAGGGAAGCGATTAAGAAGAAATATGGCCTCTAGTTTTTTTTAACTATGTACTTTTTTTTTTAAATGCTTGGTTTAATTTAATAAAATTAGTTTTTATTTAATCTAGTTGATTTAAATTGAAACTAAATTATTGGGTAATGATTATAAGGGGGCTTTATGGGGCTCTATCCAGTACACCATATTTTGGCATAAAGCTTCTTTCCACGTCATCTAACACATGTAAAAAAAAGTCCAAAGATGAAACTTTATGGGACTTGACCATTACACATAGTCTTAAGAAGATCTTCAGCTTCAAATGCAAAGAAGGAAGAACATTCACCCTATCTTAAAATAAAATCCCGTAGTGATTAATGTGTTAAGGAGCAAGCATTATAAAGATGTCCGTTGTTTTTAACTGTATCTTCACAGAAAGGACAAAAAGTTAATGGAACAATAATGTTTTTGTTTGGAGAACTAGCATTTGATTTCTCTAAGGTCGTCTTGACCCTTAAAGTAATAAATCATATTATCCGGTTACAAAACATCATCATACATTGGATAAAAATGATCTGGAAACAGTTGAGCGGCTATTGCAACGGCAGGGAACATGATTGAGTCTGATTCAAAATGCAGAGGTCCTTCTATCAGTACTGGGATAAGTACAGTGAATAGTAAACTCTTGGATAATTCTCCTTACCAGGATAACTCGAATTATACCGGAACATGTACTTTACTGGGTTAACATGACTACCATGGTAAGTCTGTTCTTCCGAGATAACCAAAGCTCCGGGGTAATGACCTTAACCCGGTTCAAGTAAAACTACCATGTAACCCATTTATGCATTTGAAATAGATTCTGTGGTAATCTATATACTTAGCCAATGTAACATTTGTCCCGGAGGTCCAATTTCTTTACATAAGTCTTGAAGTGTTAAGTAGTGCATGTACTTATCAACTAAAAGGCTGTGGATTTATGCTATGTATAGTGCAGGTTGTGATGATTTTTTTTTGTGAGGGTTTTGTCGGATAGTGCGTAAATCCATACTATATATTGTAATATATTTAAAAACGACTTGCTTGTTTGTATTATTAATTTTTAAGATTTTAGATTGACAAAATCATCTTTTATATATTTGATTACCTTAATTACTTTTAAATACAAAAAATGTAACTGAATAATAGAAATCTAATTATCTAAACTATCAAATTCTTGTTTAACTAACACTATAAAAAAAAATTAATGCAACTTTTTAGACCTAATGCATCCTAAAAAGGTTGCATTATATAATAAAACGGTTACATTAGGTCTAATATAACTTCTGCTAATCCAACCTTTTTGTAACAATTTTTTTTCCATTTGTCTCATTTTTAGTAGTCAAAATTCTCAAAAACTTTTTATTTATATGATTTCATATTTATTTTATTTTATAAACTTTTATTAAACAATAAAACCTATGTTCATCAATTAATTATTGCATGCATGGACACCCTCTATCCATAATTTAAAATGAGAATGATTATCCAATTTGATAGATAACTCACGAGAGTATTCGTGAATATGATCAATGTATTGATTGAGAATAATATACAATACGATGCCCTATATATATTGTTACTATATACATAACGCACCCTTATACCATTGTCAACATGACATACATACATATATATATATATATATAGGGAAAGAGTATTTTGGAACCCACGTTGAGTTGAGGAAACTTTGGAACCTCGTCAAAAACGAGGTTAAAAAAACGTTTTTTTTTTCTAAATTTTTTTATGGTGGTTCTTTAGGTTATAAACTACTCGTATATGAAAAAAAATCAAAAAACCGCCTAGTAGATTTTTTTAAAAAAGATCTTAAAAAAGATTGGTTACATATGTAACTTTCATGTGTAAACGCATATATATACAGTTTACACATGAAAGTTACATATGTAACAACTTTTTTTTGAGATTTTTAAAAAAAAATCTACTAGGCGGTTTTTTGATTTTTTTTCATATACGAGTAGTTTATAACCTAAAGAACCACCATAAAAAAATTTAGAAAAAAAAACGTTTTTTTAACCTCGTTTTTGACGAGGTTCCAAAGTTTCCTCAACTCAACATGGGTTCCAAATTACCCCAACCCTATATATATATATATATATATATATATGTATATATATATTTAATAACTAATACGCCCCCTCAGTCGGAGCACGAGGAGGACGAACGCGAAGACTGTCTCGAAAACTATGAAACAAGGGACAAGGAAGACCTTTAGTGAAAATATCAGCATACTGAAACTCAGACGGGACATGAAGAACGGGGGATGTGCTCAGCTTGTACCTTTTTACGAACAATATGTATATCTATCTCCACATGCTTGGTGCGTTGGTGCGAAGAGGAATATGCATCTCAAGAAGCAGGTTGCGTATCCAACTAACCTCGGCAATCGCGTTTGCGACTTCGTGGTATTCGGCTTCAACGTTGGATCGAGACACAATATTCTGGTGATTAGAAGACCAAGACATCAGGTTTTCACCCATGAACACATAATAACCTAAAGTGGAACGACGAGAATCCGAGCGCCCCACCCAATCAACATCGAAGTATGCCGTGAGAGAAGTAATAGGTGATGTCGTGATGCGAATAGCATATTCCAGTGTCCCATGTAGATAGCGCAAAATGCGCTTCAAAAACTGAAAATGAGGCTCCCATGAGGCATGCATAAATAACAAACCTATTGAACGACATATGAGATATCAGGGCGGATGAATGCCAGATACTGTAGGGCACCCGTGAGACTACGATAATGTGTCGTTAGGAAGTAGGGACCATTTGCTTCGCTTAACTTTGAGTTCGTGTCAACAGGTGTTGTAGAAGGTTTATACGAGCTCATAGAAACGCGCAGAAGAATGTCACGGGCATACTAAGACTGCTGTAAAAACAAACCCGAAGAATCTCTGGTAACAATATTGCCCAAAAAATAAGGAAGAGAGCCTAGATCAGACATAACAAACTCTTTAGATAGAGTCGTGATTAGGTGCTGAAGAATCTCTGGTAACAGTAATTCCCAAAAAATAAGGAAGAGAGCCCAAAGCGGACATAGCAAACTCTTTAGATAGAGTCGTGATTAGGTGCTGAAGAAACCTGGTGTTTGAGGTTGTTAATTAGACTACGCCGTCCACATAGAGTAATAAGTAAGTCGTGTGTATGTTGTGGCGATACACAAACAGTGAGGAATCTGAAATACTACTCGTGAACCCAGGGCCTAGTAAAAATGTAGAAAACCAAGTGTACCAGGCACGCGGAGCCTGTTTAAGGCCGTATAGAGATCGCTTAAGGCGACACACATAATCCGGCGTATGCTGATTAATAAAACCAAGAGGCTGCTGCATAAAAACCGTCTCTGCAAATTCACCATGTAGAAAGGCGTTCTTAACATCAAGCTGGTGTATCGGCCAGTCTCGTGAGACTACTAAAGATAAAACAGTCTGAATAGTGGCCAAATTGACAACCGGACTAAATATCTCCATACATTCAACCCCCACTGTCTGTGATTTACCATTAACCACTAATCGCGCTTTGCAGCGCTCAATAGACCATCTGATCTGAATTTATGAAGGAACAACCAAATGCAACGAATAACTGGTTGTCCATGTGGCCGCGGGACCAATTCCCAAGTGTTATTATCCGACAATGCCTTATATTCATTAGTCATGGCTTGTCGCCAATTCGAGTCGTTTAATGTTTTAGTTTAGGATGTAGGAACGGGTGAGAGGTGAGGATGAGTATCGGTATGAAGACTGAGACGTGTAAGGGGTTTAATGATACCGGATTTGGCACAAGTAGTCATGGGATGTTAAAATGTGACGAGGGGTAGGAGTATGTGGAGGTGTAGTGGACGAATGAGAGGGTGTATTGTTTTTGTAGTAGGTGTTATCGGCATGGGTGAGCCGTGTTAAGCAGATTGGGCCGAAATGGAGGTTATGGACGTTGGGCCTGTTGGCGAAAGGGGGGGGGGGGATGAGAGTTTAGGTTGGGAGTGACATGTGGACTAGGAGGCGGGTGGAATGGGTTGGAGGGAGTGGGCTTGGGCAGGTGGACGGGTACATCAAGGTCGGAAGTGGAGGGTGTGGCAGTCGGTTCGCCATATGGAAAAATATTCTCATTAAAGACGACATGTCGTGAAATGTGGACTTTGCCGGTGAGAGGATCGTAACACCCATAACCTTGGAAATTGGCCGGGTATCCTAGGAAGATACACCGAAAAGAGCGAGGATGAAGTTTATATATGGGGTTGGGTGGCGGACATGTTTGGGTAGCATGCACTTCCAAACGTACAAAGATGGCCGTATGTTGGACGACAAAAGTAAAGGGCATAGACAGGGGTATTAAAGTTAAGCCATTTAATGGGAATGGTGTTATGTAAGTATGTGGTGGTATGGGGTGCTTCCACCCAAAACGGGGGTGGAAGTTTGACTTGCATGAGAAGTGCCCGGATGATGTCATTTAGGCGACATATCATCCGTTCGGCCTTGCCGTTTTCGGATGAGGTTTTCGGACAAGAAAAACGAAAGAAAAACCGTGTGTGTGTGCAAAATTTTGAAACTCACGGTTATCAAATGCACCACCTAAGTCACATTGAAATGAATTGATAGTTTTGTTAAATTGAGTTTGGATAAGTTTATAATATTTAGCAAAGGTAGTGAATGCTTCGGATTTAGAATGTAAAGGGTAGATCCTGACATAGTTGGTAAAATTATCAAGTAAGACCATATAGTATTTATATCCGGATTTACTAAGGATTGGAAAGGTCCAAGAGATCACAATGGATTATGTCAAACGGTGCAAACGTAAAAGATAAAGATTCACAAAGGTGTAGACGTCTACTATTTGAAAGTTGACATGAATGACAAACAGAGAACAATTTGATTGATTTTAGCGTTCTTCGTTTATTCATTTACATCTCTATACTCATCGATCCATTTGATTGATTTTAGTTAATCATGGCGATCAAAGTTTTTATATATTTTTTTCGGATTAAAATACGCGAAATCGAAGCAATCACGGTCATATTGTTAATCAACGAAATTGACTTCAACATGATCTATCGCAACTATCCAGTTTTGTAATTTCTATCTCATTCTTGCTCAACCCTAATTCTAACATTTGACTCAACTCGTACTCTTTAAACCAAGAATAAATGTACCACGATCTACATCTTGTATGATTTAAACCATCAACTTTTTAACTTTTAACTTTTAACTATGTGACACTATTTAACAATTGGAAAGTCTTTTAATGAGAACTCAACTAGTACTTTTAAATACTTTTTTTTTTATTTTATAGAATTTAAAACCCTCACCTACCTCGGAGTTAAAAGATGAGTGCTCGATACTAGGGGCTCCTAAAGTTGGTATGGGGTGTTATAATATCTCTGGGGAAGTCAAAAGAGGCAGCCACGTGAAAGGGATTGTGGCCGACTTTAATTCTTCATAATGTTTGAAGATTCTAAAACAAGATTTTATGAACCGATCAACTCAAAACTTGATAAAATGTGTTCGATTTGAGGAGTTCAAAAATAGAGCCGTGTATAGATTTAGTAATAGGATAGGACTCCAATACACACGGTCCCAGAATTTCAATCTTAACACTCACTTTAGATGGTTATGTTTTACCAGAGACTAGACGACCGTTCGTATTATGATTTGTTAGAAAAAGTCTCTTTGCCTTTCAAACCAGATCCACTACTTGTGAGAGTGAGAGTTGAGACGATTATCTCGGTCTCATTTGACAAACGAAGTGATGTAAGATTAACAAAATCTATTTTTTATTTAATAAATTATTACAATATTAAACACTTGTCACCATCATATTTTTTCTCATAAAAAAAATTCCTCCTAAACCCTTTTACTTAATATCATTTAATTATTATTCTAAACTTTTTATCTTTAAACAATAATTTTAGAATTTGATTTTTACTGGAGAGCAAATTATATTTTAGAATTTGATTTTTAGAACAATAATTATTATTCACTTTTTCATTCTTAAACTAAGGAAATAACAAAATAACGCATTCTATGTTCAGATTTATAACAACTTATATCTTTTCCTCTAACGAACATTAGTTATTTTTTTTTCATTAAGTTCCGCCATGTGTATTTGCAAATGAGGGTATAATTGGTTTTTTTTTTTAAATCTTTTAGAGGTCTGTTTTGTAAATATCTGAAAGTACAATACTTAAATGAAGATAATTATGTATAATAAGAAATTTTTTCTTAGGTCAAACTCAAACCAAACTAAACCAAACCCCTTTAATCTTTCTACCACTTTCCTCCATGGCACCACCAACCATCGGCGACCAACAACCTTCGCCCTTCATTTCGCTCTCCTACAACCAACCTAACTGTTCCAGTGTATATATCATGGCATTTGATGGTGGCTACCCCGTTCAACTGGCGGCTGAAGTTAATGGTGGTAGGGTGCAAGGAGAATCATGTAAATTGGATTTATTTTGGCAACTCGAAGAATGTTGTGAAGTTCCATTTATGTGCAGTTTGCTTTTCAAGATGTAAAATATATGTAGTCTGCGGACCACATCTGCAGAAATTTGTAGAAGAAAAGGTGGATCAAATCTCTGCAGTCTGTAAGAAAAAGACTGTTTTTTTCATGAATTGAAGGGGGCGACAGGATGGAGGACGCCTGCCAGTGGAAGGAGCGACATGATGGAGGACGACCATCGGTGGAGAGCGTCGGCGGTGGAGAGCGTTGGGTAGTGGAGGACGACCGTAGGTGGAAGGGGGCGACGGTTTGAAGATGTTAGAAAATGTTAGAAGTGTTTGGGCCACATCTACATCAAGAACAGCCTGCGTAGACATTTTTAATGACATGTTTTTGAAAAACAAACAATATGTTGACATAAATGTCTGTGCATGGTCTGCGCGACACAGACATAAGAGTACAAGAAGAGCTTTTTGAGAAAAATAGTAAATTACGCCAGAGGTCCTCGTGATTTCACAAAGTAATGAAAGAGGTCCTCTAGGTTTTGAAATTATGAAAAAGGTCCTCGTGGTTTGTATACTTGTAACACCAGAGGTCCCTGTTCACTAACCCCGTTAAGTTTTAATGTTAACTAAGAAATTTGGAATTAAAAGCAAGGGCGATTGTGTAATTTTCCCTTCTATCTAATTTTTTTTTTTTTGAACGGAAAACACTCGGTTACTCGGGGGTCTCATCCTGGCAAACGATGCTACCCACGACACGCTGCGACCACAGGCCGTGCGAGTAACCAAGACCCTCAATGTTGCACATCCATCCCAGAGGAAACCCACCGCCTTAAGGCCCACTGTGGTAAAACCTCTGACCAACCTCTATTTAATTCATCACTCATTTTTTGTGTCCGGTGGGATTTGAACCCTTGACCTCCACATTGGAAGGCAAGGGTATATCCACTCCACCAAATGGTGGGGATCCTTCTATCTAATAGTGATATGCTATTGTGGAAGATTTGCTCAAATTCGCACAATAGCATATCACTATTAGATAGAAGGGAAAATTACATAATTGCCCTTACTTTTAATTCCAAATTTCTTAGTTAACGTTAAAACTTAACGGGGTTAGTGAATAGGGACCTTTGGTGTTACAAGTATACAAACCACGGGGACCTTTTCCATAATTTCAAAACCCTGAGGACCTCTTTCATTACTTGGTGAAACCACGAGGATCTCTGGCGTAATTTACTCTGAGAAAAAATAAACACCACTTTAGTTTATCGGATCCAAGTAGTTTTCGTGAAGTAGGTTTAACCATCTTCTTCTGTGGTTAATCAGGGCTTAACCGTGCTTCTTCACTAATTTTTATTTTGATGTTAAATTTTGAATTTTTGAACTTAATTTTCAACAGGGCTTAACTATGCAACGATCCATCACCATTTATAGGTTATTTTTTTGTTTATACAATAAAGTGGGTTTAACGAAGTGAAGTTTCTTCACCCGATTTTGTTTATAGGCTATAGCTTGTGGTAATTTTGTTTATACAATGAACATGATTTGATTTCGGTAATACAATGAAGTGGGTTTAACAATGCTACTTCACTTTTGAACGCCTTAAAAATGTTGTTATTTTAGTGTAATTGGATTGACTAGTGACCAATGCAACTTGTAACTTATATCGAATGGGCTCAGAGGTGTGGGGTAGTGCACGTCGGTATTGATAAGGTTGTAAGTCGGAAACCTCGAAGGGGATTCCAAGGGGGCAACACCTCCTTGGCAGGGGTTCGGGGGCAGCAGCCCCGAGAGAGCGGGGTCAACGGGGCAGAGCCCTTGGCTGGGGTCGAGCTATTTATTTCTGCAAGGACTAGTTGTGTAAACATTACTGTTTTATTCGAAAATTAAAATTAAGATAACTGCTTTGGCAGTTATCTGTGATAGACGTTCCCTGTAGAATCGATCATTTGGTCATAAGTAATTCTTATTGTTCTTTTTTCACATTTAAAATTCTGTGCTTTCAAACGATCAATTCCGAAATCATATCCAATTGATTATCATTGAGTGAAACAACGAAACATTAAATCCGAAAGCGTCTTACTGCTTTCTGAAAAATCCAAGATTCGCAATTCTTAACAAAAAAAACTCTTAACCCCACTAGCTATTCTCGTCACTAATGGTTGCTAGATCTGAAACTTAAATTCCAATTTGGAGATGTGGTGGAGATGGAAGCCAGGTAGGAGAGAGATTAGATGGGTAGAGTGAGAGAGGTTTTTTTTTTATTTAATATTTTCATTTTTAAACTTTTTGTGAATTTTAATAAAACGGGAAAAATACCAAAATTATTGTTTTGTCCTTATGTGAGAGGTATGTAACCTAATCCGGTTTAACCCTAAAATTAAACGGATATTAGTGCATGATGAGATGTAACTTGTAACAAAGTTTGAACATAAATGATATTTTTTTTTTGTTATTTCCTTAGTTTATGGACAAAAAGTAAAATTTGTGTAATTCATAAAGGACATAAGATCTGATTTTCTCTTTACTCTATCTACATATGTCATTCATTCAATAAACAAAAATATCTAAAATAAAATAACGCCATTTAATTATTTAATATAATATAGTACGTAATTTTAACAATAAAAAGAGATGTGGCTAAAACACTAATATAAGTGACTATATAATACTAACGGTCACACTTTTGTTATTTTAATGTGGTCGTTGCCACCCTTTAGCCACACTTATTTGGGATATAATGTCTGATTACAACAACTTTTCAGCCACGTTTTTTTCTAATAGATATGGCTAAAACACTAATATATGTGACTATATAGTACCAACGGCCACAGTAAAAAAAAACACATGTGGCCGTTCGAACCCTTTAGCCACACTTATTAGGAAGAAATGTTTAATAACAACAATAAATATTGGTACCGTTTAGCCACGCTTCTAGATGGCTTCAACCACTAATATTTTAACGTGGCAGTATCTTACATATGATGACAGGACCTTTGGTCTCGTTTGAGCTAAAAAAAAGTGTGACGAAAGACCTACAATCACGCTTTTTTGGTGTGACAAAAGCCAATTTTTGACGTAATGACAATTCCTTCATACAGGCAGTGTGAAAGGATGTATTGGGACGACGGTTGTCACACCCCGACCGACGGTGGAATATGTCGGGGCGCAGAGATTGTCCAGATGCACACAACACTAAATTAAGTTGCGATATTCTTAATTAAACCCATTACCATAATCATAGAATAAAGCATAGACAAGACATAGTTCACGATTACAATTCAAAACATAATATCCAAAATGATAATCTTGTCTAAATTTTATTTATAAGGTCATCTAAGGCCCATGCAATCCTACGATGGAGATATTCAACACGATCAAAGAGCAGCACTTGCAACATGTTTAACATAAAAGTCAGCTACGAGAGTTGGTGAGTAAACATAGGTTTATCAATAGTGTATAATTGAGACCAGTGCGATTCGTGAGTAATGTAAGTCCACATGCGATAAACGAGTAATGATATATCAGATAAGAGAGTAATCAAACCCCGACAATAAGATTTTCAATCACAAGGCGCCCAAGCCAACGCAGGCCAACTGGGCTTATCAAGCCAATAGATCTATTACCGTAACCCCGTCATTTTTAGTGTTAATAGTTACGCGTGGAGTATGAGTATGAGCACAATCCACATATAACTCACAAGTCTAACACATAAGATCATACAATACGGCACAGAATCGCATAAAGTTTTGAGTAAAGATATATCAAGTAAGAGTTTGGTACGGTACATGTTGCACCCCCAAAACAAAAAAGTAAAAGGGGCTATGAATACTCACCTCACGGGTGAATCGAGTGAAAGACGAGCGATAGCTATGCGTGAAATCACGTCCGGAGATCACCTTGACGATTGACCGATGCGAATACCAGAATAAAAATAATAAATAAAATATTTGACAGAGGTCCGACTCATAACTCGATGGTGGTTTACTCAAGTGATAACGTATGGTTTTGAATTAGGACCAATTCTAGTCTAATGGTGGGGTCAAAGGGGCCTAATTTGCCTATTTACATGAAAGTCTGGTCAAATGTGGTCAAACAGAAGTCAACATGGTCATACATGAAACCTTAATTTTATCTATCATCAAACATGGAGAACATTTGACCTAAACATGGATCTAGTTTCGTAAGGTCATGATCATCATATATTTAAGGGTAACGGGTTTAGATCTAGTCCTAATGACATGTAATATAGTAGGTCTACCCTATTTTAACATGCAAACATAAACTTGGTCTGCAAGGAACCTAGGTAGATCTAACATGAAATTTAGAGATCTAGTCATATTGAGTTGTAAACACTCAACTTTGATGATCATCATACATGGATCCAACCCTAAACATCATACTAATTATAGATCTAGCCACCTAACGTCCTAAAGTTTCAACTTTGATGGGTCTAGCATGTAGATCTAACAAAATATGACATGCATGAGGGAGATCAAATCATATAAGGCACCAAATTTACAATCTTGATAAGCAAACCCTAGATCTAGGCAATATTTAGCAATCATCACATAGATATAATCTAGATCTAACATAAAGATACAAACTTGATGTCATATAACATGGATCTAGTACTTAGGATCATGCATGATCAGATCTCATCATAATCTAACATAAAAATCAAGTCTTGATTCAATAAAACCTAGATCTACAACATATAAGCATGCATGAACATAGATCTAGGCCAATATCACAATAAAGTTTCAATCTTGGAACAAGAAATCAATATATCTACATGAAGAGATGATTTAGAACATAGAGCTAGTCTTATGGACTCATAAATAAGGTCAGTTCTTGGTGGAAAAAGGATGAAGAAGACCACTTATCGGCAAACTGCAAAAGATAAAGAAAAGGGTTGAGATGTGAGGATCAAAGCTCTAATCTTCAAACTCCAAGCTCCTAATATGAAATTAGGATTTGTTTAAAGGATTTCCGAGGGTTTTGAGCAGGGGCGGAACTAGAAAAGTTTTTGAGGGGGTCCATAATTTTTTTTTACGGAGTCACTAGTTTTAGATGTTTCAGTTTCATATAAACGTACATAAAGAAATTTGGTCTATTACTTACTAAATACTTTTTAATGCAGGCGCGCATTGCGACACGAAAATTGCGAGTAAAGAAAAAAATAATTGATTAAAAAAACTCTACATGATTTGCTAAAAAAAATCTATACCGTAACATTGATAACGATATAATAGTAAAAAGATAATAGTAAATGGCTAGAAATGAAGATAAGAGAAAAAATAACGCATGAAGAAAAATTATATGACAAAATATTTGTCTATTAAAAAAGTCTATAGTTTTATATATTGTAATATTTCATTATAAAAGAGGTCTAGATTTATTGTATTTAAAAAAAATGGGTCTATAATGAAAGTAAATAAAAAATAGGTGGAAAATAAAGTACCATCATTTACTCTTCTCATTTATAGCACTAAAATTAATAAAGAAAACTGGGGAAAAAATGTTAAGGACAAGATTTGAACTTGCACTCCTTCAAAATCAAACAAGGGTTCTTACCACTAGGCTAATTGCTTGCTTCACAGACTTTTTTTTATAAAAAACCGTTCACATATTTTTTTACTTTGCGTACAAGGTTGAGGGGGTCCACGGGGACCCCCTGGGCCTAATAAGGGTCCGCCCCTGGTTTTGAGACGTTCTAGAGGAGGTGGGGACTGAAAATGAGGAGCATGGAGGCTAATGTTGTTTAAATAGGGAGTTAATTAGGGTTTTCTGGAAACATTAGTCTAAGCGTATCGCTTAGCACACATGGGTGCTCCAAGCGATAAGCTTGGAGCAGCCCCGAACAATTACTTTGCTGATTTGTCGTTTCGCACGCCCGGTTCTTCGTTTTTTGATGTTTTCGAGTCCCATTTTCTCAAATCAACCAATTAATGGTCCCATAATGTTCATTACATTATATCCACTCAAAATGATAAAAAAATATTTCACGTAAATCAAAAGTATGCATAAATTGGGTCAAAACATGCAATTTTGGTCAGTTTTGTCGTACATATCACTTTTAAGCAATTCACATACGTTTTGTGACTCGATCAAGTGTCTGATGACTCCTGACATCATATGGGATCATATGTGACCATAAGACTCATAAATATGATAAAATTGACTTACGATACTAAAAAACGTGATTTACGGCTAAAATCAAAATCGCGCGGGAATTACCAGACGTTCATCGTTTTCGTTCTCAACCACAAACTCTCGCACGTCTTCACTTGTATTTACTTGTATGCGTAACTAGTATTACATACAAGTCTCATACATGCTCAGATTGCTTGAGTTTCCGGTTAAACGTATTTATCAGTATATTCGCGGTAAAATCCGAAATAGTGGCAATTTGAATATCAAATCGATTAGTAAACATAATAACGAATCCAATTTCATAAAATTAAGTATAAAAAATAATAATTAAACATAATTCCTCATTCGATTATCAATCACGGGTTCGGGTTACAAAACAGATCAAATCGGATAACCGAAATTCAAAAACATTACAACGATAATGGCTAAGATTTGAATCGATGCACGGACGAGCTAGGATGCGGTAGATGCTACTGAGCTTGTAAATGAGGTGACATTGATGGAGGATGCTGATGAACCGATGGAGGACTGGTGTGCGTGTGGTGTATATGAAAATATAACAATTTTAGTGACATCTTTTAATGCATAAGCTTTTAAATTTATAAAACCTAATTAGCTACATCTACTATTTCACCACATAACACGGGCAAGTACACCTACTGTAGAGCAGATAGTAGTGGTAAGTTGACCGAGGATCGTTCAAAGACACCAAGAAAGGAGGACTCTTGATACTATGCCTTTAATAACAACTAGCCAAGTCTAAAATGGAAGTTAGAGGTTAATTAAACCAAAAAGATAACATAAGGAAAATAAATAAAATGATTTTTAAGTTATAATCAATCAGAGGACAATATCACCTGGGGGACTTACTAGTGGTTAGTTTGGTAGAATGCATTTAAATACTTCCCTTAAGATTGTTACTTTTCAGGGGATAAGAGCCGCTTTTCAGTCTGGAACCCTATCTCACGTTCCTCTCGATCTCCACATATAGATCTCGAGAGGACCGCTCTGGAAGTAGCAAACAAAGTGAGCGTGAATGCAAGATAGTTATAGGGCACGATGGGTCGTCGGCGCCGTTATACTAGAATACATTGTCATGAACCGGCAGGGGAACAACCCATGCATCGGATTATTTTATTATGAAAAACATCTTTAAGAGGGACTAAGGTTCGTCTCCTCCATACATCGCTTTCGCGCAAATATGGGCGGCCGTAACCAGAGCCAAATTCACTATCCCATATCTCACCGACTTCCCTGAAGTGACAAAATATTACTAACCCCAATCCCAACCAATACCTTCAGGCCGTAGTTAGCGTGAAATCCGTGTTTGTTTACATAGACATAAAACTCACGAACGTATTACTTTGCATGGGATGCGAGTCACCGTTAGGATCATGCGTCGTCCCCTAGTCGGGTGTCACAATTCCGACTGATGAACTTTCGACTCCTCATAGTCTAGTAAGGTGATATGGTGATGCTAACATGCTTAGGCATGACCATACCTCATGAGTAGAGGCCATACATCTTTGTCACTAAGCTAAGCTAGTAGGTTAATGCTTGCTTCTTAATTAATTCAAACCCTATGGGGTTTTATTTCAAAATAGCGTGGAATTTCTTCTTTCTTTGCATTTAAAGCAAAAGATCTTTTTAAATTGCATCAGTTTACACAGGGTTCGAGATGGAGGAAGAAAGTGGTGCATCTTGTTATGGAGCATGTGGAAGATGAGACATGAAAAAGTTTTTAAAATAGATCTAAAAAGTTGATCGTATAACTTTAGTTTTCGTGTTTGTTGTAATCATGTAATTGTCTTTGGTGTTTAATAAAACTTCTTTCATTGGCCGTTAAAAAAAATAAATAAAAAGTAAAAAAAAACCCTCATTAAGAGGCTGCTATCTTAATAATCCTACCTCACAAATAAAAGTCGATGTGCCTAAATTCGCCGTGATAATTAAAATTCAAAACAAAGAAAGGACAACTTACAATTGTCAATATTGGGAGGGCAGCACGTGTTAAATAATATATCTCTATAAAATATTTTATAGATACAAATATTATATTTATATGTGTCTCGTGTATGACCACATTTACATATAAAAAGATTCAAAATCAAAAGAAATAATCAATCAAATGGGGAATACAATTGTGGTGCTAACACCTTTGATTCATGGGCTCGTGAAGCTAGCCGGGTTAACCCGACAAACCGTTGAAATAGAGCCCGGAACCCTGATGAATATTTGGGTTCCAAAAGAAACCGTCATCACAAATGACAAGAATATCGTCTACGTTCCACCCACCAAGCCTGCAATAGTCCTCCTTCACTCTTTCGCCATGGACGGAATCTTCACTTGGTTTCTACAAGTTTTGGCGTTGACCCGCGAATATGCGGTCTACGTTCCTGACTTATTGTTCTTCGGTGGCTCAATCACCGATAGAAACGAGAGATCCGCAAGCTTTCTGGCCGAGTTTGTGGCTAAGGGGCTTGGGAAACTAAGAGTGGAGAAGGTGACACTAGTGGGGTTAAGTTATGGAGGGATGGTTGGGTTCAAGATGGCTAAGTTGTACCCCAAGTTGGTCAAGTCTATGGTGATGTCGGGAACTGTCATCGAGTTGACCGAGGCCATTAGCCGTGACTCGTATAGGCGGCTAGGTTTAAGGAGATGGTCAGACCTTTTGATGCCCGAAACGGTAGAGGGGTTAAAGATGATGTTTTCTATTGGCTTTCATAAGCTCCCATGGCTTCCTGATTTCATTTATGAAGATATTCTTGAGGTAAAATCAAGCTCAACTTTTATACGTGCCCCAACACTTGAACGGTCACCACTTTTCAAATTCGAACTTTTTCAATGTCACACCAAGGGCCTGTTTGTTTTAAAAAAAAAAGTGTTAATACCCTCTTAATCTGAATCGCTAAGACATTTTTAAAAAAATAGTTTTTGTTTTTTAGTTCTTATTAAGAGAATATAAATCTTAATAACCTCTAAATGAGTAGACATGAAAACACCTCTTAAAGGGGTACAAAATTCGCTCAGATGTTCCAAGAAAAAAAAACAACGCTTGTAACCCTAAACATAAACAGCGCCTCTCTTCTTCAACACACATCGATCTTATTTCTTCTCTCTGGTTCATCAATAACAACGCTTTTCTTCTCTGGTTCGTCCTCATGCATCGCCTTTGTTTAGTCCTCAACGGTTGCTGGATTTTGTTACTGGATTTTTAACCTCGTCTCCTCGCTCCTGTTGTCGCCGGAGCTCCGGCGACCCCCTGCACTCATCGTCATCTTTTCCGGAATTGTTGTTCGTTGAAGCCATCGCCATTTTTGTCGAAATTGTTGTTCATTGAAGCCATCGCCATTTTTGCCGGAATTTTTGCCGCTCCTTAAAAATAGTAGAGGGTTGGGAGTTGGGATCTGGGATGTGTTGATTTGAAGTAATTCGGATTAATCACCATGCCATGTAGAATAAATAAAACGTTCGTTTGAGAAGTTTGACATTGTTAAACATTAAAAAAATTAGAGTTTGAAAAGTTACCGTTCAAAGTATTGGTGACAACAAGTTAAGATAGTGTGAAGATAGAATGTCAGGAAGTGTGAAGATAACGCCCCTACCATAATTATATTATATTTTCTTTGCAGACGATGTTCACTAACAGAAAGGAGAGAAATGAATTGTTAGAGGATTTGATTGTTTCCGTCAAAGATGCAACTTCAGATACCAACTATTCACAGGTAGATCTCAAATTATATAATTTTAATTATGTGAAATTACTTTTAAAAAAATAAGCAGGTCGTATAAATTTATAACTTTATTTTTAAATAGGAGATACATATGGTGTGGGGTGACGATGATAAGATCTTCAACTTGGACCTTGCTCTGACCATGAAAACGTAAGTTACATCCCCTCTTTACAGTATACATTAGACTAATAGGGGTTATTTAAAAAACGAAAGGTAAAAATTTGGTGTTACGTGAAGAACTAGCTCAAACGAGTTCTCATAAATCTCGTTTCAGCTGTGTTACTGGAATCGACTCGTCGAATTATTATTGGGTTTTTTAAAGCTAAAGCTAAACCCTAAACCTTATAAACTAAACTCTAAACCTAAACCCTAGACGCTAACTTTAAAAACCCAAAAATTTAAAACTATTAATAATTCGGAGTTCATTTTTATCTGATTCCCCATGGTTTTCCGTTGTTTTCTCTTCTGTTTTCTTTTGAACCTCACTCTAGTCTAATATTGTTGGTATGTTTTATCTTTAGACAATTGGGTGACAAAACAACATTAGCATGGATAAAGGATGCAGGGCATCTTGTATCGTTAGAGCAACCATTCAAATATAACAAACGTCTTAAATGTATTCTTGAACATGCAAGCAAAGTATGAAGCAGACTTGATGACACGCTATGCCACTAAAATATAAAGCCATAAACAACATTATTAGTATATAATCAATGAATTAAGCGGTGAGGATGTGTTTGTATTTTTTCTGAAATCGAAACAGAAACTACAAGATTCGGTTTTTATCAACAGGAAAGACCCTTCGGTTTCAGGCTTTCAATTTTAGGTTCAACTTTGTTTTGATTTCAATTAACAGATGGTGTGTGAATGCTTATTTTTCTTCAAGGTTCATGTAATTCAACTTGGTTTGTACAACGACAACCAAACCTAAAAATTTGTTTCAGTTTTGTCAATTGAGAACATGGAGATATATATTTAAATTATTTCAGACTTTATTATAATAGCATGTGCAAAATGAAACTACACTTGTGAAGTTAAAACAAGAAAGTGTTAGTGATATAAAGTTCAGGGGGTTAAATGTCATTCCTGAAACTTCAGGGGGTTACCGGAGTCAATAAGCTTTAATCTTTGGTTAAAGGTTGTTAGAGGCTGTTAATATAGCCGTTAGTCGCTTAGCTCAATTAGGGTAATCGTGTATGTATATATTGATGTAACCTTGTTGCTTTTGTAAGGTTTTTACTCTCTCTTTCAATCGAACAATCGTTTAGTGTTAAATCATCGATTTTCGTTTACTAATTTCATCACAATTGGTATCAGAGCCCCAGGCGGCTCGTGATCGGAAAATTCGGGATCGATTTCATGTTCTACTGAAATTGATCGATAAGCGATGGCGTCTTCGAAGTTCATTGTCGAGAAGTTCACCGGAAAGAATGATTTCAGTCTCTGGAGGGTCAACATGAAGGCATTCCTTGTTTATTAGGGAATTTCTGATGCTCTTTATGGTGAACCAGGAAGACCAGATGGAATGAAAGACAACGATTGGCAAGATATTCTGGAATAAGGCACACAGTGCCATTGTATTGTGCCTTGGGGATAAGGTATTGCGAGAAGTTAGCCGAGAAAGAACAGCGGCAGCAGTTTGGACAAGGTTAGAATCACTGTATATGACCAAATCACTAGCGAATAGGTTATATTTGAAAAGAAGGTTGTATACTTTTCATATGCCTACTGGTAGATCGTTAGAGGATCACATGGATGAATTCAATAAAGTCATAATGGATTTAGAAAATATTGATGTGTCCATTGAAGTGGAAGATCAGGCTATCCTGTTCTTATCATCCCTTCCTAGTTCCTATGAACATTTTGTAGTAACCTTAGTGTATGGGAGGGATGATATTTCAATGGAAGAAGTGTTATCTTCTTTAAACTCCAAAGAGTTGCAGAAAAGGTGTGAAGGTCAAGAAGAGAACAGTGAAGGGTTACTGGTTAAAGGGAGTCCTAATCAGAGGGGCCAAAAGAAGAAGAATAATAGTATAAGTTCAAGCCAAAGTCTAAGCTGAGATGTTTTATCTGTAATTCAGATAAGCATCTGAAGAGAGAGTGTCCAGAATATAAAAAGAGAAGGAATGATCAAGGTTCTAAGTATAGGCCTGCAAACTATGATACAGGATCTGATGGATATGAGTCACTTGATGTATTTGTTGTGGATCATGAGCAAGGTGGAGAGAACTGGATTATGGACTCTGGTTGCTCTGATTCCGACGTCGGCGGACCGCTACGAGCAGCTTACACGTCGGACGTAGACGTTTCCGATTTAGGTCTCTCTCTTGGATGATCTGCGTCGACGCCTGCTGGCTTCATTTAGTCGTCGCCTCTCCGTCTGTTGCTCCGATTCTGATGTCGGTCGGCGTTGGCAGACTGCCGCTGGCGGCTTACCTGCCGGACGTGGACGCTAAGAGTGATCTCTTTCTCTGATTCTGATCTCTTTCTCTAAGCTTCTGGACTTTCCTGTATTGTTTCTCCGGTGAAGTTGTCTCTAGTTACATATGCGACCACGTCGTTGCTCTGGTGACGTTGAAGCGACGACGTTTTGGTTGTTCTGATTTTGATCTTAAAAGCAATCGGCTTTGCTGTTGGGTTTGTGTTTCTTGCTCTTAAAACCAACAGTCTGTCGGTTATGGTATGCACAAGTGGGTTTTCAAGAACCCAAATCTGCTACAAAAATGTTGCACTTGGGTTTTCTAAAACCCAAATCTGAAAGATGAAACATAGATTTTGTCAGGTTTGGTTTGCATGTAGCGATTTCGTAAGGTATGCTTCACAATGATCTTACCAGCAACTGATAGTTAATTGCATTTGACACCGGTGTATGAGCGACGGCGTTGGTCATATGGGTTGATTTTTCTGAAGCCTTGGTTTCCAGTGAATTTATATTTAGTATTTATATATAAAGATTTTTATCTACTGATATCCATATATATATATATATATATATATATCAATTCTTTAGGGCTCTATTTCCTACGTGTTAATGACACGTACTCACATTTCTTTTACTGTGCAATTTCTGTTTGATATCATTGGCTGTTCTAAAATTTGATAAACTCTCATTGAACATGAGGGGCGGTGGAAACGTGGCTTCTTCAGGGTTATTTTGTTACAAACACACTGTTAAGACCATATGCTAAATTGGTCTTCATGGTCAGATATTAGTTTTAGATGGTGGAATGTTACTGATGACTTTTTTGTTAACCTTGCTTTTGGGTTTTTGAAGAACCCTGATCTCAGTCGGTTTTGTTGTTGTTCTTGATGTTTATAACTGAGGCTATGATGATTCTCTGAAATAACTCTGTTCTTGGCACCGACCATAACCGGGGGCGTTATACCTCGGTTTATTGTAGCCCTCACCGAGACCCCTGCTGATTCTTTGATGAATAACTAAAAATCTGAGCCTTACATGTTTCTTTTCTAATGATCTCTGTCTTTGTTTGGATTTATCTTCTCGTATCTATTCTTTTTTTAATTTGGTTCTTATCATTATTGTTTTTTTTCTTGAACGGCGAAAGATATATTAAAAAACCGACTTTGACTAAAAAAGCCAAAGCCAAACAAAGAACAAAACAATTACATCAAAAGAAGAGGGTTACGCACCCACTCCATCCAAGATATACAACACTTCCTATTTCTATTTGAGTACCAGAAATAAGACAATAAAACTATGCTGTAAAAAATCTCGTCGTTCCTAAGCCGAGTCGGATTAAAAATATGATCGTTACGAAACTTCCAAATCGTCGACCAGGCCGTGAAACAAATGACCTCGATAAACTCCTTCTTTTTCTTGATAAGCGAAGCTCCATCAACCAACGCCATTAACCCAATCGGAGACATGGAAGTAATACAACCGACATCTAACCATATGGCAATCAAACTCCATTTGGCAATCAAACTATCATTATTGTTTGATTCTATTTTTTGGAGTGACGGTCATTTTTAGACTGTTTGATGCTTTTTTTTACAGGTTCTTTCTTATACATGCATGTTTACCTGAATATCTACATTCATTTGCAGTTTTATGAGATGTCTTGAATTCAAGTGTCATGTGTGGTAAAAAAAAATAGAGATTCTAGGTTGGGTCAATGGTTTTCTTACATATAATGGGTTTTCTCCTAAGGGTCAATGGTGGTATTCAGATCTTGTACCGAGGAAATGAAGATAACCGAATGGGTCAATTACCTGTCACTGATCCAAATTTACAGTTAAAAAAAAGAGTTTACTCATGTTCAATCAACATTTAATTAATCATTTAATTTGGTGTTTTTTTTTGTCGTGCCGTTGTTTTTTTTAAGGCAATTTGACTCAGCGGTGTATCGACACTGGTTACACTAAACCTACATACTTTTTGAAGTTCGAACCTCATTGCGAGAGTACCAAGGAGCACCCCTCCCCCCCTCCCCCATTTGCACAATCGGGTGAGATTGGACAAGCTTGTAAACCCTCCCTTATAACACAGAATCAAGCACGACTTGCTTTGGTGTTATAAAATCTGCCTTTCAAAAAAAATCAAGCATTTAATATTTAAATGAATTCTTTTTTAATTACTATTTTAAATTACTCACTTTTCCTTATTTATGGGCCCAAAGAGAGACTTATAGCCCTGAAGGCGAGATTTGAAGTTTACAAGACCATATGTTGTCCATCAAGCTGTCTCGCCTCTTTTGTGGGAGGGTCTATACTCTATGGTCATCAATCTTTATATTTTTAGCATAACGTGATATTAGACTATACGTAATCGTGGAGTCTTATCTTTGTACGATTTTTTATACATGACATCCTATTCAGTAAGAAACTCTATGATTAAAAGTTGTCTACTCATAAAGTCCCATAACACTCCTAATTAATAGTCAATTATATATATTTTTTAAATAAACCTTAAAAAATCTAAGCTAATAAAAATAGCCTTCTAAAAAAGAACCAATCACCTTTCATCTGGCAGGGCGTCATATTTTACTAGGCTTCAAATTTTAACGTCGTTACGTAGTATTTTTATATTTTCGTTTTATTTACGTTTTATTTTAGCCAGTGTAACTAAATTTTGTATCCATGTTATCCCATGACAATGGGTGGGTAATAAACTTTAGTTTCTATATAAGACATAATATCTACAGTTCATTTCACCATTTAAATCTGTATATTGTTCAGTAAGTTATTGAAATGTGGTCTAAACAAAAAAGTGTCATCTTCTAGTCCATCGGACGTTGGCCGAAACATTCCAAAACCAGTTCGAACAAAATTCGGGAGAATTGTTCGAACTGGTAATGAATGTTATCATGTTCCTGTACAAATCCCCATATTCGTAGGGTCAATTTAACGGGGTCTGATATCTTGATAGAGAATTTTAGCGCACCCTCCGTGGGTTCTGTGAAGAATCTTACATAAAGGATATTGTATATTTTAAAAACATAGAAACATTGTGTTTATGTATTTGAAGTATTAATATTTTTTATGTTATTTTACAGCACATGTGAGCGTGGATAGAGCCGTATAAGTGGGTCTATTGATCCATAAGGGTCGTATATGTCGGTTATATTAATCTATAAGGGTCGTAAAGGTGGGGACCGTAAGGTACAATACGATCCGTATAAGAGTGGTCGTATGGTGTCATACTGCTCGAGTGAGACCGGATTGGCTAATACAACAAAAGTTAGCTTTTGTCTTTTTGACAAAATGCCATATGATTCTTGTTGTATAATACAACTCGTATTAAATGATTGTGCATAACAAAGAGGATGTGTGTAACAGGTCTCTTAATTTTATATCTAAAATAACCAAGGATTAAAAACAAATTTGAATAACTTAAAAACCTAACCGTTATAACTTTCTACAAAGGGTTTTAGTCCAATGCTATCTTGATGATTAATGAGGTTTCTTCACCAAAATATTGTGTAAAAGATAAATAGTATACAAATAGGTAAATATTACTTAAAATATAAAACCATTGTAATTATATACCCATATACAAAAGACAAAGTTGTGATTATTTACCAATTTGCTATTAAGAAAAGTTGAGATTATTTATCATTTTGATATTTTTTAATCAAATAACTAATTCTTCAAATTTATTATAATCAATTAGATTATAACTTTTTATATAAAAAATTATAATTTATTTTAATTAAATTATAGATGACATTATTAATTAGTCATGATAATTTCATACGTTTTTTTATACATAATCTCACTCTACTTTTAAATGTATAATTTCTTTTAAGTCGTTTTTTTATAATGTTTCATAGGTTTTAGTGTTAGTTTCACATTGTTGCCTTTAAGTATCTAGTTTTTTTATAATTTTATATTTAACTAGCTAGACTTTTAAGTTTAATGTCGTTCCATAGTCTTTTTATTTATTTATTTTCATTACGTTTTAACAATACAATTACTTTTTAACCATCAAGATAGCAAATTATAATATCCTCTTTAATTCCTCTTGTGTACAAAACGGTTCAACCGGTTAGCCCGGATTGATCCGGGTAGTCGAACCAGATTGACTATTCAAACCTGTAAACTTATAATATCACATTAAATAAATTTTTAACCATAAAAAATATAAAAAAAACTTCAATAAAGTATCAAACAAATTACAATTATCCAAAATAAAATAAGTAAGTTTTAATAAAGCTATCTTTATTAAAGAAAAATAACCCTACCTTTTTTAGTTTAATTTTAAATAAATGGTCCAATGTAGGTTCGGGTCCGGCTTAACTGCTGGTTCAACCGCAAAATCTGCTGATTCAATTGCAAAAACCACCAGTTCTATTTTAGCTCGAAATTAGAGAAAACCGCTCTTAGCCGAAGCGGTCTAGCCCTCAGTTACCTGTTTAACTGGTTAAACCGGATGGGTCTAACCGGTTTTTGAAACACCGGAGAAAAGTCAATACCAAAAAAAGGCCAAGTTACAATTGTCAATAATGGGAGGGCAGCGCACGTGTCAAAAATATATCTATATATATAGATACAAATATTACATTTATATGTGTCTCGTGTATGATCACATTTACATATAAAAAGATTCAAAATCAAAAGAAATAATCAATCAAATGGGGAATACAATTGTGGTGCTAACACCTTTGATTCATGGGCTCGTGAAGCTAGCCGGGTTAACCCGACAAACCATAGAAATAGAGCCCGGAACCCTGATGAATATTTGGGTTCCGAAAGAAACCGTCACCACAAATGACAAGAATATCGTCTACGTTCCACCCACCAAGCCTGCAGTGGTCCTCCTTCACTCTTTCGCCATGGACGGAATCTTCACTTGGTTTCTACAAGTTTTGGCATTGACTCGCGAATACGCAGTCTACGTTCCTGACTTCTTGTTCTTCGGTGGCTCAATCACCGATAAAAACGAGAGATCCGCGAGCTTTCAGGCCGAGTTTGTGGCTAAGGGGCTTGGGATACTAGGAGTGGAGAAGGTGACACTAGTGGGGTTAAGTTATGGAGGGATGGTTGGGTTCAAGATGGCTAAGTTGTACCCTAAGTTGGTCAAGTCTATGGTGATGTCGGGAACCGTCATTGAGTTGACTGAATCTATTAGCCGCGACTCGTATAAGCGGCTAGGTTTAGCGCGATGGTCAGACCTTTTGATGCCCGAAACGGTAGAGGGGTTAAAAATGTTGTTTTCTATTGGCTTTCATAAGTTCCTGTGGCTTCCTGATTTCATTTATGGAGATATTCTTGAGGTAAAATCAAAGCTCAACTTTTGTTGTATGCCAAGACTTAGAACGACCACTTTTCGAACACGTCACACTAAGTTAAAATTTGAAAAACATCACGCCACTATGCCATGTAAAAAAAGTGAAACATCCATTTGAGAAGCTTGACTTTGTTAAATATTAAAAAAAAAACTAGAGTTCGAAAAGTTACCGTTCAAAGTATTGGTGACAACCATTTAAGATGGTGTGAAGATAGAATGTCAGGAAGTGTGAAAATAACGCCCCTAGCGTAATTATATTATCTTTTCTTTGCAGACGATGTTCACTAACAGAAAGGAGAGAAATGAACTCTTAGAGAATTTGGTTGTTTCCGACAAAGATACAACTTCAGATACCAACTACTCACAGGTAGATCTCAGAGTATATGATTTTAATAATGTGAAATTACTTTTAAATAAATAAACAGGTCGTATAAAATACTTTGTTTTTAAATAGGAGATACATATGGTGTGGGGTGATGATGATAAGATCTTCAACTTGGACCTTGCTATGACCATGAAAACGTAAGTTACATCCCCTATATTAATAGTATACATTAGTCTAATAGGCGTTAGTTCAAAAGCAAAAGGTAAAAAAGTGGTGAATCGTGAAAAACTAGCTCAAACGAGTTCTCATAAAACCCATTTCGGCAATGCTACTGGAATCGGCTCGTCGAGTCATATTGGATTTTTAAAAGCTAAAGCTAAACCCTAAACTTTATAAACTAAACTCTAAAATAAACCCTAGATGCTAACACTAAAAACCCGAAACCCTAATAGTTAAAAACCCAAAAATTTGAACCTATTAATAATTCGGAGTTCGTTTTATCCAGTTCCCTACGGTTTCCCATTTTTTTCTCTTCTGTTTTCTTTTGAACCTCACTCTAGTCTAATAGTGCTGGTATATTTTATGTTATCAGACAATTGGGTGACGAAACAACATTAGCGTGGATAAAGGATTCAGGGCACCTTGTACCATTAGAGCGACCATTCAAATATAACAAACGTCTTAAATGTATTCTTGAACATGCAAGCAAAGTATGCAAGCGGACTTGATGACACTATGCCACTAAACTATAAAGCCATAGACAACAACATTATTAGTATATAAATAATGAATTTTTTTTTTTTTTTCGAACGGCATATAAATAATGAATTATTGCGGTAAGCATGTGTTTGTATTTTTTCTGAAATCAAAACGGAAACTAGCTAGAAGATTCGGTTTTGATCAAAAGGAAAGACCCTTCGGTTTCAGGCTTTCAATTTTAGGTTCGACTTTGTTTTGACATGATTTGATTTCAATTAATAGATGGTGTGTGAATGACTGACTGAATGCTTATTTTTCTTCCAGGTTCATGTAATTAATTCAACTTAATTAGTTTGGTACAACGACCACCAAACCTAAAAATTTATTTCATGTTTTGTCAATTGAATGAGTGGTCTAATAAACCACCAGTCCGGCCTTGTCCTTTGGTTGAATGGTATTGGTGATGAGGGTATGACTCAGGACTGAGAGGTCACGAGTTCGATACCCGAGTCATAAAGTTTTTCCATACGAACGTTCACGGAGATGGTTTTTCTTGAAAAGTGACTCAACGGTATAAATAATACTTAGTTGATCGATAAAAAAAACAAATGACCTAAAAGAACATGGAGATGTATATTTAAATTAATTGAGACTTTATTATAATAGCTTGTGCAAAATGAAACTACTGTAATGGTTGACATGGATATTGTAGTAAAGCCCTTTATTATTTTGTTAATTAAGTATAAAACACATAAAAAGATTACAATGAAAGATATTGCAATACTAAGTTATAATTTGGATAGAAAGGAGTAGAAGCATAAAGATTTTCTGATGCCAATATATGACATAGTTTTCTTAAACTACAGTTCCTGTATTTCAAGAAAACTCGTTTGTTTTTAAGGATATAATGACAGAAACTGTAATATAGTCAAAGAAGATCTCTAGAGCCTGAAAGTATGCCAATTTTTTGTCAGAAACAAGATTAGAAGAATAAGAATATTTTTTAGAGAACTTAGAAAGTTCCTGTATAGAGAGGTTTGCAAGAGGTTTTATGTGTGAATTTCATCCAAGGTTTAGCTTTAATATATAAGTAAGGGTATGCGGTATGTTTGCATGGGTGTGTGGCGTGAGCCCACCCACACCATGGAACAACCCCCCCCCCCCCCCCCTCTTCCGTGAGTTTGTTGCGTGAGCCAGGTGGATCCAATGGCGTGAGAATCACAACATCGTGAGTTTGCTTGTGACTTTGCAACCGGAACAAATCCATCCAGTTAGTGGTGCCAGATTTGAGTTATCATTTTATTTATTTAAAAACTTTTATTTAAGCTCAGATCTTATTTTTCTCAAATATTTGTTACATGTTAACTTTTCCAATAAAAACTAAACTTGTAGTCTTCTTTAAAAAAATTATTTGGACTCGTGAGCGCTTTTTGACACGTTTTTGATTTCGTAAGCGGTTTATTATATATTTTTTTTGATGTAATATTTGTATGTTTTAATAAAATCATATTTTATTTAAAATAGTATTTTTTAACTCTTAAATTAAATACTTGAAAAAAGTAATATAAAAAAAACAACTCACAGGCTCCAAGTCACAACCAACATACCCTACGTACATTTTGATTTGGGTTGTAAGTCCTATCATTACCTGTGTAAATGACAGGGGACCATTTACATCACCGAAGAAAGAGGCCGCCAGTGACTAAGATTAGAAAACGCTAGTTAATATAGAAGAGACACAAAAATTGATGGTGATAGAGGTTAGAGGTGCAAATTTCGGTTCTTGGGGTGGAACCATGGAACTGGGTTGGTGGGTCTGGATGAAGAACTAGTAAGAACTTAACCGGTTAGTGTTGGATGGAATTGATTCCAGAATCGGTTCCACGCTTTTTTTTAAAGATTTCTAATTAATATAAATAACCAAAACACATTTTGTCATACATTTCTTAAAATTATAAATCATATGTCGTTCAGATATGGTCAACTTGTTAATGAATTACAATCATCAAATTATGTCCAGATATGGTCAACTTGTTAATGAATGACAAGGGAAAAAGACGAAAATAGCCTCTTTGACCAAGTTTGGGACGAAAATAGCCCCATGAAATTTTCTTCCCTTTTCGTCCCAACTTTTAGCCCTACCTTAACGGTCGTTAACGACCACCATTGAAACCCAAAACGACCGTTCTCGATGACCAACCACGGAGCGACATGTGTCATCCACGGTCGTTAATACCTTGGAAAGGTCGTCGACGACCGTCGTTTTCCGTCAAACGACCGCCGACATTTTTCGTCTCCAGAAATCTTGGAACATTGTCTGACAGCCTTGTCGGGTGTGTGTCGACGTTCTGAGGTCGTAACGACCGTGGTCGACGACGACCACAGTTACAGTCGTAACGACTGTTATCGGATTTAATTATTTTTTTAAAATTTTAAAATAATTCCATGGTCGTTTCGACCATAGTCGTTGGCGACCACACATGTGGTCTCCAACGACCATAGTCGTTTCGACCGTGTATGAGGTCGTTTCGACCGTTCTTTCTCATATAATTAATAATTAAATGATAATTAATTGACTATTACAATTCACAAGGTAAAATAATTATTGCGATAGTGCTTTGGGAAAATGGACCTTTCATTGTAAATGGTTAATTAATTATCATTTAATTGCAATAATTAATTGATAGTGCTTTGGAAAAAGGGACAATTAATTATCATTTAATTGCAATAATTAATTGATACTGCTTTGGAAAAAGGGACAATTAAGTATCAATTAATTGCAATAATTAATTGATAGTGCTTTGGAAAAAAGGGATAATTAATTATCATTTAATTACCTTGTGAATTGTAATGGTCAATTAATTATCATTTAATTATTAATTATATGAGAAAGAACGGTCGAAACGACCTCATACACGGTCGAAACGACTATGGTCGTTGAAGACCACATGTGTGGTCGCCAACGACTATGGTCGAAACGACCATGGAATTATTTTAAAATTTAAAAAAAATTATTAAATCCGATAACGGTCGTTAGGACTGTAACTGTGGTCGTCGTCGACCACGGTCGTTACGACCTCAGAACGTCGACACACACCCGACAAGGCCGTCAGACAATGTTCCAAGATTTCTGGAGACGAAAAATGTCGGCGGTCGTTTGACGGAAAACGACGGTCGTCGACGACCTTTCCAAGGTATTAACGACCGTGGATGACACATGTCGCTCCGTGGTTGGTCATCGAGAACGGTCGTTTTGGGTTTCAATGGAGGTCGTTAACGACCGTTAAGGTAGGGCTAAAAGTTGGGAAAAAAATTTCATGGGGCTATTTTCGTCCCAAACTTGGTCAAAGAGGCTATTTTCGTCTTTTTCCCATCATATGTCGTTCAGATATGGTCCAATTGTTAATACATTAACATTTCTTAAAAAATCATTTATGACACACAATGCCACTTTTGTTAAAGAGAGATGACGCATATTTGTGCGTCATTTGCTTATGACGCGCATTTACGACACGCACTGCGCGTCATAAATGTGTGTCATAAACGTGCGCCAAGGAAGCTCCCGTCATAAAGGGAGATGACACGCTTTTTGCGTGTCATTACTTATGACGCGCATTTTCGCGTTTTGTAAATGGGTGTCATGGTTAAAAAAAATTATTTATTTAGAATTACTGATTTCCACATTAAATAGCAATTAATCTCATAATACAAAATAAAATACACATAGAACAAACTAATTCATTTCATATATAATAAATCATGATGCATTCATAACATCATTCAAGAGTAATTTTGAAAATCAGTTTGTTCATACATTGTTTTACACCCGTAGATGTTCATTTGCCCTCCACCTAACCTCTACAGCTTTCTTTAACAATTTGGATTCACTTGAATTGCCCTAAACTTCCATAGCTGACCTTGACAGTAGTTTGGGGTAGCTTGTTTGATTCACAGTCAAGCTTAACCTGTTTGGTCTAGCGTCCCTTTGGAGTTATAGATGAAAACTTCTTGTTTTGTCCTTTGTTGCATGTAATGGAGCAGGAACAATCACTTTGCATTTTAACAAGAATGCCTGCAAGTTGGGTCTGCAAACATATATACAAGTTAGACAGACAAACAGGCCACTAGGGAAAAGATGCCACTAACAAAATGTGTTCCAAAAACCCACCCCTCCTGCCGCATCTTTAACAAAAGTGGCATCTTCTGTATATGTATCGTGAGTTACGTACTACTTTCCCACAATTAACACAACATCTGAAAGTAAGTAACATAGACAATGAGGGAATGAAACATAAACAGTTGATCAGATTAGACTACTATTTCTAAGGAACATGAATACTTAAACGTTGCCGATGGTATAATCATGATGTGTCCCACTATATTGTGCACAATGAGGGCACCAAGTAGTCATCTCTTTTCCTAATGGAACTGCGCAAAAAGGTCAGCTGTACTTTCGGGTAACTTCTTCCATAAGTAACACACTGGTAGACAACAACACTGGGTTCCTGCATATTACCACACACAAAAAAAAAATCAGATTGATATTGTTTCACTATGAATGTAGATGATAAAAGTAGAAGTAAAGATACATGCTACAGTCAAAAGGTTCAGACATCTAACTCCTGATAACCAATTTTAACAGATCTGATATATCTACAAATTCTAATAGTCTAATTTTAAAAGAAACATGCAATTAAAGCAATCATGTGCCTGCAAGAGTGGAGTGTAGCCATGGAGATTTCCTTGGGATGTTGTTGCTCTGACTGTCAAACCACCACCACTGTGCTGATAACTTGCTCTTCCCTTTCATTTCTTCTTCACCTTCATCATCCTAAAATTTTCAAAATTAGAAACATATTTTTTTTATCCCATCAACAGATTAATGGATTCAACAAAGATAACTCTCTTGAACAAACTTGATGTCTTAAAATATGAGTATATGTTAAAATTTAGAATAATCATAGAGGCTACTCTATTTAAAAATCAGACAGACACATACTCCATTCAATAGATTTTGATGGACAAGCATGCATGTCTTTAACAATTAATAAAAAATCATAATTATTAAAATATCTTAACTTTAAAAAGTTCATATATTTTTTTTGTTTTAAATTACTTGTGAGCGGTTGTAATTGTAACTTTTATCTAACAGTCGAGCATAAATAGTTATCATTAGTTTTATAGTTTTGACCTATTGATGACCTGTCGTTGGGGTCATGCAAAAATTAACCTAACTTTACCTATAGACAGGGTAAGTCGGGTGTCGAATCCACGAGGAGCATGTGGTTAGATTTGCAGGTTTGTTTGATTATTAATACTAAACTTAATTTAAAATTAAAATTCAACTTGATTTGATAAAAGATAAAATAAAAACAAGGCAGCCCCTCCAGGTTTCAGGTTCTAGGTTAACACAAAATTCAGTTAATTAATTGGGAACCACATAGACACAGTTCTGGAAATTAGTTAAAGTAGTGATCAAAACAGATTTTTGTCATCAAACCATGTCAATCACCTAATTTGCAAGTGTCAATTCAACCCCCTTTAGTCACCCAACCCGCTCTAGGTTTTGTCATCAACCGAACGTAATTGTAAAGAGAGGACTTAAAACACACACATATTATTTAAATTAACTAATGCATCAATCAAAATTTAAATGCTTGTCATCACAGATAAAATAAGATCCAATACATAAACCAAACTGAATTAAGTGTAAAACCTATATGAACCATCCATCTGGAGGGAACTACAAAAGATTTAGCCAATAATCATAACGAATGGATCAAATACTGTCACTACAAGATTCATCATTAAATAAAATTAACTAAAAAAACTAACAAAAAATGATGACGATTGATGACGTTGTTCTTCCTTGATTTCCGTGGAGCAACCAGGCAGCCAAAAGGGCTGCGCCTTTTTTCCTCCCTTCTGCCGTCAAATGCTTCTGTCGAACCTCTATCAAAAACCCCTAAGGGTTGTCGAATCCCCTCAATTGCGATGCTCAATCCCCTTTTTAATTCCTGCCCACGTCAACTTTTAATGGGCCCAAGCCCATTCTATATTTCTGTTGATTAACACAAAACCCACGTGAATTATCTTGTTGCAGCCAATTTGTTTCTCTTTTCTTGACCACGTAACCTACATGGTCATCATTGGGTCCACATCTTTTATTTGTGGCATCTTCGCATAACCTCTTATAAGTTTCCACGTGAACCAAGCATGTGACCTACTCATGCCTTTTTCCTTTGTTGCAACAAATCTTTTTTCTTTCCTTGTTATACATGTCATGCCTTCCTCACGTGCTCCACATTCACCATATAATTCTTTTAACTCTTTTACTTCTACACCTGCAATTCACAATTAAATGATGACTTAAATTTCTTTCATATTTTAAAGTAAATATTAAATAAATACTACTACTTAGAAATAATAGTCATGGAGTTTTAACTCTAACTTAATCATATAATTTAGCTCGTTTACCTTCTCAACACACTAACCATAAAAACTAATTAAAATAATATACTTTATGCAAAATTTGGTGTGTAGAGAGAGTAATTAATATAAAATAAAGTGTACATTTCAACCTCTCATCACATCCCCACACTTATCTTTTTCCGTCTCGGAAAAACTGCCATAGAATCATAATCGGGAAATCAATCTCAAAATATTTTAACTTTTTAAATCAACAACCATGTCAACTACACATTCCCAAAATGTAATCACATATGCTAATTGCAATTGCCGATATTTCGGTCCGACTAAACCCAACCACTGACCTTTGAGCCCTCAAGGTGTTTATATAAATTACCAATCATTTGTATCAATCCGCCTATGTGTCCCACATTCAGAAGGTTCAAGATCGACCTACTCCCGAATCAAATTCAGTCAAAGCAAAGGGTAATAAATATGAAATATTTAAGTTTTCCCCACCCCCTTAAACCAGATACTTATATATCCCAAGAATGATGGATTTAAATGGATAAATGAAGTTGTTGAGCATTTATTCGTCTACTATTTTTGTCTATTTTTTCTTTTCTTTTTTTTTCTTTTTTTTCTTTTTTTTCTTTATTTTTTTTTATAATTGGTTAATTTTAACTATGATTACCAACGGACATCATCAGAGGCACTTTTTGCAAGATGCTATCCCCAAATCGTACATGAGTATTTTGCCCGCGAGATCCAGAACATCATCAGAGGCACGCACCACAGGATACTATCCTTAGCTTGTACATGAGTATTTTGTCCCTTCACTCTAAAATTATTAACCAATTTGTTACCTAATATGCTCAAAGATGGAAAGATGGGGCACCGTTATTTCTCGGATTTGCTTTCGCAAAAAGATCATAACGTGCCAAGTTATTCTAAGGACATATAAGTCTCTAATTTAAAGTGGTCTTTTTCCTCCTAATCATCAATTTCAATCTCCCTATCACCATAAAATGGAAACCCACTAGCAGACTGATTTAATTACATATTTATACAACAGTAAACACAATGGGCAGTTTAAGCTATTCCTAGGTCAGTTGGGCCTACCGACACATCACAGATTAGCCATGTTTTCCATTCTCTCCTTTTCTACCACTTTTCCCTTTCTTTCTTGATTTTTAATTTTATTTTTGAAAACTGATTCCCAATTGTACTATCATTTTCCATGTAATTGCAAATTATTCCAAAGACATTTTTCAAATTTTCAATTTTTTTTTTATTTTCTTTTAACACAAAAAAAATAAAATAAAACACACTAAAATGTTATCCCCCTCCCCACACTTGAAATACACATTGTCCTCAATGTGAACAAAGAAACAACAAAAATAAAGAAGAATAAAAAAAAATAAACACAGTTGCAAAAGTAAAGACACAAGAGTATGGAAAGAGTACATCGACCTGATTATAGCTGAACTTGTTGAAATAGCAGGCGCTCCCGTAACTCCTCCCCACGCTTGAACTCTGCCAAGCAAACTGCAAAACTACAAACACACTAAAAAACAAATTAAATGCAAATAGTAAAACATAATCCTAAACTCACTTTCGTAGGAATCACGGTTGCATTTAGCGTATGCAACAAGCCTTTTAAACCCCTCAGTAGTCTGAGTGGACGAGTGAAGTCTCGTGAGGGTTTGTAGTGAACACACCCACAAAGTTCTCGGGTTGCCTCCCGGAAGCGCTAAGTTTAAGGTCTTCAGCCAGACCGTACCTCATATGACGCTCATGGAGGACGTGTAGGGTGGTAGTATATTTCCGCTCCTAGACTTGTTCTTCTTCTATCATACACATCCTCCCATATTTGATCATGCCAAGCGGCACTTGCTTTTTCAAGATCAAATTCCACCAATTTATTAACTTTTTTCCTTCTTCTTTTCCTTGACGTCTTCTCTTTATCTTGAGATCTAGTTTCCTTCTTCTCATTCAACCTGTCAATCATAAAGCATTCTTTTTCTTCTTTCGGATTCTCCTTCTCAGGAGACCCACTTTTATCAGTTTTATGCTTAGATATGTTAGAAAATACCTTCAAACTCATTGTTTTTTTCCCAAACCTCATTCTGACCGTTCCTTCAGCACAATTAATAATAGCCTTTGTTGTAGCAAAGAACGGTCTACCCAATATGACAGACGGATGTGTATTCTTAACACAATCAAGCACTAAAAAGTCCACTGGGTAATAAAACTCATGTACTTTAACAATCACATCCTTAACAATCCCCCTAGGACTCAAAGACGTCTGATCGGCCAACACCACATTAGTGTTGGTTTTTTTTAAAGGACCAAAATCATACCGATCATATAGACTTCCTGGTAAAATGCTCACGGATGCTCCAAGATCAAGAAGTGCCCTGTCGACTTCAAAATCACCTATTTTTATAGAAATAATAGGCGCTCCTGGATCTTGGAGTTTCGGGGGGAGGGTGCCCAACAAAACGGAATTCACACTCACACTGAAATCAAGTTGTTCTGGAAGTTTATAACGACGTTTGATGGTGCTTAACTCTTTCAAACATTGAACATGATCAGGGCATTCTTTAATTTCATCAATAAATAGTTTATTAATTTTCACTTTTTCAAAAATCTCCCACTTTTCATTCCTCTGTGGTTTGTTTTTACTAAAATTTTCAGGTGGAAGTAAAGCCATGGGAAATGGAACCTTCACATTTAAATTACTTATTCCAGAAAAACTGCCATTAGAACCATTTTCAGATCTTTTAAAACTTTTAACTTCTTGATCATGTTCACTCTCACCCTTCACAAATTGTGGTGACTGAGTATCAACAACAGAAATTTCAGAAAAAGGACGAGTACTTACCTCATCTTTGTCGACTCTCATTGTGTTAGAAGATATGTGACTTGAAATTCTCTGAACATCACTAAGAAGCTTACCCTGATCTCTTCTGATGATTGCCACTTCTTCAGCTAATTGTCCAACCTGTTGTGACAAAGCTTTGACCTCTTTATCTCTGATCTCGTTTCCTTTCTGAATATCCTTCATTAACTCCATGATTATATCAAATTTTTCATTGATGGACTTATCATCCAAGCCACACTGACCCAATTGCCTTCCACAGTCGTTAAACTCTTCATACCTAAACTGGTCATCATACCTATTTTCATTGAAATCTCCATCCCAGTTTCCAACTCTCTCATTTACTGTACCAGCTCTCCCTTGAACATAACCCGTCGACCCATCCTCTTCATCTACACTATATCTGGCATATCGATTTAGAAGTGGCGAGTGTCTGTTTTGAGGGATCATTGGCTTTCGTACTGGTTGGTTGTGTTGTGAAAAATCAAAATCAACTTCATCATATTCGGATTGGTTTTGGGGTTGCAGATGTGGTAGGTCAAAGTGTGAAAATTGTTGTGTGAATGATGAGTTTGATGAGCCACCCGATGGGCCTTGACGACCGTAATAACTCATAACCTCAAAGTAAGTTCCTGCACAAGCAAAGACAACCAATACCACGCGTAATATCGAACTTAAACAAAAACAAACAAAAAGAAAAATGTTTTTAGTTTTTTTTTTAAGGTTTAAAGAAAACAAAAAAGTAAAATCAAACTAGCAATGCAATACTAAGCGCACTAGCTCCCCGGCAACGGCGCCATTTGATGACCTGTCGTTGGGGTCATGCAAAAATTAACCTAACTTTACCTATAGACAGGGTAAGTCGGGTGTCGAATCCACGAGGAGCATGTGGTTAGATTTGCAGGTTTGTTTGATTATTAATACTAAACTTAATTTAAAATTAAAATTCAACTTGATTTGATAAAAGATAAAATAAAAACAAGGCAGCCCCTCCAGGTTTCAGGTTCTAGGTTAACACAAAATTCAGTTAATTAATTGGGAACCACATAGACACAGTTCTGGAAATTAGTTAAAGTAGTGATCAAAACAGATTTTTGTCATCAAACCATGTCAATCACCTAATTTGCAAGTGTCAATTCAACCCCCTTTAGTCACCCAACCCGCTCTAGGTTTTGTCATCAACCGAACGTAATTGTAAAGAGAGGACTTAAAACACACACATATTATTTAAATTAACTAATGCATCAATCAAAATTTAAATGCTTGTCATCACAGATAAAATAAGATCCAATACATAAACCAAACTGAATTAAGTGTAAAACCTATATGAACCATCCATCTGGAGGGAACTACAAAAGATTTAGCCAATAATCATAACGAATGGATCAAATACTGTCACTACAAGATTCATCATTAAATAAAATTAACTAAAAAAACTAACAAAAAATGATGACGATTGATGACGTTGTTCTTCCTTGATTTCCGTGGAGCAACCAGGCAGCCAAAAGGGCTGCGCCTTTTTTCCTCCCTTCTGCCGTCAAATGCTTCTGTCGAACCTCTATCAAAAACCCCTAAGGGTTGTCGAATCCCCTCAATTGCGATGCTCAATCCCCTTTTTAATTCCTGCCCACGTCAACTTTTAATGGGCCCAAGCCCATTCTATATTTCTGTTGATTAACACAAAACCCACGTGAATTATCTTGTTGCAGCCAATTTGTTTCTCTTTTCTTGACCACGTAACCTACATGGTCATCATTGGGTCCACATCTTTTATTTGTGGCATCTTCGCATAACCTCTTACAAGTTTCCACGTGAACCAAGCATGTGACCTACTCATGCCTTTTTCCTTTGTTGCAACAAATCTTTTTTCTTTCCTTGTTATACATGTCATGCCTTCCTCACGTGCTCCACATTCACCATATAATTCTTTTAACTCTTTTACTTCTACACCTGCAATTCACAATTAAATGATGACTTAAATTTCTTTCATATTTTAAAGTAAATATTAAATAAATACTACTACTTAGAAATAATAGTCATGGAGTTTTAACTCTAACTTAATCATATAATTTAGCTCGTTTACCTTCTCAACACACTAACCATAAAAACTAATTAAAATAATATACTTTATGCAAAATTTGGTGTGTAGAGAGAGTAATTAATATAAAATAAAGTGTACATTTCAACCTCTCATCACCTATACAAATTCATTTTGAAAAGATATTAGACACGTTAATATTGAGTTGTGCAATCAAGCTAGATCCATATAATATTTGTTTAAATATATTAACCAAAAAAGTCCTAATAGTGCTATTCTTTTTGTTGTATAAAGTAACAAAGAAAATGATCATAGTCGAGTGTTAAATGAAATAAAATTGTATTATAATTGTAGATATCTATTTGCGAGAGAGACATCATGACTAGCAAAATTAAGTTGTTTATACCATTTGTTAAAGCACATATCGATTGTTAAAGCACGCTTTCTCGTTTTTGATCAATTTGTCCGAGGCAACTTTTAAAACATCCTGATCACCCACCGTGAAAGCCCTATTCCATAAGCCCACAAGAGAGAAAATCCCAGTTGGATCTATGCACGCGTGTTTCCTCCTATCTGTCCCAATTCACATGCGTTTCTTTCTTAGAGAAAATAAAGTGTTTCTTTTTATTAAAAGACTTGTATGTTCCATTTCATTTTGAATCAACCAGATATTAAATTATAGGGATGTGGATGAGGGGTGGGGGGGGGGGGTTATTTCTGAAAGATTATGAATAATCTCTTGATCTCATTCATAAAATAAAGGGATATATATATACAGCTACCTAGCCTATCTAAGGGAACAAATCGACTAAATAATACAACATATATGAATACACAATACAATCGCTAATACACCCCCTCAGTGTGGAGGGGGAGGAGGATGATTGCCAAGACTGGATCGAAAGCGAATGAAGTTTGCATACTTTGAATACGTCAGGATGTTTTGTTTATAGGTCAGCAATAATGATGCATGTTTCATTGTTAGCCTGAGGCAGCTGACTGTCTCCTAGATTGAACACCTAAACCAGAACCAGTTTGCTCACGCAGTCTCCTTCTAGATGTACTTGCACCAGACATCTTAAATGGCACATATAAAGATGTGAATCAATATAGATAGTAAATTAAAATTAAAGCTACTAAGAAACATATACTAACAGATAACACATATAAACATAGCATATAAAGTCATCTTTAACATAACGGGAATGCTATACATGAAACCATCAGAAAACTATAGAGGGTTATGGTCTTATGGATAAGAAACGTAAGAAACATACATTGGATTCTCGTAGCCTAAAGTTCTATATTATTGCATTTTAACGCGTCAATACTTCCTGCGATGATTGTAATTTTTTTTATACTTGTGGAAATCAAATGCTAAAAGACTGTTGTTTTAATGTCCTCAATCGAAACTTTTTTCTATTACCTTAAATGAAATGAGCAGATAAAATTTACCATTTATTTAGTTAAAATTTGAATAAACTGTTACATATTTTAGACCTATCAAATTTTGTAAAACCATCTCTTTGCGCAGCCCATGACACACAAATCGGCCCATTTGTATTTTATTCTTCTAGTTGGTAGTGGTTTGTTAATTTGTTATGTGAGTTATTGCATGTTCCATTTTGTTTAAGATGTCCACTTATTTGTAAAAGATTTTAAAATTGGACTAAATTCATCTTTCTCAGTTGTATATCTTTTTAATTTTCAAGCCTAATTGCTGATTTGGTTCTCCAAGTTTATGCACCTGACGTTTTATATTAGTATTGATTGACTTATCTGTAAAGTATTTCCAAATTAGTTTAATCCTATTTCACAGTTCTCTTTCCTTTTGTTTTTCAAGCTTAATTTTGCATATTTTAATGTATTTCCAAATCTTTATTACCTTCAAGGACATTCTCATTCACATAGGTAAACTAACAATATCTCCATACTAGGTAATTAGCAAAAAGACATTTACACAAACACCTTATGTGCATAGCAAAGATAATATTTGTAAATGTTGTAATTTCATAAAATCGTTTCGATAGAAAAACAAAATTGTCATAAATGATAAATCAACGGTATAAGCACCAACAAAACTATATGCAAGCACAAATTGGAATTCAACAACGGAAATCAGTCGGGTATGAAGCATGCAATTACACACCAGAAACTTTAAAGATAGAAAAAAGCACCCACAGCAAAATCAGAGAAGGGTAAGATAATACACTTAGATTCAAACTGGTGACAGACCATAAGCAAACCGATGAACAAACCATTGATCCAAACTCACAATCAGTTTTAAAAATGGTTGATCATATAGTTAATAAGAAGAGTACGCTTGTAAAAAATAATAATAAAACAACACACCTGTCCACGACAGGTGTCAAATAACTATCTGGTTACATAACACTTGTCAACAGGTGACAGGCAGGGAAAAGGCACTGTAATCCGTAAGTCAACCCCACCAATTTCAAATGTAATATATATAAATATAAATAGATTTGTGACAATACAATCATCAAAAAATACTCTTATCTCTAAAATCATATTTATACAAAAAATGGATAGGAAGGTAAAAGTAGAGATCAATAATGTCATTACACATGTTAATATAATAAACATCACAAAATTATATAAGCACGGCTTAATACCTTTAAGTTCACTTTTACAAATGACATTATGAATACCCAAAAGGATGACCCACCGCTTGGTTTTTTAACTTCTAAAACCGAATGGCATGGTTCATCTTAAACACAATTAAGCACAAAAAAAAAATTAATAAAATAAAATAAAATAAAAAAATCTGAAACCAATACATGTGCTTGTCTTTAAACACAATTAAGCACTTAGTCAGCAAATCAATGAGATTTCGAGACACGTTCAAGAATACATTTGAGACGTTTATTATAGGTGAATGGTCGCTCTAATGGTAATAGATGTCCCGCATCCTTTATCCAATCCAGTGTTGTTTTGTCTCCCAATCGCCTATGAAACATAGCCACCATATATGCATGTTAGTCTAATAACATTTTCATAAGCTTTTAACAAGTTATTCATTTAATCATTATTAATTAAAAGTCAAGATTTACACATACATACTAGTATGTAAGTGATGCATTTAATTAATCTATTTTTCCATTGTAACAAGAAAGGATGTGACTTACGCTTTCATGGTCTTAGCAACGTCACGATCGAAGATCTTGTCATCATCACCCCACAGCATATATATCTCCTGTAATATCAATGATGGTGTTTTTATGTATATACATATGTACATATACAATCAGAGGTTCATTGTAGGTATCTTAGAAAGTGTAGAACTGTATACGTATACACCCTTTTGGACTCTTGGATTTGTTCATCTGATTCCTATGATTAATTTCTTTTGTTCATTTTTCTTTCTTTCTCTCTTCAACGAATTTCGCTTGCGAAATGGAGTGCGAAATGGAGTAACGCCAATGGGAAATAAAGGTTCAATACTTTTTAGAATGTCTACAATGAATCTCCCCTACATATATATACATATACATATACATATACATATACATATACATATACATATACATATACATATACATATACATATACATATACATGTACATATACATGTACATATACATATACATACACATATACATGCACATATACATACACATATACATGCACATATACATGCACATATACATACACATATACATACACATATACATACACATATACATATACATATACATATACATATACATATATATATACATATACATATACATATACATATACATATACATATACATATACATATACATAGGGTGAGGTTCAATGGAAAACCCCACGTTTTTTGAAAACCAGTTACACTAGGTCTAACATAGTCATTTTTGTTACAAAGATGTAACCATAATCGCTATAATCACATATGTGTAACAATAATAATTAGGTTTTCTGGTGTTGTACGTAAAAGAGAGATGAAATAGAGAGATAAATAATGAAATTCAAATCAAAGTTGGACAACTAAAAAATATTATACATGTATTTTACTAAAATACCCAGGTTTTCCGGGTGTCCAATATTTAGGAGGTTTTCCAATGATTATCTTCCCATAATACATATGCGTATACATGTACATATACATATACATATATACATATACATATACATATACATATACATATACATATACATATACATATACATATACATATACATATACATATACATATACATATACATATACATATACATGTACATATATGTACATATACTTATACATGATACATGATACATATACATTATGTACATGTACATGTACATATACATGTACATATACATATACATATACATATACATATACATATACATATACATATTATAAGTAATTACCGATTATTAACATAATAAAACTTCACTTACCTGTGAGTAGTTGGTATATGAGGTTGCATCTTTGTCTGGAATGATCAAGCTCTGTAATAGTTCAGTTCTCTCCTTTCTATTACGGTACATTGTCTGTCAATGTAAAAGATAACATCATTACGATATATATTTACTTCTCAATTAAACTTTGTGTACAAAATTTTAAAATTATTTATTATAGTTCTCATTTTAAGATAACACTAAAAGAATGATTTTACACCAAAAAATAATACTATTTTTTCTATTATATTTACATTAGGTTGGTGACTGTCGGTGCTCGCCGTCTTCGGACAACAGATTGCTCTCAAAGAACAGTTTGGTTATGACCCTGTCGGTTTTGCCTTCGAAAACGGTGGCCGACGGTGTATTTCATCGCCGCCGTTACCATTATGGTTGTGGTGACCGTTGGTGCCCCGTCGTTGTCTTATCGGCATTACGGATGGTGGTTGCAGGTGTTTAACTGTGGTTAACTTCGGTATTTAATGATGATTGCGATAATGTATTTAGCGGCGATGATGTGTCTTGTCGTCGCTTGATTTTTGTTCACATCTATACTCCTAACCATGGTCTGAGCCTATAAATTTGTGATGACCCAGATCGCCGCTTATGATTTTATGGCTATGATGATCAATATGGTCTGAGCCTACGATGCTTCGATTCCCAGCAAATTGTTGTTAACTGTTATCATGCCTGTGATGATCCATGTGATTTGAGCCTGGTCAAATGGGCCATCGAACTCAATGTTTTTAATATCCAGAATAAACCGCGCAGAGCCGTAAAATGTCAAGTCCTTTCAGATTTCTTAGCAGATATTCCTCTGGGCTCAGAAATCAAAGAAGCATTCATTGTAGTAACCATAAAAGCTCCAATCCCCTAGCAAGATATATAGGAATTACACACAGACGGCATGTCATGCGTGGACGGTGTTGGTTCTGGGCTACTATTGGTGGATCCGCAGGGAAAAGACCTCGTGCGTGCCCTAAAATTCAACTTCAAAATCTCCAATAACGAAGCAGAATACAAGGCTTTCTTAACAGGTGTAAGGCTAGGTTCACACATTAGCGCAAGGCACATACGGTGCTTATCGACTCCATTCTAGTGATAAATCAAATCACTAGAGAATAATATGCCAAAGACCCTGCAATGACGCTGTATAAGGTAATCTCCAAATCGTTATTGAAAATGTTTGAACGGTGGAAAGTCGATTATGTCCCTCTAGTCAAAACAAGAAGGCAAACGCACTAAGCAAGCTAGCATCCAGCTTTGAAGAGCCACTACAAGCAATTACTGTGGAAGAGTCGAAAGAATCATCGATTATTGTTCATGAAATTAAATCTATCTAACACTGCTCTGACGGTTGGATGTCCTAAATTATCAAATACCTCTCAGTAGGTGAACTTCAAGCCGATAAAACCGCTACCTACAAACTCCGTTATAAAGCAACTCTGTATCAACTCCTTAATGACTTGATTTATAGGCGCACCTTGATCGGCCCCCTCTAAGATGCACTGACTTAGAAGAAGAAAATTATTTGATCAAGGATGTGAATATGGGAACTTGTGGCATCCATGTTGGACCAAGGGTTATTGTCACAAAACTCTAAAGCATCGGATTCTAGTGGCTGGGTATGCACTCCATGGTCATTGATGAATTAAGAAAGTGAAAAAGCTTCCAGATGCAAGCCTCAGTTATCTTATAACCCAAGAACGATCGACCTGATCCCTGTCACAAGCGCTCGAGCTTTCCAAAAGTTAGATATCGATATCGTGGGCTCACTCCTCGAAGTAGCGGGACGCATTAAGTTTCTGGTATTAGTCGACTAGTTCACTAAATGGGTCGAATACAAGTCTTTGGTCACCATCACTGCCATAAACATTAAGTAGTTTTGGTGGGAAAATATTATTTCCATTTCGGCATCCCACTCTATTTGGTCAATGCAATGGACATTCACTCAAAAAATGGTCGCGACATGGTGCTAGTATTGCAAGTACACCATATTTTACATATGTCGCTACCCCACTGGGAAACGACCAAGTTGAAAGGGTCATCATAAGCATAGTCGAAGGCATCAAAACAATGCTAGATTATGAAGGCGCTTCGTGGGTGGATGAAGTCCCAAACGTACTCTGGGCCCACCGTACCATGCACAAATCCAACAACAATGAAACACCGCTTAGCCTCACCTACGGCTGAGTCCGTAAGATTGGACTCCCTTTTCCACGCACACTGAATGCCAATCAGGTGAATAAAAACAAAAAGCTATGCAAAAATCTAGATCTCCTTGAGGAGCTCGCGAATTAGCACTAGTCAACGAACTCCAACATAAAAACAGATGGAGCGCTACTATAATAAGAAAGTGCGTAAGGAAGAATTTAAAATAGGTGACTACGTCTTTCGCAATAATAAAGCAAGTAAGGCTTCCTCACAAGAAAAGTTGGGCCCCAAGTGGGAAGGACCCTACTAGGTTCATGTTGCACTTGGCAAAGGGGTGTCACTTTGGCTCAACTTGATGGGAAAGTCCTACCCCGCTCCTGGAATTAGGGGTGTTCATTATTCGAATCCCGTTCGAATAATTCGAAATTCGACTCGATTCGAATTCGAATAAGAAATTTGAATTCCTTATTCGATTTATTCGGATCGAATCCTAATTCGATTCGATCAATTAAGTCGAAATCGAATCGAATTCGAATTTGATTTTCCAAATTCGATTCGATTCGAATAATTCGATTAAGATATAAATATATTTTGTTTATATATTTCATATATATATATAATTAT